>ML675624.1:21978584-22071435 GCA_007922155.1 Mesoclemmys tuberculata | reverse complement strand
ATAGACTGCTCGCTCGCTCGCCCGCCCTGCCAAGGGGCCGGGGCGATCGACACTGTGACTAATTCCCGCTTATTCTAGGAAGGTGCAGGGACCTTCCCGAGCGGCTGGGCCCCTGGAAGGGCCGCCGCGACCGGCGCGAAGCTCCCGCCGGCTTACAACCCCCAAATGGAGTGATGTTGCAACCTGGAGCAAAGGATCAAAACACCAATCAGGTTGGCCCAACGGCCTTTCTGTCATGAGGGAGGGGTGGCCATGCCAAACATGAGTGAGCCTGTAACCCAATGTGCCAAGTCTTAATGCCCATTGCAGGGAGCCAGGCCCAGCTGCAGGAACCAAGATGCTCAGCTCACTATCCATCTGGGACCTCCCTTCAGTGGTTACTTTTTTGGAATTGTGGAGCCTTCAGTTTCAGATTTTGCTTTGGGCCCCAAAAATGCTCTTTGCTGCAGTGAGCACATTCAGGTACTGGAGTAGCAGCAGCAACAGCTGCCAGCCTGGTCCAGGTGAAAGAGTGCTTTTGCTGTACTGTACAGGATACAAATACCCTCACCCTCACCTGGTCCAGCTGTTTCCTACTCTTCCTGGCTTCATACAGGTGACTTTTCCATTTCCTCCTCTCTGTTACTAGCTGCAAGTAGAATCCTTAAAGGGGCAATAACCCCCTTTCTCCCAGCCAACTGAACAACGGTCCACCCCATAAAATTGCAGTGAGCACCCTGTCATTCATAGGCAATTCATAGTTATCCATGCACCTTAGCCACTGGGCTAAAGCTTCTAAGGAAAGTAGCACCAATACCATCTCTTCCTCCTATTACTGCAGCTGTTTTGGGAATCTTTCACTTTGCTTTTTTTAAAAAATGCCTGAAAATTGAAATAAATTTCTTGGATTGAAATGAAAACATTACTAACGCATTCTGACTTTTTTTGGTTCAGTCTAAATTATCTGGCAAACTTGACATAAACTCAAGAATACTTTTGGTGGTCCTGAAACTTATTTTTTTGGTAAATGAACTACTCATCTGAAAAATATCACCTAGCTCTACACATAATATAGCTGCAAGTTTTATTTGTAATAGATGATGAATAATGATAATGGCAATGAAAACATGATAGACATCCTCTCTTATGTATGCAGAACCAAGGTGCCCAAACTGGGAAGAACAATGGTCAGATATTTTTGTTAGATCTGGAAAAGCTTATTGAAGCATACAGTAAATGCAGTTCCACATTAAAACATATTTCTGGTTATACTGTGGAGAGCCACTGAAAGCTTTTGTGCCACAGTATGAGTTTTGTAAAATGTTGTAGAGGAGGAAACTGTCTGTCTGATTGCATCCTGGCTTGATCGGATACTGTTCAAAATAGCAAATGTTTGAATCCATTTACATGTACTAATATATTTGCTGGCAATACTGATCAGGGAGCACACTGTTATCTGACCTTTTTATCATCACCTTTGCTTGCTTATTCAGAAAGAAGACCCTTTTCACGGTGCTGACTTGTCTTTATGAGCAGTCTATTGCAACCTGCAGTTCTTACTTGCCTTACATCTCTAGAGAGACATTATGAGACATGAAGCCTGTTTACTTTCTGACAAACCTTTCTGTACTGACAGAGACTGCACTTTTCCAGATGTCTATTTTATTCCTCCAACTATAGCAACTGTTTAAAGGTTAGGGGAATCATAAATGCAAGTAGACTACATGCTAGCCATATAGGGCATGAAGGTCAGTACTGCTTCCCACAATGGGATTGCAATTTCCCACCAGACACGTTAGCAATCTGATCTGGTTGCTATCAGAAAAGTCAATATTTGCATTCTGTTGAATATGCATGCCCATCTCTGTTTGGAAAAAGGACTGCTTGATATCTGCTCTTGTATGATTATCTTGTTTGCATTCACAAGATACTATCTGAAAATCTTCTAATGATTCAAAGACAACACCGTAAGGGGTTATATTATTATTAGAATTAACTGTTTTTTGCTATTCCAAATAAAACAGACTTAGCATCTTATTTCTTAATATCAACTAGAGCACTGGAAGGACAGCTTGCAGAAAAACACGAAAGAACATTGTTTTACTCATAGAGTGCTAAGTGTACATGCAGCAAGGAAGCAGCTATTATTTGCACTTGGAGTATGTTAGTATATTGTTTCACTGGGGGCCCTTGAACCAGACTGATCGCATAGAAGCATTAGCTTATAATTCAGCTGTCCAAGAGGACTAACAATGTTTTTGATCTCTATTTCTTTCAATGTTTTAAGCTTCCATTTTGGTGGTGGTTATATTATTTATTGGTATTCCTGTAGTTCCTAGGAGCCCCAGTTATAGACCAGGACCCCACCGTGCAAGACACTGTATAACCACAGAACAAAGCAAAAAAAGATGGTCCCTGTCCCAAAGAACTTACAATCTAAATGTAAAACAAGAGACAAAGATGGATACAGACAAAAAACTAGGAATATAAGGAAACAATGACAGCAATGGGTGGCATGCTAGGCAGTAATCTCAGCACATCAACAGCCTAAATGATGTCAAGCTTTTTATAGGCCTCACAGCAAAAGAGAATTTTGAGGAGGATAATGAAGTAGTTTTGTAGATATTTATGATGAGTTTCTCCCAAGTGCAAGGGGCAGTGTGGGCGACATCACAAAAGTGCTTGTTTGAAAAAATAACAGGTGGGCAGTGGAGGCTGACAGCTGAGGTTGATCAGAGATGGGAGTTGTCTTTTTGATGCTGAATGAGAAATGAAGGGTAGGATGAAGATAGCTCAGAAGGAACCTTGAAAGTAAAGACAAGTAGCTTATATTTGATACAATGGAGAAGAGAGGAGATAGTGAGAGGATGAAAAGAAAGCAGTGACATGGTCAAACGGATGAGCAAGGAAAATGATCTTTGCGGCAGCATTTTGAACGGATATAAATGAGGCAGAGAAGATTGCATTTGTCAGGGCAGGGTAAAGGATGGTGCAATAATCGAGATGTGAGATGATGAGAGTAACTTTGTAACTTTTATCTCTTGCTAATCAATACATATTTTAGCTAAGGCTGATATGGCAAAATAATGAATGTTTGCTCTTGATGTGCAGTCATGATTTACAGACTATGGCCCCTTCACCCGCTCTGTGTGGGCAGACCCCTGAGGCCACATGGACTGACATTGACTTCAGTGGGTCAGTACCAGGATGTGGGGATCTGCCCCATAGATAGGGGCTTAACTCAGTAAAGTTAAACCAAATCACGTCACCATTTCTGAAACTGAGTTTTCTGAGTAAGCTAAATTATCCTCTTTTATGGCAAATGGCCCTCGTTATTTCAGCTTTCATCTAAGAATCTTTTGACAGGCCTGTATCAAACAAAAAAGATCATCCTGCAATTATCATTTCCCTTTTCCAAAGAATTTATGAAAATTCAGAAGAAATAGAGAACATACATTTGCCATTGTTCACATATACTTTGGACACTAATGAATGGGAATCAGTCATTTAAAAGCTTGCAGCTCTGTTTTTACTGCTTCAGCTCACAAATATACTCTTGCTTTCCAAATAACATGACGCATCCAGTCATATGACATTGTGAAGTACATGCCAACTGTACAATTTTTGTTTGACAGTTTCTAAATCACTTACTGAGCTGAACTTGAGAGTATTCTCACAGTGAGTATTAGATAACACTGTATTCATAAGACAAATAGAAACATGAATTGTAGCACCCTGGCACTTCTCTAATACTTGGGCTGTCATATGTTCTTTTCCAGGTAATTATTACCTCACCTAAAAGTAACTATCAACAACCTATTATTTTTCTGTGAACAGTAATTTGAAATAATTAAGGGCCAGTTTGTGGCTTACCAACTCACCCATATCACTAACAGTGCAAAAGGGCTGCAGTCCTCTTGAATTCTGACTAACCCTGCTCGGGGGGGGGGAAGGGGGGGAGGAGGGAGGCTTCCCGGGAATGCTGAGATGGCTATTGTGCTGTTTTGTGAGAGGGTGCCACACTGCCCTCTGTATCCAGCCACTTCCCACTGGTAACAGGGATAGGCTTGGAGAGGTGAGCCTGCCTTCATTGGCCCTTTCTGTCTCCCTTTTTGTGGAGACTACAGCTATCGGGGGCTCTAGCTATACATACTGCCTGTGCTTCCCAGCCCCACTGCAGCCAGGGGTGTATGATTCCTTTCCTGCATTCTGCATATGTGTGCAAAGCCAGCCACAATTTTTCACTTAAAGAAAAGCAAGAGAGAGAATTCTAAGAGAGCAATGCTATATTACAAGATTAAAAATAAGGGCTCAATCCTTCTTCCATTTTGGAATCAAAGAACTTCCAACAATGTGAACAGAATTAGGATTGGGCCCCAGGTAAGCTTAATGTACTAGACCCCGAGAGATTCTGAACATCAGCAACTCCTTGGCACCTTTTGGGATGTTTTTCCAGTAATTTTTAATTAATAAAGTTCCAGAGGGTTAGCCGTGTTAGTCTGTAGACAGCAAAAATAATGAGTCCTGTAGCACTTTAAAGACTAACAAATTTAATTTCTGCAGGCATAAGTTTTCGTGGGCTGCAAATCATCTGACGAAGTGGGTTGCAGCCCATGAAAATTTATGCCTGCAGTAATTAAATGTATTAGTTTTTAAAGTAGTACAGGACTCTCATTTTTAATTAATAAAGAATCTGATTTAGTTTTGCTATACAGCTTAGTTACCTGCATAATTTATTTTTTGGTTATTTTCTACAGAGAGATTGGATGGGTGTAGCTCATAAACATCTCTCCCAGCTTGTTGAAACCATAAAATCTAGTGTAGCTCAAAATGATATAATACAATGCAAACCTACACTTAAAAAACATTGTCTGTCCTGAAGTGCCTGCTTAAATTCTGAAGATGGATCTTAAAGGGTTTTGACTTCTTTTGGTTTTAGCCAGGCACCTCTTTTCATGTTGGTTTTTCCCCCTTAATTTTTGTGTGCATTTGTTTTTAGCCATAAAGCAAACTGTCTGCATGCTCTGACCTGCACAAAATTAGGATCTACCAATACCCCATCACCTAACAATAACAAAAGACGTGAAAACAAAACATTGCAAAATCACCTTTTTGCAGCTCACCATTCAATATAATGAGAAGCTGTAATATAGCATTTCGGCCACCAAGTGGTGCTATATGAAACTATAAATTGGCATAATTCCAGTCATTCCTAGATGGTATCTTTCAGTAATGAGCAAGTACTGCTGTGTTCATTTGGGCCTCAGAACAACTAGGGAAGCATTTCCAGAAAGTAAGACTGCCCAGGTATTTTTGTAATATGATGACTAAGATAAGGGAGAAAATTAGCTCTATAGTATACATCAGATAGTCTTTGGTTTTCCTTGGAGTTTGACAGTAGACTTTGGAAAAGGATTTTCATATAATCAGAATGTCCTTATGGTTTAACCATCCATTGGCTAGACCTGGCAGGCTGTCTCATTCTCAATACAGGATTGCTACTTAAAAGGTTCAGAAGAGTTCAGAAACACTATATGTCTGGCCTACTAAGCAGAGCCGTTGTCCAGATCTTTATAGTGACCATGAGAATCCCATTAACTTGCATGGAAGAAGGGAAACAGGACTGAGCTGTTGTTGCATCTAATCTAAAGATATTCAGAATTTGTGTCTATATAATATAGGAATTAGGGACATAGTGGATGAGGATTTCCTGTTAAGAAGGGAAACCTTTGATGTGGAAGGCAATGACATGAGGGAGAAATCTAGTTTCCCAGTGAGGCCAAGTTATCATCACCACAGAGCCCTCAATCAGCAAGCAGTAGCTGACACTTCCCATCATGGGGCAAAAGTGCATGTGTCGCAAGGATCACATAAATGTTTCAACCTCTCCCTGGGATGGGGGTCCTATGATATGGGAATCCACAGCTGCTGTAATTGGCCAGCATTGTCTAAACCAATATACCTCATCTTTCAACAATCCTGTGGGAAAGAACTCCAGTGTCAGAAAATATTGTACCAGTACATATACTTTATTCCCTTCCCATGTTGTTCCCTTCCCTAGCTATGCCCCCTCCATCACCTCCTGTTTTACCAACTGTGAGGCATCAGGGTCAGAAGGCAGCAGGAGGGTGATAGAAAGGAGATGATCAAAGTTCCTTGTGGACTGAGCAGAGATTACTAAAGGTCAATTAGGAGCACCTGAGGCCAGTTAAGGCCCAGCCAAAGATCTCTTAAAAACTCTGATCGAGCCAGACAGAGGAGGGTTAGGAGAGCTGTCAGTAGTGTTGGAGGAGTGCTGCAATTGACCAGAGAAGATCTAGGAGAACAGCTGCGAGCACTGTCAGTAGCACATAGCCGGTATTCATAGGACCCCTGGGCTGGAACCTGGAGTAGAGGGCAGCCCAGGTCCCTTCTCTTCCACCCCCTCACCCCACTGGACACTATTGGAGGGGCTGATGCCCAGAAACAGGGACAATAGGTGGTGCCCTGACCCACCACAAGAGGGAAAAGTGCGGAAGAGCTGGAAATTTGCCACACAACTCAATAGAACAGTTTATATGTGATCTATCCAGGTACTCTTATTGCTTATATTACCTGAGTGCTTAATAATCATTAATGGATTTTAGCCTCGTAACACCTCCGTGAGGCAGGAAAGGATTGTCCTCCCTTTACAGAGGGGGAACTGAGGCAGAGGCTACATTTATATGAAGTCTATGGTGCAGTTAGAATTGAACATAGGTCTTCTGAGTCCCACTCTAGCATCCTATCCACTAGAGACCATTCTTCCTACCTAAACAGAGCTATCCTTATTATTCAAGCATCTGACCTGAGTGAGACAGTGTGCATTGGACCCTGACTTGTTGTGTACCTATATGTGGACTTCTGAGATGTGGCAAAATAGTGAAACAGAGATGGGAAAAGAGAGACGTTGAAACTGAAAGACATTTTCTTGAAAGGAAAATTGGAACCATTTTACATGTCTAGGTTTATTTCTTTTAACTTTTAAAAGATAGGTGGGGTGAATAAGCATTTTGGACACTGCATGTTATTACTTCTTTTATTTAGCGTCTTCAGTAGATGCTGCTTTTCTCATCTTGCTCCTGTGGGTATGTGTACACTGACGGCAGCAAATTCGCTGCTCTCAGATCAATTTATCTGGATGGATTTGAGCAGAAGTGAAGACCCATTCAATCAATCCGGAAGTCAATTTAATAAAATCACCTCCCCAAAAAGTGAAGCACTGCATTGATTGGTATGCATTTCCCTTCGGCGCAGCATACTGGAGATGGTGTGCAGAAGGGAATTTAGGAAGGCGACGTAAATTACACAAGCTACTCTATATAGCTTGCGTAACTCCTGTCATCTGCCACCAAATTTGCCTGTCAGGGTGTTTGGATTTTGTTTGGTTTAGTGTTTTGGTTTCCTGCTCCTTCCCTACCTCCTCCTTTACATTTTGTTCCCTCTTTTTGTAAGTAAAGAAGCACATCTGAGAGGCTTCTGGTTGTTGGGCCAAAAAGTTCAGCCAGTCCTACACTAAATAAATAAGCAGCAAATGATAAATAATGAAACAGTTCATTTTCTCCTACTAAATAATGAAATCCATGTAATGAAAAATAAATCGTTTCATTTTATGTTGTTTGGAAATTGATAATGAACTATTTGTGGTTTTTACATTAGTTAAATAACTAAAAAGTTGTATCTGACTTCATCTTGTCTTCAGCCACCACAACTGAGTGATTAGTGAAAGCTAAGTTCTTATCTTGAGTCGTAACAACCAGAAACATTTTACACTCAGTATATTCCATTTAAACCCATTACATAATCTGTAACTTAAGAAAAAGAGAAAGTGGGTGCATATAATTGCATCTGTCTTTTCTTTTTTTATAAAAAGATTTTCCTCACTCTTTCTTTTGTTTAGTGAGTAGGAGAACTTGAGAAAGGTAATGGTGAATTTGGCTTCTGATGAGCAGAAGATGAGTTTTTCTTTGCTACTTCCCTAAATAAAAATATGGTTTGTTCTTTTTATTGTTTTTTTGTTTTTGTAAATGTCTCTGGATAGTTTATAGACTATAATTTTATGCTCATAACCATACATTTGGTTTTTTTTAAATAGAATCAGTGTAATGGAACATTTTTAATGATTAATAGGTTAGAATTCCATACAGTTTTAGGCCCTAATCCTGCAAAGGTTAAAGACTTGTGTTCAAGTTTACAGATGTGAATACTCAGATTGAAGTCAATACCATTTCTCCTATGCCTAAGTCATTGTGAGAATGGAACCAGAATTCTTGGTGCTACTGGTAATATTGGTCTTGATCTTGAAAGGAGCTGAGCATGTAAAATCCCACTTAAGCCAGTGGGAGATGCAATGCTCACAGCCTCATAAGATTAGGTATTAGGCATTAAGACCTAGGAAGGAAATCCAGTTCTCAATACCCACAGGCTAATAGTTAGAAAACTTTAAAAACATAATACAGTACTTGTTGTTATTGGGGTTTGCTCTAACTCTTATCAGGCTCCTCTGTTCTGATATTGTTTGATAGAGAGTATAAAAAGGGGGCACTATCATAGGGTTAGGCCAGGGCACTAACATACATTGACAGTTTTTCTATTGCAAAGGTCTTACCTGGAAATACACTTTTCTTCTACCAGTCCATAATTCTGGATAGTTGCTAAAACAAAACCAAATCACGAAAAATGTATACTGTACAAGCCCATTTGTTACTTTTATGCTTTTAAAAAATCTTTATCTTAATTTGTTTCCTTTTATTCTAACAGTAAGGCACATGTTTTCAGTTAAATATTCCTTTGTATCATCTAACAGTATAAATAAAAAGGTACTCTGGGGCTTCTAAAACAAATATTACAATAAAATAAGCATTCAGGAAAGAAGGCCAATAGTTTGACCTACCAGCCTAGACAAGATCTCTTAAATATTCATTATCATTAAAAAAACCCCAAACTTGAATTAAATCTTCTAGAAGTGTTCATGCCTAAAATGAGTAACTGTAATTTTATTGTTGTAGCTCTTGTTCTCCTTCCTTATTATTTTATCCCCAGTCATTGTCTCACATAAAAATTAGATTGTAGGCCCCATATCGTTTTGTTTGCCCTGTAAAGAGCCTAACATACTTTTGGATTCTATAGTTAAAGACACATGCACAGACACACACACTTTTAGAAATAATCACATACTCAATAGGATTTACTAGAGACGCTCCCCGAAGACATGAATGTCATAGCTCATTGCTTGATAGTAAAACTACACTTTTGTTTTCGTACATTGTTAACAACAGAGCTGCAGTGTCAGTTAATTCATAGTATAGTATTTCCTGCATTTGCTGTAATAATTAATGCCAATGAAATGAGTATTATCTTGATTCCAATCTGCAAATATCATGCACAGAGTGGCATGTGTTAAACATAAAAAATCATGGTGCTATATCTTCAGACAGGGGCATGCACAAGGTTGAGCAAACAGGGTACTGCCCTCCCCAGTAATCATCGGGGGCACAGAACTCCTCCAGCCTGGGAGCCCTGGGGGTAGAGCAAGCTCTGGCCAGGACAGGGAGGGAAGAACGAGCTCCTTCCCAGGGCCAAGGGGAGAAGAAAAGCAAGTTCTTCCTAGGGATGTTAAATATTACAGTTTCTCTTTTGCGGTAATTGTGAACTAGGTAATTGTGTTCATAGAGCGTGCATTGTAATTGCTAACTTAAATATTTGTTGAAACTTCATTTAAGCTTATGCAGTATGTCACCATACTAAGCAGCTTTGACAAAAGATATGCAATACAGCCTTCATCAAGAAAACACATTGATGATATGTGCTTTGTTCATACTTCGTAATTGTTTTATAGCTTCAAAAGCCTGTCTGGTGCCAAAATGCTTTAAAGCTGGACCAAGTTCTGGATAAACCCGTATACTAAAGGGTCTAACCCATTTAGGCAGATTTGGCTTCTCTTTATTTCCTTCATAAGAAAAAAATAAAATGCCTATATTAAGGCTAAAGTCCAGGCAAAAATGAATATCAAATACTGTGCTGAAATTAAGCTCTGATCCTAGAGGAACTCTGATGACTTAGGCATACATGTCTAGCAGCAAACATTATTATTATTTTTTAGTAATTTTTTCTAAGTATGCAAGACTATTGAGAGAAACTTGCCACCTCAGAGCACTTATATTTCCCATCAGCGGTCCAGGAAGGGCACAAGCACTCAGGCTTCCAGCTCCTCAGCTTTTGCTCCCCTTCTGACTAAGGTATGTCCAGGCTTGCATAGTTCTTTGCCTTCACTCTGTATCTCCCAAAAAAGACAGTCTGCCAAAACCTACCTGCTTGCTTTCTCTTCAGAGACAATAACAGGGTAATTGCTACAGATGTAAGTTACCTCACGGCTATGCAAGCTTACCTTATTCTTAAGGTAAAAAGCGTTACAGAGAATACATATTAAAAATAATAAAAGAACCTGCATGTATGCTAACAAGTTTACTTGTATCACCCTACCCTAGGAGTTTCTTTGTGGTTACAAGTTCATCAGAGCTTTTGAGAACAAACACCCAGTATCATGAGGCCTCAATAGCCTGAGTGCTTCCAATCCTCCCTGATGGATTGAGGCTCTCCATGTACCAAAAGTCCTCTCCATTTTCTGGATCTGGAAGATGGCCCTAGGTCAGTTTACAGGCTTTTATCCAATGCAGGCTTTTGCAGGCTTTTATCCAAAAACCTTTCCTTTGTCTGTTGGTCTCTGGAGAATCCAGTTTGAACTAGTATATGCATATTTTCCTGTGATGGAGTGTACAAACTCCACACTGGGAAACAGAGGGTTAAGGAGCAGCTCTGGGCCCAGGAGGCCAGATGGTGGGCCTCTGCTGGGCATATTCGCAATGGAGGTGGAGCTTAAAAGGGCACAGCACAGCTCGGTCAGGGCAAGGGAGCAGACCTGCACTGGTAGCTACTGCAAGGAAACAGCAGGAGTCCCAAGTTGCCCAAAGTGGACGTCAATGTAGAGCTGCAGGCTGCCTCCAGGAGACAGTGGAGCACCAGCCTTGAGTGAAGGGGAAGAATCTCTGGACCCCTTTCAGTTGAGTACCCATTACAAGCCAATCGGTGCTACTGCTGATCGGACTTGTGCCACAGAGAGTTATAATGAGCTAGTTCTCCAGCCACTAGAGGACATCCCCATCACAACCAATGGAGAATGTGGGAATTGGCTCAATCTGATATAGATGGTGCTGAAGCAGATGATTGAAAGCCAAGAACAACAACAACAACAGGGCCAGTTGCTGCAACAGGTAGCTTCCCAGCGGCAGCAACAGGTGTCGCAGCAGCAACAGCACCTATGGGACTTGGCAGCATAAACACCAGGAGCAGAAACCATGCCTCTTCTAGCAGATAGTAAGACTCCTGCAGCCTCCGCGAGCATCTAATGTTGCAGCATCAGCGTCCCAAGACAATGTCCTCAGCCCCAGAGTTCCTGTTAGATTCACAAAAAGGGGCTCTGGGGATGACCCAGAGGCCTTCTTGGTCAGCTGAAGATGGGAAATCACATGAACACTTGCCGCTTGGGGTTGTCTGCCAACCTGGGCTACCATGTGATCTGATTTTCAGATTGAAAACACTTCAGAGAGATCCTGAAGATATGGGGTAGAGACCAGCTGGAGGAATCTGGCCCAGCCTGGAAATGATGGGAATAGTCATGCTGCAGGAGACTTTGGGCAATGACGAGACAGAAGACCCCAGAGAAGGTACCTCCCTGCAGCCAGAAAACTCGGCCAAGTGACCTGCTAACTAAGGGGCATGCAAAGTTATAAGTATAAATGGCTAACAGAAGAGGTGGATTTTTCTGAGGAACCAGTTGAAGGACCAGGCCTTAAGTCAGATGTGGGAACTGAGGGTTGTCACCAATCGGGATGAGATCGAGCCCCAATGACTAAGGCAGTGGCTCCACTTCAAACTCCAAAATGAACATCTTTATTGGGTGAAACGGAACTCCTAAATCCCAGAGGTATAGGTTCAGTTCCAGGTTCTCAAGAGATTCTAACCAGAGGGTGGTACACCTACCTCACTCGGTCCTGTGTGCTGGGCACCTGGGGAGAGAGAAGATTCTGGAGGGGTTGATCCTCAGTTTCTTCTGGCCTGGGATGCATAAGAAGGTATGAATTTATTGCACCTTGTGCCAAGTGACAGGGCCTGAGAGAATGCTGAAGATTTCTCTGGTCCTCCTCCAGGATATGGGGATAACCTTTGATCAAACAGGCATGGACTTGATAGGGCCCTTGGAGAAAAGTGCATCATGGTAATGTCACATATTAGCGATAGTGGATTGTGCAAGTCTACCCTGAGGCTATTGCCCTCCACATGACTAATGCACTCAGCATCATGACTGAACTCCTGAAGGCCTTTGCGAGGGTGCATATACCAATAGAAATTCTGATGGACCAGGTGTACAGTTTTTCATTCAGAATGATGTAGGAGTTATTTGAACTGCTAAAGATTAAATCCCTCTTGACGTCAGCCTATCACTTCATCCTGTACCAACTTGTAACCATGTTTATTGGCCTCTATTGGGTCAGAGCCATCTTTGAGCAGCTTTTTAACCAAGGGGTGCAAACATACATCCAGTACCCAGCCACTTAAATTGATGACATAGTAACCATAGGTGCAGCTGGAAGTACCACATGAAACATATTACTGTGGTTGTTTGGCCCCTTGAGAAGGTGGAGTTTACAGTGAACCCAGCCAACTATAGTCTAGGAAAGAAGGAGGTGATGCATCTGTGATGTGGGGAAGGACCAGCTGTATACGTTAATTGAGAAGTTCCAGCACTAGCTGACTGTCTGATGCCATTGACCAAAAAGCAGGTACAACTCTTTCTGGTACATACATTTTGTACCACACTTGCTATGATAGCAGCCCCTCTTACCCAACTGCTGAAGGACACTAGACCCAGAAAAGTTAAATGGATAGAGACTTGCAACCTTCAAACCCTTGAAGAACCATCTAACTCAGGAACCAGTTCTCTTCCATCCTGACTTCTTGAGACAGTTCATCCGGCAGATGGATGCATCAGATGTGGGCCTCAGGCAATCTCTTTATTGTGAAATTACACCTTACAAATTTAGAATTATTATATTTTTTACTTAAATGCACTCAAAAACAAAACAATATAGAACTTGAGAACCTACAAGTCGAAAGATGAAGGAGCATACAAAAGTTCAGCATATCTGCCATTGTAAATACTGTAAAACGCCGGCTACAACACTGCTATGCAAACACTTGTTCTTCCTTTCAGGTGACATTGTAAATAACAAGCAGACAGCATTCTCCCATCAATGTAAACAAACTTGTTTGTCTTAGCAATTGCCTAAACAATAAGTAGCACTAAGTGGACTTGTATGAGGTGAATTGAAAAATATGATTTTTTTGTTTATCTTTCTTTACAGTGCAAATATTTGTAAAAAATAATATAAAGTGAGCCCTCTACACTTTGTATTCTGTGTTGTAATTGAAATCAATATATTTGAAAAGGTAGAAAAACATCCACAAATATTTGTAATAAAATTTAAATTGGTATTCTATTATAGCTTAATGGTGCGATTAAAACTGTGATTAATTGCGACTATTTTTTAATCTAATTTGTTTTGTGTTAATTGTATGCACTAATTGCTGTTAATTGACAGCCCTACTCAAAACAGTGTTCATCAAAAGCCTTTCCAACCACCCAATCTAAAACTCCTGGATTTACAGAACCCGTTTGCTTTAGGTTGTGGGAGGGGCTTGTGATGAACATTTCCTGACAGTTATGTAAATTAAATTGTGTCTTCACACCCAATCTCAGGTTTGTGATGCATGCAATCACTGGTACCCCTCAACACAGTAGTATCATGTTACAAGTATGGCCATGGCAATACAAATAAAATAACATATTTTAATATAGGAATAAGTATATTGTTACTTAGGTCACATCTCTGAGCATGCCTGCTGTGAACCAGATGTTTCTAGAAGCTTGAACAGTTTGTCTGAGTTGTCTGTTAGTGCATTAAATAAAACTGCTGCATCTTCTCTCCCATCAACTGCCCTTACTAAGCACAGCATTAGAAGTTGTATTGAACTAAAGATGAGAAATTACGATTGCCAAGAGTGCTGGATTTGTGAGGAAACCTTATAGAAAAATGGTGTCAGTTTGAAATGATTTACATTGCAGAGCAGGGGAAACACCTTAAAGTGCAGTGATATTTCCTGACCCAGCAGGCCCAACGTTGCTGCATATATAGAATACCTTTAAATGGGAGGAAGAAGAGAGGATTTAGCTCAGTTAAAGGATATTTTTAAACTATGTTAACCTCAGGAAAAAGTTTCTTATGAGGGACTTTTTTATTATTCTTAGTCCAGAACCATGTGACCCAGTTAATGCATATGACTTATTTAAAACTTAAAGCTCAATCACGTGAGTTCTGTGAACTATGTGATTCCATAATAATAACTAGATTGGGATGTGAAATACAAAATGACTAGGTGATAGGTAGACAGGCAAGGTGGGTGACTTACTTTGTGTAAGTCAATCACTTGACTCTCTCACCAATAGACGTTGGTCCAATAAAAGATATTACCTCATCCACCTTGTCTCTAATATGGTGGGATGGCCACAACACTGCATATAAGTAATAGGTAGGCCTTTGCATGAAGCTGATTTAATCTTACTCTGAGTCATAGACATTTGCAGGGTAAGTGAAATTCGCTAAATACAAATTCAGGCTCCTACTGACCCAATAAAAAATCAGAAGGTAAATTCATATGTCATTATCTCCAAAGAGAAGTATAGAAACAAAGGAAACCAAAATAGCAAACAAAAGATGAATGAAAGCTTTTCTGATAGACAAAATGTCTTGTTCAATAGATGTGGCTGAAAAAAAAATCAATTTCCTAGCATTTGGTCAAATAGTCCATAAATATATGTGCAAATATAAGTTTTTACAGATATGCTTATGCCATTAAAGAAAAAAATTTCTAATGATCTAGGAGATCATTAGAAAAGAAATTCTGGCGCACAATGCAATTTTATTCCAAAGAAAATATATATCATTGGGGAAAAGGTTCAGAAATCTAAAGCAATTCATGTCTCATATTAATGACCAAAAATACCTCTAAGGGGGCAAGTAGCTATTGCAACTTGCTTTAGCAGTTGATTATTCATTCAAATTTACTATGTCAGAATTAAATGCCCATTAACAATGAAGTAAGTTTTGAAAAAAATTTTTTGTTAATATGTTACAAAATTACTGTGAGAACAGAGAGTTTATTTGTCCAGAGATGTAGATGCCTGGAGAAAGCTACAGTAAGGCAGAAAAACTAGTAATACGTGTGAGCCAGATTAATATAAACCAAATTTGATTGTAAGTCAAACCTGCGAGGTACTGAAAAAGGATAAATTTTCTGCTTGTGTAATTGAAAATCCAAGTAAAATGTGGATAAGTACTTAACCCTCTGATATAAAAATGCTAAAACATGAATGTTGTTTGATGAAAGCTGTTGTGAAAATGGCAATTAACTCTCGGAAACAAAAATATCTTCAATAGTAATGCAGAAAATACATTTTAGCACACAAAGTTAGATGAGCATAATTCTGACCCTATGTAGACGTTATATGCCATCAGTGGAGCTACATTGATGTATTGAGGATTTGGCCCTAACAATTATGTAACTGCTGTTTGGTATAAGTTCTGATCAAAAGGAAAGCTGAGGAATAGTTGTGCTGAGTTTTATGTTAGACTAAAGATGCTTAAAGTTGTAATGGTTGATGATATTTTTTTTGTCTTATGGGCCTCAAAGATCACACAGAAAGAATTAGACAAGTTTTCCAGGTAGCAGGAATAGTTACCGCTGAGCTTGCCCTTTTGGACATTTACCAGGCTGCTGTAGTGGACCCAAATTTTGGGTCCCATGTACTGTTGGGACAGAATTTAGGTATTGGCTCTGGGTCTCTAGGCACACATTCCATGTACAGACCCTGGGTCTGACACCCTTCTTGGCACTGGGGACCTCATAAACCAACAGCCTGGGCCCTAAAATTAATGCCAGCTCTTCAAGCTTCTCCAGTAGCTGCTACACTATGCCAGAGTTCATTCTAGTGCACTATTCCGGCTTCATGGCTGCTCAACAGTGTAAGCAAGTAACACAAAGGCTCTTCAGAGAAATCTCTAAACACACACACACACACACACACTCTTGTATAGAGAAAGCATATGAGATATCAAATGTATTAAAAAATAACAAACACCTGCACCCAAGACCCTGCCTCAGTTTCCTCATCTGTCCTGAGAGTCCCTTGGGTCTTAGTCAGTGTCTCTTAGTAGAGCTCTGCAAATGCACAGATATCTGCTTTATATCCACAGATATCTGCATTCATGGATGTGGATATCTGCAGACCATTTTTGCGGATTGCGGATGCATGCAGATACAAATATTGTATCTAAAACCCTGCAAATCTGTGGCTATCCGTGCATCTTTTTTTCAGATCATGGCTTGGATGTGAACATAAATGTATTCATGCAGGGCTCTATCTATTAGGGAGTCCAGCATTCTTCTTCAGCCCTTCCCTCAATTTCTCCAGTTTGTCAAGATCATTTTGAATTTTATTCCTGTCCTCAAAAGCACTTGCAACCTCTCCCAGCGTGGTGTCATCCACAAATTTTATACATGTAACCTCTATATCATCATCCAAACCATTTATGAAGATAGTGAATAGAACCAGATCCAGAACAGCTCCCTGTGGGACCCTGCCCTGCCCTTCCAGCTTCACTGAGAACCATTGATAACTACTCTCAGAATATAGTTGTCAAACCAGTTGTGCACCCACCTTTTGTTAAGTTCTTCTATGCTATATTTCCCTAGTTTGCTTATGTAAGACACTATTAAAAGCCTTATTAAAGTCATGGTATTTCCCATCTACTGCTTCCTCCCTAGCCACAAGACATATTACCCTGTCAAAGAAGGATATTAGGTTGGGTTGACATGATTTGTTCTTGGCAAATTCATGTTGACTGTTACTTATCACCTTATTATATTATAGGTGCTCACAAATTGATTGATTGTTTGATTATTTGCTCCATTATCTTTCCAGGTACTGAAGTTAAACTGACTGGGCTATTATGCACTGGGTTGTCCTTATTCCCCTTTTTATAGATAGGCATTTGCCCTTTTCCAGTCCTCTGGGATCTATCTTGTCTTCTATCAGTTTTCAAAGATAATTGCTCATGGCTCAGAGCTCTCTTTAGAACTCTCAATACTCTCCTTAAGTATTCTAGGATGTATTATTCTTCAGGCCCTGCTGACTTGAAGACAGCATTAGGTATGTTAGATATGTCTACGTTACAGACCTTACAGCAGCACTGCGGCTGCACCATTGTACGCTCTTGTATAGCCGCTTTATGCTGAAGGTCAAGGGCTATCCCACCAGCATAATTAAATCACCCCAATGAGTGGCAGTAGCTGTCAGTGGGAGACCATCTCCCATTGACATAGCGCTATCCACACCGGTGCTTTTGTCGGTGAAATTTATGTTAGTCAAGGGTTGTTTGGTTTTTTTTCCACATTCTTGACTGACAAAAGTCTTACTGACAAACGTGCTAATGTACACAAAGCCTAAGTAATTCTCAACTGATTATTTCCCCTATTTTAGTCTCAAATCATATCTCATTTACACTGATGTTCACTATGTAAATCATCTGATCAATGCTAACCTTTTTGGTGAAAACTGAAACAAAAAAAGACATTTAACACTTAGGGCACTGCTTCATTTTCTGTAATTGTCTTTCCTTCCACGTTGAGCAATGGGTCTACTCCGTCCTTGGTCTTTCTCTTACTTCTAACATATATCCCTGTATGGTGTATTGTGGCTCAGCTGTATACAATTATTATTTATTGCTTGTATTATGGTAATGTGTAGAGGCTCCAACTGAGATCAGAGATATTTATGTATTCATTCACATTTTTTAAAATACCTCTTCAGGCTTCTATCCAGACTTCTGGACACTTATTCCATCAATTAAAAATTATAACATCATTCTAAACAAAGGGCTCCCTATAAATATATCTACTTTACTCCACATTCTCCTCGACAGCCTTAGCCACAAGGGAAAAGATGTGCTTTATAGTGTGTTGGAAGGTTAAGAAATCTGGCTCTCTTGCAATTGAGTATGTTCCAAAATCAACCACCCACACCCACCCAGTCATAGAACATCTTGCCAGCAGCTCCCGCTCACTTATACCAAGAGAGCTGCAGTTCAAGTGCTTCTCCTAATCTCAATTCTGGCAACATATTGTGGGGAGAGATGATCTCACAGGCAACCAAATCTCAAACCATTTAGGGCTTTGTAAGTTAAAATCAATACCTTGAATTCCACTGGCATATTATTGGAAGCCAGTGAAGATCATGGAGCACTGGTCCAATATGCTCCACTTAATAAACAGGCTGCAGCATTTTGTTTCAGCCACAAATTCTCAAGGTGTAGCCCCATCTAGAACTCATTCTAACCTTGAAATGACAGAGAAATGGATAATTGTGTCAAGGTCCACATCAGAGACAAAATGTTGCACTCATCTTGCCAGGCACAAATAGAAAAAAGTACTATTGGCACCGTATGGCTGTTTCTATGTTCTTATCAAGACTTTCCTGCTTTTTAATTGAAATGTTGGTGAAAATCCAAGTGAGCTGTCTCAGGAAAATGTGTACAAATGTTCAAACTTAAATAGGATCAAGGCACAAGAAGCAGAGGAGTTGCATTTTTATGTTATCTTTATAGTGCAGAACAATTAGAGCCATGTATAAAATCCAGGGAAGCTTGATAACTGACGTTTTCCTCAAACTCACTGGGAATTTTCTTTCTTGAAGTGAGTTTAATTCATATTTCAGTGGTAGCCCAGTGCTTTTTTCCCCTGAAAGTGCTTCTTTAACCAAGAAGTATTCTGTCTCATGTTTTGTAGTACAGGATACAGTGTCATACACAGCAGGATGTGTTATAGGTACTAAGGTATACACATACTATAGGTATGTGGTTATAGGTACTAAGAATCCCCAAGAATAATGCCATAGCTATTAGAGGCAATGTAGTGTAGGCCATGGTGGATGGGCCCATGCCAGGGGCCACAGCCAATTTGGGGGCCTCTGCAGGAGTGTCTGAATCCTGTGCAGAATTGTGGGAGTGGGGGGCACCGGTGCCAGAACTGTAGCCTTGCCCCCCGCTCCTCTTCCCCTGAAGTCCCACCCCCTGGGTAGGCAGGTAGCAAGAGCTGGGCAGTGGTAAGAGCTGCCCAGGAAGCCCAGGATACTGTGGGGATCCCCAGACCCTCCACTTTCCCTGGGCAGGGGTGCCCAACAGTAGTCCCCATCCTGCGTACCAATCCGTGGGGTGCGCTGCCCGAGGTAAGTGGAGGGTCCAGGGCTACCCACAGTGGCTTGGGCTCTCTGGGTGACCCTTACTACAGCTTGTCTTTCAGGCTGGCCAGGTGGCTGAGCCTGAGGGGAAGAGGAAGATCAGGGGGTAGGGCCCTGGAGCAAGGGAGTGGCTAAGGCCCCTCCTAGGAGGAGGCTGGAGCCACTAGCACTGGCTGCACTTCGTGGAAGGAGGCCTGATCACCTTATCAGCAACCCCACTGCAAAGTGCAGCCCCTGCCACTGCTGCGCCACACCTGCCTGAGGATAATATGCCCATGTTAAAAATTGGGGTGACTACGGCCCTCCTGGACAGCCCTGGACCCCTGGAGTGTGGGGGTCCTCAATGTTCTTTGTGCCCAGGGCCCCCATAAATCTTAATCCACCTGAAGGTATAGACACTGGGTAGTGAAGCTGACATACTGTATGGTGCAGTACACTCTGTGCCACTGGCGGGACTCATGGTGGAAATGATGTCCTGGGCCTGGCAACTGCAATACATCTGGCTGCCACCAAGTTCTTGCATTCCTGCAGCACACAGAATGGAAGCAGCAAAGGGAGGAAGTACAAAACAAGAATACGGGTGTGGGCTGATTCTTCTCAGTCTTTCTGAAGCAGAGCATATGGCTGGCAGTTCCCTGCAACCTCCTCCTTTTCCTGCTGCCTCTGACTGCTTCTCCAGCATAGGTCCAGCAAGTAGTAAGTGGCTCTGAACGGTGCAAGGATGGGGTTTCTTGGCCTGGTGGTGGGTGGGTGGATGTCAAGTAAGAAGCAGTCAGATTCTAAGCTGTGGAGAGTTGATAGCAATGGAAAGGCTTCTTAGTGGAGGCAAATGTGTGTTTCTGAGCTAGTGCATTGGAGAAAGTTGAGGGTGATTGGTTCTGAGAAGGAAGTGCAACAGGTTGCGTAGGCAGAGTTGGATGCAGTGGGACAATAGAGTTAATTGGTGAGAAAGGTATGGTGAAATGGTGTGCATGGTACTGGGAAGGAGGAAAGAGACAGTTTAGGAAAATGGCAGAGTAACCCCTACATTGAAAGTAGTGTGGTTGCGAAGGGTTGACAAATGCATACTGTGTTCTCTTATCCTGCCCATTCATTCTGAAGGGGCCAGGCAGGAGAGAGAAAAGGTGCCCTTTTTCTTCCCACTTCCCTGCCAACCTTCTTTACACCCAGAAGAATGCTTCCCAGTGACACCTTCACCCAATCACACTGTTATGTCACCCTACCAGTTATTTGGGGCAGCAGCCACCACATTTGAAGCCATTAAAAATCAACATTTTTCCAAATGGTAGCAAAGGTATTATATTAGGAAGGGGGGGGAACTGGTAAACTCTGATACATCTGTATGACAACTGCAAACACATGCCTGATGGTTTTGTGATGGGCATTATAACTATTCCTTGCCTGCTGTTCATATTGTCTACTTCGATAAATACGGTATAAACAGTTATGATTCTGAATGTCTGCAGTTGTTTGCTCAGTTACTTCAAGTGTAATTACAATGTAACAATCACATAATTTACCTAAAGCTCAGTGTAACCTAGGGCTAAAACTGCCATCAAATAGGGCTGTTCTTACATATAGTTTAAAATTAAGATGGGACCAGCACACAAACTGTCAGTTCAGGCCCATTTTACCTGAGTTGGTTTAATGTAGACAAGTCAGTTTTGAAATTGAAATTGTATTCTAGTCACTGGCATTTAACTCCGTTGAAACCGGGGTTGAATTTGTCCTGTGGAGTATACATAATGTAGACTTCTAAAGTAAACAAACAAACACACGTTTTCAAGTTGTCTATACCAATTGATTATATAAGTTGGTTTTCCACACAGTGACCAAATAATGTGTATACTGCATTGGTTTAAACCATTTGAGTTGGTGATTAAGATTTAATATTTACATAGTGTCTATTTTAAAATAATATAATAAACTGCTAGGTACATGAATGGTCCTTCCATGGTATTAAAGAACATATTAAAGATACTGGACACAAAGCCCATCTTTGATTCAAGGGGAAGCGGCCAATAGGAGTGAATTTTCAAAGCATTACATGTGGTTATAACTGAGGATCCCATTATTTTTAATGAATCATGTGAGTAAAGGCCCTGCACAAATTTTTGCAAGTTTAAGGGTTGGTATTTTATATATAGCTTGGGTCTAATTAAAAAACCAGTTGAGGTGATAAATCTTTAAAGGAGGTTATTAGCAAACTTATCTATTGATGAGCCTATCCAGCAATAACAAAATCAAACAAATCTTGTGATAGTCCTAAATGAACACTTGCATTAACAAGCTAATGCCATTACACAAAGGTGACTGTCACTTGTGAGCATAGCATTGTTAGGTTCACGGATTTGTTAATTTATAGTAGTACCTCCAGTCCTAGTACACCCAATGTACTAAATTGGGATAAATCCCAATTTATCTGTTGGGATTAATTTTTAGCTGGAGTCTCTCTATATACAGTGTATATTTTGTGAAACACTTTCAAATGGTGGTTCCCAACTTTTTTGGCCAAGGGCCAAAGATTTCATTTTTACAACCCTGAAGAGCCACCACTTTCCACCAGCAGGCCCCCTTCCCTTCCCCACACTGAAGCCAGATGGAAGGAGTTCCAGATGGAAGGCAGCCTCTTCGCTGATCTCCCATCCCGTTGGCTGCAGCAGGGAAACCACACATGTCCTGTAGCCCCATTCACTCCACCTGGGTCCCTAGGTAGTGCCTTCCTTCTGCAGCCAGAGGGACAGCAAGTCAGTGCTGTCCCAGTACCTACGGACCCAGGCAGAGCACTTTGCTTTCTACTGGAGCGGGGGGAGGGCAGCGCTGATCTCCCCTCCCTCTGGCTCCAGAAGGGACCCCAGTGCCTATGGACCCAGGCAGAGTGCTTTGCCGTGCTCCCTGCTACAGCCAAGGGGAGGGGAGCACTGATCTCCTGTCCCCCTGGCTGCAGCATGGAAACAGCATGAGTCCTGTAGATGTGTGCGCTCTGCCTGGATCTTTAGCCAGAAGCTCCCTTCTGTAGCCAGCGGAAATGGCCTTCTGTAGGCCATTTTGAAAGACTGCACGGGACATGGGTTGAGAACCAATGCTTTAATACCTCCTACTAAAGTTCAGGGTGGGTACCTTTTGGACAAAAATTATTTTTGTAGAAGACTCTCTGAAAGCAAACTGCATGTTTTCTAGACAGGACACTGTTGATCATCTTCCTGGGGAATATCATTTTTTTCTCATTTTCATTTATTTGTAATTCTTAATGGACAAAGCAGAGTGAGTGGCTTTACAAGGAGACTGGTATAAAATGATAGAAATTAGAGTGGAAAATGTCTTATTAGATCTTAAACTTCATTTTCCTGCAAGAGCAAGACTGAGCCCCTCAGTTGACATATCAGATATTAATTGATATTATTCTGAATCTTAGCAAAAATGTTATTTGAAAGTTCTAATTCTAGTTAAAAGATAATGTACTCTCATACAACAAGATAAATGGAATAAAGGTAAGATATATTAACAGTATGAATTCATACAAAATCAGGCCTGAATTCTCTGGTCCTTAAAGTTTTTTTTGAGTCACCTACCCAGCCAGTGAAGGATTCTCTCCTGCTCCATGACCCTCCTTTCTCCTTACACCAAGATGGTCCCTGGGTGACCACATTGCTTGTATAGGTCATTTGCAGTTGCTGTAGAATAGAGCAAACTGCTTTGTTTTACACCAGTGACCTGGCTGCTGCATGGTGGTTGCAGAACTGGAGGCGTGTAAAGATGGGTTAAGGCTGCCTTCATACCCTGTTCTATCACTTGCCTTGTGCCAAGTGCAGCCCAGCTGGCCTAGAGAATCCAGTCCCCGAATTATAGTAAATTACCTTTTTTTTTTTTTTCTGGAGTCATGAGCATATAAAATTAGAAATACCTTGCTATTTTAAAAACATGCATATTTAATCTGCTGTTTACTGAAACATTCTAATATGATAGACAATATGATGTGATTTTTATAGAGCAGTAGCTTGTTAAAGTTGGGGCTTCCTGTCTATTAGTTCAATTTGTCCCTTCACTTCACCAAAACTCCACCAGTAAACATGGAAGGTCTCATGTTTTCCTTTCTGCCAAAGGAGATAAGTCTTTTATAAAGTTTGGGCTGCAGTGAATTGTACAAGGCATTTAATGATATTCAGTAATTTAAACTTGGAGCTATTTCACCACTGTTCTTTTATTTTCAAATGTCCTATCAAAAATTGTTTGACTCTACTGTAACAAGATGCCAGACGCCAGGGCCCTGCATAAGGATATAGGACTTCTATTTTGCATCTTCTTCTTACCAAGTGCCTGTACCACTCATATTTTAACACTCCATGAAGGTGTAGTATAATTATTACTAAATCATAATAGTGAGTGGATTATACTAGCTTTAACCAGGATCTGGAGGGAGCTGGAGCCTCTCTTAAGAATGGAAGAAACTAGAGTTTGGGACTGAGAGGATCTGCAGGAAAAAAAGAGAGGTACAGCCATGCTTGGACAAATTTGAGGCTGAAGTTTCTGTTGTGTTTGATTTAGGGTAGCAAGAAACCTTCAGCCTAGAATTTTGGCTAAATATGGGCTTTTTTTATGACGTGCTCATGCATTGTTCAGAGCAGAGTAAGAACCTCACCTGCCTATCACACCATACTCCATGTTTATTTTTTTAATTTGTCCTCAACAATCACTAACATTTTGGGAAATTGTAGGGTAATATTTTAAAATTACTCATTTCATATTTTCCAAACTAAAATGACTCTGTGTGGTCCGATAACAACAACAGAGTGCTGATATTAGACCAACATGACATAACAAGGCTAAACCTATGTATGTTGTCATTAGGAAGAGATACTGAGGAAAAAATGGTCTAAGAAACAGAGCAGCAGGCTGCGCTAGGACCACATGAGTTCTATCCCTGACTCTGCCACAATGTGCAGCCTTATCACTATCCTTACATAGCCCCTATTACATAGATATTACATTTGCTTTATATGTACCAGGAGAGGTAGGTGTAATGTTTTCATTTTCCAGACTGAAAAATGGAAGCCTTCAGAGGTTATTTGCTCAAGACAATAGAGCAAGTCAGTGCTAGATCAGAATTCAAATCTTAGAGGGGTGTGAGGGAATGAATTAGTCAAGATTCGCATAACCCTATAGATTATTATTATTAGGTGCCTCTGCATTTTGGAGGTTAAAGAGAACAGAATTTCACAGTGCAAAAGAAATACTGTTTTCTACATGTCAGTTTTGCTCCTTTCCACAGAGTCCAGAAGATACATAGATAGTTGGTGTGGCTTGACAGAGGGTGGCACTTGTTGGAATGAGCAGAAATATGCAGAGGGATAAAGTTTACTTTAGTTTTTGCCTGACTGGAATATGACAAAGTTTGGACCCAGATGTGAAGATCTGGGGTATGGATCCACTATAAATTGGTGTATATCCCATATATTTGTATGTATTTTTGCAGACATAGGCTATGTAGTGGTCTTATTCTCAACTGATAGAGTAAATGTCATGTTTGATATATCACCAGATTGCCTTTTTAAAAAAAGATGCCATGGAATAAGGTATGCAAGAACCATGTTTCCCTGCTGATCTCATTCAAACTTTATGAATTCTTGCTATTAGCTCATTCTTCTTAGCATCAAAATACATTTTTTTGTACATTCTAAACACTTGTGTGACCCTGAAATGTGTTTAATAAGTAAAACAGCTGAATTTGAGATGGCTTTTATTGTACGCTGATGAGTGTCTCTGGGATTTTGTTACGGACTGACAACCATCTGATGTGAATTGAAAACCTGGAGTCAGAGTTCTTCTTCAGTAGAAAACAGTATCTGCACAAGTTTGCTCACTGACATCCTTTATTCTTTTGATTCCTTAATTAATACATAATTTATCATGCTTTCACTTTGATTTCAGACTGCAAAATTTGCAAGACTGTAGTGATAACATTAATAAAATATAGAGGGTTATGACAGTGCTAGTCTGAAGACATTTTCTGGCAGAATCATACATGAGGAAGATTTCTGTCAGATTTGTGAAGTGCAAACTTTTGGCTTTTCTTCTGTATGCTTAAAGTGCATCATATTTCTTTTGAATCCAGGAAAAGTTCTGGTTCCATGGAATAATAGTCTATATTTGATCTAGATTAGAGCTGTCCAGAATCCTAACTAAGGAAGATCAGGACTAACCATAGAATAGAATATCATTGTGTTTACCTGAGAAAGTTGGTGTCTTAGATAATTTTAATGGCTAAATATTTTAAAGATTCCCTTTTGCCTTTCTATCTTTGTTACCATATTAAATTCTTTCTCACCTTTTGGGGTCAGATTTCTCTTCTGTCTGTAGGCCAGACTCTTCCACACATACATTAAGTAGTCTCTTACTTTGCAAGTAGTCGCACTGAAATCAGTCTTTTTTTTTTTGTATTCTATAGGATAACTTGTGAAGTTAGGTGCTAATCAACATGAGTAAGGAGACAGAATCTACCCCTGTGAAAACACATAATTTTAATTTGTAACATTTACTTTATTTTCAGCCTCTAAATATTAATAGCTTCACATTTTCTTTCTAGGGCTCAGCATGCCAAGTAATAAAAATTGGTGGAAATGTAGTGTTTTTTCTCTTCTATTTGAAGCAGTAGCATATCAGAGCATGACATGTCAAGCATTTCCGAACACACACAGTGAGCTACACTTTCTGATGGAAGAAGACACTACTGCATGCAAAAAGAAATCAGTTTCTTTAAAATATTTAGCAAAGTCCTTTTCAGATTGTATACTTGCAGCAGTATTTTGTAATTATTGAAGTATGTGGTACTGTACTGCTTGTTTGGCTATTTCAAGGTTCATGTTGACTTTGGAGTGTGGATTTAACCTTATTGAAAGCTTGGAGGAGGACAGTATTTACCAACAATCTCCTTGATATATGCATGTAATGCCCATTGATGTTAGTGGTCATTTATTGTAACTTTGTGGAGCAGGATTCTCTGAAGGAGTGATAATATAACTGAAGTTGCCTATTGATCCCAATCTGAAGTGCAGGGCTGGGAAGAAGTTGGTCTGAGATCAGTAATGGGCAGCTGGATGAGGTGACAAAGGGTTAAAAAACTTTTTAGTCCATCTATCTTCCATGCCTTAGATGGGCTTGGAGAGGAGAGAGAGAGAGAGAGAGTGCCCCTTATCTGGTCTACTTTCACTAATTTATGGCTTTGTGTCAGTTTTACAATGTGCTGTGGGTTTTTGTTTTTGTTTTTATTCCTTGCTCAAGACAGTGGGTTTTTCTAAAGGGATTAATTCTCAATACACATTTACAAACACACATTTATACAACTTAGGTTTGACTTATTGAGGAATCCATACCGTCTCAATTCAGCTCATAATACTGCCGAAGTGAATGAACCTGATAACGGAGCGCTTATTTAGTGGGAGGGGGATGGAAAGGTACAGACAAACACATAGGGTGTCAGTCCCCTGCTGTCACAGAAACTCTACTGAGCAACGGAGCTGCAGGGGCTCGTGTTTGGAGGGAAAAGGAATTGACCTTTCGGCCCACACACTCCGCCTGCCTGTTGGGTCACTAGGTTCAGACAGGCCCCCCTTGCTATTCACCTGACCAACTTGTGGATCGATGAGGACAGCTAGAACCTGTCTTACTCCAAGACCTGGTCAACAGTTCATAAATCTATCATTCATTTACACAATAACACACACTTTATATCCAATCTAAAGCCACTATTTATTGGGGGTTTTTACCTTACCACAAATTGTCTTCTCTTATTCTTTTACAAATTCTTTATACACAAATAAAACTTAAAAAACAACTAATCACAATAACACATGTACCCAAAACAGTTAGAATTATAACTAGTTTTACATTCACACTCACTACTCACCACATATACGAATGAACCTCAGCTGCAGCAAAAAAATTAACATACCATGGCCAGGTTCTCCTTACCTTTATGCTATATTTTCATCTAGGTGGAACCTCTATCGTATTCACACCCAGGTTATAATCCATGGAACAGAGCGCCATGGGTTATCAGCTCTGACACTCTACCCTATTACTTTGAGCGATGAGCTGGAGAGAGGCGAGAGACGGTTGATCAGACCCTCTGCACAGTGTGATTCTGGTGCACTCCTTGATTCTTGATTTGTGGCTTTCTGACTGGCCCTGGTCTGAAAACCCTTTTTATCTACTCCAGCCAATTCATCTACTAAGCCAATGATAAACCCTTCCTTTACCATCTTATCAGCAGTCCCCTCCTCAAAACTTTACTACTGACTTGCAAAGCTAATTTTTGCAACGACTGCAAAATTCCCGTATCTGGGTCTGGCACTGCTACACCAGCAAGTTCTGGTTATCATGGTCAAGGTTTTTTCTTTTTGCTGTCTCTGAGTCCCCCACACATGGGTTTATAGCTTTTCTCAAGATGGACTCGAGGTGCTTATTTTACAAACATGTTTTTATACTGTTACAACACTGGATAGTAGTCTTCAGTTTCAATGTCATATATATGGTTTATGGCATTCTTCATCTGATCCTGGATTCCTCTCATTAGGAAGAGGTATCTGGGGGGAATTATGGCAGATGCCTGGGTCCCCTCCTGACTTGGATTGGAATGTATGAACAAAGGTAGCATCATCCCCTTTCAGTGGTGTATGATAGGCAGTAGTTGGGTACTGCACTGGACTGGGACAGTGGCACATCCCATCTTTAAGGTCTCTTATTCACTAAGCCTTTACAGTTATTATTGCTTGTTCATGCACTTTGATAAAGTTGCAGCAGACAGTTAAACTGGAGCAAATGTATCAATCTGGACCTTGCAAAATAGCTTATTTTAAAGTTTTATATTGCTCACTTTTGACCCTATTAAAATATTCTTTAGAAAGATAGAAAAATATGTATTATAGGTTATAACTTGTGTGATGCTGTATGAAATATGGGTGACCATTTATAATATTATTAATACCATGCTGCCATAGTACCAACATTACAAAATTGCAATGAATCTTACAAGTTATGCCATATAAGGTATCAGTGGAAAAGTTATAATTTGCTGGCGATGAAAGCTTGCTTATATGTATGTATCATCTTTGTGTTCTAAATTATAAACATGTGTGATATATCTGTATCTCAAACTTGTGCTGTGCTTTTGGGTGACACCCCCAGACAGATTGGCATCAGCACTATCCAGCCTATTTGATGGCCAATCAAAGGAAATCAGCAATACAATGGACCCATTGAGAGAAGCCTGGGGCTACGCCTATGAGTCAGGAGGACATGTAGGTACATGCCTGTGAATAGGGGATTCCAAGTAGTTTTTGATGTCCATGTGCTGTGAGCTTGTGTTTGGGACAAGCCACATGGCAAAGGATATAAAAGGCAGCTTTATCATCTCCATCATGTCTGCAATCCTACTTCTTACCTCTGTCTGGAGTAACTTCTTTACAAACTGAAGCTTTTAACAAAGGACTGATAGACCCATCCACATTTTTATTTGCTCCAGGGGGACTTTTCAAGCCAGCAAACTCACCAATGCTGACTAAATACCTAATATATGGACTTTGAAGTCATATGTATGCATTTGATTGCTTTAATCATTTAACATTTCTCTTCTCATGCTTTTCTGTTCTTTTATAATAAACATTTGGTTGTAGACACTAAAGGATTGGCTGGTAGCATAGTATTTTGGGTAAGGTATAAAATAATATTGGTCTGAAAATGTGGCTGGCCATCTGGGGATCAGAAGAATGTTTTATATAGTGCATAGAGTTTAAAATAAATTCTTACTTTCCTGGATTCATGTGCTGATTGGGAGTCAGAAACTGGAATGCAATTAAGGTGCTATGTGATTTCTTTTCTTTAGCTTCTTGATAACCAGTGTGAGGAATCAAGAGCTGGGTGGTGAATCTAAATTCAGTGTTAGCCACCAGTTTTGGGAGAATCTGCTCTCCTTTTTGCAGCCTGACCTGGGCTACCATAGGCACCTCAGATCAGAACCTGATAATATTAATATAAAATTTAAAAATACAGTTTCAAACCCAGTATTAGTATTACTTGCCATAAAACTTACAGGCTCATCAGTCCTTAAAACAGCCTTAAAATGACTCCTTTACAAAGCTTTGATATGCATACCATTGTGTCCATGGTTCTATTAGACTCCAGCAGAGAAAAAAAAATGAAGTCTTGGCTACCTTGCATAACATTGAATAAATTTTGTTGATATGCATTAACGATTTATTTCATATGTACTGTACAAGAAACGTAATTGACACTAACATTCCTGATATGTAAACCTAGTTCTCTAGTTTCAGAATGATCAGTACTTCATAGTTCTAGAATTATAGCAAAAAAAACTTCTCAAAGGTATTATATGTGCATTTTAATAGGACATGATGATTGATAAATGTAGATGAAAATTCTTTCAGAATTTAGGAAGCTGCAAGATATTAATTTGGAAGTCAGTTTTTCTCAAGTGAAAGATCCAACACAAATATAAGTGTATGTCGCAGAGATTGGAAGACCATATACAGTGAATTTACATAGTCTATGAATAGGCTAACTGTTTTTTTATTCCACTACTTCAGAATATTCTGTTTCTTGAATTTGAATTAAGATTGGGAGAAACATAATTCTGAGTAAAAATATTAGACTTTTTTTTGTTTAAATACAAATCAAGCCAGATTGCATTCCCTTTAATATGGTATTTCAAAGCAAACTTTCAGTTTATTAGCAATGTAATGTTTTACATCTGTTTTACATAAAATATATGCCAATGTAGAACATTTCCTATTGTTGTGTCATATACTGTATGGAGGATATATATAGATTGATAAGTATACAGTCTAGGATACAGAGAATATCTTGTGGTGAGGGGTGCTTTAATGTATCCATAATATTGGGATGACTGCATTGCTCAAGAGTGTCTAAATTACAAGGAGTGTCATTGATTGGCATCCTTTCATCTGAGGTGGAAATTGCACCCTATGATGTAGATGGTTTGCAATGCCTCAAGTGACTAAGTAGTTCAATCTGAGATTTGCATAATGTTTGGCAGTTATTGCAAATATATGTGTCTTGGGTGGGAAATACTTGCTTCCTACAAGCTGTTTTCTCTTCAGGCTGTAGGAGCAAGTTTCTTTCATGGACTTAGATGCCCTGATGAAGACCACTTATTATGATCATTTGTCAAGGTTTCCCATTGATCAGGATCAATTCCAAATTTCTTCATATCTTCCTTGCATGTGTGTTTAACAGGATGTCCCAAGCTTCACTATATTCTTGTTCCTCTGATAGTTCATCATATAGCATATCCTTAGGTATGCATCCAACCTGTTCAGATGGCCCTGCCAGTGCAGTTGTCTTTGCTTGGGTAGGTCTGTCAAACTTCGCTCATTTTCCCTTTGAAGAACCTCTGCATTAGTAACTTTATCTTGCCATTTGATGTGGAGTATACAGCATAAGCAGTTTGAGTGGAAAATGTTATATCTTTTCGCCTGATAAGTGTAAGTTTTCCATGTTTCCGCACCATACATGAGATGGCTGAGGACGCAAGCTTGGTACACTAGCATTTTGGTCTTGATGATAAGCTTTGAATTGTTCCATGCTCTTTTAGTTAGTCTCCTAAAGGTGGTGGCAGCCTTTCCAATGTGAACAATTAATTCTTCATCCAGTGAGAGGTCGGTAGTCACTGTAGAACATAAATAGCTGAACTTTTGGACTACTTATAGCTGGTTCGCATGTATCATGATTAAAAGATCTTGTGGAATCCTCTAATACAACCATTCTTTTGAAAGCAAATGCTTGACAAGCACTTGAAAGGCAGTCCATCAGTTCTTATAGTAGACCTTCATCATGGGCTATAAGGGCAGCATCATCAGTGAATAAAAGTTCCCTGATTAGCACTGTTTTTACTTTTGTCTTTGTCTTAAGTTGTGAGAGACTGAAGAGTTTCCCATTCGATCTTGTATGGAAATAAACTCCATCTTTCACGTCCTTAAAGGTACAGTTCAGAAGTACCGAGAAGAAGATTCCAAAGAGTGTAGGGCCAAAAACACATCCTGACTTCACTCCCCTTTTAATCACAAAGCTGTCCAAAGTAGATCCATCAAACTGGACATTTGCTCTCATGTTGTCCTGAAATTAACGTATAAGACTTAACAAGGTTGATAGACATCCTGTGTTTTCTAGGAGTAGCCAGAGTATATCAGAATAGAAGGGTGGTCTGACCAGTTTTGGTGGGTGCCATCACAGCTCTCAATATTGCATAATTATGTGGTGATGGGATGCAAGATGTTGAAGAGAATAAGAACCAAAGAAGAAATAGAAATGTAAGTCTTTCAGACTACCCAGAAGGTGTGCAGACAACTAAACAAAATTATGCATTAGATAGAAGAAGAGATAGTGAAAGGGATAGAAGTTTTTAGGAGAGAAGAAGTGAACAGCAGACTCTTCCTGCCTGAAACAACTTTATTCCACCATTAGGTGCTGCTACTTCTCCATCTACTGGGAGGAAGGCTGAGAGCCGCATACTCCTTAACCAGACACCAGTCCTGCTTTCTGCTCCCATATCAGATTCCCTTGTTTACTATATCTTCATTTTACTATTGAGAAAGAAGAGGAGGATAGATCAAGAATAGCAGTGTTACCAAACCTAGGGAGAAAAAGGAAAGCAGCTGACAAGACTCTTATCCCTGGATTCCCTATAGTTTAACTCCTATTCACATGTGAATTACACTATACAGGCGTTGCCAATCTATTGGCAACGAAAGCATTGTAGCACCCCTGTGATCATGTATTATGCTTGGTTTCCTACAGTGCAATAGTTTTAAGAATGTGTTGGCTTGTTGCAGTAATTGACGATGATTATTAATAAGAATTTAATAGGACTTTGGTTTGGTGAAACATTCCACAACAGTCTAGTACATCTCAGAGTATATAGATTATTTTTTCCTATCAATTAGTTTTGCTTCTTTGGTCCTGTATTCCCTGTACATCAAAGGGAGGCATATTTCCCATTATGTGGTTTATAAAGCTAGCTCCACAAACAAATCAGAAGAACAAAGGTGGGACTTATTTAGATAAATGTTTACCTCCTAACACCACTCTGTTGTCTAAGGGGACTACTGAAAGGATAGTCCTGCATCACATTCCAGTTCTTGTCACTTGTCCTTTTAACAACTGCTACTCTGGAGAGAATTAATCTGGCTGACAAAACTACATAATTTCAAGAACCAATTTCTATTGCTACCTGTAATTCTCTCAAGATTATTTTTTTTAATACCTGGAGGAAAAAGTCATGCCATTTAAGACTTAGAATCTAAATTTGACAAAACAAATGCAAAAATGGATTATTTGGTAAAATGTTGTAGAAGCTAGGACTGACTTGGTGGAAAAAGACTTAAAGGAGATGCAAAATAAGGTTTACTTGGAGAAGCAACAAAACAATACAACACTTACAAGCAGGCAGAGTAGTTAAAATTCATAAACCATTTTAGGCCTCTAATATCAAAATAATAGATTTGGCTGTGATATACAATGGTGCTAGAGTTTTGTAGTTTTCTTTAATGTTTTTAAATTCACTTGAATATTTTGATCTGTCCAGGAGACAGTCGGAGTTACTTGGATCCAGAGACTTGGTCTCTTCTCTACCTTGGTATTCTGGGTATCCCCTGATGATCACATTGGTAGCCCCTTCATGTCTTCTCCCTGCTACCTTGAGTGCTGTTGGCCCACATTCTCAGCTTTTGTGAGTGGTACATTACACAACGCAACCCCCGAACAATCATCAGGGTCTGGGCAACTATTCTGCCATACCTCATTCCTTGCTCTGCCAGCCCAGCTATGCAGTCCACTGCTCAAGCCATGCTTTTCCCAATCACTAGTGCTGCTTTTACTTATTGGTTCCCCTGTCTTCTTGCAGCCCCTTGCATAGCTTCTTCCATATGGGATGCTCTTTGCTTTTCTGTCCTGACTCTTCCCCAGAAATGTTAGTTTTGATCTGCAGCTGACAATCAGATCCAGTTGTCTGTCCTTCCCCTTGCAGCTAAATCAGGCTTCTGCTTTTATTCTTCTGCTTCCACACACCAGCCCTTTGTCTGCCATTCCAATCCCCCTTTGTCCTCATTTTCTCTTCCAGGTTGCTAAAGAGTACATAGTACTCTGTGCTAGATAGATTAGTATCTGGATCCCTGACCTTTCCAGGATGACCTGTGACCAAAGCCTTGCTGGCTGGGTCTTTCTAAATGTGGGTGGAGGAGCTGATGGTGGTTTTGTGGAACTTTAACTAATTGCTTAATTTAAGGCATACTCAGAATTATTTGACATCATAAAATCAGAGGTCTTTGACACAGAAAGCCTTGCTTTCTGTCCTTGGATTTAGAGAAGGTTACATGTGTTTATGAACTATTTTATTCTTTGGCTTCCGATTTTTGTCATGAATTACTGGCAAGCAGACAGTGGTTTATATGAATGGCATTACTTATTTATAATAACAGCATTATTACTGACAAACGTTAAATAAATTGGTGTTAAAAGCACAGACTGGGGAAGTGTACATATATATGTGTTAGTTTATTATGCGTTTTCATTATCATTACTATCATCGTGTTGGCAGGTACCATTACTACCACATACTGAGATCATCATATAACTGTGACTTTTTCCTTATCCTGAAAGATGTTCTAACCAGACCAGATTAATGGATTCTGAAATTTATGAAAAGTACCATTATGATCATCTAGTTTAACCACCTGTATACACATACAATAGAACTTCTCCAAAATAATTCCTAGAGCATATATTTTAGAAAAAACATCCAGTAATGCAGTATTAAAGATTGCAGTGATGGAGAATCCACCATGACCATTGGCATATTATTCCAATGGCTAATTACTCTCACTATTAAAAAGAATGCCTTATTTTCAATTTGTCTAGCTTCAACTTCCAGCCATTGGATCATGTAATACCTTTCTTTGCTAGATTTAAGAGTCAATTATTAAATATTTGTACTCTGTGGTGGTTACTTAAAGACGTTAATCAAGTCACCCATTAACCTTCTGTTTATTAAGCTAGTTAAACTGATTTCTTTCAGACTGTCACTCTAAGGCATGGTTTCTAATCCTTTGATAATTCTCATGGCTCTTCTCTGAACCTTCTTCAATGTATCAATGTCCTTCTTGAACTGTGGACACCAGAAATGGACTTGATAGTCCAGAAGCTGTGGTACCTGTGCCATATACAGAGGAAAATTAACCTCTCTAATCCCACTTGAGATTCCTCTGCTTATGCATCCAACGATCACATTAGGCTTTTTGACCACATCACACTGGGAGCTCATGTTCAGTTGATTATCGACCATTATTCCAAGTCTTTTTCAGAGTCTCTGCTTCTCAGGATAGAGTCCCTTCTCCTGTAAGTATGGCCTATGTGCTTTTTTCCTTGATGTATATATCTTTAGTTAGCCATATTAATATACATATGTTTGCTTATGCCAGTTTAGCAAGCAGTCCATATCACTCTACATCAGTGACCTGTCCTCTTCATTATTTACCACTCCACCAATGTTTGTGTCATTTGCAAATTTTATCAGTGATGATTTTTTGTACAGGTCATTAATAAAAATGTTAAATACTGTAGGGCCAAGAACGGATCCCTATAGAACCAAGCTAGAAACATGTCCATTCAATGATGATTCCCCATTTATAGTTTCATTTTGAGACCTACCCATTTGCCTACTTTTAATCCATTTAAAGTATATGACATTAATTTAATATCATTCTGGTTTTTTAAATTAAAATGTTATGCAGCCCCAAATCAACTGCCTTACACTATATTATCTCAACACTATTACCTTTATCAACCAAACTGATAATTTCATCAAAAAAAGATATCTAGTTAGTTTGACAGCATCTATTTTCCATGAGGAGAGGGAACCAGATGGCTTTGGGATTTCTGTGGCTGTGTCTTGAACAGTTCTTGGGATGGGAACCTAGGTTTCCACTAGATATCAATTTTTTCACTTTTTATTCCTCATATCCCTTTTCTATCTTTCTGTCCTCTGTGTAGCAGGAGTCTAGCAGAGACCATTCTAACTTTTCAGTACTTTACTGTCAGCAATTTGGCAAGCTACAATTCTTAAGCAGACTGAACCTAATGAAAGCTTTGACTTCCACTAACTGATAGAGGAAAATCAGGGCAAGGTAGCCATTGATTTTTCAGAGCCAAAGGAGGAAAACAGGATTCCAGGAATGGCTCAGTAGGTCCTTTATGATGTGCTGTGCCTACAGTCTTCCAGTAACTGCAATGCAAGGCGGAGATGGAATGTGTATTTTCCTAATTTCCCATATTTTGCTGTTCTTTTTACTTTATCTCCATTAGTATTCATGTTTCTTGTTTTATCTTAAGAAAAGACTGGATCAGCCATATTTGAGAGCTGCCATGTAAAATAGATTTTTTTTTCTTAATGAGGACATTTAATGCTATCTGAGAGATTGTCAGGCATGGGTTTTTCCTTTTGTAAAAGATCCCCAACAAATGAAGAGCACAGGAATAAGGGAATTTGTTAAAATGATGATTTAGTACTAAAAATATCAAATACATATTTAGACTGTTTCTTCTTTACTTATTATGTAGGATTGAAGGGACAATGTCTACTTGATTTTTTTTGACTAATTTAAAAAATATTTGAAAAAAAATTTCAGACTCACCTAACTAGCTTTACACACTGTAGCTTTGATGTCCGCAGAGTCACTCCTAATTTTTATACCATATAAGAGAGGTTCGGATTCAGGGTCTATGGGGAAAAAAACCCAGAATAGCTCTTGTTGAATGGCTACTCCTTTCTAACTCCCTGGCTGGGAACTCTTATTATGCACTAAAAGTGCCTTTGTGCAGTTTAGGTAATCGATTTAGGAAGCACAGAATAACTATTGTGTTTTAGTTTTGAAAGTGGGTTAAGCTAAATCCCACAAAGGCACTTCAGTGCAATATAAAAGCACCTACATAGGAATTAGTGAAAAATAGCTTTTGCAATTTAGATTAACACCCTAACTATTTTGCACTAATTTCCCTATGAATTTGTCATGTAGATTAAACCTAATACAATGTCAATTAACCATATTTGCTTGACTTCAGTAAACAGAATTTCATGGAGGCTGCTCACAAAATGCACAGCTTGATTATTCATTTTTTAAAGCATATATAGTTCAGCAAATAAACACCAAGTAAAAAAAAAAAAGAAACAAGCACTTTGAAGACCTGCCAAATCTAATTATTATCACGTGGTTGGCATTCTGTGTGGATCCTGGGGGTCATATAGTAAAACTACAACTTCAGATGGTTTTTTTAACTCTCTGTTCAGTTATGTTAGGGGCTGTAGTCTCATCTTGTTTTTTTCTCTGTCTGCTTTATGAATATTTTACTTAACAGTGTATGGAAAATATTTTTCTTATCGTTGGAGTTATTCCAAGGAAGCCTAACCTTTCAAACAAACAGCTTTAAAGATTTTATTTTTTATTTTATCATAGATGGGCATATACTAATTTAGACATCACTGATGAAATTAGATTTATGCATTCAACAGGTAGGAAGATATGTTGGGTTGATAAGAGTGTTTGAGGACAATATGTTGATAAAACCTCTGTTTAGTATTACTACAATAAACAGTTAAACACAGTCCAGGATTTTCTGTAAAGTTCTTGTTGGCTTACTCTATTGTAACACACACCATTAAAAATCTATTAGTTTCCCATATCTGTTAGTTTCCCTAATTCCTGATAGCTTCGGTGTATATAGTTTTTTATAGGAGAAAATTTCTGATTGATACTTTATACTATTAAAGATGGCATTAATTCTTCTTTTGGGAGCAAAAGAGAGAAAGTTAGTTTAGATGGTCTCAAACTGTTGTTGTTGTTGAAGTCTGATCTTCTAACAACAAAACAAGACAAACTCCTACAAAAAGGGAGATAAAAGAATAACAAAGATAGAAAACACAGCTTCTGCCTCTGGGGTTGACTTTCACTTTCAAGCAAGGTCCTGGGGAAACACAGGCCCAGCACACAAACTTATGAGCTACTCTGAGACTTTTAGTATTGTCAAGCTGATCAAAACATTAGTCTATAGATTGCCTTTTGGGACACAGGTTCATAGCAGCATTGAAAAAAAGTGGAGTTGTCTTGGTCAGATAAGTGAAACTCTCATTAGTCAGAAGGCAAAAAGAGATTGACAGGAAAGAGGAGAAATAAGGCAGGTAAGGAAGGGAATATGACATAGTTAGAGAGACTGACAGCAGGAATCCAAGTCTCACATCTCAGGTGTTCAGAATGCAGCTGAACGGAGTGAAGGTGGTGATGTCATATGATTCCCTTGCTCTGACTTGGTTTGATCAGGCTGGCTTTCAGCATCAGCACAACGAAGAGCCAGTAGTATCATGGTAGATACCAGGCTCCCAGGAAATAATGAATGTGGCAGCAGTCCTGATGGTGAAGCTTGCTCCTTCTAGTTCATCCCTCTATGATCCATAGATTAACAATGTCCAGAAAGAGGTGGCATCTGCATCCCATTAAAATTAAACAATAGGTGGTTTTTAACCATAAATATTTCCTCCCATTTCTAGAATCTTTCAGCTCATGGTTAAAGAAATATATGGTTTTCACAGCCTTGAAGACATGTTATCATGATTCTTTTAATTTAAATAATATAGTTTGTACCAGTTTTTCTGGCTTCAACTTCTGCTTACTTTAGTAAACAATTTTATGTAAGAAACTGGGTTGGACTCTTGTTTCGCTGAACAACTTGGAATACAGGCAATTGAGGCTGTACTCATATTACTTGACTAATTCAGGATCTGCACTAGTTTGCTCAACAATTACATCATCTGATTTTAAGTAATTCTTAATATCAAAATATATATGATATTAGCAAATCTAAGTAATCTCCAGTAAATGACGTAACTATTTTGCTTTCAATAATCAAAAAATGTGAAGTAATTTTTCTCCGAGTGGCCATGATCATTCTTCACATTCTATTGCTTAACATCCTTATGATTATGATTCAGATTTTTTATGCCTCAAGTTCGCAACCATTTAAAGCATGCAACTGGATTATTTCCAACCAAAGCTTCATAGCTGCCACCTTCCTTACAAAGAGAAATTCTGCAATATGATCCTTAGTGCTAATTAATATACACCTTATACTTAAAAAAACAACTAAGTAAAACAATATTAAGGTTGCAAAGTCAAGCATCCACAAATTGAGAATTGCCTGAATTAAGATTGCCTGTGCAATTTTTATCTCCATACTACAGTTCTGTATCACTTAAGCTAATGGAGTTATTAAGAGCAAAAGAATGCTTTTATCTTCTATGTAGACCTGTTACTAGAGTGGGATGGAGTCACTCACTTTGCCAGTGGGTTTCACAGCTATCTTCTGGCCAGCAAAGTAATGTTGACACTGAGGAATAATGGGTTCATTTCTAGGTTCTGCAGAGGAGTGATCTCTAGTGACTACAGACCATTCTGCCCCTCTCCATGCAGTCTCTCTGTCCCCTTTTGCTCTCCCCTCTTCTCCTCCTCAGTTCCTGCCTCTGTCGATCCTTTCCTCCTGACTGCACTTATCTTCTCATCCACCTCCTATCCTTGTTTATCTCTTCCTTACTCCTGATTATGCCCGTCTGCTCATATCCTCCTCCCTGCTCTTTCCTCGCATCATCTTCTCCCTTTTGTTCCTGCCACTGTCTTCTTTCCTCCTCAGGTTCCTATCCTCCCTCCCTCCTCTGCCCTGTATCTTTTCCTCCTCGCTGATGTCCCTACCCTCTGATGTTCCTGACCCCCTCTGAATTTAAATCATGTGGCTTCCTCCTTCTCCATGCTGCCAGGGCATCAACTGAGAGCACAGGAGAGACAGTGTCCCAGCTCAAATTTCTGATGCTTGATGCCACAGTACTGTTTGCCTGGCAGAGCAATAATGAGAAAAGTCCTCCTCAGGACCTGGACCTCTGGGATACAGCATGCACAATTGCTCTGCATTGATTGTGAATACTCAGTCTGGTTAGCTGCTAAGGGATGGGGCATGGTCAGTGAGATGGAATCTTTGGAGAATTCAGCTGTCAAACTTCAACAAATCTCTACCAAGTACGAACAAATTGTGTATTTCAGATGCTTAAAATTGGCCAAACTTGGGCAAATTTTCATGGAGTTGGCAAAAGCCACATCCATGACTTCAAGGTAATTACACTGCCAAATTTGAAGTCCCTGTTCCAAAGCATGGAGGTACTAGAGTTTCTCAACAAAATGATTGGAAGAATTTTTTTTTAACGTGAGCAAAACAGTGTATTTTCCCTATTGTTGTAGCTGTTTCGGTCCCAGGATATGAGCGAGACAAGGTAGGTGAGGTGGATATTACTTTACCCATCTTGTCTCTCTGTTTTCCCTAATCTCATTCTTAGAAATGGCTGGACCATTTTGCAAGTTTACCAAAGTTAAAAGTTATTGAAAATAGGGGTTTATGCTGAAAAGAGTCAGACAACCTTCATGGTAGGTATCATTAACTGCACCACCTATAATTATTACAACTGTTTTTTACATAGCACCAGATTGCTTTAAAGAGGAAAAAGATATGGTGCCTATTCCAAGAGGTGTACAACCTGCCAACCAATGCCTTGCATGTAAAAAAGCCTAATTTCTAAGAGAACAATCTAGAATAAATCACAGAACACATCTCTTTCCTAACCCTCCAAACCCTATCTAAATGTTGAAAAATAGGTGAATAGAACCCTTTTGCAACCCCTACCTGACAGTAGTCAGAATGGCCATGAAATCATGAGATGATTTAGAAAATTCATATTCTGCATGAAGGTCTTTGCATTGCAGTGGTACTCTAAAACTAGTCCCACTTTAACCCTATCCCATGGCTCATATAGAAGATCAATACACTATTTCAGATTTAGATATAGAGCAGGAGATCACCTATGATTAAGGCATGACTATCTGTATGGTTATTTTGCCTCTTCCCCGGTCACCCTTTAGTTCATGATGAACTGAATACCCTTCCGGAGACAAATGTGCCAACACTTATTCAGCACTGTCATCTAATTAGGTTTTGAATATCCATACAAAGTTGGAGATCTTATCCCTTATGAAATCATGAATGGCTTTGAGGTCTTACATTAATCATCATTAACTGAAGAACAGTGCCCTTGTCCACTGACATCCCAAACTCTTGGGAAATAACTATGGAGAAATCAAAGGGATTAACATAATAAACATCTGATAACTGGTTGCCACAATCTTCCAGAATTTTTTTTCCTGCCTCTATCTCCTACCAGATCACAGAGGATCAAACCTGCTAGAGGGATCAAGGAATCCAAACTCCCACAACAATAATATATATCTCCTATATATAATATATAATAATAATAATATCTCACCTCTGCACAGAAGCCTATTATCACTGCCTCAGCCACCCAAAGGATTAACTGAAATAGTGATCTCTAGGGAAGACTAAAAAAGCCATCACATAACAAAGTTTTGGCATTTGGCTCTGGTAATTAAATGAATATATCTATAGTCACTTAATTTGAGTCTTTATATGAAAGCATAAAACTATAGTATGATGGAAATGCTTGCTTTTTGGAAAACACTAACACATTGACATCTTGAAAATCATCCCAGTAAATGTAATTGAATTAATAAGGTCATACACATCCTGTTTAGGACTCTTTACTAGCTTCCAAACTTGGGAAGAGAAGAGACCTCTCTTGGTAGGAATTAATCTTAGAAAAAATACTCTGCATTGTAAATTCAGCCATTTAACTTAGAAATTTTTACACAAATTGCTTTATCTCTGTCAAAAGAGATTAATAATGCATAGCCAGAACATGAAAAATAGAATTGTTGAACCTACAGTAACTTTCCATTCAGTGGAATTCATGTGAAATTTAGCCACATTGTTTCCCATTGTGCAAAGGGTTATTCTCAGTGCAAAATGTCTGAAGCTATTTTTTAAATTATAGTGGGGTTTTTTTGTTTTTTACAAAAATGTGTCATGGAAATCAAGATCTAAGATCTGTGGCTCTAGTTTTGTAATTTTAAAGTAAAAACATAGGATTTTTTTTCCAATAGTTTTGTATTAGTACCAGTTTTTCTTTACTTCCATAAAAACTCACACAGAATACAGAATGTCTAGGTAATCAGTGACTAGAACATGAATTACCCTTTCTACTCTGATCTAAAATACTTTTCTCTTGAATTTTCCATGCAAAGTACTTTCTTAAGAGTTCATTTTTCAGCATAAAGGTTATGGGATTCATTTTATTTGTGCTTTAAGCATCTATGACGTATTGAACACAAGAATTATTTGTGATGAAGTAAAGGAATAATTGCCTGTACAGTGAAAGGTTTCTAAGCAAGAATGTTGATCATGCTTATATAGTTAAAATCTGGTTTCACAGCAAATGTATTTTGTAACATTTGCCATCATGTATGTATTATGAAAATATTATTGTATTATCAGATAGTGTATTGCCATTAGTAAATGGAAAACATACTCTTCAATAGTTTGGTTGTTTAACTGGGTCATCTTTTTATGGTTAGCAAAGGACATCATCCTTAGAAATAGTTTATTCCTTTTGCTTAGATTCATTTCAATGGGCTTCTATGCAGTACAGTATTTTACAGGTAACATTTGGGAACAGAGAAAATGTAGCTTTAAAAAACAAGTTTTCAATAGATCTTTCTTTAGGTGGACTTCTTCTATTGTATAGTTTTAAAAAGCAGCGTCCTTGCAAATGTTCAGTCTCTACCATAGATCCAAATTAAATATTTCCATTACTTCAACCTGCCATCTACCTTTTATTTTAATCAGCAAATATTCGTTCCAAATAGAGAGAAGAAAATCTTTTTACTCTCTCTTTGTGTTAGCAAGGTCTGTCTCATCCCAGTTGTTAATGGGTATACAAGTTTCATGACAACTGAGTCCATCAGAGGAAATCTAGGTTTTCAATGCTGAAAGAATCAGTTTCTGCTGAAATTTATAGACCACAGACAGAAAACAGACATACATTGTGCATCTTATGGATTCTTAACTCTTTAGACAAGTAATTTTGCAATGCATGCTTACATAAGAGGACAGAGCTGAGCCATGAAGATGCCAGTATCTACAAAAATCAGTGTCACATGCTCCATTTCTTATCCATCGGAGCAAAAACAATGTGCACATATAGCCATTTTTAGAAGAACCATCCCTTTGAAGATTCTATCTTACTGCCTCTGAAACATCATTTTCAGAAATGCCATGAATGGTGCGGCTAGAAATTACATTTAGGTTTGGAGGGTCTTTATCCAGAAATCCAGACACGCATGAGTGCCAAAGTTTGTTGTTTGAGTTAGGTGTCTTTGGGGAGTATATGCTCTTGTTAGAAAAATCCAAAGTAGGTCAGTTCCGCCAAGTAATTCTAAACTCATATTTTCTCCTTTCTTCTGCCCATCAAGAGCCTGACTTTAAGAAACAATATTCCATATTGAACAATTGAACATATTGGGAATTTCTGGGGAATTCAGGTTTGTTTCAGAATTTAAAAAGACTGTGCACATTTAAGTTCAGTGAGCAGGAAAACATACATTGTAGAAATAGAATTTCTAATTCTGCAACTCTTTTCATAAACAACTAGAAACACCAGTCAAAACTTATATGGCTTCTTTGCAATCACTTTTACATGATGTGTGAGAAACATGAATAGACTTCTATAATAAAACGAATAATTGATGGCAGCATGTGTACAAGCATGTTATAGATTTGTGATAACTTGAAATTAACCGGTAGAGATGAACTAGTGTCAAAGTATTCCTTATCCACAGCCATGACTACTTTAGCAGGATTCTTCAGTCTGGCCTCATGCCACCAGGAGCAGCTTCTGAGTGCTTGCTAGATGATGAGCAATTCAGGAAATTAATAATAATTAATTTTTGTCAGAGCTGCTTTCAGCAGGTTTCTAACTTCTTATTTTATCAAGGAGTCTTCTGTTAGTATCCATAGTCCTTTCCAGACGGAATTATGCACTTCTATTAATGATGATGCAGACTGAATTTGTTGTAGAAGTCCTGCCCTAATCTGGGCTTGTTAGAAATAATGGAAGCAATCTGTAACTTACAATGGTACAAGTGCATGTTGCTGCTCTTTCTGAATGATGCTACTGTAGTGATTTCATAGGACTTTCTTACCCTCCTTAATATTTCCAAAAGATTATATTTTTCATTAGTCTATTTTTGCTCCAGCTAGGTGATGGAGAAATGATAAAATGTTTTATGTCCCCTTAGCATTTTTGTCTATGATATCATCCTTTCACTAGTTTTAAGTAGAAACTCTATATATCAACTCCGCTCTTGTATTGCCTGAAATACAATTTTCTTTCCAAATTCCATTGACTTTGGAGTTGTAAGGACATTTTAGAAATTACTTCAATTTTTTTACCCTCATGACTCTATCAATCTCGTCTTTGTTTCTATTTTTTTTCTTCCTCACCGCTTTCTTCCATTTTTTTAAGCAAGATTTCATGATGCCCAAAATATGTCAGGACCAGACCAACGCTCGCATATCTACTGAGTTCTTAGTTTTTCCTGCACAGTTATGGTGCTGTTGTTGTTCGTATCTTTCAATCATATTGTACTAGGTACAGCTCACTGTATGCTGCAAAAACAATGAGAGTTCTGTAGCACTCTAAAGACAAACAAATTTAATTTCTGCAGGCATAAGCTTTCATGGGCTGTAACCCACTTCATCAGATGCAGGGAATGGAAATCAGTTATGGGGTGTATATATATACAGCCAAGGGGGGGGTAGGTAATAGCAAAGTCCATACAGTTAGAGTAACTGAGGCCTATTCACAACCATTGATTAGAAGGTGAGAATATGTGAACAGTGACAATTACTTCTTGTAATGAGATAACCATTCCAAGTCCCTATTGAGACCCAGTTTGATTGTATCAAGTTTGCAGATGAGTTTGAGCTCTGCAGTTTCTCTTTGAAGTCTGTTTTTGAAGTTTTTTGTAGAAGTATGGCAACTTTCAAGTCAGCTACAGAGTGTCCCGTGAGACTGAAGAGCTCTCCGACTGGTTTATGGATGTTCCCATTTTTTTTGTCTCATTTGGGTCCATTTATTCCTTTGCATAGTGACAGTCTGGTTTGGCCAATGTACATGGCAGAGGGGCATTGCTGGCACATGATGGCATATGTTACATTAGTAGATGTGCAAGTGAATGAACTCCTTATGGTGTGGCTGATGTGGTTAGGACCTGTGATGGTGTCACTAGAGTCGATGTGTGGGCAGAGCTGGCAACAGGGTTTGTTGCAGGAATAGGTTCCTGGGTCACTGTTCTTGTTGTGTAATGTACAGTTGCTGGTGAGTATTTGCTTCAGGTTGGGGGGCTGTCTGTAAGCAAGGATAGGTCTGCCTCCCATGGCTGAGTGAGTGAGGGATCATCTCCTAGGATAAGTTGTAGATCCTTAATGATGTGTTGGAGAGATTTTAGCTGAGGGCTATAGGTGATGGCCAGCAGTGTTCTGTTGTTTTCTTTGTTGGGTGTGCCCTGTAGTAGGTGAATTCTGGGTATAAGTCTGGCTCTGTCAATTTGTTTCTTCACCTCTTCAGGTGGGTATTGTAGTTTTAAGAATTTTTTATAGAGATCCTGTTGGTGTTTGTGTCTGTCTGAGGGATTGGAACAAATCTGGTTGTATCTTAAGGCTTGGCTGTAGACAATAGATCGTGTAATAGTGTCCAGGGTGGAAGCTGGAGGCATAAAGGTATGTATTGTGGTCAGTTGTTTTTTGGTATAGGGTGGTATTAATGTGACTATTCTTTATTTGTATCGTAGTATCCAGTAAGTAGATTTCTTGGCCAGACTGAGGTTGATAGTGGGGTGGAAATTATTGAAATCCTGGTGGAATTCTTTGAGGGACTCTTCCCGTGCGTCCAGATGATGAAAACGTCATTAATGTAGTGTAGGTAAAGAAGAAGTGCTTGGGGACAAGTTTTGAGGAAGAGGTGTTCTAGGTCAGCCATAAAAATGTTGGCATACTGTTGGGCCACTGACTTGAAGGTATAGACTGGCTCCAAATCTGAAGTAGTTGTGCATCAGGACAAAGTCACAAAGTTCAGCTACCAGGTGTGCCATATCATCATCAGGGAAAATGTTCCTGATAGCTTGTAGTCCATCTTTGTGTGGAATGTTGGTGTAGAGAGCTTCTATATCCATAGTGGCCACAACGGTGTTTTCTGGGATATCACTGATGGATTGTAGTTTTCTCAGGAAGTCAGTGGTATCACGAAGATAACTAGGAGTGCTGGTGGCATAGGGCCTGAGGAGAGAGTCCACATAGCCTGACAGTCCTGCTATGAGAGTGCCAATACCTGAGATGATGGGGTGTCCAGAATTTCCAGGTTTGTGGATTTTGGGTAGCAGATACAATAACCCTGGTCAGGGCTCAGGGGGTGTGTCTGTGTAGATTTGTTCCCGTGTTTCTTTAGGGAGTTTCTTAAGTAGATGTAGTTTCTTTTGGTATTCCTCAGTGGAATTGGACAGTAGTGGCTTGTAGAATGTGGTGTTGGAGAGTTGTCTGGAAGCCTCCTGTTCATAAGCTGATATATTCATGATGACAACAGCACTTCCTTTGTATGCTTCTTTGATTATAATGTCAGAGTTATTATTGAGGCTGTGGATGGCGTTGCGTTCTGCATGGCTGAGATTATGGAGCAAGCAATGTTGCTTGTCGACAATCTCAGCTTGTGCACGTTGGCAGAAACACTCTATGTAAAAGTCTAGTCTGTTGTTTTGACCGTCAGGAGGAGTTCATGCAGAATTCTTCTTGTAGTGTTGGTAGGAAGGTGTATGCGGGTTAGTGTGTTGTTTAGTGGTATGGTGGAAGTATTCCTTGAGTCAGAAATGGCAGAAGTAGGATTCCAGGTTACCGCAGAATTGTATCATGTGTGTGGGGGTGGTAGGGAAGAAAGAGAGTCCCTGAGATAAAATAGACAGCCCACGAAAGCTTATGCCTGCAGAAATTAAATTCGTTAGTCTTTAAAGTGCTACATGACTCTTGTTTTTGCTGTATGCAGACTAACATGGCTACCTCTCTGAACTTTTCACTGTATACTGTAACTTCTGCTAACAAAGACTCTTAGGGAAGGTAGTTGAAATCAGCTGCAAACTGTCTTCTACTGAGGGGATCTCAAAGCATTTTTAAAATATCAGTTCATTAAACCTTATTAGTATAATACCCATTTAAGATATGTTGAAGTGTAACAGAGAAAGGCTGAGTGACTTGCCTAACGTCTGATGTCGAGTCAGTGGAAGAGTCTAAAATCCTGATTATGCTCCTTTTTGATGTGTGCATTTATTTAACCCCATGGGAGTTGTGCGCACATATTAAGGCAATAATAGACTTTTAGGAATGCAATGGGTCCTATGTAGGAATCCATGCTTAGCATTAAAAGTCAACATTCAAGGAAAATTAGTACAGCCCTGATATATGAGTAACTATAGTTATTACTTCTTTTAAGGCTGAATCCTAAAGTACTTACTCATTTGTTTTTATTAAATCATGACTAAGATGAAAATCCCAGTGATTTCACTTAGTGTTTTTTCAAAGTTTAAACTACTGACTTTAACTAATCTTCTCTTTATTTTGAGTACTGAATGTATTATAGGAGTAGCATTGCCTGTGTGGTAGAACAAATCCGGGCCCCTGAGATTTTTGTTAAGCAATATTTCAAGTAAATGTTGAAATATCTTCAAAAGTTTGTTCATGGTATGACCTTTTCAAAATAGTAATGATTGTGATGCATGTTTTCTTCTGTTACTTGGTGACACTGGGTAATGCAAAGTTTGCAGACTGAAGGCTTGCCTGCTGGGCTTCTACTGAAAAGCACTCAATCCGGTTGAATGCTGGTCCCTGTATCTGTGGTGAGGCAAGTCTGTCACTCCTCATTTTGCTTTAGCTATCCATTGCTTGACACTGGTTTCACATAACTGAATAATAAACATTTTTAAACAACAAAATATGTGAAAAGAAACAGTAAATGTTAGGTGCACAAAAAATTTAATGAAATATAATGAATTATTGTCTTAAAACTGCTCAAAGGACATCAGTCTACATTTACATGGGAGCACAGTGGCATTCTTATCCTAAGTTTTCTCAGCTGGTTGTTTCAAATCTGTACCTTCTTTCTGTTTCCACTATTTAAAGCAGTTAACTTGCCTAGAGCACATGGATGGTTTACAGATTAAGTGCCAGTCGGCAAATGACATGAAGGATGCTCACAGGTAGGCTTTGACATGGTGCTTAGAGTATTGCCCTGACCATTGAGGGGAATAGGTGTGGGCATAACTGGATCAGAAATGATTTTCCCATCCTGTGGACCTTTTTGAGATAATAAGAAAATTCTTATGCCTGCATCAGGACGAAACTGAGACCTTTTGAGTATTGTCACTAAAAATGAGAGCGCCCCACCCCAGAAGAGCCAATAGCTGTGGATAGAGCCCTTATCTGGGCTACGTGATGCAGGTTCAATTCCTTTCTCTGCCTACTTCAAATGGTTTTGAATCTGGGTCTCCTACATCTTGGGTAAGTGTCCTAACCACAAGGCTCTAGAATCAATCCCTCTCATTTTGATCTAATGAACATTTAATTATATATACAAAGTTGAACAGCTCCAGGCTGAGATTGAGTGATCAAAGTAGCAGCTGAGCAGACTGTTTTTTGATCAACACTTCTACTTCTGGGAATTTCACTATTGCAAATAGTAGAGTCTGGGATGTTTGGGGAGCAAATTCAGGAATCTTACAAATTGTACAGGGATGTATTCTCCTTCAGCTCACTGAAATTAGGCTGTCTAGTTTTCTGGAGAGATTACACTATAAATCAGAGAGCTGTGCAGCCTTAAAAACCTTGGCTCAGGAGAGGTGACAGCTGGGAGCTGGAAGTCGAGAGTGAGTGCTCTTGTTGGACCCTGGGGTTGCCTTGAAACTTTGATGCCCATTAGCAAGGATTTTTAATGAATCTGTAAACTCAGAGACTGTACCATATACCTGGAGAATTATTAACATAGTTCCTATTTTTAAGAAAGAGGGGGAAAATGATCAGGGTAACTACAGGCCTGTAGTTTGATCTCAATAGTATGCAAGGTCTTGGAAAAAAAATTAGAAAGAGAAAGAAGTTAAAGACATTGAGGTTAACTGTAACTGGGATAAAACACAACCTGGCTTTACAAAAGGTAGATCGTGCCAGACCAACCTGATCTCCGTTTTTGAGACAATAAGATTTTTTAGACAAAGGAAATGCAGTGGATCTAATTTACCTAGATATCAGTAAGGCATTTGATAAAGTTCCACATGGGGAATTTTTAGTTAAATTGGAAAAGATGGGGATTAATATGAAAATTGAAAGACGGATAAGGAACTTGTTAAAGGGAAGACTACAACAGGTCATACTGAAAGGTGAACTGTCAGGCTGGAGGGAGTTTACTAATGGAGTTCTGTAGGGATCAGTCCTGGGACCAATCTTATTTAACCTTTTTATTACTGACCTTGGCACAAAAAGTGGGAATGTGCTAATAATGTTTGATGACACAAAGTTGAGAGGTATTGCCAATCCAGGCCCGGTCTACACTTACCTTTGCGATTCGGCGGCAGTCGACGGGAGATACGCAAGTGACATAAATCACTTGCGTATCTCCCGTTGACTTTGCAGCGTCTCCCCTGCACGCTGTCCACACTGCGCTGCGTCGAAGGGAACAGTGCAGCACTATGCCACTTACCACGGTGGTTTTCCTGAGTTGCTTGCTGGATCGACTGAGTGAGTCTACACTGATCGCTCAGTTGATCCAGAGCAGTCAATCTGACGGCTGCAAATTTGCCGCCGTGAGTGTGGACCCAGCTACAGGGAAGGATCGGGATATCATACAGGAAGATCTGGATGACCTGTAAACTGGAGTAATAGAAATAGAATAAAATCTAATAGTGGAAAGTGTAAGGTCATGCATTTAGGGACTAATAACAAGAATTTATGCTATAAGCTGGAGACACATTAGTTGGAAGTGACAGAGCAGGAGAAGGACTTGGGCGTATTGGTTGATCACAGGAGGACTATTAGCCACCAATGTGATGTAGCCATGAAAAGAGCTAATGTGGTCCTAGGATGAATCAGGCAAGGTATTTCCAGTAGAGATAGGGAGGTGTTAGTACCATTATACAAGGTGCTGGTGAGACCTCATCTGGAATACTATGTGTAGTTCTGGTCCCCATGTTTAAGAAAGATGAATTCAAACTGGAGCAGGTGCAGAGAAGGGCTACTAGGATGATCCACAGAATGGAAAATCTGCCTTATGAGAGGAGATTCAAAGAAGTTGGCTTGTTTAGTTTAACCAAAAGAAGGTTGAGAAGAGATATGATTGCTCTCTATAAATAGATCTGAGAGATAAATACCAGGGAGGGAGAGGAATTATTTAAGTTCAACGCCAATGTGGACACAAAAATTAATGGATATAAACTGGCCACAAGGACGTTTAGACTTGAAATTAGACTCAGGTTTCTAACCATCAGAGGGAGTGAAGTTCTAGACTTAGCAAAAAACTTAGCTGGCTTTAAAACTGACCTTGATAAATTTATGGAGGGGATGGTATGATGGAACAGCCTAGTTTGGCAGTTGACTGATCTTTGACTACTGGTGGTAGATATGCCAATGGTCTGTGAAGGGATGTTAGATGGGATGGGTTCTGAGTTATTACAGAGAATTCTTTCTGTCTGGCTGCTGAGTCTGCCCACATGCTCAGGGTTTAACTGATCACGATATTTGGGGTTGGGAAGGAATTTTCCCCCATGTCAGATTGGCAAAGGTTCTGGGGGGTTTCACCTTCCTCTGTAGCATGGGGCATGGCTCACTTGCTGGTGGATTCTCTGCATCTTAAAGTCTTTAAACCATGATTTGAAGACTTTAATAACTCAGTCATAGGTCAGGGGTCTATTACAGGAGTGGATGGGTGAGGTTCTGTGGCCTGTGTTGTGCAGGTCAGACTAGATGATCATATTGGTCCCTTCTGACCTTAGAGTCAATGAGTCTATGATGCTGACTCTTTGAGAGAAAATAAGACAAGACTCTCAAAAGGAACTTGCCAAGACTAATCGCTACTGTTCTGGGATCAGCCATTGAGGAGAAACTAGTATTTCATACCTCTAATATTTCATACCTCATGTTTATAAGCTGAATGCTCAATCTTCCTCTTCTTATTACAAAACAGACAAAAGCCATTATAAGTAGAGCTACTGGTCCTTCAGTATCAACTCTGGTCTATCTTTCAACTCTAGAGGCAGCTGGTCAGGCAATCCCAATCCTTCCAAGATATTTGCATTTTTTCCATTGGGAAAGTATGGAGACCTGAGGTGGACCTAGTGCATTTCAAGATCAGTGGAAACTATGTACTAGCACTGAACATAATTTACAGCGGTCCATTCCTGTGGTTTATCCTGTAAACTTACACAGATCTTTAAAAGCAATTCCTATTTGGCTGTTTTCTCTGAAACTAAATTAGACCATTTCTAACTTCGATGAGGAAATTGAATTGAATTGAGCTTGAGTGGCTTGTTAAACAAAGAACATTATCAAAATTATATCTGTTTCAGATGGAAACTTATATGTATGTTCAAGTACATTATATTCTTTTTTTTTATGGACTCACAATCTCTTGGACAGTGTCAAAAATCTACATAATATATCTCATTTATAACTGACATAGTTTAAAGGTCCTATGAAGGCAGAGACAGAGACAGACAGCTGTGAAGTTTCATGTGTGTTGTTAATTCCAGCAATTACATGAAATCTTGTGTTCATGAAACATGAAAATAAGCTACACTTACTTTTGATAAGACATTGATGTGCAAGACTTTAATCTTCTACTCTTTAAGAATGGTGCTTCTTCAGGGAATATTAAAGCTTAGGTCCATTAGATGTTTGTAACTGATCCAACTTTACTTTTGAAACACAAATACTCTGACACATCTATTGGTCTAAATAGAGAATGCAGTTACCCCTCAAATTCAAATTTTGGGGATTACTCTCTTTCAGTATTCAGCTTTCAGGAGCAAATATTCACTCAATTACACGAGTACAATCACTATAATTGTAACTGAAATCAGAATTTAGCCTGAAGGATCTGTCTTCTTTGCCTTAGGCTGCTTTATTGTACCTAAGTGTTGCAGGAAGTCTTTTGAAACAGTCCATGATAATATTAAAATTCCATTGTGGTGTTCTACCTAGGTGAACTAACTGGATTAATGATGAAATTTCACCCCTGATACTGTACTTGTCTTTCTGGGTTTAAACCAGACAGTGACATAATTTAGAAATCTGTGTGTGGCTAGTGTGAGGAGATAATATTTTATCTAGCAGAAGTTCCCCATAAAAGTTCTGCGGGTTTAATAGGTAAGTTACCTAGCTAAAAGTTAGGTAGTTGCCTACTTAACAGGTATATTTCCTCCCCCAACCCAACATGGAGGCTCATTGTGATAGCACTCTAAGAATATAGATTACATGTATAGATAGATGGAAAGGTCATTGATCACATCCTTTTACCATCACGTTTGGGTCATATATACTGTAAGTTGTCAGCTGTTGACATCAAAATGTCAGCGTTTTCATCTGTAGCTAGAAGTGCCCCTTACTGAGGCAATTCAGAACATCTGGGCTCTTTTATATTTGTTTATTTGCAGCATAGAGGTCTAATTTTCCCTCTGCTGCACATGTGTGTCTGACCGGATTCAATGAGAGAGATTTGAGCATGCATCTGGGCGAAGAATTGGCTCAGTTTTTCTTTAAGACAGTACTTCACACCATTTTCCTTTCTCCTCTCGATGCATTATTCAGACATAGCACTTACTGATACACCAGTTTTCTCTTTGCTTCTGATCTTCTCAGGGAAAATGTTCTAAGGAGGTTGTGAAAACTTTGCACCTTTTATTGATTTGGTGTTTGATCCTGCACACAGTAAAGCTCCAATTCACTTCAGTGCTCAAGATGAAGTCTTTATTTCTATAGATGACCTTAATTCATATTTTTAGTGTATCACAGTTCTTTTAAAATCTTTTTTTCTTTTTTCATTATTCTTATTTCTCTGATGCTTCTTAATATCTATTAGTTTGTTTACATCTTCAGGCTTTGGTACATAACTTTGTTTAGATTTAGAATTGAGTTATCGTGAGTCACATACCACTTTATGTGAAAAGTGTGGATTTCTTTCTCTTTCATTTTTTGCCTTATGTGACCAGTAAGCACATGTCAATGACCTTCTCTTTAAAAAATAAATCTAAAAAGTATTGTACTTCAAAACATGCCACTGTATTATACATAAGTTTCAAATACTGTGCACTGTTACTGCTTTTATGAAGGTCACTAGAAAATATGGTATCAGTTTATAAATTCAAATTAAGCCTGCAAAACTATTTGTTGTACTCTTTGAATATACTGATGTCATTCAATAACAAATGAATTCCAGATCAAGACTGTGGGTGAAATCCTGACCCTATTGAAGTCAATGAGAGTTTTGTTCCATTTACTTTATCAGGGCCAAGATTGTATGTGCATTGATGTTACCGTATCTGAGGTAGAGGCCAAACTTGAACAGCTTGATGGAACAAAATCGGAGGGACCGGACAATCTCCACCCAAGGATATTAAAGGAGCTGGCGCGTGAAATTGCGAGCCCGTTAGCGAGAATTTTTAAGCAATCGGTAAACTCGGGGGTTGTGCTGTATGACTGGAGAATTGCTAACGTATTTCCTATTTTTAAGAAAGGGAATAAAAGTGATTCGGGTAATTATAGGCCTGTTAGCTTGACGTCTGTCGTGTGTAAGGTCTTGGAAAAAATTTTAAGGGAGAAAGTAGTTAAGGACATGGAGGTCAATGGTAATTGGGACAAATTGCAACATGGATTTACTAAAGGTAGATCGTGCCAAACCAACCTGATCTCCTTCTTTGAGAAGGTGACGGATTACTTAGACAAGGGCAATGCGGTAGATCTAATTTACCTCGACTTCAGTAAGGCGTTTGACACGGTTCCGCATGGGGAACTGTTAGTTAAATTGGAAAAGATGGGGATGAATGTGAAAGTTGTAAGGTGGATAAGGAACTGGTTAAAGGGGAGACTACAGCGGGTCGTGCTGAAGGGTGAACTGTCAGGCTGGAAGGAGGTTACTAGCGGAGTCCCTCAAGGATCGGTTCTTGGACCGACCTTATTTAACCTTTTTATAACTGATCTTGGCACAAAGAGCGAGAATGTGTTAATAAAATTTGCGGATGACACGAAGCTGGGGGGTATTGCTAACACGGAGAAGGACCGGGATGCTATTCAGGAAGATCTGGACCACCTTGTACACTGGAGCAATAGTAATCGGATGAAATATAATAGTGAAAAGTGCAAGGTCATGCACTTAGGGATTAATAATAAGAATTTTACATATACGTTGGGGATGCATCAGTTGGAAACGACGGAGGAGGAGAAGGACCTTGGGGTATTGGTTGATAACAGGATGACTATGAGCCGCCATGGTGATGTGGCTGTTAAAAAAGCAAATGCGGTTTTAGGATGCATCAGGCGAAGTATTTCCAGCAAGGAGAAGGAGGTGTTAGTGCCGTTATATACGGCGCTGGTGAGACCCCACCTGGAATATTGTGTGCAGTTCTGGTGTCCCATGTTTAAGAAGGATGGATTCAAACTGGAACAGGTTCAGAGACGGGCTACTAGGATGATCCGAGGAATGGAAAATCTGCCTTATGAAAGGAGACTCAAAGAGCTTGGCTTGTTTAGCCTGGCCAAAAGAAGGCTCCGGGGGGATATGCTTGCTCTATATAAATATATCAGGGGGATTAATGTTAGGGAGGGAGAGGAATTGTTTAAGTTTAGTACTAATATAGGCACGAGGACGAATGGGTACAAATTGGATATTAGGAAATTTAGACTTGAAATTAGACGAAGGTTTCTAACCATTAGGGGAGTGAAGTTCTGGAACAGCCTTCCGAGGGAAGTAGTGGGGGCAAATGACTTATCTGGCTTTAAGACTAAGCTTGATAAGTATATGGAGGGGATGTTACGATGGGATAGTTTAATTTGAGCAATTGATTTTGGATTATCGGCAGATAAGTCTGCTCAATGGTCTGTGGGAATGCTGGATGGGATGGGAACTGATTTACTGCAGAGAAATATTTTTTGGGTGCTGGCTGGTGAGTCTTGCCCACATGCTCAGGGTTTAGCTGATCGCCATATTTGGGGTCGGGAAGGAATTTTCCTCCGGGGCGGATTGGCAGGGGCCATGGAGGTTTTTCGCCTTCCTCTGCAGCATGGGGCATGGGTCGCTTGCTGGTGGATTCCCTGCAGCTTGAGGTCTTCAAATCTCATTTTTGAGGATTTCAATAACTCAGTCATGGGTTCGGGGTTGTTATAAATGTGTATGGGTAGGGTTTTGTGGCCTGCCTTGTGCGGGAGGTCAGACTAGATGATCATATTGGTCCCTTCTGACCTATGAGTCTATGAGTCTATGTATACAAGTACATATATAATATTAGAATAATTATGGTTAGTAGTATGAAGCAAAGAGTTGGTAAAAGTCTTTCCCAGCAAACTAATAATACAGTCTTCTACTAGGAAAGAAAGCTTGCTAGTTTAATGGTGTGTATGAATGTTACTTTTGGCATATATTTATATAGTGGATATCAGGTACGTATTATATATATTATTTTCCTTTGTCCTGAAGAAACTATTTAGTTGGCCTTTTGCTGTCAGGTATCAGAGACAATTACAGTAATAAAATCAAATCCCAAGTGAAGTCTCACTTCTGTCTCTACAGGCACAGTAGTATGCAGCACTATACATTGTCTCCACACATACTGCAATAATTCAGAACAGTTGTCATTCTCTGATCTTTATCGTCCAATTCAGGAAGCTGAAATAATAATGATTTATAGACCTTGGCTTCAAACTACAACAATTCTATCGTTTCATTGGAGGGAGTCTCATAATTTTGTAATGTGTGTACATGACCTAGTCCATAAAATAATCTCAGATCCTGAAAAATGTTACTTTATTTGAGGTTACTGGTTATATAAGGAGTTTAGATTTACATTCACTTGTATCAGTTAATTTCTAATGCCCACCCATAGTAATAACATCTTGGCATATTGGGTAAAATTTTCATAAACACCCAAATGATTTAGCAGCTTAAATCCAATAGTACTAAACTTCTAAGATACTTAGGTGCCTTTGAAAATTGTACCCGTTAACACCATTCTGGCTAGCCAGTTCCTCCCATGTATGTTGAACACCAGTGGAATGTACAGATATGTTAGAAGTATCACACATTAAAGACCAGATGCAGCCTTAACTTTTACCCTGAAATGGGTGTAAGATGATGCAGCAAAAGAATCTGTCATTTACGTTGTTATATGCTCTCTGTTTAATGTTTGGTCTCTAAAACACAAAATGCAGCTGCTTTCATTGCATTTACTGTAAATAAACAACTTTATATTATTTGGACCTTCTCCATTCACTGAAACAATACCCATTTCCCACTTTTACAAATTTACGTAGACTTCTTGTACTACTACATGCATTTAATGCTGCCCTATTTTGAAATATTTTTGGAGCATCTTTTGAAGGTCATGTTTTTTCAAGAAAAAAGAAGCAATATTATTCATAGTGGGGAAAGAAATCAGTATTTGACCAATGAAATGGAAAAACTGGTCGGGAGAAATATTTTATTTGCGAGGCTTCAGGTGGAAAAAAAAGTACATCTATAGAAAATACTTGGGGATAACTTTTATTCAGAAAGACCAGGTAATTTCAAAACCAAATATAAAGGGCCTTTCCCCATTAATATTAGCTAAATACATGGATAAGTTGTTAGTATTTTGTACCTTTTAATTTCTCGGTGTATAACAAAATCAATTTAATGAATGCCACTCAGCGAAGGGAGCTTGAAGAAACCTAAACAAGCTATCAGATTCCTATAGGGGACAGTAACCAAGGCATTACTTCACAACCCCTCCTCTGTCCTGTAGAAACCCTTCTGTAGGTGGCTCACTATGGCTGCAGCTGGCAAGGGAGCAGACTGATATGAGAGAGAGTGGAGCCAAGTGGATATGTACTCTCTATGCGTCATTACCCTACCCTGTGGTAAATCTCCATCTAAATTAGTGTGTTTCTCTTCTGACAAAGTAGCCATCTTTAATGGGCCTAATGGATTTCCATAGTTGTTTTTTTCTTAATATTAACTACTTCACATGTGCTCAGTTTATGAGCAAATTTCCTAATTGCCAACCCAGTGAACTAAGTCTGGAATCTTGGAGTCGGGCTGGCTGAATTCTTTCCTTGTAATGCATCGTCACCAGTAATAAAATTCTTAAGGCCAAACTGCACCTTTACTTTCCCATTGTCTTTGCATTATTTCCTTAGTGACACCTGTACAAACCAATTGCCTTTAATGTGTTGGCAGAGATGCAATGTATTGGCCCTGTTATTGAAACTTGGAAAACCAGTTGTATAGATGAACAAGAAAGGAGAGAACCCAGGTCCTGGCTGTATTAGTTCTGCAGGACTAACAAGGCCATTATAAAAAGTTAATAAAAGCTTATTTTAGTCGTTGAAGTCAGCAGATGAGTCTGAATATATTCAGGGAGCATATATGTTGAGTGAGAAGTTCTCGATTTTCATAGTAGAACCACAGGTTTATGCTATCTAAGGCAGAATTACCATTGACACTCCTTTCTTCCTCTCACTATGAGACCACTGGGGATATTGGCTGGCAGCAGAGTCCAGCATGGATCTAGAGAGGGACTGGAAAAGAGTCACAAATGGACACGCTTTGGGAGCTAAGCATCTTGTTCATTCTGGGAGTGAAAAGCAAAACCTAAAAGAGCAACACTAAAAAAAAAAAATTCTGCATGGAGTTTCCAGACCCCCACACCGCGTTGTTCCCCTACAGGGAAGTGTTTTCTTGTATTTAGTAGTAGTATTATTATTTAGTATTATTTAGTATTATTGATGTTAAGGGACTATGCGATAGAGATTACCATATTGTATATTCTGCATTCTTGACATACACAGGAGGCAACATGGCTGGCAATTCTGTTTTTGTTTTGTATGGTTTTTTTTCCTATCAGCCTTTTTAATCTAGTTGTTTGTGTGTGTGTGTGTTGGTTTTTTTGGTGTTTTTTTTAAATATATAGCTATATAGCAGGGGTGGCCAAACTGTGGCTTGTGAACTGCATGTGGCTCTTTTACAGTTAAAGTCCAGTTCACAGAGCCTCCTGTCTCCCCCACCTCCCCATTCACCACCTCCCAGATTTGGGGGAGGGAGGGGAGCTCAGAGCTCGTGCCTTGTAGCCTTGCATGCCTTGCGGTGGTGGGGCTAAAGGATTCTGCCCAGTGAGGAAGGAGGTTTCTGGGGATCAGTTAATTTGGCCACCCCTGCTATATAGTAAACCTTTGCAATGATATGAAGTATTGTAGTAGATTTTTTAAAGAAGAATTGAAAGAATTGGAATGATTTAGTGTGAAAATATGTCTTTGACAAAGAGTAAATTATGCAAAGTTATTGATTGCTGCTGATTGCAATTCATTTAGTGTATAATGACAACTGAATGTATACCTAGTCATGATAATCAGATTAAATTGATTTAATCTCAGACTGAACTATGTTTGGCATTAGTCATGGATAATTACTGTCAGAAAGACCATGTTCTCACCATTCATTTACATAATACAAGCATCCTTTTGGATCTCATATGGATTAATTGCATTTTGTTTAATTGTATTGAAGCTACTTAGAATCTGTACGTCTGTATGTAGTGTAAAACAGGTCATTAACTCCTAGAAAATGGCTAATTTTCTAATGCAACCAGTTTATCTGAATTGCTAGTTATAGGAATACCAGATTTGATGTTGCACTGTAAATGCTCATGGCATCCAGTTTTTTTCACATCATTGCTATTCAGTTTGAAGCCTACTTGACATATTAGGCTGCTACTCTTCCCTTCTGTGGAATCCATCGCTGCCATTTATCAGGCTGTTTTCTATATGAGGAAAAGTATTAGTCTCTTCCACTGCTCTTTGCAGTAAAGACTAAAGTGAGCTCTTGTGCTCACTACTTGACATAAGTATCTAAACAGTCAGCATAGGTAGTAGTGGAAAAGAAACTAGAGGCCTTGTTCTATAGACAACATAGTAATATTGTAATTTCATAACACCAATGCCCTAGAGATACCTTAGTAAAACCTACACCAAAACCTCTCAGTGTTGCAGTCCTTTTCTGTTCTGCAGAGCATATTTGGCCTGTTAGCCAACATATGATTCTAATTGTTTTGAGGGCCTGATTTTGTAAATGCTTTGCCTGATCTTTGGGGGTACTCACATATGTGGAATAGAGTTACACAAACATGTAAGTATTTTCAAGGATGGGCATCCTGTATACACTAGAAGAACAGATAGGAGAGAAGGGGATAGATAGAATACAGGACAAGGGGAAAAAAGGAAGAGAGCAATATAATTGGGGTAGAGTATGTGAGCAGTGAGGAAGACAAAAGACTGAGTGGAAGGCAAAGAGAAGGGGGGGAAGAGAGGAGCAAATGAGGAGGGAGGAAAGACAAGAAAATGGGGAGATCTGAGAAAGAAGCAAAGAGTGAATGAGCGGAAGGAAGTGACTGTCCTACTCTGCTGGGAGAAATGGTTATTTTTTTAATAGAAATAGAGGTGAGAGAAAGGAAATGAACCAGTGAGAATGGAGTGTTCTGAGTTGTTTTTTAAAAAAGTGAATTCCTATTCCTACTCCTTTCAGTGTTTATTTTCTTTCCTGAAATACGCAGATGTAAATACTTTTAAGAACATAGAAAAAAACCTATTCCTCTTCCTTGGTTCACAGCTCCAAGTCCCGGTCCACAAAAGTAAAGTCAGCTCCTCCAAAACTGGACTATTAAGTTGGGAGTTATTAAAATCTTCTACTGAGGCTCAGAGTTTAAAAAAAAAAAAAAGAAAGGAAGAAAGAGGGGACCCACAATCACAAGAGGACCAGGGATTGATTTAAATTCAGAATCTTTTTGTAAACGAGGTGCATGCAACAAATAATTCTTATAGGGCCTGGAAGAAAAACAATATTTTTAAGCTTTTTGAAATAATAGAGAAGATAGTACTGGAATTTAAAATTATTGCAAATTGATCTTATAGTTACAATTTACTTAACAAAAGAACTACAGCCATAGTATATCATTGTTTCTTCATCAGCCAATTATTTCTTCATTTCCTAAACATTAAAGTGTACCTTTTTCAGAAACCTTACACATCCTATTTGGCTGCAGGACAGGTTTGGCATTCTCCCAGTAGGACACTGCATTATAACTGGATTCTTACTACTTATATAAAGTATGCAAACAACCTTAAAAGATGCAGAGGATGCTGACTTGATAAAATCAAGGTGATTTAAAGTAAAACAATGCTATTCATAGTAATACTTACAGCATACCCTACTTTGTGGATTGTAGGATGCTCTCACTTCACAGTTCTCACCTATTAGCATCACCAGGCAATTCTTTCCAAGATGACATATAAAATTTATATGAGATTCATAGGGCTCCACTTTCTGCTTTAAAAGGAAACCTGCAGGTCAGGTGTTATACATTATCCTGGATGTAATTTTATAGCCTCCTTTCTTTTTCTTTTCCTCAGGACACGTGGATCAGGATGGCCCTTTTGGATCTTGTGAAAATAAGTACTGTGGTCTAGGCAGGCACTGTGTTGTTAACAGAGAGATTGGCCAAGCTGAATGTGCATGCATGGAACACTGCAAATCTCACTACAAGCCTGTGTGTGGTTCTGATGGAGAATTCTATAAAAACCATTGTGAAGTGCACAGGGCTGCCTGCTTGAAAAAGCAAAAGGTTACCATCGTTCACAATGAAGACTGCTTCTTCAAAGGTAAGTGGTTGGACAAAGTCTGGAATACTCTTATCAGCTACATTTTTTGAAGCAATTCAATTAAAGCACTAGCAAGGCTGCACAGAGTGCATTGTGAAGAAGTGATGCAAAAAGTTGATTTGGCAAGTATCTCACTCTAGAGATTTCTTATGGCTGATTTTTTTTCATTTTCTCAATAGCCTCTGAAAACAGTTTGTATAAACCTGGATAAGTCAAAGTGTGGCTCTGGGAGCAATACACCCAAAGAGCTATACAAATGTTGCCGATGACCACGTTCATCTTAACATGAAATGTTTGTCTCAATATGCAATATAAATTCATGTCACTGATACAGGAATGCAATCAAAGACTTCCATGGGTTCCATGAGAGTGCAGGGGTCCCCTTGTGCAAAGCTTGCTGTAAATTGGAGGCCACACTGCATGCTGAGACAGCAGTTGGCAGAAGCTACATCTATCATACAAAAGATGAGAGCAATCGCAGCCTACTCCATTTTATGCAACTGAAGTGCAGTTTTGCGTCTCCTGAAACACTACCAGAACAGTCCTTGATTAAACAATGTTTATATGCACCCAATGTATATGATGGAATTATTTTAATATACATATTTTTCTGAATCCTGCATCATGTAGCTTTTCCTTGTTTGAAACAGAGAGAGGTAGATGGCTTTTCAAGAAAAACTATTTTTTTCAAGTGAGACACTCTTAATTGGCCTGATTAGGTTGAATGAGTTTGTTTGCTTTTTAAGAATGACTTATTATTTTATTAACATTTTTTATAAGTTATGTTTATAAACACTTGCCCTGTATAAGCAAGTGTGAACTGCTCAGTGGTCCAATAATGCATATTGTGGCAAATAGCTAGCTTCACCCTAGTGGGTCTTGCGCTTTGCCTCTCGTAGTGGGCCAGGGCGTCATCAGTTACCCCCTTCTCCTCAGTGAGGGGTTAGCGACCCAGGCTCAGCTGCTTCTCCGAGTCCCAGCCCAGGGGCCTTATGAGTAGCAGCTATGTGCTGCTGGCACCATACTTGCAGCTGCAGTCTTTTCCCCTGGGCTAATTTTCCCCTCCTGTCCTTCTGGCTTCTTGAGCCCAGTACCTGCCTCAGGATGCTGCTACTCTTCCACACACCACTTTACTCTGTTCTGCTCCACTTCACAACTCCACACGCTCCTCTGCTCAGTAGCACAGCATACCTACCCCCTCCAGCTTGTGCACTGTCTCTCTGGAGTAGAGGGTTTTTATCAGGCACCTGGCTGGGGCCTTAATTGGCGTCAGCTGCCCCTAATTGCCCTCTAATCACTCTGGATAGTCTACAGGGAATAAAGCCCAGATCATTCTAGGGCTTACATACCACCCTTCTAGAACTTTCCTATTGCCCTCTGCCCTTGCTATACCACAATATGAAAACAACCACTACAGGATGATGTCCACTAAAAACATAGAAAACAGTTCCATTTCACATAGAACAATACAACTAGGCAACATCTATCACATTTCAATAAAATAATTATGAGGAATAGACATTGAGAGACTCAGATTTTTAAGAGGGAGTATGTATTTTAAATCAGTTAATTACTTGCACTATGGTGTAAATTCATGTAAATGTTGTGTTAGAATTTTCACCCTCCAGTTTTCCACTAACTTTAAAGTTTAGAATGATGTATTTAAAGTGGCAAGTTTTATTTATTTTTAACATTTCAAGTTATTCTAGGTATAGTGTACATGCAAAAATCTCACTACCTAAAACCACTAAAGAAAAACTCTAAGGCCTGGTCTACATTTACCTTCCAGATTCGGCAGCAGTTGATGGGAGATACACAATCACTTGCGTATCTCCCATCGACTTCACTTGCGTCTGCTCCGCACACCATCCACACTGTGCTGAATTCCATAACCAACAGCAGCTCTCACCTGGACTGTGTGGCAGGCCCCCTGTATGGCAAAGCCTGGATCCTCATGCATAGAGGATCTGGCCTGAATCGATCACTGGTTATAAGTCATGTTTAATGATTTTGAAACTAAATGCAGAAAACAACTAAGCATTCTGTATTATCACAGGCGGGGTTTTTCATAGAGATTCATTATTTATTTTAGTAGGAAATAAGTTTTTTTTTTTTTTTACTGTTTCCATACAAGATGCAATAAAGCTGCATCTATTGTCCGTGGCATTATAGATACATTTACAATGACATAAATATAACAATATTAATATAAAGATTTCAATTTCTGGGTCAGGCCTTGTCCCTCAATTTTCAGGCTAGGCAGACATTTACTTAGTCATTTTTCCTAGAATTTTCCAGCTGGTCTAATCCATACAGTCATTTCTAATAAGCACAATTTCTTCTAACCTTGACATAGGGTCAGTCTGTTAGAAAATATAATTTACTTACTCAGAGTTTAAATTTAAAGCTTCAGACAGAAACTGAATATAAATCCTAAAACAAAATAATTGAGAATCACCTCTTTTATAAGAAACACAGCTACGTGGAAAAGCACTTGTCATTCACTGACTAGAGAATGAAATGCTCTGTGCACCTCAATTAGCAACACAATAATAACAGCTTAACAACTATAATTGTTAAAATAATACAATATGTGTTTGAATATTTTTCAAATTGATCTTAAAGAACTCCAGAGCCCTGGCTTAGTGATGTGGAAATTGCCCTTTGAACAGACTGGTGTGTTTGTGTGTGAGACTGAAGGAGTGGCATATTAGACACAAAAAGCTTTTGGTTTATGTGAGGAAACTACCATTGACATCACAGAAAATTACTTGTCTTGTCTGAGGTCAGTATATAGCCCTGTAGACAGAAGGAATAACATTCTGTACTAATACCTGAAATACCTTTGAAATATGTTCGTGGAGACTGAGCTTTTGAGGAGATGGAGTCAATACCTCCTCTTATGGTATGATGCAATGAGAACCTGACATGCTCCAAAACTGCACATCTTCAGCTATTCACGTCTTTCCTGTTTATGATATAACCTATTTATTTCTAAAGCAGTTAAACAAATTTTTGCATTGGCACCAAGTGGCAAGCTGTCACTCTTTGGGTATGCTAAGTGAACTGACAGCAGGAGAAGCAACAAATCCGTTGTTCTCTCCTTTCCAGTGTCTTTGATAAAGAACGCTCTGATGTGGTCGTGGGAAGACTCGCTGGACTCTTGCTGTCTGTACTGTCCTTTGCCATCTTCCTTTCCAACAGTAAATTAAATCTTACGCATCTCCTGTGTGCTGGAGTGCACTATCATCAAAGAAGGGGTACATTGTTTCCTTTCCTTTCCCTGCTGATTGAGTTCTTATGTAAACCGCACACTCTATGACATGAATCAGATGCATCAAAACTGCTAAGCCAAAAAGGATTTTTTTTCCCTTTTGCATAATATTTTTCTCACCAGCCTTTTACTAGCATTGCTGTATAGCCGTTGGACACACAACAATCATTTAGCAGCATGGCTCAATACTGAGGATTTTGTCAGATGTTGATCTGTATGCTTTGTGAGGGGGACGCAGGTGGGGGAAGGGAAGAGAACAGATGTACTCTGCATGGAAACTAACCTCTATATGAAATACTCTGAAAGTAGAATTATATTCCTCATCAGTGTCTTCTGAGCCAGAGAGATACTCAGCTGCAGAGTCAAGTATCCCCAGCCAATGAATGCAATGTACAGCTACCACTGTCAGAGATGGGATCAAATTTTACTATATGTGGATGTTTAAAACTTTTATTAATGATATCAAGCCTAAAATATGCTGAACACTTAGCAGAATGTTTGCAAGACCTGATCTGTGCTCCAAAGAGCTTACATTCTAAGAACATACCAAAGAAGTGATTACAGTCAGTGGGATGGGAAGGGGATGAGAAGACAAATGATATAAAGAAATATACTGTATGGTTGGTTTGATTTGTTTTGCATACTGCATGGTGATTTTATTTGATAACATTTTAGTTTTCAGGTGAAGTTTCTGGACAATTACTTTACACTTTTTTTAAGATAAGAGCAAAAAAATCCAAAACAACCAACCAAACAAACAGATAATGAAGGGTGGGAAGAGGAGGAAGAAAGAGAGAGATTGCTGAGGGGCTTGAGGAATTGGTTTAAATTAGGTAAAGAGCATTATGTCTGGTGAACTGAAGTGAATGATATAAGACAACATGAGAAGTTAAAAATTGTCAATTTCTGATGTCAGGAGGCTGAACTTGTGAGCTCATGCTGCATGTTTGGCTGAATTTTTGGGTGTAAAGACCACACATAGGTACCCTCGATGATGGCCCTAGTCTCTGGCCATATGCTTTGTGCCCCAAAGTTACTTGTTGACTGATGTACTGGGAAAATTGAGAAATGGCTGGCTGACACTGCACTAGTTGAGGAGGAGGAGGATGATAATTACCCCCTGCTAGCTGTTGCCAACCTACCTAACAACTCTCAGTGGGTGGTGATTGCAATTGATTAGAACTGCTCTACTCTGTGCTTCTGCCAGTTTCTTTGCTGCATGTATTCTCAGCTAGAGCTAATGGCCATCTGGCAAGTTTAGAAGGCTAGAATTGTTCTTTTTCTTGGGAACGGGACTTCTTTTTTGTGTGGGACAATGAGCCATGTGATTGAGCAGTGATGTCATCCAACACTATAATTGATGTGTAACACACTAGTAGATGGCGAGTGTCCAGTACTGGACATCAGAGAGACTTTAGTTAGAGATTTTCCTCTTTAGTCACGTGCACTGCACTGTGTGTTGGCCTCACTAAATCCATGTCTGTAACTTTGATAAAGTTTTATTTCAATGGCAGACTAGACTGGAAACTTCCCTTTAACACTAGGGATTTCTTTTTCCACTTATGCTGCAACACTGAGCAGCCTGGACTTCTCTTACAATATGGATTTCTGTACAAAATGCCATACCCATCTCTAGTCCCCCAGGCTGTAAACATGAGGTACTATATAGTGTAAATGCTGTGATCATCAATTTACTAGGGCTCATCTAGAATAAGAAATTTTTTGCAAATAAGCCTTATATATGTATAAATCCTTTCTACAGCATTCCCTGTGATGGCAAATAATTGTTATCCTTGTTTACTTTTTTTTCTAATGGGGAAACTCTTACTCTAAGTCGTCTGCTGGAGCTGCTCATTCAGTGCCACCATTAGTCAAATGGCCAAATCTGTGGGGCATGGTGCCCGTATTTATAGATGTGGTGACATCAGTGTTGACAGTATTGAAGCCACAGATAGGACTAAAATCTTTTGGGTTGTTTTGTAGTAGCTTTGTAGCCCAAATGCTGGAAACCCTGTGAGAATTGGATTGGAGCCTGACCCCAATTTACCCCAATTGCTTTGAAAACAAAATCAGTTGGGTGAGTTCAGATTTAAACTCCCCTCAAAATTCACTAGGTTGATTTCATATTTGAAATATTTGGGCCCACTTCTCATCGCAATACATTTTCATTTCACTAAACCTTTTTCTTACGGTTTTTTTGACATTTCTGTTTTCTGTTTAGCCTGATTCTAACATTTTTTAGATCCTGCATTAAAATGCAATATGTAGGCTGATCTTTCTGTTGCCTGTGCTAAATATTAAATTTGATATGTTTTGAAAGAGATGAGACACATGTACACAAAGTGATGTTTGTGTATTTGTGTGTGTGTATTTCTTGTATAATTCAAAACATAAAATTCAGAACTTCATATTTTTAGCCTATTGATAGCTTAAAACCAGTCAGACTTCAATCCTAAATTAAATTTTGTTTTCTTTTTCTTTTTAGCTAGTTCTTTTCTTTTTACTAATTTTTAGAAAATTCCTGTCCATTAAGATACTGTTATTCCAATAACTTGCTATTGGCAAGACTCTTGGTCTATTTTATTACTTTGCTGAGATTATTTTTCCATCTGTAACATTTAGATACTGAATTTGATGTCTGTCTTCTGTCTGTCTTTTTTTGGATGGCTCTAGTCTTTAGCTTTTCTTGGCTTCAAACACAATGGGCAGAATTTAAGTTATTGTATTTTATTTCATGGTTACAGAGATGTTAGAATATTTCTGTTAGCAGGTATGGAAATAAAATAGTGACAGAGTGACACCAAGAAGAGATGTTTTTTTTTAATCCATAAACATTTTTTTCACCAGAAACAAGATTAATAAATTTTCTGGTAGCTCATAACCTCTAAGTTAGTAGTTTTCAACTTGTGGTCTGTGGACTGCTGGGGGTCTACAGATTATGTCTAAGATTTCCAAAGGGGTCTGCACCTCCATTTGAAGTTGTTTAGGGGTTTTCAAATAAAAAAAAAGATTGATAGCCACTACTCTAGTTTAATACCTAAACCCATATCTCTCCTGGCCACCTGGAGAGGGAAAAGAACCCCAAACCCATTTCTTCATATTTCTGTATTCTGGACATCATATTTTGGTAGATTATAAACTTTTCATTATAGACATTTGTTTTTATTTAGATATAATAGGAAACACTTAAGAGAAGACAAGAGATGAGGTTTTCCCAGTGATAATTCCTGTAAAAGTGGAGTATCAAAACACCCTCCATTTATTTCAAGTTTTCTTCAGCAAATAAGCCCCCACAACATACAGCAAACAGTGAATGATATGCTGGGCATTACTCTAGGAAATGCAGTTGATGAGATTTGTTTGTTCTATCTTATGAAACTATTATTGAATAGTACACCCAAGTATTTTTAGAAAACATTTTAGAGCTTAATGATGACAGGTATTTAAAGGATGATAGGATAAGTGAAAAGAATATTAGAGCTGGTTGGGAATTTTTCAACAAAACAGTTTTTAATTCAGACAAAATCTTTTTGCAGAAACATATCTGTTTTGATTCATTTTTAATTGGAAAAGGTTTCTCAGACCCAGGGTGGAATTTTTGGTCAGAGAGAGCCAGCCCATAGATTAGCCAATAGATGGGTGGTTAGAGCACTCACTTCAGAGGAAGGAGAACAAGGTCCAAGTCCTTGATCTAAATCAAGCAGACCCATTAGGCTATTGGCTATTCTGAGCTTGTTTGCTGTCTCTGTGCATTTTTATGAAAGGTCACATTTTCATTCCAATGTAGAATGAAATCAGATATCAAATATATTCACTAAATGGAGTTCTTTTTTTCTGATCAGCCCTACTGTATGTTATTTTGCAGGAGGCTCTAGAGAGAATGAAGATTTATGGGTGGGGAGCAATAGATGAAAATAAACATTCTCTGCCTCAAAGAAAATATAAAAACTTAGGGTCAAATTCTTTCAATAATATATATATAATTTCTATAATATAGATGCAATTCCCATTGACATCAGTTACATAGACTCTGGACACTTGCATTCATTATCCATAATGTATGTTCATTGATCAAGATTTCTATAGAAAATATGATATAAAAGAATAGATATTAGATGATACTTTGTGGTTGTGCTCTTGTTGCAACAGAATATCCACTTACGGTATCCTGTGTCATTTCAAGGGGCCTACCTACATATTACTGTGAATAGCTTTAATTCTCCATGTAATTTTTCAAAACATATTTATAAAAAGTTTGAAATCCTACAGAAATATTTTTATTTTTGTAATGTTACGACTGCTGATTTAATGTGAAAAATGAAACGTCGTTCCATATTTCATTATAAACCAAACAGTAATCAAAGTGCTTACCTTGAAAAAGATAATAAGGCTAAATATGGAGTGAAACGTTATTAAAATGTCTTGTTTCAGAATTTTGTTGCAGAGAAATTGTCAATCACCAAACAGATATCTTTTTTTTTTCTTTTGAACTGTGGAGCTATGAATTAAATCAGCAGGACTATCCTTCTTTTCCTGTACTCCACAAAATCCGTGTTTCTTTTTCGCTTCCACTGCCCACCAAGATCCTTGCGGAGGTCTGCAGTCCCACCTATGTGTTGTCAGGCCTTTCCTTCTCTATCGCCTCCACTGCAGCTTATCATTGTCCTGAACCAGAATTGACTAGTCTCTTGATTTTGGCCAGTCTCCCAACTTTTGGCCAGTTTCTTCAATCTTCCAGACTTCCTGAGGTTATGTCCCCCTCCCATGTGTTTGTTATGCATCTGCTGCAGTTGTAAGATTTTCAGCCATATGTATGGAGTGTGTGTGTCTGTCCTTGACATTTACAGTTTTTGGGATGGGAAGGAGAGGGAGCAGGAAGGAGGCTGGCTCTCCCACGTGCCTGTCTCTACTCCCCTGCAATTGCACAGATGTAACTGGAAATAGAAGACTGTTTGTTTTTGCAAGTGGCACCTCTGCGTCTGCATCTCTCATTCCGGATCCATGGTGTCATAATGCAGATAGGCTTTACAGACTGGGATGGTGTCCAGCCTGGGAGCAGGTAAATGTGGGAGCAGGAGTAGAATTGAGCACTGCAGTGGTGAAATCCCCTCAAATGGGGCTGGCAGATGAGAGGCAGAGTTGAGGGGAAGTTAACTGAGTGTGCAAATGTTGTGTAAATATCAATACAAATATTATGTATTTTAATTCTCTGCAAATGTATACAGGACCAATGAGAATCCTTCCTCTTTCTCCACTGCTGTCCAAGCCCTGAGGGACTTCACAATTCTGACTCTCCCTTCCCCCCCAAGGAATCTTCACTGCTCCTGCCCACTCTGAGTCCTTAGGACTTTTCCTCCTCTCATTTTCCCCAGAGGGCCCTACCTTCTCCTCCTGTTCATACTGTGTCCCCTTTTATAGTCTTCCTTTTTCTTTCTGTGTCATATAGTGCATGGATAAACCTTCTCAGGCTTGCAAAGTGAAAGGAAAAAGAGGCACAGGTCTGACATATACCGTGGCTGACACGGCCATATCAGTAACATAGACTAGGTTGGCTGCTGCTTGATGGACCCTTCTTCAGGTAACATGGTCACAGAAAATTATTCCTACATACAGCTTGGGCCATTTGGTTGGCAGGGAAAGGAGGTGTAAAGAATAGGGCAGCTATTATGCTTGTATGTTTTCCCACTCAGCCTCACAGGAAAATCTCACTTTTGAGGATTTCAATAACTCAGTCATGGGTTCGGGGTTGTTATAAATGTGTATGGGTAGGGTTTTGTGGCCTGCCTTGTGCAGGAGGTCAGACTAGATGATCATATTGGTCCCTTCTGGTCTATGAGTCTATGAGTCTATGAAAGTTGCTACTAGCCAGTTGAAAGCACACGGGACAGCAGACAGAAGGCTGGAGCAGGCCAGCTGTGTTGTGGCTTCCCTGATCAGTGCTCCCTACTACTCAGTTTTCATGAATTCTGTAGCATACTGGGGTTGCCCCCCGACTCAATCCTCTGCCCCCTTGAATTTAAACTTTGTGGAGCCCATCATAATGCAGGGCCTGGATCAATGGATCTATGACTCCTGCCTTAATTAAATTCTGATTTTTGGCAAGAAAACTAATTTTGCCTTATTGTCTGAAATAAATTTATATATAGATACCTGTAAAAATAACAAAACCAAATCTATTCTACTTTAGCTATTGTAGTAAACTTAATATAGGCTAAGCTTGTAAACTACCCACAGCTAGCTGGCAAAAAGATCTATAGCATTGCACAAATAGATGGAAAGGGAAGGAAGACAGTATTGTAACACCATTTATAAATGAAGATTAGGGGAGACTGCCTGAACAAGTGAAGAAGTGGCAATATTACTCTGAGAGCATCTTAAATGAGCCAAACTCTTTTAGGGTGGAGTTTTTAACTTGCAATCCTAATGTGATGCCTAAGCCTGACATAACAGAGATGCAGGAAACCAAGACTGGTAAGGCAGCGGGACCCAATGCAGTGATGGCAGACCTGGTGAAAGACTTGGATAGCAGAGGTATAAAGTGGATGAGCAGAGTAGTTAAAGCCGTTCTGCAAGGCAAGAGAATTTCCAGAGACTGCTCCAAGTCTATCCTGGTCCCAGTACAGAAGGTAAGCACCCCTGAATGTGGAAGATACTGAGCAATAAAGCTATTTGTTGATTGATCTTGGATGCTAGTAGCAAGAGAATGGTGGAACCCCTCCTCAGACAAGACCAATTGGCTTAGGAAAGGATGGGGAACCACAAATAACATGTTTGTAATTCATCAAGGGATAGAGAAATGACTATTGTACCGGCGGGATAGCTTCTGGTCTTTTATAGACCTAGAAAAGACATGATAAAAGGGAAAGAAGGATGATGTAGGCTGGTGGCATGGTCCAGCTGGGGCATCACAACCTTTCCTCAGGCTCAGACTCCGAGGAAGGCCACAGCGCCTTGGTTAAGGGGAATAAGCGGTGCCAATTACAAGACTTTAGACCCAGCGCCCGGTGGGGTGGTCTTCCCTTACAATATGTAGCCCTCATGTAGGGCAGGGCTGATATGGAATCTATAGCCCCGGACTTCCAACAGGTGGGCGAGCAAGCAGTCTGGTGCCCCCGTCCCTCAGGAAGGGTAGGGTAGGTGAAGGTAGTCTGTAGCCCCTGGCCTTCGAGCAGAGCGGGGCAGGCCAAAGCAGTCTGTAGCCCGTGGCCTTCAGGCAGGTGTTGCTGGTAAGCTTGGTATCCTTTGGCAGGTGGGTTCAGAGGAGCCAAGCACTCCCAGGGTGGTTAGGGAAGGGGACACAGGCCCACCCAACTACACTGCATCCCAGCCCAGGGTCCTATTAGGGAAAAAAGTGGTTTGCTACTGAGTCAGTGGGGCTCCAGCCACAACATGCTGACTGGTTTGGCCACTGCCTTAGCCACTCTCTAGTCAGCTGTCCCTGGGCTACTTCCTCCCACCTAGTCCCCGGGAACCTGCATCCAGGTGTCTCCCTCTGGGTCACTGGGGTAGACGGCAAATGGGAGTCCCACCAGTCCCTCACTGTTGACCACAGCAGTTCCGGGAATTCCTCAGTGTCATCTGCAGAGGGCAGCTCATCCAGGTCGCAGGGTCCCAGGGGGTCCTCCAGCACACAAGGCTCAGTCCGCTCTTGTGGGTCCCCAAAGTCAGGCAACTACTCCAGGTCAGGGCAGGCCTCAGAGAGTTTCTTCCACCCAGCGGTCTCGGGTAACTGCTCCCAACTACTAGGGCCCAGCGGCCCTACCCAGTGACTAGGGTCCGGCAGCCCTCTAGTCACTTGGGTCCGGCGGCCCCATCCAGTCACTTAGGCCTGGTGGTCCAGGGAGGCCTTGAAGGCTCTGGTCAGTGGAGCAGTTGCTCTGCAGGGCCTGAGTCAGGCCCAGTCCGCAGCCTCAGGGAAGACACGTCTGTCTCCAACAGCAACTCTTCCCCCTGACTGAGCTGCTAGGCCAGCCCTTTATACTGGCATCTCCTGCCCTGGCTCCGCCCCTTTTCTCCCCGGGTATTTGGCCTGCAGGGCCTTGTTCTGCCCAGCAGGGTTTTTTTTGTAGGGCCAGCAGGGGGACTGCAGCTTGTTCTCAGGCCAAGGCTCCCAGGAAGGCCACAGCACCTTGCTACAGATGCTTACACCAGTGCTGGGGAAATATGGACTGTCTGAGGATTTAATAACTGTGATGCGTGCCCTATATAGATCACCTCAAAAACAGTGAAATGAACATGTTTTGGAACAATAAGTCCCTTTGAAATGAAAGCCAGATTGCATCAGGAGTTGGCCCTAAGTTGCTGCTATTTATCATATTGATGGACTATGTCAGTAGGAAGATCTCAATGGGGAAAGATGAGAAGCTGCTATAAGCAGAAAACATAGCACTGATGGCATCCTCAAAAAAAAAAAATCTAGAAGGAGTAAACCTGTGGTATGACCAGCTAAGTAGGCATGTGATGCAAATGATCATGATTAAGATGGAGCTTGTGTGGGTCAGTAAAGGAGGATATAGAGATTAATGGAGTGAGAATAAACCAGATTTACCATGGAAGATTGTGAGCTTTAATGTGAGATACAGTCTAGACTTGGGGGTGTTAGAATGTAGAATCTCAGGGGCAGTGCATGACAAGCGTATGCCACTGAGACTAAAATCCAACTGTAGTGAACAATGGTGCACCCAGCAGAGCTGTATGGTGCAGAAGCCTGAGCAGTAGAGACGGCAGATTCAACACCTACAGATGAGATGAGATATCTTTTTTCATAAGAGGAGCTCATGAAGAGACATGATTGGAAATGGAAGTATTAAGATGGAAGTCAAAGTCTGTGATGTGGCTCACAAAATCCAAGAAGCACAACTTTGCTGATTGGATGCATGCAGTGGATGAATTAAAGACTCCTGGTGAAGATAGCATGGTAGAAGAGGTTGATTGGAAAGATACACAGGAAAGCTGAAGAAGCAATGGATGCATTGATTGCACCAAAGAAACTGGTAAACAGATGGACTTTAGGGCTATATTGGACAGACAAAGATAGTGGATGCCTACATGACGACCCAACCCCAGTTCATATGATCTGTTTAAAACAATTACAGATCAGCAGAGTGAAATGGCTGTATTTTTCTATTGGTTTATACTGCAGATGTTTTGTGCAAATAATCTGACAAAGGCATTTTATCTCTGCTTGATGCCACAGGATATACCCACAAGAAGTGCTTCCAAAATTGTAAATTCTGGATTAGCATGCAGTCAGTAAACATAGCTGCAAAAGACAGTACAGAAGGTTAGATTGTCTCAACTCCAATGGATAGGAAAGGGTCTACATCTGTACTGGAATCCGAATATTTCTAAAAGTAATCTCTTAGCAACTGGCAACTGAAGTCTTTTTACAATGAATAATGGTCATATTGATTTGGTTGTAGGTGCTGACAGATGTAGTTTATAGGTAAGCGAGGTTAAACCTGTGTTTTGGGGTTTTAGATAGGATAGTTTAGACTGGTTTATGTGGGATTACTTATTCACTTCTTAATGTAGCATGTTTTAGATTTTAACAAGTAATGTTTATGCAGGTGGTGTTAATGTTTATAAATAATTAGATGGAACATGACAATGTTATTTTTGGATTTCATTAATTTTATTATATAACAATTTAGTTTGATTAACCAAGTGCACTTGTCCAAGTTTCAGCTGCTGTATAAAATCACTAAGGAAAAAAATCTGATTTACTGATGGCTATATAAAACACTTTGGTCTGCTGCAAATACAGTTCCTGCTTTTACTCCATTTAACATCCTCACAACTTCTGCACCCACCACTGATAAAATCTATCATCCACAATCCTACTCAGTCCACTCCCTTAGAGACAGCCTGGAAAATTGGCCTTTTGAACATGCTCTGAAGGCCTACACGTTTGGATATGGTTGAACCAAATGCCAGAGTTGAAAAATTCTCTTCTACCAATCATATCCCATTAAACCAAGAAGTGGCTGGCAGGAGTTACTTCAGAGGTGGTAGAACCAGGTTGCTGGTGCAAATAGAGCACCTTCAATGGAAATATTATGGTGGCTCTGCTCCTGTGTAAACTCACACATGCCTGTGGGGAAGGGAAGGGGAGGGTGGAGTCAAGAATAGGATCTAGCAGGGCTGAAGTGGGCACAATGGGGTCTGGGAGCAGGCCAGGGAGCAGGACCCAGAGGGGGATGGAATGGAATGGGAGCAGGGACCTCCCTTCCTAGCTTGGAGCTGTTCCCCTCTTGGTCCTCCCCCACCAACTCTCAGTTCCTAGTATTCCCCCTCCTATCCCTCTGTCCTCCATTCACAGAAAGCTTCCTTCCCCTCTGAATTTACAGGTGGCAACTGCCACAGTATCACTAGAAAAGAGGTGATCTCAAATGTAGCCATGGCACAAACCATTTAGAACTTTGTAAGCCACAGATAATACCTTTTCTCAGAAACTAATTGAAAGCCAGTGTGCGCTAGTGAACACATTATATCTGTGCTCTGGATGTAAAATCCTCTTAATAAGTAGAGAGTTGCATTAGGCACTGTTTCAGGTTTTGGAAAAATGTTTATATATAGCTGTTGTAGAGCACACTGCAGCAATCCATTTGCAACCTGACAAAGGCATGGAAAACTGAAGTGAGGTCTTCATCTGAAAGAACAGGTATTAGGAGACACTGCATCACTAAATGAAGACAAAAGTTTATTTCTGATGTCCTGTCAGTCCACCAGTTGAGCAGATAGTGTCTTGACTGTATTCTCATTTGGAGGCATTGGAAACTGCTACTTTAGTTAGCCAAGAGGCTGGACAAATCCTGATCGGGAAGAAACAATCCAACTTCATAACATTAATCAGCAATCAATGAAATGACAGTGTCCACCACAATCACTGCCAATCGTAGTAAAAAAATGAGACCAAAGTGACCATCTATGTGTATTGAGCCAGAACTCACTGTTCTGGGTGTTTCAGCTCTCACAGAAATGAGTGATAATCTTTCCTTTCCTCTTAACTGACCTATGATATTATGGTTATCAGTGTTATAGCCATGTTCATCCCAGCATATTACAGGTAACATCTTTTTATGGACAAACTTCTGTTGGTGAGAGAGACAAGCTTTTGAACGACACAGTGATCTTCTTCAGGTCTGAGCTCTGTGTAGCTTGAAAGCTTGTCTCTCTCACCAACAGCGGCTGGTCCAATAAAAGATATTATCTCACCCACCTTGTCCCTCTAACATGATATCTAGTTACAGAGAGTCCTCATGCCCGTGGGGTTGGATAGTCCTATCCAGGCATTTTATCACCAAGGCCAGAATGGGAGCAATTATGGCGGCGCAGTCAGGAAGCCAAGTCAAATGGGGGAAATATGGAATATGTGTGAGAACCTATTATAGGGATCTGTTCTAGATAAGCATTGTTGGGAAAAAACCAGACAGTACTTAAAAAGACTTGGCTTGAAAGTCTTTTCATCTGTAGGAAAAAATACTAAAGACAATAGGGACAAAGCTGAATAACATATAAGCCACAGTGGAAAAATGCTTCATTTCTTGCAGAAGGCCTGTGTAAGCCTCCATGATCTTGCAGTGAGCTCCATGTAGGTAAATTCCTGTAAATTGCTGGAGTTCATTTTATTGTTGGGACCTTAGAACTCAACCTATCTTGGCAAAAGTGCAAGGATCATAATGAAGTTTATTGCAAGATACTTGGTAGAACATGAAAGTATCGTGCTTATTTAGGGATATATTTCACATATGGTTCTTGCATCATTTACAGATGATCTTATAACATTTTTTTGGTATGGGAAGAAGTTCTGCTAAGACATATAAAAATAGAACAAACTTTATGTATGCCATAAAGAGTCCTCTTTTTCCTTTCAGAATTAAAATGTAATAAATCCCTTCTGCTCCCTCCCCTCAGACCGAGTCAGTGGTTACAAAATGATGCAGAGGGGAAAGATGGGCAATTAAAACCTCAAACACTGCAGATTGCACATTTTGCTTTTAGATGATGGATTGCCTAAGTTATAGTGGAGAGGCATCTTCTGGCAAGAGCAGTCTCAATTTTGTGTTTGTATCATTGCTGGGGATAAATGTGTTAATAAGCATCAACCCATTACATATTCTGCATTAAAACAATTATATAGAATTAGTATTTCATTAGTTAATTTTTTCACAAAGCTTAATAAAATCAGACATTGCTTGTAGCGGAACCATCATTTTTAGTTAACACATTAAGAATGTATGTACATTATAGAAAACACTACATTCTTAGAAGGAATTACTGGGTTTAAACAAAAACCAAATTAAAACTATTTGACCCTAGTTATGATGTAAAGACTATTGAAGGGAACCCTGATTAAAGTTATATTATTTTTTAAGATCTCTGTCAAATCTCTGCATCATATAAGCAGTATGTTAAATATCTATATAACTGTTCACTTTGCACATCTTCCCTTATTTTTTATATTCAGCAAATAACGCAGCATTTAATTGTACTAAAATGCATCGATCGAATCATGCAGTGTAGGAATTTCAGGATCTTCTGTGCATTGCACTCAATTTTTTTCTCAAAATATCTTTTTTCAGTTGGAGGGAAGAGCTTTGTAAAATGAATTAGGAAGATTAATGCGCTTTATCACTTAGTGAGTTTAATTGCAAGTGAAGACTGTATCTGCATGAACTCACTAATGCTTAAAAAGACCTACATACCTGTCAAGTGCAATACAGTAACTCTCCAAAATTAGTATAATTTGACTTCACTAGTATTTTGTGAGCAAGAGTGATCTTTGTTTTGTAGAAAGAGATACACATCTTGTTCACGCTGTTCTGAAGATCATATATTTACCATGTGATGTAGTTAGAACATAATTTATAAGTTGGTCTACATGGTACTAGATTTTTCATAAAGGAAGAAATTTCCCTTCCCCATTCTTTTCCCATTCCCAGTACAACACAAGTAATCAAACCCTGTGTGGAGAGTTCTGGCTGAGTTAGAATCCAGCTTCCTTCCCTGCACCATGACCAACTGCAACACAGCTCCTCTCTGTTCCTTATGAGGGGGATTGGGACACTGGATATGTGGTAGTGGAGATCCAGAAGACCAATCTTTATCTTTCCCCATTTATTAGCCAATTCAGGATCACTATAGAGCCTCCCTTTCAGAGCACCAGTGGGGCAGGGCCTGCTGATTGCACCACCCGCCTGCTTAAACGCCAGGGCAGAGCTGATGCGGAACACGGGGTTTCGACACCTGGGCCACTTTCATCTAAAACAAAGTAATTAAAAAACGAGAATAAACACTTTGTTTAGTGTGTTAAAATAAATTTCAGCACTCTCTGCTTCGGGGGAGTTTCTCCTAATGCAGGAGCAAAAGCATAGGCAACAGTGGCCAATAATGCATCAAGGTTTTGCCTGCTCTCTCAACTTCAGCTCTCTGTCAGATTTAACTCCAAACTGTTACTTTTATTCGGAGATAATGTAGGATAGTGAGAAGTGATAGTAGACAGTAAATCCACTTACATTTGAACTATCCAATCATAAATTTAAATGAAACAGAGAAAATGTATTCTTTACACAGACGTTTACATGAAATGTATTTTTCAGAGTTCAGAATAACAACAAAGCATTTAGCTGATGCACATCAGCCAATACAATGCACACAACATGGTTTCTTTAGTTTTAATTAAAATCATGTCAGAATTATCATTACATCTGGGGAAATATGTCTGATGAATATAACATATTTTTGGCCTTTAAAGATTTTAGCAGTTGGATACATTTTACATATTTACATGACATATTGGCATAATAGTTGTAACTCAGAAATAGCTGATATATGATATAGCAGTAGATAAAGCAACAGTTTCTTTCATTAATAATAGAGTAAATAGGCATATAAAAACACACATAAATTGTCAGTGCTGAGTAAGAGGTAATTAATAAGTGTTGGGGAAGCAATTTTGGTTTGGATAGAGCCTATAATTTACAAGCATGTCTTGTGCTCTTTTTCATGTTCTTCCCATTTACATGCTATCACGACAATGCTAATTTGTTCACAACACAATGTGAGGCACAAGCCAAGAGACATTACCATTTCCTTAGGGTATGACTACACTGAAAACCTAAATTCACCTATAGTAGGCTGATTTACAGCCACCACAGTAATTATTGTAGTGGTTCATGTCCAGATTACCTTCAGGCCCGCCGACAAGAGGGGGCACTGGGTGCAATTGCCCAGGGACCCAGCAATTTAAAAGGGCCTGTGACTCTTCCGCGCGAGTCTCTGCCCAAACTCCACCCTGCTCCACCCCAGGCTCCACTCAGTCCCGCTGCTTCCTGTGTCACTCCTCCCCGCTCCCCCCTGGTCAGCTTCCCACTGTCACTCACTGCTTGCATCCCTCCTCTCCTCCTCCTCTCCCCTTTCCCAAAAAAAAAAAAAAAAGCTGCCCTGCTCCTGGTGCGAGTGGGGGCAGGCTTCTTGCTCCACGTCCCAGCCTGGAGCAGGTTCCAGCCACCCAGCTCTCCAGGGAAGTGAGGTGGCAGCTGGGCTTTAGCTGCCCAGCTTTCTTGCCATTTCACGGCTCCTGCAGCTATTTTAAAGCACCTAAAATGCTTGAAAAACATATACAGACATGCACCTATCCCAAACTATTTACAATATAAACTTCAGTGACCCAACAAGGAAGAGTGGAAGAATGTATTGATGTTTAATTAGGGGTTTTTTAAATAAAACTATTCTGATATAAAATAATGAATATTATTGGTTCACTTCTTGTTAGCATTACAAATGTGTGTCTTAAACGAGAGGTTTAAACGAGGCAAACTGGAATAGTGAGGACATTCCGTGCATAGACAATGGGTTGAAATAAAGTCTAGGAATGGGCAAATGGGGCATGTAGATTGGTATCAAGGTTTGAGTTGACTTAGTAAGAGTTTAGGGTTTGAAAGATGGGGAGCGCAGACTTATGTAAGGTGTAATGGATTAGGAGCTGCTCTGTAAAAATTCATGAATACTGTATGTTGGCTTAGTTATTTGGGGATATTCTGTGTCACTAAAATGGTCTAACTCAGCAGAGGGCTTTCTGGGGAAAAAAGGAAGGAAGGCAAAAGTCTCAAGATAGGTAAAGGCTCCCTGGGATATAAGTGAAGGCACAAGGCCTGGCTCCTGAGGGGGCTGCACTCAGAGAGATCGCAATGGGACACAGGTGCAGCTAATCCTGCAACAATGGCTTTGAATAAGGCCAGGATAATAACTTGATATGGTAGAGAAAGCAGATCCAATAGAAAAATTCAAATGTAATACTTTAAAGAAGATCTTCTTTATAGAACTGTGTATCTCTTCATTAAACTTTCTATAATACAGTCTAGAAACAAAAGAAATTACAGAGCTGAATTTTAAAGGACTAAAATTGTTTTTAAGCAATTCTTTCCAGGAAGAATAAAACAGGATTTTTAGCCTCAATATTCATTGAGTACTTTTTTGCTAGGACCTGAACATGCTTCCATTGAAATCAATGGTAAAGCTCCCATTAACTTCAATGGGAGTAGAACTAAGCCGCAAACAGAGAGAGAGAGAGAGAGAGATTTTCTTACTTTATAGAGAAATTCAATTTCCAGTGGTTATTTGAGATTGGAAAACATTTCTATGGCCAATTGTCCTAGAAAATGTGTCTTTCTTTATACTTGAAGTGAATATTAAATGAACCTCATAACAAATTGGGCAAATACAAACTAATTAGATTCACTGGTTTTCTGTCTGCCTGTAATGATAACACTGATTTAATTTAAAACTGTTGGCAGCAAATAAAAGACACAAATGAAAACATATTATAACAAAAAAAGGTTAAAATGTCACCACCAGAAATAAAATAAAGCACAATCATTCAAATACTTTCATTCGTAATGGATAGTGTTTGGAATTTTTGCATTTATCTTTATTTGGTTGTGGCACAATTAAGTTCTGAACCGTATACTGGCTGCAAAGTTTGTCTCCCTGAGGGCTGGAGCAGATGGTTGAAATATTTAGAGACCAGGACTGCTGAATCTGTAGGAGAAGAAAAAAATGCATTCACTGTGGAAAACTGCTGATGTCAACCTAAAGCAATAGGGTTCTTAGCTGTGCTCTCTGAGGGATTATTGCTGAGACTGCCAATGATCATATTCCACACTAAAGCCTTTGTTTTTCTCCTTGTTTTAATAGTAACTTTATAGCTCTTCAGCAATGTTATATTTGTGTAGATTAGAAAAAGCAAAAGTACAGAGTGTTTAGTAACTGTGAATAAAAAATTAAAGCATTTTCAGTCTCCATGTTCTAGGAAATTCCACTATGCAAGGAAGACAAAAAGAACTCTTTGACAGAAACATCTCTTTGATAAGTTTAAAATGAAATCCTTTAAACACACAGAGAACTCTAATTGTATTGCAGTTAAGAATCTGGAATTTGTTTCTGCTTATGTAATAATTCCCCACAGGAAAGCGAGACAAAAACACTCGGGGGGAAAAAATTGTAAAATTGTAAGTTTGATATATTGATCGAAACATATGAAAGTGAGAATATACCTTTCCAGTGTTAAATACTAATTATAGTTAAGAAGTTTGTTTCATTAGCACTCCTAAATTTAAAACAACTGCTGATTGGATCATTTCTTTCTTATTTGCCCATTTCAGTTTCTCTTTGATAAAGGTCCTTGCCATTCAAATGGAACATAAAGATTTTATTGGTCCCTAATGATGTAAAGTACAGCTGTACAATCATCATTTCAAAATCTGAGCTCTGTATGCTCTTAGATCTGCTGTCACTTTATCACAATCGTAGAAGCATCTTTAAGTGTATTAGCTTAAGCAGATGGTGAATGGCCACACTGGGAATACATCCATCTTTTTTACTGTATGATGAAGTTTTAAAGCAGAAATTTTAGCTATGGGGTTAGGAAAACACAGACTTGTATAATCAACCTTATATAAAAAAACTTGTATAAGACCCTGAAGCTTCTAATACCACTAAGTGTATGAAATTGATATAGATTTCATAAATCAGGATTTGTGACCTAAAATTACATTCACTTATATTGTGGATTTAAAGAATCTTATAGTTTTTTTCTCTTAATTGTTTTTATAACTTTTTTTTTTGACTAAACCTTTGCTTACAAAAAACAAACAAACATAATAATACGCACACACATACATCCAGACATCCTTTCAGAATGTTTACTAAAACATAGCAAGTGGTAAGGATTTCTGGCAAAAGGCTTATGTTGGTAAAGAGTTAGCCTGGCAATGGCATCACTCACTGGAAAGGCCTGATTTAAATCCCGGTGACTTTAACTGACTTTAGATCAGGCCCTTGAGGCAAAAAGCATAAAGAGTCATGCAAGCACAAAAGAAAGAGCTAGAGGCAATTCAAAGGGGGACATTAAAGGAAAGGCTTGGGAGGTAAGGATGAAAATATGCTGGCAATGTTTGTTACTGTCAAAACCAAAAAATTTCATGAAAATGTATCAGTATTAACTTTTTGATGGGAAGATTTTTCAGGTTCAGGATGGAATCATATAGAGAAAGCAAAAGGCCACCTTAAAATAGCTAATAGCCTGGTAATGTGAGAGAACCTGGTATGGCTGATCTGGAGCAGGGACGTGAACTGAAGTCTGTCCCAGACTAGCACACTAACCCAACAGGCTATGCAGTCATTCTCTGCTTGGACCAATGGATATTTAATAATTCATACAAAGGGGAACAGCTGTAATGGGAGAAGCTGAGCCTATAACTCAGTTGCTAGGGCACTGGCCTAGGACGGGGTAGGTATGGGTTCAAGTCCCAGATCTACCAGACTTGGACAAACCCCAGATCTTTTGAATATTTTGTGAAAACAGAGAGAAAACACCCCGCCAACACCACTCACAGACAGACAATTGGCTATTATGAGGCGGAGAAAGGTCTGTCTCTGTTTCCACAAAAAAATTCAAAAGGTCGCAGGTTCGCTGCATACTGGAACAAAACCAGATTCAGAAACCTCAGAGTTCTTTGTGAAATAGAATTGTTGTTTATTGGACAGCTCTGGGAGAGAGACAGTAAGAAGGCAACAGTAAATAGTCCCATGATAAGGTGTCAGCACAGATGGTGCCTTTGAGTTAAGTCACGTAGCAATTCTGTAAATAAATCTAGTTTTCTTAGTGAAAGACAGGGAGGGGTAGCTGCAACGGTTTGATTATACCCTAACAGGTATAATGAGCTGTTTGCTCATTTTACATAGTATCCCAAATGGTACCCTTTGTTCCAGTTCTGATGAGTTTTAAAATAAACACTGTACCATAATTGAAAAATGGATCCAATTTTTGGGAACTTTCAAACACAGTGGGACAAACACTTGGACCAATCCATTTACATCCACTGATTTTAGAGAATGTTGTATATGTTTTAAAGTAGAGCACTGAGAGTGAAGGTTGTTCTTGCCAGCTCTAGCACTGAGTCAGTGTGAGAACTGGATTAATTTTATTATTTGTACTGCAGTAGCACCTGTAGACCCCAACTGATGCTGAGTACCTATTGAGATAGGCACTGTACAAACATATAGCAAGAGACAGTCATTGCTTCAAAGAGCTTAAAGTCAAAGCAAAGAAAGCATACAAAGGATAGGAAAGGAAGAAGAATCAGACGTGTGAAGTTACTTGCCCAGAGGCACATATTGGGTCAGATGCATAGCTATGAGTAGAACCCAGGACTCCTTACTCCCTATCACTAGATAACACTACCTTTCAGATTACTGTTTATAATCTTTGATCCTTTGTTTATTCAACTCTAAAATTGGTATAACACTAGTATACTTGGCAGTCTTTCTAGTACGCTTAATTAAGGTTTGTAAATTATCTTAAGCCTATACTGAAAGCTGACCCATACAGAAGGATTAAAAGCTTATATCAATCAGAAAAATCAAAGGTACAAGAAAAATCCTGTTTAAATTCAACAAGAATTTTGTGGTTTGCTTTCTTCAGTCATTATTGAGAACATATTCCTAAATAGTTTTGCAAATGTTCTGTAGTTTGTTCTGGGTGTTTAAACAGAACAGTGTTCCTTTGAAACTGAAAATTAAATAGTGGCACAGGTAACTTACAAATCCTGCACTTATTTTTCTTAAACATAAGGCCATGCTTTTCTTTCATTTTGACAGAGATTAGGACTTTGAAATATTAATTTGATATTGCATACATTTACTTTAGAGTTTAACAGATGAATGGTTCAGTATTTGTGGTATTTAAAATGTCTTTTATAATGTATTATTTAAGGGCATTTAAGTTCTTTAATGAATACAGGAAGGGATGTTTTTACTTCCAAAAATCAAAAGTGGTGTCCTGGAATGAAGAGCCTTAATCTTATCTCATATTTTAGATGTTCCTTTCGTGGTTTACAGTGATCACCATTGGAACTGGATGAAAACAGCAAAATACATTCATTTTTAAAAAGAATAAAAATTCTGACACCCCTTACTTGTACTCACAACCCCCTTTATTTGCTTATTGCTAAACATTTGAGGAAAACAAGGGTTTTATTCCCAAGAATAGTTGTGAAAGCAAAAGTGTCATGAAAACTAATGCAAAGAAGTATTCACAGGATTGTTTACTCTCAAAGTGCTTCCATACTTATTTTGACAATCACTTTTTATTACATGCACAATAAATTCATTGGGGAAAAAACGATGTTTGTAGACAAAATTGTGGACAACGAAAATGGCTTTTGTTTATAAATCTTTGGGCAGCCAGTGAGGGATTAGATACAATGCCATATGACTGAAGTGACTAATCAGACAGCGTGAATGGTGATTACTAATAATAACCTGTGTGTAAATATCTCAGAGGCTAAAAAACTTGTTAGTGAAAAATATTCATCCAATTGTGATGGTAAAAAAATTCATAAAATATCATGGCCGATTCCCTGACAATCTGCAAATAGAATAAGGACAAAAATGCTAGGATATAATATGCGAATCATTCCCCTTAAATTAGAAGTAATCCATTGAGGAAGTGGTTGCAGTGCAGCCACACCCTTGACAACTACTCTATAATCGTAGGGGAGTTCTGTTTTTCATCCTAAAAATACAAGTGTAAAGCTATAGCCAAAAACAATCTGAAACAGCATCTCAAATACAAGGTTCTGATTGAAATTTGCTACTTGACTCTTTTATCTGGAAGATGCCTGTGTGTTGACTGAGCAGTCGGGGCCTAATCCAAAGTCTATTAAGGTTGGTGGAAGAACTCCAACTCACTTCAGTGGGCTCAGGTTCTTTTCTTGTATCTTTTTTACCAAGATGTTTTGATATGCCTCACACTTCTGCATGTGTGATATAATACACAAGTGAATTAGTCAAGGAAAACCCCTTTTTATAGGTGTGAGGCAGTAACTAGACAGTAGATACTGCGATAAAGTAAGGCCAGAGGGCCCTAAAGGGTTAAAAGCCCTCTGTCCTGCATGTAGAAGAGAAAGCACAGCAGGGGGATTAGAGGCACCTGGCCCCAATGAAGGGCCAGGCCAGGTGTATTTAAACCCTGCCTTCCCTAAAGGAGGAGGAGGGACAAACACAGGAAAGCTGCCAGAAGGTTTGGAGCTGCTGGAGGAAAAGGTCCCCTCTCAGGCCAGGAGACAAAGCTCCTTTGCAGCCAGGGGAGATGAGGTAGCTGGGGGCACCTTAGCCAAGAAACAGAAGTAAAGTGTGAGACCCACCAGGAGGAAGTGGGCAATTTGCCACAGTGGTGTCAGGAGTGGGATTCCACGCAGTGGACTAATCCAGGGTGGGTTTGCCCATACCACCCCACAGATGGAGGAGTTGGTGAAAGCCCTGGTGCAAGCCACAGCTGTCCAGCAGGAAGCTACCCGGATCCATGCAATCATCCAGTAGGAGACCGTGAGGTGGCAGCAGGAAACCAACCACCTGCTGATGAGCCAGGCTGCCCAGGACCGCACCGTACTGCAGGATGTAGTAGGTCAGCTGAGAGTCCTGCTGGAGCGAAGCGGGCATTAAGAGGGGACGCAGCCTATATGGGCAGGCAGCTACCTGCAAAAGATGATGCAGGGAGATGATGTGGAGGCATACCTGCTTGCTTCTGAAAGGATGGCCCAGCGGGAAGCCTGGCCCCGAGAGCAGTGGGCCAATATCCTTGCACTGTTCCTAACAGGGAGGCCCAGAAAGCCTATTGTGATTTGGCTGCAGAAGCTCCTGTGGACTACGCTCAGCTGAAGGCAGAGGTTCTCGCAAGGTTGGGGGTGACGACAGCCACACAGTTTTGGAGGCTCTATGAATGGAGGTACTGGGAGGGCCAGGCACCGAGGTCCCAGCTTTTTGACCTGCTTCACCTGGAGTGGAAATGGCTATTCCCAGAGGTCCACAGCACCGATCGAGTTGCCGAGACCCTCATCCTTGACCAGTTTGCAAGGGGGCTGCCTCCCGACCTGTGGGAGCGGGTTAGCTGGACTGACCCCATCTCATCTGATGACGTGGTTGCCCTTGTCAAGAAGCAGTTGGCAGCCTGGGGGCTTTCATGGACTGATGGGGAAGAAGGGCGCCGGAACAAGGGGTTGTTCCTCGGCCCAAGGGCCTGGACTCCCGAGACAGCGGGCAACCCCATGCTGAGGAGAAGGGGGGCTGGAGAGTAGTCTGAGCCCACCAAGGTGATTGGGGATCCCAGGGGAGAGGGTCCTGGCCTGAAGTCGGGCAGACAAAAGGATGGGGGGCTGTTGGAACCGAGATACAGGTGTTACGTATGTGGGGAACTGAGGCATATAGTGGCCCAGTGCCCCAACAGGGATGAGCCCATGCAACGTGTGCTGGGGGAGTGTGCCAGTCCCTGTAGTCTGTTCTACCCAATGGGGATGGTGAAGGCCCCCCAAAGATATACGAGGCCAGTAGAGGTAAACAGTATCAGGACCACAACCCTAGTAGACTCACTGGTCTCAGGGAAGCTGGTGGGCCAGGACCAGCTGTCCCAGTCCAAACGCACTCCAATAACCTGTGTACATGGAGCGGTAAATTGGTATCCGACGAGTCCAGTCCAGGTTAGGATTCTGGGGAAAATGGGGAAGGTAACAGTGGGTGTTGTCCTGAGACTTCCCTACCCCATGCTCATAGGTAGGGACTTCCCAGGGTTTGGGTCCCTACTCCCCGGGGAACACTCCCTGACAGGTAGTGACCTGGAGATTGGTAGGGAGGCCTCCATGGGGTGTCCTCCCCCTGTGTTTGCTGGGTCCACCCAGGCCCTGTTTTCTGGCATGGGGAATCAGTGGAGGACACAGCGGGGGAGGCAAATGGACGGCCTGTTGCAGATACGCTGTTATGCATCCCAAGTAGCCCAACCCCCTAGGGTTGAGCATTGTGTGGGGGCGGGGGGGAAAGAGGGGGGAATGTGTGATAAAGTCAGGCCAGTGGGCTCTAAAGGGTTAAAAACCCTCTGTCCTGCAGACGGAAGAGAAAGCACAGCAGGGTGACTGGAGGCACCTGGCCCCAATGAAGGGCCAGGCCAGGTGTATTTAAACCCTGCCGTCCTAGAGGAGGAGGAGGGAATAAATGCAGGCAAAGGTGCAAGCTGGTTTAGAGCAGCTGGAGGAGAAGGTTCCTTCCCAGGCCAGGAGACTAAAACTCCTCTAAGCCAGGAGAGCTGAGGTAGCTGGGGGGAGCCCTGGCCAAGGAACAGAGGTAAAGTGCAAGACCCACCAGTGGGAAGCAGACAGTTTACCACAATATGAAGATAGAGCTATTTGATGGCAGGGAGAGCAGAGGGTGAAAACAATGCATAGTAAACTGTTTAAGGCCTAAAATCAAGCCAGTTCTTGAGGCCTCAATACTTTGCTGAGTGGCCTGTTCACAGCACTAAAATTGGGTATGGTAGGTTAGTGATAAACTGCCACTAGAAATTCTGAAGGATTGCAGCTATTTACATTTAAACTATTAACAAACAATAAAAGTGATTAAAACTAACAGATGGAGATCATTAGTAAATGTAGTAACTTCTGAAGACCATGTTTAACTATTGGTGGAGTGGAAGTAACATCTGTAATAAAGTTGCTAAACATTTCCCTCTACCTCCCTGCTTTCAGTTGCTGATAAGTTTTCAATGTTAACAAATAAAGTTTGGCAATGTTCTGTGCTCAGTCTGTGCAGCCATGTAAGCAGCTCACATGATTATATCATGAATATTGCAGTGCATGGTGTTTTTTCTTACAACTCCATTTCCTAGTGCCATGTTTGTGGGAATCTTAGCTTTGTTAAAAAATAATAATAAAAAATGTTTCTAGCTATGGTTTCAGAGAAAAGCTTTGAAGCTTGCCTCTGGAAGGCTAAAAAAACCAGGCAGATAAATAATTTAAAAGAGAAAAATCTCATGCTTTTAAGCCAATTTCATTATTTTGGGGGAGCTAGGCTCACGATTACCTTTTTTGTAAATTTAAGTAAAAATGTAATCATGAGCCTACCTCCCAAAACATGAGAACAAGGTTAATGAAAATTAAATAGTTTTGCCAATGTTCAAAAAATGGTCCTTTTTGAAAAATAATTCTCAGCATCTTTGTGTTTTGGGATAAGAATTTGAAGTTTGACAGGGGAATCATTTTGGGGTCAGAAAGTGCCTTTTGATGGCCCTTTAAAAATCCAACTTGGCTGATCTAGGGCAGGCATGTCCAAAGTCTGGCCCGCGGGCCATATATGGCCCTTCATGCTTCTTAATCCGGCCCGCCGAACAGGTCCCAGGGTTCTTAAAATCGGGCCAGGCAGTCTGCACATCCAACCGGTTCGCAGCGGTAAAATGGTATCGTGCCTGCCAGTCTGCAGCTCCGCCGCGGAATTTATCAGCGGAGAGTGAGTTTCAGGGCGGAAATTCTGCACTGTGAGCCCCACTCTCCAGCTCCACCGCCGAAATTGACAAGGGCGAGTCAATTTCACTGCGGAGAGTGGTCCGAAGTGCTGGCTGCTGGGGTGCAGCGTGTTGGGTGCTGTGTACATAAATGTGTATTTAATACACTCCATCCATCTGATCCTTGCCTGGCCCCCTGTCAAATTTTAGAACACATTGTGGCCCGTGAGTCAAAAATTTTGGACACCCCTGATCTAGGGGCTATGGAAAATTGCCATTTGTACTTTTACTATACAATTGAACACTGATCAAGCTGATTCTTTCTGTTTTTGCTCCTCAAAATAAAACTTGTCCTACAGGAGGGAGAATTGGACTGGGAGCCAGGAGACTAACTTCTAGTCTTACCTCCTTTACTGACTGGAGTTAATAATTCTATGACCTTCACAATTTCATTATTGAGTCAAATCTGGTATGCTAACCCTAGGTAGATGGCAAATATCAGCCTTCTCCCTCCCATTTTACAGAATGAGTAACTAAGAGGTTATCAAGGTTACTTCCAGTAGAAACCAGGTTTCTAATATGACACTCAAGTCTCATCCAATCTTCTCTGTTTATGTACTTGGTTATGCTGTATAAATTGGACTACTTTGGCATATGTAAATCACTTGTTCTGTGCATTACATGCCTGCTCTTTTAGTTGATCCATAGACCTACTCCTGCTGCCAGCTAATGAAGTTATTAGACATTTAAACTCAATTAGCAGAGGTCTGTGTGGCAGTGGTGAAGTTCAGACTTTACTGATGAGTCATGCATGGGGGTCGTACATGATGTAATTTCTTTTCTTTTTTTCACTTGCCATTTCTTTAAATGGGACATTCCATTAAACAATTAATCAATCAAACCAACAAACAGAAAAGCTAAATTGAAAGAACGTTATTAATGTTGAAAAGTCAAGCACTCAAAACCTATGAAATGTCTTTATTAAGGTTTTGTGTGCAACCTTAAGTTCTTTTTAATGCAATTACATTATGATATAGCATTTGGTTACACATGATTGCCTCCTGTTTTTTCCACCGGACCCTGCATTATAAATGGATAGTGCTTAGTGAATAATTTAGGGTTCTGTAGTGAATGAGGTTGTCAGTAGGTGCCTTGCCTCATTTACTGCAAAAATCTGAACATGTGCAATGAATGGGGGAGGGGGAGGTTGACTGAAGAGAGGGGATAATCTTAAAATACTTGATTCTGACTCTGGAGAACAGGATTCTATATCCCATCCTGTGGGATGCTACAAAATGTACTTAAACTAAAATTTTCAGAGGTGGCTTCTTATTATATGGAATTAATTTTCTGGTTGACTAACCTGAGAACCCTAGAAACTTATTTTCAAAAGAAATTGAGGACTTGTAACTCCATTTGACGTGAATGGCAACTGTAGAGATACTCGGTACCTTTAAAAAATAAGGGTCAGGACATTTCAAGTTGGGCACTCAATCGTTGTGGGACTGAAAATGAATGGATACTGTTGTACATTTTGGTCTTAATCACTCTGTGACTTAGTTCCACATATGTACATCTGAAATAATTGCATTGGTACTGTAAAAATTGGTATGTCTGAGAGACACTGGGATACTAAAAGCATGTGATTTATGTAATTAAAGATTGTCCTCAGATTTACACAGGTGTTGCACATGCAGCCTTAATTTTGGCATTTCCTAATCTTCTAATGCTTGATCTGGCAACCATATTTTTAACACAAGAATTTTTATTTGTTTTTGTATGGAGTTAGGACATGCCTTGTGCTTGGGGAAATGCGCAGTTTAATAGTACCTCAGTTGTTGTAAAGCACTTTTATTTGGCATTGGGCCTAGTGTACTTGTTAAGACAGTCTCAGTACCAGGGTGTTGCTAATTAATTCCTAAACTAACAAGTGTAAAAGCTGCAATAAGTAGAAAAGCGACAGCCCTTTTTTTCAAACTGTCAGGCTGGAATCTCTGACAAGACAAGTCCTTCAAAATGCCTATTGCAGGCATCTCAGTTTCTTCCCTGGCAAGGGATTGCTGGCTCTGCTTGTTGCTGAATTGACTGGCTGGCAGCTGCTCTACACATCTTCCAGGTCTCTATGGTACGCATGGGATCTGGCAGTGTTCAACTGCGCAGGAAAATAGCCCAGGATGAGACACTAATAAGATAAAAGACAGCTTTTCTTAGCACCTGGCTGATGCATAGCTTCCCTACTGGGTCTCAACATAATTTGTCTCCCCTCTGCTTTTTGGAGGCTTTTCCTTGTGTATGAGGCTTCACATAGATTCATAGATTGTAATCTAATCTGACCTTCTCTATAAATATCACAGGCCATAACTTCTAGTTGAACTAGAACACATTTTTTAGAAAGATATCCAGTCTTGATTTGAAGGCTTAAAGGGGTAGAAATTCAACCAAATCCCTTAATAATTTGTTCCAAGGATGACTACCCGGAGTGTTAAAATGTTGTGTTTTTTACCCATTTTGAATTTATCTAGTTTCAACTGCCAGTGATTGGTTCTTGTTATGCCTTTGTCTACTGGCTTAAAGAGTCCTCTAATATCAGAAGTCTTCTTCCAATGTAAGTAATTATAAACTGTGATCAAGTCACCTATTTAACCTTCTGTTTAATAAGAAACTCCATCTATATTTTTCTTTCTCTTCAAAGGTTGCAAATGTGCAACTGATATTGTATTACTACAGTAACCTATTACAGGAGCAATGGTGACACAAGGATGGCTGTCTATGGGAATTTCTCTTCTAATCTTACCTACAGCATGAAGTAAATAGTCTTCTTTGGGCTGGTAGAGAGCAACAGAAAAATTTCTCTGAAAGAATTACCGGTACTTCTTTACTCATACTTTTTTTCACCTGAATTTTTCCTACTTTAATGGATGAGGATATGTCACCCTAACTTGATGAGATTTGACATCATCCCAGGAAGTTTAATAGTTTTTTTTAATCATTTCAGAAATAATTGGTTATACTGTTCTCTTGACAATGAAGATTTCTGCATACTGAGAGGAGACTATATACCCATCTGTGCAGTTTGCTTGTTTCATCAAGTCACTGAATATTGAAGCTCAACTTTAAAATTTAGTATTAAAAACTTGTCAATGTATAAACATGTGGCTACTTACTCTAAGTTCCTGTTATTTTTTAGAATGAAACTCACTCATACAGCTCTTTAGTTGCCTTCTATTCTGAAAATCCCACTGCATGCTGGTTATTAAGGAAGCAGAACTGAACTACCTGCATACCCGCCCCCCAATTTTTTTTTCCCTCCTCAGTAGAAATCAAGTGTGTGATTTTGTTTCAGTCATTGTGGTATTGTTGGTTGCTCACTGGCATTCAGGAGCTCTGAAATGTTTTTAAAAGCGTGGGCCTAATGCAAATGTGATTTCCACCACATCCCTTGTGGTGATAGAGAGAACTGTAGACCATTAGTTTAAGTACTGGACTTAGACTGAGGAAATCCTGAGTTCTTATTCTCAGGATTCTTGTCTGGGCTTTAATACTTTATCTGTGTCAATGGACAATTTACTATGGTTCAATTTATGTATCTCTGCAATGAGGATAATACCTACCTTGCAAGGCTAATGAGGGTTAATTAGATAATATTTGCAAAGTGCTAAGTGGTATTATTACCTTCATTAACCTGGAAACCATCCTGGAGTATGTACTTAGCCGTTCTGAAAACATGGCTTGGTTGTGAGAAAGGAATCTCTACGTTAGCCTGATTGTAGTATTGCTTAATTTGTAGTCTGATTCTTGTGCCCATGCGCAGATTTCAGTGGAATCTACAGAATGTAAAGAGTGCGGTTTTTCCATTCAGTGATCAGGTGTTCTGACATTTGACCAGTGTGTCAGTCTCCCTACACTGACCACCAGACTAGTTCCTGACACCACTTTCTGAAGTGTACCAGAAAAGTCAAGTTCACATGTCTATGTAGACATATGAATTCATAAAACAATAGCTTTGAAATAAAATACTCATGTTAGCCTGGTTTGTACAGACATTTTTCATGATTTTTGGTAAATTATTTAATGTTAGTAGTTAAAGGGTGGTTGTGAACAGACCACTTCAGTTACATTCAGAAATAAATATTCCCATGCAATTTGAGTAAGGTATTTAGTCTAAACTATTGAACCAACAACTACAAGCAAGCATTAATATTAAAACATAATAATTTGTAACTGTTCTGTGCCTATGCCAAAATATTCCAAATTAAATATATTGAGCATAAGTCCTACACAATAAAGGTAATGTTTTTACGCAGTAAACTAATATATTTAGAATAGTTGCTTAAACAAATTGTTTGTGTTATGAAAAATATATAGTACCACTATGTTAAACTGCTCATCTGAAAAATAAGTACATGATCTTATGTTAAATACTGGTTTTGTTGAGTCTGGTAGAGGATGAGCAACTTAAATTTAAATATTATCAATCCTTGGCTTTTAATTTTATACCAGTATTGGCTCACACATTAACGTTTGTGAAAAAGGTTGTCACAGTTACTGGGCAAGCTGTGCTTTGTAGATCCTTCTTAGTCCTCTCAAGTGCATTCCTCAAATGGCAGACCTGGCTGGCCTCCCACATCTCACTCTAGGTGGAACCATTGAGTCCTGCCACTACAAAACTGGGTCTCTGGGTTTCAAGCCTCCCTCATTTCCCCCACCCACACACACACTTCCCAACTATCTTAATGTAGATGATTAAAGTGACTCAACCAGAGCATCTTCAAAACAAAGTAGCATTTAATTGCCAAAAAGATCACTGCATGTAGGAAATGGGTTAACACAAAAGAGTCCTACACATATTTTCTTATCTAAGCTTACACACTCTATCTATAGCTCAGGTAGGTGCAGCTCATTCCCATCTCTGGCAGGGAGAAGCAGACTGTGTGGCTTGCAGCATGCTCTCCATCTTCCCTGTGTGTCTGTCAGCTCTTTCTGACTCCCCAGTCAGCCTTCTCTCCTTCCTGAAGCCAGCATCTTTAAGGTTAAAGATCTCCTTTGCTCCAAGCCTTTCAGCCTTGGGAAAAGTACACCATAGCAGCCTAGTTGTAGTCAAGCAGAGTGGCCCTTTCCATTGTTATCTTAACTCCTTTGAACTGTTAAACCTAGGTTGTTTTGTTTGCTTCCTCCTTAACAAATTTGTTTAATTCTTGGCAGTAAGGTAGGATAATATCAAACAAATAACCTGGGGGGGAATATGATATTTACCAAAAATACTACACAAAGCTCCCTCGTTCTCTACATAGGGTCAAGGTTTGTGGCTATTTTAAGGTCTCTATCCGTG
>ML675624.1:21778714-21973584 GCA_007922155.1 Mesoclemmys tuberculata | reverse complement strand
CATAAACAGGTAATTAAGAAACATTTTTTTGATCACCAAATTTTCCAGGAAAAAAAATCAGTCTTCTCCAGGTAACACTCCTGAATCTCTTGGATATTTGAATTGTCTTGAGCATGCTGATAAGTTGCATAAAGGGCCACTAAATAGCTTTGGGCTATGTTTCAGAGTACAGGCATTTAATAGCATTTTAAACTCCATTTTCAAGCAATTGCACCATTTCCTTTTTTAATAGAGTAGAAACCTCTTAAAGGTAAAAACCCATCAATTGTACTGTTTTCAATTTCCTCAGCTGACATGCAGTATCATTTCTCAGATACATCCCATCCTGTTATGACAGCTGAATCATGTCACAGCAATTGAGTCAGCTTAACAAATCCAAAAGTATCTCTTTAATTCAGAATAGGAAAACTATAACTTTAAACGATCTTGCAAAACTATTGTGTCACTAGTTTGGTTTTTGTTTCTATTTTAAAAATATTGTTTCGCCTACACATATACACACCTCTCACCTAGTACAAATACTTTAATTTAGACATTAGATCTAGCCTATATAACCTTTATTCTAGTTCATCAGACTGAGTGCACCTCAGATCCGTAGTCCTTGAAAGTTATTATCCAATAGCTGTGTGGCTTGAATCACTTTGAAGTAAATTTAATGATTTTACTCCCATTTCCGCTGAAAAGGTGACTCCACCAACAACACCACCACCCACTGGCACCTAAATGGAGAGGTCATAAAGGCAATTCCTGTAGAATAGGATTTAGGCATACCATGAAAGTGTGTGTGCTACCCTTGCCCCTTCTGTAGCTGCTCTGTGGTATAATTATCACTTGGTAACATTCACAAACACTCAGCACACAGCCTAATGCTGATTTAGTGTGTGAACTATTGTGGAGAGTTACTTGGATTAAGAGACACACCCCAAATTCAGAAACGCTAATATTTACACAAGTCTTTGTTTTCCTAATCTAGTTCATTGGTTACTTCCTTTTGTAAAGTATGTTAAGGTATAAACTAAAGATGAATTTGAGCACCCCCAGGTTCTGTGCCTTGAACCACTCCCCATTATAAACAGGAAACATAGGTGCATGCGATCACTGTTTCAAATTTAGACCCATAATGGGAAATATCACAAATTATTGTTATACATTTCCCTTCTCCCCACTTTCTAAATCACCTCAAAAGAACAGAAAGGGTAAGCAGCAACTTGCTTAAACTTTGTCATGTAGTTCTTTGAAAGTGTGTTTATCTCATGGAATCCTTCAAGAACTCGTATTAATTGCATCCATTCCATGAGGACACCTTTCCTGAGTTGATTTTTATCACTGTTTGGCATTTTTTGTTTGCTGCTGTGTAGCTGCCAAGTTTAGTGCAGTTCTTCATGTATGACATTTTATGCAAATTATTTAATCAGCTTATTTTCTCATAACCATACACTTCACTTTAAAACAAGAAATGTGTGGATTGATAGCTTGTGAAAGGCATTGGCTTGAAAGCCCTGGTAAATGAAGTCCTTTATATACCTATAGGGCAGCAGCAGGGCAAGCGTCCCATTCACACTGCACTACCAACATCTCTCAACTTTCATATGAGCCAATTTCTAGGGATAACATAGTCTCTGTGGCCAGTGCATTTCTTGGCCTGTTTTTCTCAATTAGTGCAAAGCATGGTGGTGAGATCATGATGTGGGAGCCAGTAATAATATCCACCAAACTAATCTCCTGTAAGGGCCTCCAAACACCTAATGATTGGGAACAAGTTTTGATTCTTACTAAGATGTGCTAGATACAGACTAGCGAGCTAGATCATTAATAATGCCCTACGGTGTCTAATCCCCACATGTACTATATTTATACCAATCTAGAGTGAGGTTTATTTATTTATTTTTTTAAAAAAAGTTTGTTTAAATCAACTTGCAAAATTTCTGAAGCTTACTTTAGCAGGATCTTCTATTCTTTGGACACGTGGGCAAACATTGGCCACATATTGTTCTGTCTCTTACAAACATACTTTACAATCAAGTGCTACCTCCAGGTTTTCAAGGCACAACTCCATTAACAAAAATACAAACAATAATGGGGCAGGAGATCTCTTGGTTTTCTGTGACACCCAGCTCTAGTAGAGGGTTCACAACTATTAATCCCAAGCAGCATTAAATACCTGTCTTCGAAGGGCCTGGCCTAGCCCCCCTCGCTCTTTGTAATTTCCTGTTGGACATCTTAGGCAGCTTCCCACTCATCTTGCTGGCTTCTCTTAATTCATTTTTAGGCACCTGACCCTCCCCATACTATACATGGGGAGCTTGAGCACTCAAATCAGGGCTGTAGATTCCACTTGGTAGCAGGCTGTCACCTATGGGAATCCAACCCAATATTCCTGTGCCTGCTTTAGGAAGGGAACAAACTGCATCCAGTCTGTACCAAATACGACATATATCTTTCAGTGCGGCCAAGGTTCAGCCCTCTGTCCTAAGTGCCTGTGGGTGAATGCTGCAACTTTGCAGAGTCCGGTTTCCCCTCTGTGCTCTGTATGTGGTAATACAGATATTTGCCACAAGGTAGTAAAGGGGACCCTTAAACCTCATGACTCCTCTGCACAAGTTGGGCTATAGTCTGAGCCAAAGATAAGTGGTCCTTTTTATCAAACCAGGTAGACATTCATAAATGATTTTGCTTAGAGACACTCTGCCAATTTTGTTTCCAAAAATAACACTTGCAAAACTCAAAACATTACTTTGACAGAAATATCATCTTGGACATAATTAGCTTATCGAAGAAAATAACTGCGATGAAATGACTGCCATATACCAAAAAGTCATCTTTAATTTAAAGGACAAAGTTATATTACATTTCATCTTAACTGAGAGGAATTGTATTTTAGCAGAAATGTGCGTATTTCCATAGAAGGAGTCTTGTGTAAAAAATTTGAGACATAGTAAGAAAATAAAGGTTGTATGGGAAACAATATATAGAATATAACCATGGGAGGCTTTCCAAGGAATAAACTTAATTTGGCACTGAATCTATCCTGGGAAATGTAAAATTGATGATATATGGTCATGATTATTAAAATGTTTTCCTTAAACATACAAGTAGAACAGTCTCACTGTAACTTTTATTTAAAACTTTTGACTTATAAGGCAAAAGTTCCCTGATCATGTGAGAGGGAGACAGCAAAGAATTGTTAATTTTTTCTAGAAGAATTTACTTTGTAGGGGACAGGAGGAGGAGGACTATTGAACATGAGAGCCAAGAGGAAACACATTGCTGGAAAATAAAATGACGTCTTTAACTGGGGGAATGAACATTTCCTATAAAATAAGTTTATATTGTACATACATTTGTATTAGTCACTTCAAATATCTCTTGTAAAACTGAACAGTTTTTATAGCAACATTATTTAGAAAACATTGTATAAAATACTGGCTATTTCTGACAATGAGAAATGTAACCAGATGAAGCATTGAGAAAAACCTATTGTCTTTCCATTATAATAGTAAGCTATTTCCATAACTTATATGGGTTCAGAAATATTTTAAAAACACTTCATCTTGGGGAGTGCTGTATGCAGTACATGAAAGGAGATACCCCTGGTGAATGTTCTATTCAATTCATGTGGTCTAATACAGATGGCTGTTTGTTTGTTTTTTATAATTTGGAAAAAATTTGCAGTCAGGGAAGTGAGAGATCAATAGTATTAGCCAAAACCTGCAGGAGCAGGTGTTACTCAAGTTTGTATTTCAGCTAATTTTGTACAGGTTGGAACACTTGATTATGCAGTGCTTCCAACCTCCTGTTTAAGCATGTCGTTTTGTTTTATTTTATAAATAGGATTTAGGGACAAAACTGAAAACTTGTTTCACAAAAAACCTTAGCTAGATCTTAGCTAGATGTAAATTTAAGCCTTTGGGATAAAAAGCCTTGGGGACAAAAAGAAAAGCCAAATCCTGTTACTCCACGTGTCCTTTAACACACAATATTTGAGCACAAGTTTTATTGTTCATAAGTTTTTTATTATTTTTATTATTTATAAGTTCATAAGTGGTCAGAGATGGAATATACATATGGAAAATGATTCTCATGCTCTGCTGTGAAAATAATTATAGCTCAGTAAATGTACACCACACTTTATAAATATAGGGTGAGACATATTCCCTGCTATGCTGCTCCAAGGAACTCACAGTGTAATTTAGACAAAGTTAAGGAAAGGGAGGATGTGATGAATTGCAGGTCAGAACAAGTAGCTGGGGAAGAACTCCCGCTAGTAGTGGCTTTTAAGGAGGAATTGAAAAAATGGGAAAAGGATGGAGTGAACCTGACAGATGAAAGGGAATCTGCCTAGAACACAGCATGTGGACCCAAAAGTGGGAGACAGTAAGACCAGAGGAATGGAAGGAGAAAGGGGAGAGATGGAAAGTAGGAAGAATAAGGATCCAGTTCAGTAAAGCATTTAAACCTGGGCTTAAATGATCCCTATTCAGTAAAATTCTTAAATCCATTAAGTCAGTGAGACCTAAAATTTAGCATATACTTAAGTGCCTTGTTGGAATCTATGACTGAAAGCACTGAGGTAGGTGGGGACTAGGGTAATTAGAACCATGAAAGTGAGAACAGTAGTTTGGATTTGAAGTTGTAAGAGACAGAGAGCTAATGAATGTAGGTGGTGTCTTGGCTAGGCTGAATGAGAAAAAGATGATGCAGAAAGGCCAGAGGAGAAGGTGTGATGTGAAAAGAAAGAGTGATGTGAAGGGAATATTTGGTAATAGAAAATATCAACAAATTAGTGTCATTCAAGTTGATTTTTTTTACATTGTTTTTACTGGAACTTATAATTTACATAATGGTTCCACAGGCAGAATTATTAGCATACAAAACAAATTCAGTTCCTACAGTATTTAATGCAGAACCTTGTTTTCAGAAGCACAGCGTATTTTTGTTCAATTCTGTGCAGAGTCTAATCTGATGGCAAAACAGCTTCTGAAGGAAGCATTTTCTCCTTATTTTGAGATGACATTTTACATAAAATGGAAGGTCTCTTATGCTTTCAAGTAGCTTTTAGACAAGTGGAATACAGTTGTCGTCATATTCAGGCATAAGTATCCTACTAAATAGTAGTTATTATATAGAGAACATGTTGTTCAAAATGAAAATAGTAGGCTTTCCTTACAAGCTAAGTACCATGATCTTTATATAAAAAAATCATCAGTACCTATTGTTTGTTCAAAAAATGGTTTGTAGAAGAACAGATTTATGACAAATGATCTTACTAATAAGAGTAAGATATGCAAAAAGTGTTTCGCCAATATCTACTCTCTGTTCCATGTTCATTATTTAAGGTTAAATTGTATTAGCCTCCGGAGAACATGCTAATGAATACAATTATTTTAATATAGTTTACAAGGCCAAATATCTATAATGAATTGACTGAAGGTTTTGTTTTATAAATTGGACTGTAATGCATTAGTTGACTGAAACAACGATCATATATTTGGACCTTGTTTGTCTAGTGGTTCATGACCTGAAAAATACTCTGATCTTTCACAGAAAATGTACTTATTAACCATAATTGATGTACTGAAATTGAAAGACACCAGAAACTGAAAATCAACTACTTTATTTTTCACTTTCTTTGAGAAATAGTCTGGGATCAAATCATTATAGATGCGTTTATAATATTTGTGCATGTTAATGCATGTGCCATATTAGCAACCACCACCTTAACTCTAGAATGTACTGCATTGTGTTTAACTCTGCAACCTTAGTGTTTTTTTATGGAATTGTCTATTTTCCCCCTTTAAAAAAAATCCATAATTGGAAAATAGAAACCAGTGGAACACTGTCTAGAACCCTTATAAATTGATTTATAAGGGCTAGTATATAATATGTTAATTTCTTACAGTCAAATTATTTGAGAAACTTTGCTACTTCCATGCTTTGGAGTAGGGACTTGGAATTTTGCAGTTGGGTAACTCTGGCATGAGTGAGTTGCTTTTTGGTGTCTGTTTGAAAATTCAGCCATATTTGGTTGAGTATAGCCCTCTGAAACTGTGCTGTTTGCACCTGCCCAGTATAGATTTGTACCAGAGAGGCTGGTATTAAAAAAATCTGATTATTCTGTCTGAACTGATCATGCTATAGCTGACAACTACAAGGGCTGAGCAAGACTTGTGTAATTTTTCCTTCCAGAACTTAGAGCAGAACTCCTAGCTTCCAGGCAGAATGAAAGACGAGAAGGGGGCATCCTTACTAGAATGCCATGTGGGAGAGATAGGGACAGGCTGAAGGGATGGCAGTAAAAAGGAATAGGAACAATCTGGAGATTACAGGTGCAGGGGGACGTGAGGGAGGTTGGGGATGTAGGGTCTAAGAACAGGCTTGAGATGATGGGAGCAGTAGGGATCAGGTCAGTGGAAAGAGGAGACACCAAGAAAGGTGGAATATGCTTGAGAACAGGGGAACAAGGAGGTGTGCTGGCAGGACAGGGGCAGAAGGCAAGGTAAAAGCAGGTGCAGAATGCCAGGGTATAAATCACGTTGGTATGTAAATGAGACTGTTGTCTTTAGGCTCTTTGCCTCATTTTCTGAAGAAGTTGGAAGGTAGGTGGTGAATGAGAGCTGGAACTGTAAGAAGAGAAAGAACTGTCTCATGGTTAAGGCAGTCAGATTCTATCCTATAGAACTGTCGTTGCCAAATAATTTCTATGTGATGCTAGGCAAGTTACGTAAACCAAACTTTTCACAGGTACACACTAATTTGTATCTTCATTTTTTGGGCGCCTGACTTAAAATCATGGGGTCTGATTTGCAGAAGTCCTGAGCTGTTGCAACTTCAGCTGAAGTCAATGGAATTTATTCCTAAATATATAAAATTCTATAGCAATACTAAGTACTTGGAAAAATCAGGCCCTATGTATCTCAGGTTAAGCACCCAAAATTAATACATACTTTTTGCAGTTTTGACTACAGTGGGTTTGTCATATTTTTACACTTTCAGTATACTTGCTAATTCAAAAAACTTAGAAATTTGCTATGGGCCTTCCTGGACAGTGTTGGTTAAAGTTACTCTACTGTAATACAAGTTGGAGTTACAATAAAGTAGTATAAATGTACCTCCTACAAAATGACAATTGTCAGATATTTGGGTATACAAATACAGACATGGCATATATACATTTATCTCACGTTCAAACAAAGGTTATAATTTAAAAAAAATAAAACCTCTTTGTACTTTCTTATTAGCCCTTGTTTTCCCTAGGATGAAATTTTGGCCATGCTGAAGTCAATGGCAAAAGTTCTGCTACTTTTAATGTAGTTAGGATTTCCCTCCTAGCCACAGAGAAGAAGTTAAAATGCACAGCCATTAAATCCTACTCCAAATTACTATGCTGTAGGGAGGGAAACACATAATAAAGGGGATGGAAAAGCTCATGCCCCTCAAAAATATTTTAAAATAAGAAGCATCAAGACTGTGCCCAAGAGGTCAAAATACCATGAATCAGCACCCTCCAGAACTTAAGACTTCCATGTGCCTGCTGCTATACCATCCTAAAGAAATACAGAAGACCTTTTGAGTGTGCAATGTGCAATTCCCAAACAAGGGAATATGAAGTTGGATCTTTTGTTACAATCAAATATTACTTTTTGAAGTTAAAGCAATGAAAATCTTCACAAGGCAGATTCCCCATAGATAATCCTGACCTTTACATAGCTGCTTCATGACATAAATGTCTGTACCTTATAAATTTTACAGTGTAGAACATAAAAAACATAAGTTTATATCCTAAAATTCAATTGGAATAAAGTCTCTGAATAAGTTTAGGTTGTTCAAACACAGGACTTTGATTGGATTTCTGAACTAGATAAAATGTAATTTTGCTATGAAGTACATCTCAACAGAAAATGGTATGAGTTCAGTGCCAAAGGCTATACACACAAATATATATTACACATTAAGAATCAGTTGCCATTAAGAGTCAGTTTTGGCCAGCATTTGTTACATAGTGGACAGTAGCGCATCATTAATGTGTGGTGGGGAAATACAGATAGACTTCTGGAGTCTCAGTTAAAAATCCCCTAGCCCTTTGTTTCAAGAAATTATTGAACGGGAGCTTGGAAGTGATGTGGCTTTCTCAGATCAGCATGTCATGACCAACACACTGACCCTGACACACTCCCTGATGCGCTTTCTCTCTCCCCCCCTGCCCTCCTTCCCCCCCCCCCCCAAAAAAAAATTAAAAAATTACCTAGTTAGCCTGTTCTATGGCCTGACACGCCACAGGGTCAAAACAAAGGAGTGGTAGAATATGATTGGCAGCAAGAATGGTTTGTGTGCATGGTTTGGGAGTAATTTGTCTATTTCTTCCTTTGCTTTCCTTGTTCTTTGTTTTGCTTTTGTTAAATAGAAGAAACTGGAACTTTTGGATATTGGCTTCAGATTCAGTCGACCCTTGTTTTCTTTTATTTGCTCTTCTGTACTCCCTTCTTTTTTCATCTATGTCAGTTGTATTACCTGCCATCTGTCTCTTTTTCCTTTACCTCCAACTGCCAGGAATTCTGACTTTTTTTGAAATAAAGAGGGAGGGGAGGGGAAAGAGACTGATTTATGGCTTCTGTGTGTTACAACACTGTAAGTAAGGCCAGAATCTGGCCCTTGGTGTGTTCACATAAAAGTGAAAATTATATGATTATCTATTGATTTAGGGTGTTAATTTGATAACATCAGTTTAGCTATCTTTTAGATTGTAATGTCTGACAGTTCTTTGATTTTTTGATGAACCTGGAAGGAGAGGGAAGTCCTTGCTCTGTCAGAGAATGATCCTATATTTTTAAGTTTTACTTAAATGTATATGCACCTGGAGCACTGGATGAACACAGTTAAATTGAATTAATAAACTAACATAAATAGTTACTAGAGCTGATTTTTTAGTTTGGTGAACTGAAAAATCCAACATAAAATCTGATTACTTTTGACCAAAATTAATCCCCCCCCCCATATTTTCCTCAAAGACAGAAAAAACTAAAAACAAAAGCAAAAAGAAACACATCTCAGGTCAAATTAAGTATTTCAAATGTTACTTTGAAAATGAAACAGGTCCATTTGATACGTTGATTTAGAAATGAAATGGTTCCATTTGAAATGAAAGAGGTTGTCTTTTTGAAAAACAATCCCCTCACTTATTTTTTTATTTTTGAATGAAACTATTCACGATATTTGAATCCAAATTTGCAAATAATTTTGGCTGTTCTGAAATTTTTCAGTGAAATTAGTTTGACCAAATTTTGTTTATCTAGCTCTTCTAATTACTAATTACATGAAGTGAAAGCTCATAGAGAGATTAACTGTAGTGAAACTTCTGAAATTAAATAATTGCTAGAAAAAAAATCCAAACTTTTTAACCTTATTAGTTATATTTTTAGTGATTAAATAGCTCCTGTTTATTAATTGCTTTCTCACATATATTGAAATTTATTCCTGCCCAACAGAGAATATTTAACATCTTGAAATGACAATTAAACAAACCTGTTATATTTACTTGATTGATTTATTTTTTAATTTTAAAAGGTATAGTCATATCACTGTCTGGATCTTTTGAGTAAAAGAAATGAATACCATTTTCACAGGCCCTCTTGGAATGAAAAAAACAACGACCTGTTCCATGTAGCTCAGATGGACCAAATTAGGAAATACTAATGGTGTTAAACTATGTTTCAGTGAGACCTAAAATATTAAATATTCACTGAGGATAAAGTAACCACATCATTCCTACAAAGAGATTGTCTAAGCCTGTCTCAGCAGCTTATTCCTGTATGTTTTTCTTCCTTTCTTTTTCCTTTCAACTTTTAGTTTAATTTCATTTTCAGAAAATAGAGTAAGGAAACAACTTTCACAGCCCCTGTATAAATCACTCATGATTTCCTCCATCTTCAGGAATACTCCCTAGTCCACAGGGACATAGTGTTAATGATAAATCCAACTTCTATTAGCCCAATACAGAGGTCATCCTGAATTAGCCTCCAAATATAGATCTTGCAGATTCATGGAACAGCATGCTTGAAAGCAGAGCTTCAGGACCAAAACAGTTACCTTGTTAACTTGAAGAAAATGTCCAAATGATCATTTATTGAATATGATTAGTATTCTAAACATCTAAGATCCATACTCATATGACAAGGGAGGAAGATGTGGTGTGCGAAAACCATTTGTCATAATTTTCAATATAAAAGAAGGTTTAAAGGCTCATATGTGCAAAATATACTCCTCAATCACCAGTATACCCACTAAATGCCTTAACTTTAAAATGCATCCTTTTTTTTCCCCTTCAACATTAAGTAGAAAAGATACTGACTGTTTGTAATGGGATCTACAAATTCCACACTGAGCATGGCCAGAAGGGGCAGGAGATTCATCCTTGTTTACAATCAGTCAGGCTGGCCACACTGCCACACAGTTGCCAGAACTGTCTATCATGGAGGTTTGCACCCACATCTGTGACCAGTAAAGAAAATGAGTCCAGCTATAAAGGAAGGAGAACAGAGCAAGAGAGACAGGAAAACCGTGGGGATAGAAAAAAGGCTCAAGAGCCCCTATGTGTGCTTTGAAGGAAAGGATATAAAACAAGAATGCAAATCCTGCAGTTTAAGAGCTGCTGGACTCACTTTAGGTTGTAAGTGTTTGTGGACTGGTCTAACTGTAGGTGAATTGAAGGGGACCAGTTAGGAGATGGCTGGGATCACTACAGAGACTGCACCAAAAACAGATGACACTGTTATAATTAAGTCTTATTGTCTTACAAAATGCTTTTGATTTAGAAATTGTATTATTAGAAAACACAGTTTGAACAAAAGCTGCCAGGTAACTCTCTAGCTACCCTAACAGGGGCAACACACCTTGTTGGACAAGCCAGACAAAGGACCCCACCACTTAATGTGCAGTGAGGTCAGTCTCCCAGTCAGAAGTGAGAGTATCCCTGAATGAGAGCATCCTGTGTATTGGAAATTCAGATACTTGCACTTTATTTGTTCTGGGTATGTGTTTTTACTACTGTTTCTTTGGTTTGTTTTTGGTTTTTTTTTCCTATGAGGCTAATAAGAGCTGAAAGTCTTGTTTATACTAGGTATCAGTACTTGAATTTGAGGTAAACCTTTTGTATCTCTTTAGTATCTTTCACACCCATATTCAATGTTATTGTCAAATGTACAAATTTCTTTTGTGATATTTAATAACAAATTGAGGGTATAAAATGTTGCACTAAGTGCATAGTGGTGTATGCGTTAAGGGAATCATCTCCAAATATATTTTTCATTTTTTGTTTTAAGTGCATGTCAGGCCTGAATCTGGTTCCACATCTGCTGTAAACTGGTGTAATTCCCTAGTTTTAATTAGGTTAATTTTGATTAATTCTAGTCTAAGTGGGCTCAGAATCACAGTGTTTGGAATATTGTCTTGGAATTTGAAGATAGAGAGCAACTAAGTGAAGCGAGAGAGAGGGTTTTTTTTTCTGTTTAATTATGAGATCTACTTTTAGGATGTCTGCCATTTTGGTCATGATGGGATTGAACTATAGTGAAAAGCATAAGCCTTTTACACCCATTGCTAAAGAACCAACTTCTATATCTGGGAGCTGTAAAATACCCATCCACTGTTCATAGAAGAGAACCTATAACATACTGAATAGTAGTTAAGGGCAGTTCCTTAACAGATGTCAGTCAATATTAATTGTTCCACAATTCCACACTTACTGTTGTCAATGTTTCTGACTAAATCCTGCTAGGGATTAAATTAATACATTTAGCTGTTGAATCAGTCTCCAACTTGTCAATTACAGTATAGATGAGAAAAAAGTGGAGATTAATTTTAAAATAATGTATCTGGCATTGTATCCCTAGATAGTTCTATTTTATCCTGCCTTGATTTAGAAGCAGACAGAATTTATAAATAGTAAATGTGGTTCTTTTTGATTTTGTAAAAACAATAACTCTGCTTCTTTTTTCAGAGGAGAATCCCTGGTAAAATTTATGGGGATTTTAGTTTCCTTCTGGGAACACCAAATGAAAGCTGCAAGTACTGACAGTGACTCTCTTCTTCCCCTCCCTAGAACACATAATTAAACACTACTGGTAATGAATGTTCTGCTACGGAATAATTGGTTTAACTTCACAACAGCTTTTTTCAGACTTCGTTGTCCATGTTCTATTCGTGTGATCAACTCTATACATAGATTGACATAAGTGTGAAAATTTCATTTTTACAAATAGAGGTTGTGACCCGTCCATGCCCAGGGTAGCCCACTGTTGATGCCAGGGTCAGGGCAGGCTGTAAAAGGAGAGCAAATTCTCCCAGCACTGGTGGGTGACACTGCAGTCAGACTTCCCAACCAGCCACAAACAGTGCTTCTGATTCCCCCACACTGGTTATCAAGAAGCCACTGTGCAAATACACACAGCCCCCTTTACTGCATTTCAGTCTCTGGCTCCCAAACTGCCACTAGGTCCAGTAGAGAGGCCAGTCATTTAAACTCTATGCTCTTTACTCAAAAGATTCCCTCTGATGCCAAAGGACCAGCCACAGTACCAGTTCACTATAAGTTTGGATCTTACCCAAAATACCACGCTGCCAGCCAATCCTTTAGTAACTAAAACTAAAGGTTTATTATAAAAGGAAAAACAACCAATAAGAGAAATGTTAAAGGATTAAAGCAATCAGATACATACAAATGATTTGAAAGTCCATATACATCAGGTTTCTAGAACAATTGTGGAGTTGCAGGCTTGTATAGTCCCTCTGGTATACAGCCAGTACCTGGATGGTTCTAAATCTTTCAGTTCAGTTGCAAAGTTTATTAATCCAGAGGTGGGTAGGTGTTGTCTGCAGCTGGACAGAAACAAGGACCAAATGGTTTCTGTGGTTTGATCTTATATACCCTCTGACTCTGGTCATGCTGCTTGTGGAATTTTACAGGAACCAAAATGGACTCCAGAGTCACATGGGCCAATCCTAGTAACTCTTCAGATATGCCTTCAGTTCCTTTCTGAGCTTTTGCTTCTGTAAAGGTCTTGATGGGCCATTAAGCAGGCTATTGTCCTGTGGCCTCTCTGTCTGGGGCGTGTCTTCTACAGCATAGTCTGAAATACAGGGATATCAAAGGTATCCATAACTTCCATTACAGATATAAAACATCCATCATCTTACTCAGCATATTGTAACTTCTCTGACAGTACCTGACATGGCATGTCTCACATGAATCACTATGATTTTGACATACCGATGCCAACTAACACAAATGCCCGCCTTTCCCCCTCCACCAATCCAGTCAGCATGACACAGGTACCCAAGCTTTCTGGCAAATGTAGATTTAATGAAAGTTTTTCCTATTAGTATCTGAAGGGGTATTCTTAAACATATTTTTTTACTATCTATTGTGCTTTTGTTCCTGTTCTATAAGACCATCTATTTAAACACAAAAGCTGGATGAAGTAACGGGAGTGCTAGAAACATACTGTTTGCAAACAGAATAGATCTTGAAACTTTATCCCACACATATCCCTGATATAGTCTAACTTTTAAAACTTTCATAAAATTCTCAGGAAATTCCAGAAGTAGAGAGCCAGTTCGGTATAGTCTCCTGGTATGATGTGCATGTAAATTGCCATTTGGTAAGTACAATTTATAACATACAGCAGAAATAACAAGACATCTGAATTTTATTCTCAATTCATTTTGCATTTAGATATATTGCCAATACATTGCTAGCTTCAGCATCATGATATTTTGTGTTCCTGAAGGCATAGATATGCTACAGTTGTTTAATGGATATACTTAGATTGTAAGCTCTGTGGGGAAGGAGCTGTCTTGCTGTTCTGTGTTTGTACAGCTCCTAGCACAATGGAGTCTAGGTCCATGATTTAGATGAGGAGCTCCTCATCTATAGTAAAGCAAATAATTAATAATAATGGTTTGTTTAATCCCCATTATATTTGCTTTTCATTTATGTATTTATTTACTTTGTAGAAGAAAGCACCAGTCACATAATTGTTCCAAACACCAAGGAACTAATAATAAATAAGCATTTAGAGCAGGCAGAGTTTAAAAAAAAATAACTTACATTTTTTTTAAAGGACAGCCTATCTTCTCTCAGGTGCAATGATCTTTGCTTGCTTTAGGAAACCTATTCCACTCCTCCCTGTACTATTTTAGCTGAATTTGATCTGTTTTGTGATATAGCTTCTTACAAATAAATGAGCCTGTAAGTGTCTCAAGTATTTGGGCATTATAAAAGGAAATTTGGAAAGAGAAACACATCTGAAGCCTTATTCTAGAGCAAACAAATTTGTATTCCACTTATCTATTGATTAGCTAATATAAATGTACTATTGTCCAAATAGCACAACTACCTAGACAATACTTCCTCATTCAATTTCCATATGTTGGATTTTTCTTTTCTGTGGAGCCCACTTTGCCTTGTTTTCTATCTCATTTTATTGATTTTAATCTGTCACATAAAGACTCCACTGTATTTTTATTGTCTATCACAGGATTTGGTAGTCTTTTTCAATGTCATCTGTCAATTTGAACAGTGTGCTTTCCACTCCATCCTCCAAGTTTTTAACTGTAACATTGAACACTCACCACAAATCCCTATAGGATCTCACTCAATTCCTCCTCCCTAATTGATACTGAAACACTAACACATTAATGACAATTTCTGACACAACCAGATTACAAACTAATCACTCTCTTTTCTTCTCTTGTTGCTTACAAAATGATTGCTTTATTATACTAGTAATTTGCCTCTCCTTGAAATTAAACTTGCTGTTCTTTATTTTCCTTTGCAAAAATAGCTATATCATCTTCTGTATTAAAACTCAGACTAACTACCTATTGGAATTTACTTAACCAACAATGGTTGTTTTATTAAAAAGGTTTCTAAAGAATGATAGAGATTAAAACAGCCATTTAAACATTTTAGAAGTTAGCCATCCTTTTCATCTGTTCTCAAACTACTCTTCTGCAAACCTTTCTGAAGATGAAAGCTAGAACAGTCATTGCAACAATGTATGTATTCCTGTCAATGGGAGCACAACCACCATTATCATTCTAATTTAAGCATGTGCAATAAATTTAGAGATAATTAACGACGTTGTTCCTGGACTAACACATCATATCTAGCAGTGTTTGCTATTAGAAAATCCTTTGCTCATCTTCCACAAATTCTCAAATAATTGCCTTTGATTCTTATTTTTCTGTGAGTTCCTTTAGCTACACTGTCAGTGTGAATTTCATCAGGCTAATGTGAAGTCATTCAAATTGTCCATTTATTGTTTAATATGTTATAATTCTCTCCTGATTTTCTTTTTCCTCTCACTATTATTGCCTGAAGTGTCTGTTACTATTGTGTTGCATATGATTTGACCCATAGAATATCAACTGTACATCTCAGATTTTCCTTACTTTTTTCTTTAGGTCATCCTCTTGCTATTAAAGTGCTTAAATCTTTTTTCCTGTTTTTTCTCTTTTATAACCTTTCTAATAGTATCTCCATTTCTGCCTTTCCTGTTGTGATTGTGCTCCTCTATGGCTTCAATATCCAATATCTGTCTTTCCCATTCTTTTTCTGCTTGTGATTCTCCCTTCATTTTCTGTGAATATTGGTCTCTTTTTTCCTACTTATTTTGTATTTCCATAAATATTTTGTCCTTGAGAAACTTGTGTCTATATTGAATATTTCCCTCTTAGCTTACCGCATCAGTCCATGAGAATTTTTTATTAAAAATTAAAAGACCCATTTACATAAACCTACCACTGTAGAGCCAAATCCTGCAGTCCTTACTGATTATTTGCTTACATCCAATTTTCATGGAAGTTTTGCTTTAATAAAGAGTATAAGAAATGCTCTGTAATCTCTTGCTTAAGGTATGATTTTTCAAAATCTGTTTTCCTTGTGCTGCTGTATTAAAGTTTGTATATTAAAAATAAAGCTTCATTATATTGTTTTAAGTGTGTGCGATGTCTCTGGCTACATACATACATACAAACATACAGATTCTTTAATGATGGGAGTCTGACAGTGTATATGTAATTAACATACATGTACTAATGCTAGAAAAAAGACAGGAAATCATTCCCCAAGTGAAGAAAAGTTTAAGTACCCATTTGCTCTTGTTTGTGTTCGGATAGCTTGCTCTAACCGACCAAGGGAAAAATACACGTGGACCACATTTGACCTATAATAGACTATCTAATAGAATGAAGGTTCCCATGCATCTCTGCTGAGTAGAAAGGGTAGGTGTTTGTATGATTTCCCTTCTCCCCCCACCCACCCAGTGTTGATGGGTAGATAGTGTGTGCTAAAGAAGACTTCAATTTGCTTGTGCATGGAGACACTAATCTCTGCTGCTACCACTATGTTCACTATTTCTATGGAATAATTTCTGCCTACTCACTCAGTCTGCCTAAATGGGTTTGGAGAAGTGAGCGCACAGTGGACACAAGTCAAGGAGTGAACATTCAGTTTTCAATGTTTGTAGATAGAATGGACTTTGTAAGTATTTTTTCATAATGCCTTTTTGAAATTACATTTACTAGAAACCAAGATGCAGCATTGCAAATGTCCTAAATTAGTGAACTTTCTAACTCTGCTGCTGCTTCCATTCATCTAACTCAACACACTGCCTAGAGGGAAAAAGTCTCCACTTAAGACCTCTGATCCCTCTGTGAAGCTTTAAAATTAATCCTCTGAGCTAAAACTGCCTGGCAAAATACAGGCTTATAGTATGTAAAGAGAGGCTTACAGGTAAAGAAATTACACAGCTTTTTTTTTTTTTTTTGGTTCTGATGGAATAGACATTCAGTTCCCATCTGGAATCTACCAGAAAGTCTATCCTTTTTCATTTTGTGCGATTGAGGGCAAATTGTCTCCAGTCTGATCACAAAAAAATTCAAAAAGAAAAACCTTTTGGGCTGGTTAAATATCTGATCTTTAAAAAAAGAAAAAGGGGGAGGGGGACGTTAGTAAAATAATTAAAAGCTTCATCAATATGTAAAGCTTGACATTCTTCTAACCGACCAGTAAATTTTATTGCAAACCATGCATCCACTCTTGAATGAAGACTAAAGTTGATTTAGATAGTAGATTTAGGGAGGAAGGTGACTGTATAAGGACTACTGGAATGTTAACCAGAACTATGGATCGGGATTAATATCTACTTTAAGAGCATGTGTTTTGGTTTGCTTTTCCTTGCCCTTGTGAATGTTTGGAACATAACTAATGTATCCAGCTGCTGCCTGAGATATTAAAAGCAAATTCTATTATGTTTCATATTGTGTTAATCAAGTAGTGCAACTGAACTTAAATTAATTCAGAGGAATTACTGATGATTTGTTGTAGTGTAATGAGTAGAATTTAGCCCCAAATGGTTATGACACGATAGTGATTCTGTAAGGTAGGTTCTTGCAAAGGATACACTTGAGGGTTATATATATTAGACGAATATTGTAATTGTGTGTGTGTGTGTGGGGGGGGGGGGTTATAAGGATTGCTTTTTGTTATAACAGGCCTGCTTATTAGATCATTCTATGACGGATAGAAATAGTGTAGGCACTGAGAGTCAAATGATGCTATATTACTCTAGAGTTATGCCAGTGTAACTTTACTAAAATCAGTGGAATTACTCTGGATTTACACAGACATAATAGCTGAATTTAGCCATTTAACCTTTTTAGTATTGGATCTTGTTTACAATGCGTCATTACAAGGCACAGTAATGCGCACCAGTGGAATGTTAATTCTAAAAGCCACGTTGTGTTGCACATTATCTGGCCCTTGTAAACCATGCTCGCATGCACTAAAAGTTCCCTAGTATGCATAAATATAATATTGGCTATTTAGAATGTGCCAACTGGGTCTACACAACCAGGTAGTTGATAACAGGTTGGTGCACTTTAGAATTCACTTGCTACTGATGCACATTAGTGCACCATGTAGACAAGCCTTTGTTATCATCTTTTAGCTCAGACATCTGGTAGATCTCAATATCTAATTTTAAGTTAAAAACACCATCTTCTCATACAAAGGAGGCTTACTCCATAAAATATTATCCCAAGTATTTGTGTTTTTGGAGGGTTCTTGTTTTTTTTTGAACATATGACTTTGAATAGCTTTCAGACTTAATTATCCCCAATGGTGAAGTAGCTAAACTTTGAATTGTTCTGGTTGTCCTTGATGCTGTAGTTTAACCCCAAGAAGTTTATTTGAGATACACTGGGGTAAATTTTCCTCTCATTTGTAATATTCGAAGTTACATGGGTATAATGAGGTCAGAAAAAAGAGGTGTGATAGTTTTAAGAATTATAAATTCAGTTTTGAAAAATAGAATTTTCATGGAATCAGAAAATAGAGAGATTAGATGTCCTAATAAGTAATTTTCCATCTCCTGGTTGAGTACTGATTCCTCCTGTTTTTTTTCTAGTGTTTTGTCTAGTCTAGTTCTAAGTGTGTCAAGGGAAGCAGCTTCCACCATTTTCACAGAAAAATTGTTTCACAAACTAACTTTATAGTTAGAAAGATATTCTTGATATGAAGCCTAAATATTCCATTTATTTCCGACCATTATTCCTATTTATGCTGTATGTTCTAATTAATTCCTTTCCAGCTTTTGTTTTTACATCTTTCAAATGCTTCTCATTTAGGGAATTTATTATATGTAGTGCATCCAAATTTTAGCATGTAAATTTGTCAATAATTTTCTGGTAATGTGCCCAGAGCACAATATACCCTTCCAGGTGCTTGTAAAGACAACTTGGTGAGTATTCCAACATTGCCTTGATGTATGGTGCTTCCATATACCTAGCCCAACCTTGCACTACCCTTTTTTGCCAATTTGCACTGAAAACACATTCAAATTTGCTTTCAGCTATCACCTATTCAATTACTATGGGTTTGTTTACATGGTGAAGCAATGCACACTAGAATGATGTGATTACTAAAGTACACCAATGTGCTGTGCACTACCTGGTCTGTGTAGCGGCTGCTGGTGTGCACTGACATTTCACTAGTGTTAATGTAACACTACATTAATATGCATTGCTTTGCCACATAGACAATTCCTGTGTTTTAGTTCCCCTCCCCAATTTAATCCAATTTAATTTATTTTCTGACCATGTTTTGAATCTCTTTAGATCTTTTTAAAATTCTTCTGTCCTCACTGGTATTTTTATACCTACCAATTCACTATAATATGTAAATTTCATCAATGATTCATGTAGTACTCCAACTGAAACCTCCCCACAACTGAATACATGGCAGTGCCTCATAACCTTCTTAATACAGACTGTCAGCAAGTTTTCAACCCGTATGGATATTTGCATCCAAAGCAATTTGAATGAATTTTGAGAGCAAGATTTTGAGAGTCTGTATCAAATGGTTTACTAAAACCCAAACAGTTTACATTTACTACTTCATTTTTTCTCTCAATATTTGTTCCATTAATTTTGAAAGTAGATCAGAAATTAGACCTTAAGGCTCACTCTTCATTTGTTTTCCCCCCTGTAAAGTGAAGCTGCATTTGCTTTTCCCCAGTTCATGATTTTTGAACACTGCCGCCTCAGATGTTGCCAGTACAGAGCACTTTGCTGACTTGGATGCAGAGGGATCTGTATCCCACCAGGGCTAGTAATCCTTTAGACACTAACCCAGGAAAGCATTTAGTCATGTGCATACATCCAAGCGTTTAATACCCTCTTGTCATTCTTCACCCACCCCATTGCCATGCAGAAGCTGGTATTGACAATACCCAAACTTGCCACTCCTTATTCGCACAAATGGTTCAATTGAAATCAGTGAGATGAGTCATGTGAGGAAGGGTTTAGGCCCTGAGTTAGACAGGGTATGAATGGGATATAATGCCTAAATATAAACCTAGGTCATCCTAGAGAATTCTACCTCAGTGAGCAATAAGTGCAAATTTACTTAAGGTAAAATACTTTGCCTCTGATAAAAGATGTATCATTGCCACACTTTCCTCCAACCAAGAATAACTTTTCCACTCCCAAATATATCAATCCTTCCACCCCTCTGCCACAGTATTTCTTGACTCCCCTCCCCATGCAATATCTCACTGTCCTCTAAGGGACTTTGCTGTTGGAGAACTGTTCTTCCTAGCATCAGCTGTGGTCTCAAACTGCATATGGTAAATTGCAGACTAGAGCCTCTTTAGTTGCGCATATCTTCTCTGGCTGTTGGAGGTCCCCTTAAGGTGGGATCTAGGTCTCACCAGACTACTGAATGGGGAAACAGGTGCTGGCTTCCTGCAAGTGTGTGTGTGTGTCTGATCAGATTGATCAGGCTGGAGCTGAGCAAGTAGACAATGACAAGAAGAAATGTGTTGCAGTACCTACAGCACTGTCAGTGCAGAGCAACTTAATTCCATCTCCATCATCCCCATCTTCAAGACCTCCTCAGTCAGAGATTACATTCTGCCAGTTCATGAAGATGAGCATTATGATTTAGTAGGCCCTTAACCTACTATAATCTGATTGGATATGAACATGTATGTGCTGTTTAGTTTTATATTGAAGTAGAGTTCCTATAACAGCAGCATCTCAATGAATCAGTTGTAAGAAAAGTGTAATGTTGGAAATCAATCTCTCTCCTCTATTCTGTTCTTGGAAAAAGGTGAACTGTTTTTGCTGAGACTTTAAAACAATAAATTCAGCCTGAGTTAGATACCTGGAAAAGAAAATTGCCGCCCAAAGGGTTAAAGTTTAGCAAAGTTGAAAACAGGGGTGCCTAGTAGTAAATGTTAGACAGCCTTAATTATAGACCTTTCTGGTACCTATCATATCTATTAGTTTAGTTTAGGAATTATAATTGAAGAATTTAACAGCTGCCATTCTTTTACAGTGGACTAATGGTAATATTTAGCTCTTATGTAGTACTTTTTATTTTCAAAGCACTGTACAGACATTAATAGAACTTGTATGAGAGAAGATAAATCTTTCCCATCTGATATGCTCTTGTTACTGTTCACCTTTCTCATAGGAGTTAGTGAGGAATCCTTCACTAAGGAAAATAGCTAAAGATAACTGCAGTAACGAATTGCTGTACTCCTGTGGAGGGAGTTGAGAAGACGGACTAATCTCTCAGTGTGGATTTGTAATATAAAAAGGAGAGGGTCAGAAATGAAAGATGCTAGTATGGCGGAAACTGACGAGCATAGCAGCCTCCTACCAATCTCTCTTTAACCTTGACAATAGAGTTTTACAATACAGAACATCTGAAGCTTTATGCATGTCTCTTTGAGATGAAATGTAATGTGAATTTCCATCTCCTTTAACAGCCCAAGGGAGTTCGTCTTGCACAAAATATAACTTAACTGTCTGAATCCCAGAGAAACTCATGATGCTTTTAAGTTTTTATTTCATTTTATAACAGTGGTGGTTTGTTTTTTGGTCACCTAGCCTATTTTTATGTCTGAAGACCCAACAGGGAAAAGCAATATGGTCAGCTTCTCATCTGACCTCTTGAAAGAAATCCTACTGAAGGGTTAGTATTTTTGTTTTTTGTTTTTAGAGATGAGTAACAGAAATTGTTTGTAAATTTTCTGTCTTCTGAGCAAGAATTTCTTTTAGGTGCACACAAGAAACAAATGAGACTAAATGAAATGCAACAACAAAAGGGTAAACATTTTTAATTAAGTACACAATGGGCATTCATACTATTTTTCTTGGATAGCCTGAATACATTTATCAGAATGTGCAGTACAGAACTAGCAAGGTGTAACTTGTAACTATCGGGAAATAGTAATCCTTAATAGGATGCTTTCCAAGCTGCATTCAATATTTTATTGCAGTAGTCTCAAATTACAAAAGGGCAGGTCATTGAGCAATGTAAATTGCATAGGTCCATTGAAGTCAATGGAACCAAGCAGTTAATAGAGCTATGCTGATTAATGTTTAAGGAATTCTCTCCTAAAATATCTAGAATATATTGCAGTGGGAACTGTTACATTATAGAAATCATGGAAATATGTGCTCCTCTTGTGATTTTGAAAACTTTCAGAGATGGTCACACTTCAGAAGGTTAAAAAATTCTTTCAATAATTATCCAGAATTTCAGACGCTTATCTAAATTATTCAAACATGATTCCATACATAAAATCCCATCCAAACCAGTGTAGTAGTGCTGGAAATTTCATGAGGGGAGATTCTTCCACAAGTTCTTTGGTAAGCTACTTCTGGTAAAAATCAAAATGCTAGAACTGGTTGGGAGTTTCTGGAAAAAATTTTTTTTTGTTGTCAGAAAATGCCTATTTGTGGAGACATAGCTGCATAAGTTTCAGTTTCAACATTCTCAGCATTTCTCAGGCCCACAATGCTCTTTGGGGGAGAGGGAGATCCACTCATCTAAGTGGTTTGGGAACTCACCTGGAAATAGCAATCATGGGAAGCGGGAGACCCAGGTTCAGGTCCCTGTTCTGCTTGAGGTGAGAAACCCAGGTTTCCAAAAAAAGCCCTCCCATCAAAAAGTCTAAACTGGTTGTTAGGTCAGCATAACTGCATTGCTCAGGGATATTCTACACAGCATAGTTATATCAACGCAAGTTTTTGTACTGTAGACTAGGGATAACTTTCATTACTGGGAATTATTTTATATTTTGGCTGACCGTTTGTATCCTCCTTTTACAGTGAAAACCTTTCCTGATGCCAGGATTCTTCTGTTGCATTAGATTAGCACTCTGTTATGCCTGGATAGAAGCCTACATAGTCCCAGAGTTTGTAGTTCTGTCAGTTGGAATTCCTTCAGTTAGTACTTCATTACTTGTTATGAGCTTATCTCACATCAGACAATCCCCAAACCATGAATTAGGTTAGCTTGTGGAGTAGCAGCAGTGAGAGAGGTGAGCAAAAGAACAAGCTCAGCTTTCTTCCTCAGGGTTGTGGTCACTTATAGACATTGTGAATTCATGAGAGAATTTCCTTTTGCCATTCCCTATAGCTTCTATGCTGATACACCCAATAGTTTGTACAGTTCAAGTGCTTTGTGTATTTTAGCTGGAAATAAGACATAGTGGGAGCTCTTCAACCTTGTTGCCAAAAGAATAGCTGGTTTGCCTTTTGATCTGGCAACAACAGTTGTCATCCCGTCATCAATATTCATATGCCTTCCTCCTTTCCCTAGCCGTCACTCTCATTCATATATCCTATTTCAGAGTTGACAATTTAAGGAACCCTTCTCTGCAGAAGTAGCAGTAATAACAGTCATATGCCTCCCTGTTAGTTGCTTGGTCCTGTTTAGGTTTGGTAAACTTAATGACAGATGAGTAGCGTGGAAAGCAGCTTTCCTGAAACTTGCAAGAGGGTCTGTTTGGAAGATGCTCATTTCTGAGGAAATACATGGGCTGATCGCCAACTCCTTTTATTATCAAGATAACAGATGAAGGATAAACCTGACATCATTTATTTCCCTGGCATTAATACACTGGCTTTGGTAAATCCAACACTTTTGTCGAAGAAACCTTGGTCAAAGCACAATTCAAAAAAAGGAAAAACACGTTCTGGCCAGAAGAAATTGTGTTACATTAGATTTGTGCAATTTATTGTGTTAAGCAGCACTGCAAAGTAATGCATGTAATTTTTACTAAACAGCATAAAGGAAATGTGAGGAAATCATATTGCTATTCACCATCTATAAAACTTAAGGGGTATAATGAGCCATAGACATACAAGTGAATTTGTTCATTTCATTGTTAGCTGCCTGCAACAAGCCAATACCCAGTATTCATGGTCCACCTTAATCTGAATCTCAGTCCAGTTTCACACAAACAGTAATAAGTAGTAATTCCCTTGGTAAATTTTCATTGACTTTGCTAGATGCTGGATAAACTCTTTATCCTTTTGTCTATGAAAGTCCCACAAGAGCGGAGGGAGATGAGCGTTTCTTCGCTTGTGTCTGTGGACGCATGCCAGAGAAAGTAAAGATTTTATGTTCTTCAGATAGAAGTTCTTCTTCCTCCTGGTTTCCCTCTTCTCCTCCCCCCTACCTTAATTGTTAGAAGTGTCTTTTTCTTTTCCCCAGATGACCATGAAGTACATAAGGATTTTTTTTTGAAATTCTTGAATTTGAATTTAGTGCTTTTGCCATCTGTCTTTCAAAACACTGTAGGCATTATTGCTTTCCCTCATTGCTAACCAGCACACTGAAGATCTGTGTTTTGGTTCTTGCTTGAGTAAATGTTTCTAAGTCTCTTCAGTATGTCCTGGTGCAACAGTCATTCTGAAATATCCATTCACTGCATGATAAGTTAATGATCAGAGCTGATGAAATTCAAAATGATATTCTCACAGCACACCTGCTAATGCATAGGGACAATGACTGGATTAGGCTCTGCTTGGAGAATTACTGTGCTAACTTAAAGGGAGAACATCAGGTTGACAGATTTTAATCTTGAGCTTAATTAAAAGCAGCTAACTAAAAGAGGCTACATAAAGTAAGTGCAATCTATTAAAATGTTAAATAAAAGTAGTAATGATAATCGTGTTACTAAAGATATTTCTCAAACTCTGACCTTGAAGTGAAAGAAGGGGCTGAATGGAAACACTGCACAATCTGCATGAGTGCAGAGAACAAAATGAAGGGTATAACTCTTCGTGAACAGTGCTTTGTAGTGTCTGATGGGAAGTACTTATTTGAACTGCCCTTGGAGCAGCCAGAATGCAGATATCTTATTGTGGAGGTCAAAAATGGCACTTTCCACTACTTACAATGAGACATTTAGAGAATGGTTTGTCAAAAATATCAGCAAAGTAAGCCAAAAGCACAAGCCAGCAAGGATCATAGTGTGTCTGTGTTGCTGAAATTCAAATCCAATAGAAAAAGTCAAACTTCATTTCTCAGTTAATAAACATGTTGTAACACTTTCCTCTTGGATAGCCACCTGACTTCCATATGAAAGAAAACATCATGTTCAGCTCCCATTTCTGCACAAAGTATTGCAAAGAGACATTCCTTTGTGGGCTGCTTCTTGAGAAAGTTCACAATTTTAATAGCAGAACTCAGAACGTCAGTAAATTTCCCAATCCATGTTTTGAGATGAGGGCTTCTGGGTGTATCATACTAGTCCATGATATATGTGGAGCTATTTCAAACACTTTAGCTTTCAAATCTGCCCTGCCTCCAGACATAGAAGGGGTCCATCCATGCGGATTCTGATGCAGGTTTCTCTTCAACCTGTGAGAAGTTAGGAAGTAGTTTAGTTCAGATACAGTTTCATGCATATTAACTGGCTTGCAGAACATTCTTCCAATATTGATGTTTTGTGAGAGTACCGAACGTAAGCAGTTAAACAAGCTTATTTTGATATATACTTGTTTCACCCAGACGGACTGAAAATAAATTGGAGTTCAATTGAGAGATCAGCTATGCCTTGATATTTTCTGGTACATCAGGGATTTGGTGGCTGCCTGTATTGGCTTACAGTGGGATCATTTTTAACTTCTCTGCCACACTGTCACCAAGCATCATCCTGAAAATATCAATTGCAACTGGGAGAATTAGTTTTCCCTCAGTTGTGTAAGGCTTTTTATTCTTGGCAACGTGGGACACAACTTGATATGATGCTTTTAAAGTACCTGCAGGTGTGGATAACACTTTTGGGGGGGGGTTATTGTTAATTTCTTGTAGCTTTCATTTGAAAAAAGTCTGTTCTTTCCTACCAGATCACTATGTTTTTGTTTCTAAATGAAATCTTAATTTTGCTGGCTTCAGGCTGTTTGCTAAAGTTACTGCACACACTACACGTTGAGGCCTAATTTCTCCATTAACTGCAATGGAAGTGGAACTAAAATCCAAATATACTTCATCATGTTATCTTGTTCTTGCAGATTTTGTCTCCTCTTATCAACTTTAGCCATTTCAGCTTCTTGTTTTTGTTTTGGAATGCTATCTTTTAACGTCAAGTACCAATCAATTTTTCACCACACAATTATATGAACAAATATCAAACTGGCCAGTGAAATAAGCACTGCACAACTTTGTAAGGACAACACATGATACTAAACTGAAAGTTGGGAAAGCAGTTGTTGCTATAGAAATGATAAGCTGATGGCAGGGGCCTCCCTCTGTCAGGCCCCGGGCAGTGGGGGCCTCCCACTGTCAGGCCCTGGAAATTTCCATGCCCACCTAGGGAGGGGGGTGTGCCCTACACTTTGCAAACCTCTGTCCTACACTTTATCCCCTCTCTCCTGCTTGTGTGTATGTTGGGGGGGGGATATGGTGGCACTGTGGAGCTTACTACTAGAAGTGACAGTATAGCACATTGGTGCTAGGAAGTGCCCTGTACACCTTTTATTCTTTTGTGCCACAGACCAGTCTGTCCCTTAATAAGTGCGTTTCAAAGGGAGATTCATAACCAGTGGGCATAAATGTGATATGTGAATTACTGTTTGTGATTGATCTGGATTCCATGGTTAATATTATTTTTAGTATAACAGATCTTTTCTAAGCCACAATTCCTTGGGGTGGGAGCAAATTCTCCACTTTCATAATCAATGGAAGTGGATTCAGAGGGCCCATGATCCCCAGAGGAGCTGTTACTGACTCTGCTCCAATGAGAGGAGACCTGCTGCAGCCAGAAGGATGGGGACATCACCAAGAAGAGATGGCTAACAATCAGAGTGATATGGGCAGGCATGTGCGTAGGCTAGATCAGCCTGGCTCTGAAAACTCCTGTGAGGATCCAGCCATTAGAGAGACAGCACAAGGAGTGGATGGAGAAAGTTGTAATGGTGCAGTGGTAGCCCGGTCATACAATGTGATTATGCAAGAGGGACAAGCGATCTGAAGGGTTAGGAGACGCTTATAAGTCAAAAGACACAACCCACATAAAGGCCTAATGAAATATGGAGATCCACAAAGAATGGAGAGACAGAACCACGAGGGAGGGAGCTCTCTCCACAGAGGGAGCACTTGCTAGACTTGGAGTCAGGTTAAAGGTGGACAGAGAGGTCACTCCTGATGCAGTTGCCTGTTGAGGAGACCAAACTATCTCAAAGGCTATGTAACCAGCTGCATCTGGGCATCAGTTATTTGTTTCTAATGTCTCTAAAATAGAGAAGGTGTATCATCAGTGGAACTGGAGCCAGTGCCAGTTTTCCCAGAAGTAGCTGTTATTGAGCAGACACTAGTGGAAGAGGGAACAGGAGTTAGGTGGAAGCAATTGGGTCACCTGGCCAGAACGGTCCACAGGATTTAATAAAATTCCACTTGTTTAAAGTAATGTGAATACCACATCACACTTCGTGAATGAAACACCCTGTTCTCAGCTGAGATTTTAAGATCAGAAACCTGGAAGATTGTCACAGTATCAGACTGTCATTGCTTTCTCAAACCATTTCATACTATTTTCCCAGCATACAGAGAAGAATTAATATTTAAAACATCCGTAAACTGCAATTGCCAAAGTCGTGTGTTTTGTGAGCTGCATGATCCTTGCATTTTTCTTGTGTGTTTATTCACTAGGGACCCAAGTCAGAAAAGCAGTTAAGCATGTTTTTAAGTCTATCCTTTTTCAGTACAGAATTTAAGCACTTCAGGGGGAATTATCACATCAGGTTGTGAGCAGCCAGACCTAGTAGTCAGAGCCAGAATCTACAATGCTGAGACAAGAATAAATGTTGGTTGGATCAGGATACTGGGAGGTCAAAAGCCAAAGACAAAATGGAGATCAAAACTACAAGTCAGATGCCAGAATATCAAGCCAGGGGAACAGGAAGCATGAAGCACACAGTCCACAACATGGTGAAAGCCAGTTGGCAAGACAACTTCCTGTTGCTGACTTTAGTAGGACTAATCAGGCTAATCAGCTGCTCCCAGAATCTGCCAATAGGACTTTAGGGGCATAGCCTCAAACTGGGGCTGAGCTTCATGCTCCTAGGTAAGCAATTGTCAGTAGGCTGTCAGGTGGCAAGTTGGAACATGGTGTCCCCTTTGAACTCCACAGATGTGCATTTGGAACCCATGAGTCATGATAGGAGTTAAGTATGTGCTTAAATGCTTTTCTGAATTGGGGACTGGCTTACAACATTTGGTAATGTGTGATGAAGGATCCCCGTCACTGTTATCAATTAGTGAGGTTGTTCTATATGTATATTCTATTCCAGTCTTCTCTAAAATATGACACAAATTCAAATTGTCTAACTGGGAGGTTCTTTTAAAAACAATGGGTTTGTGTCCATGCAGGGACGTATGTTTAATTGGAAGTTAACATATGTAAGTTTATCCAACACTCAAAATCAGTGGAGCCACTTCCATTCTCCAATCTATAAATTATGCCATATAATTTACAAATTTAAATAAGTTATAATTTCAGCTGTCAGCCGATCATACTTGGTAGTGAGTTGGATCCAATGCATGCTATGCCAGCCAGGTAGACACGGCAGGCACAAAAACCAGCGTGGGACACCTGGGAATGTCTGGTGGAGAACCCTGTGAGGAAAGACTGCAGTTCCCACTTCTGGAAGAACTCCTGCATTCCAGGCAAGGCCATGGATATTGAACCCAAATGGACCGTGTTCAGCGCCTCAATCATTGAGGCAGCCACAAAAAGCTGTGGCCTGAAGGTGGTTGACACCTGTCATGGTGACAACACTAGGACCTGCTGGTTGTCAAGTCAAAGAAGGAAGACTTCTGAGAAATGCTCATGAATTGGACTTCTGATATGACTAAGAAGTACTGGCAGGATAGGAGGAATGCAGCTTTGATGGTCATTGAAGTGAAAGCCTGGCCTGGGAGGAGTTTGGAAAAACCAGGGAGGATGACTACAAGATGGCCTCAAAGGTATTCTGGTAAACCATTCATTGCCTTAGGAGGAGTCAAGGGGACATTGCCCAGGTTGTTCTCAGCCAGGGTGATGAAATGTTGACCATTACTGAAAAGATTGTTGAGAGGTTAAAGGAGCACTTTGGGGAACAACTCAATGGGGTGGACATGCCCTCCTTTCAGGAGGCAGTGCTGGAAACCCCAAGTGGGATTGGATCTATTTCTGTTGATGAAGTTGCTGCAGCAGTTAAGTGCCTTCACAGCAGTAAGGCAGCAGGGGTGGACGAGATTCATCCAGAGATGTTGAAATCACTAGATAAAGTCAGAGTGTTGTGGTTAATGTGACTCTTCAGTGTTGTATGGAAGGTGGGTGCAATAACTTGGGATGGGCAAAACAGGGTGGTGGTGCTGATCTTTAAGAAAGGAGACTACAAGGGGAATCACACTTCTCAACCTCCCTGGCAACACCTCTGCCAGCGTATTGGAGTGGAGGCTACACTTGTTAGTTAAATTCAGGAGGAACAAGGTGGTTTCTGTCCTGGTCATGGAACAATGGACCAACTGTTCTCTCTCTCTCTCTCTCTCTCTCTCTCTGATACTCGAGGGGCCATGAGAATTTGCTAACCCAGTCTATCTTCCTTTTGTAGATGTGGAGAAGGCTTATGACCCCCAATATGTTCTTTGGGAGTATGAGGTGCTGTTGATGCTGCTGCTGTGTGCTATTCATCCCACTATTCCCAAATTGAGAGTTGTCCATATTCTTGGCATTAAGTAAAGTAAATTCAAAGTGGGCATTGGATGTTGTCAAGGGTACATCCTGTCCCCACTCCTGTTCATGATATTCGTGGACAGAATATTAAGGCACAGCTGTGTTGGGGAGGGTATCTGATATGGGGACTTGGAGGTGGCATCTCTGCTGTTTGCAGAGGATGATGGTCATCTTGCTTCTTCAGACTGTGATCTCTGATGCACACTCAAATGCTTCACTGCCGTGTGTGAAATGGCTGGGATGAGAATCAGCACCACCAAACCAGAGGTTGTGTTTTTTTCCCCAAACAAAATGGAGTGTTTTCTCCAGGTGAAGGGGGAGAAGCTGCCCTTAGTGGAAGAGTTTAAGTATCTAAGGCTTCTGTTCACAAGTGATGGTAAACAGGAGTATGAGACTGACTGGCAGATTAGTGTGGAAGCAGCAGGTATGCAGGCATTGAATTGAATCATGGTGGTGAAGTAGGAGCCAAGTTTTTGGATGAAGCTCTTTTTACAGGTCAATCTACATCCCTTCCTCACCTATGGTCATGAACTTTGCGTGATGACAGAAAGGATGAGATTGCGGGTACAAGCAGTGGAAATTAAGTTTCTTCACAGGATGGCTGGGCTGACTCACCAAGATGGGATTAGGGTTCAGATATTTGAGAGAGCCTTGGAGTATGGCCACTACTCCTCCAGTTTGAGAGGAGTCGGTTGTGGTGGTTTGGGCACCTGATAAGGATGCCCCATGGTAGACTTCCTTTGGAACTATACTAGGCACGTCCCACTAGGAGGAGACCCCAAGGTAGACCCAGGACATATGGGAGGAATTATCTCATGGCTGGACTGGGAATTCCTGGGAATCCCCTAGGAGGAGCTGGAACCTGTTGCAGAAGAAAAGAGGGCTGGTCTTCCCTATGCTCCATGCTGCCACTGTGACCCTCACTAGGAAAAGCAGTATAAAGGAGAAGATTTGAGAATTTTTTCACTTCATGATGTGTAAGATGGTACTTTCTGACAGTGTTACCAAAGGGGAAAAATACTATACCTTATGGAGACAGTTCTTATCCTATTAGCAGAACAGACAGAGTGATAGAACAGAGCTCACAGTACTTTATGAAACCTTGTCTTGGTGTCAGGCCAAGCCTAGAGAATTCACAGAGGGTATGACCAGAGTGTCTCATTAATGCAGGCTGCATGGTTGTATATTGATGATGATGTTTGAGAGTGAGGGGGCTGTGACGCTGAGCAAAAAGGAAAAAAGTAGGATCTCAGTTCTGCAAACTTTGTCTGTGAGTAGCACACATTTAGGCAAGTGAAGTCACTATGAGTACTTGTGCAAATACTACATGAGAACAGGGATTTCAGAATCTGGCCCATAGTAATTAACAAATGCAACTAAAATTATAGGATTTTTAAATTGTTTAATCTTTTTTGTTTTTCTAAAAGAAGATTAAACTGAATCCATTAGAATTGTCTGGCTATACCAGAAGAAGGAAATTAAATCACTGGATGTGATTTAATTAGGCTGCAAATTTATTCCTAAATGTCAAAGAGTACCCGGCAGATAAAAGTGTACAATGCAAGTAATTCCATAATCCTTTACAGATACCTCAGGAGGACTGAAGTCAGTCCTCCCTCTTTATCCATCATAATCCCCAGTTTGCCACCTCCACCGTTGAATGAACATTAAGTGGGTGGCTAGATAGGAATAAGTATCTGTCATACCAGGCAAAGGAACCCCAATCCCTCCAGTTTCTGGTCCCTTAAAGAATACCTCCTTTTAAATCCTTTCCTAATTCATTGTATCTGATCACTGTATTCCTTTCCTATGGAGTACGTGCACTGAACATCTGCCCCATGCTTACATAATGAGTTACAACATCATAGCCTAACACCCATTTCATGTTCGCCCCAACTAAACCCATAGCTCGCTATGGGGAAGGCAAACAAAAACACACTAACCCTCACTTTGGCAAAGCTGGTGGTGAGGTGAAGAAGCTCCTTTCCAGCCCCCCCAAGAAATGTGTGACTAAAACACCCACAGTGGATCATGACAGCCTGATATTTAACTACTTCCTTTGAAGGGAGGGAGGAAGGGATGCTGGTGCTATGCTTGGTTCAGGAAAAAGAAGGCTTTTCCTGCACTGGAATGGACCTAAATAGGGTCTTCTCTCTCTTCTGGTCACCTAGGGTGTTGGGTCAGCACCCGTAGGCCGACCTGGTCTAAAGTCATGCTCTGACTATCTCTTAAAGGGATATCTAGCTCTTAAAGGGACCCAGTATCTTTTCCTACAAGCCAGATAGCAGCCCCCACCACTTAATGTGAGGTGAGATCATTATTGCTTCAGTCTAATCTTTTCACTGATTTTGCATCTAGAGCATTAAATCATGGTTGTAAATGTTTTGATTTGTCAATTAGTGAATCCGTTTGTTAATCTTCTTCTGATTTGCTTTTATATATGAATTTTGCATTACACAAAGGAGAATTGCCGTAGGAGACATATGGCAAATTCTGTTCCAGTACCGTGATGGGACATCTTAGGGTTTGAGCATCTGTTCAGGAATATTGCTTAGTAATTTTGCATTCAAGTGGATCATATATCCTAGTACATTTATTGACCTTTTTGGTAAAATGTTCAATAAACACATAAAATAGATTACAAAGAACAATCTGAAAAATAAGCTTGGAATTTTTAATGTTTGTAAATCATGTAAATGCTTGCCATAAACTGAGTAGGAAAGAACTGAGGAGAGGGAATAATTTCAGTTGAGTTCAAAATCTGGCATGTAGCTTAAATACAAACAATACAGAAGATGCTGCCATTCTGAAATGGAAGATAAATAATGATAGAATTAATATGTTTACCTTATGTGAACACACTGAAGGTGGGAAATGAGATGAAAAATTATGCAGGGAAATACTTAATAGCTATAAATGAAAGGCCCTATGTTGTTTCTTATAGCTGTAATGCCAACTTTAGCTGGTAGGTACAATCATATGTACATGTGTAGGAGAGGGAAACATTTGCTGGAAAGATGTCCTTGTTTCGCAAAACTAATCATAATCTGACAGATAAGACTGTGATGCTGCAAACATGCATGTGCCTAACTTTGGGCACATGCATTGTCACTTTGAAATCAATGGAACTACTCACAAGTGTAAAATCATGCATGTGTATATGTGTTAGCATGACTGGGGTCTAAGAAGGTATTGCTAACATTTTGTTTGTGTTAGTAGGCTAAACTGGGAATGGTTTATTCCATACACCTAGGCTGACAAAGGAGATGTTCATTTGAATAATGATTCAAGCAAGCAGAAAAGAACAACTACCAGACATCTGAAAAGTGATACGATGGTGGACATGAGGCCATCACAATTCTTCATCATAAGTGAGACTAGAAATTCAGCCTGGGCATAGATTTTTTTGGACACAAACCTGTTTGAGTTAAAAATAGATTTTCTTTTAGCAGTGGGCAGGCAGAATTTTTGACACTCACTTGAGCAGGTTGGATATTCCACTTTACAGAGAACAGTTTCAAATATATGCACTAGCTCCACTATGTCACAAATCCCAGAATTAGACAAGTATCAAAACAAAAAATACCTCGCCCAACTCCCAAGGAAATAAAAAACACGATAATCTAGCATGATTTTAATGATCCATATATCTACAGATGACAAACACAGCTAAACCTTCTATAGCCAACATGGTTCCTAATGCATTATTGTTGTTCTCTCTGCAGGTTGTTATTATAGTCCCTCTCTAACATTTCAAACCAGATAGTGTTCTTTCCTTGGCTGACAGCCTCATTTCTGCAGAGGGAAATTGAAAAATGTCAATAAATCTGCTCTAATAAACAGGCAGGACCCACAGGATCAGTTGGTCCAATGGAACTTCTCAATATAATACTGACAAATGTGTAGATACCAACTCAGTCATACGAAATTCAACCCATCCACTAGTATCTTTGATTGTTTACAGTGTACATTCCTGTTTGAAAACTGTTATTAATAAAAAAAATCCAAGCCAGTTCTCATGTGTAATATAAAACGCTCTAAATAACACTTATTTTATTTTTTTTTATATCCAGAAGCTTAACACGTAAGAGACAAAAGTACACAGAGAAAGTGGGCTGCTCCCTAAGGCAGAGGGGCGCAACTCACCATGCCTGGCTTTAGGGTCGTTCCTTCCAGATTGGTTTCTGAAAACCCAGGTTGCACACTTACCTCCAAAGCTCTCTAGGCTTCAGTCAGGACCAGGAAACCTTTACATTTAAAATTAAAGGTACATTTATAGCTTATCATATTAAACATTTTTCAATACACCACAGCTATATACCCGGTACCACCTACACAGTCACTGCAGGGACTCGATTGACTGCCACATGCCTCTGGCTTATCAGTGTATCTGCACAATGTGGTAATAAGTATTGAGCATGCCATTATACCTAATACAATATTGTATTCATACCAATTGCTGCATGCCAACAAAACACACACTTTCCCTCTTATTGTTGATCTCAGAGTCTCTTAACTGAGATTTTTCTTCCTTTTTTTTTTTAAAAAAAATTTTTTTTCTTTATTAAAAATTGAATCTGATTATTTTTAAACAATCAGGTTTATAGAGAATCGTTACTCTAAATACACTGCCCTTTAATCATGTTCTTACAATGCCAACGTTTACAGGAATTACTACATAAAGTATAAAATTAACAAACATATATAATGTCCATAGGTTTCTTCATTTTTTAGTTTTTCATTAATTAACAGTATCTTGAGTCTGACTGAACATAATAGTAACTCATCAGAAACAATAGTTAAGACATTTTAGATTTCCTTAGAGTCAATGCTGTTGATTCCCTCCTCCCTGAACCTAATGAGAACTTTCTTTTTTTCTTTTCACTGGTTTTCTCTCTTGAATTCAATCAAATAAAATAGTTACTCGATATGCAGACTTCTCTGGCTCTCCCCCAACTTAATGATTAGGGGACCATTCATAAAATTTAGAAAACTCACTTAGGAAAGTATAACTCTTTCAATAGTTACTTGCACTAAATTTATTCCTGAATGATGAGGGAATATTTTTAAAATGTCAGATGTATTCCAGAAACAGGATCTGATATACTCCTCAGATTTTTTTTATATTATCTTGATAATGATGAGATGAAGATGAGAACAACTCTATTTGTGCATACAGTGTCTTCAAAGCAGCTATCTTCCAATATACAATGTAACTAGTCTTTAAATATGTTTCACATCAGTTCTTATCAGACCTTAGCAAGTTTGGTTCCACAAATCGTGCAGAGCTGACTATCAAGATTTCTCCCAACTTGAAAATTCATTGGAAGTAATAACTGAATCTATCCTACAAGCCTGTGTTGTTTTTATTTTATGCCACACCAAATTACAAAATAGCCAGAGAAGATAGTTTTAATCCATTACCTTTTAAAATAGTGCAAACTTTATTCGACTCGATGGAGGCAACTCGCCTATGATAATGTTTCATAATACACCCATTTATAAATAGATTTTGGTCGTTCTCCGAAGTGGCAGATTTCTGGGAAAATATTTTTGATTAAATGACACTTGATCTAAGAATGAGATTGAATCTGAAATTACAACTTTCTTCACTTGTCTTCAAGGCTTCAGTCTCTCTAAAAACTGTATAAACTAAATCTTGTGCTTTGCATCCTATGAGCCACATCTTTCATTATGTATTAGTAGTTAGTTATTGATTTATTTTGTTAATATCCAAAATTTGCTACTTTTTGCAAACATATAACAAGCGACCAACCTTGGCCCAAAGACCTGATAATCTAAAAAGACAAACAGAAAAATGCTAGGGAAAAGGAATATAGTCATTATGCGAACAGTATGACCCACACGATGGCATATACCTCATTCTATTTAAAATGCATTCTGTCTTTGTGAGAGTTAGGGCTGGTCATTAGGTGCCGGTAGAAATCCCATCATTAATGTATACAACAGGTTGTAAGAGATCACAAATGTCAATCCCAGGCCCATGAGTCCCCAGGACATGACAGCCACCCAGCAGCTCACTTGAGTAACCAGGGAAGACTGTAGTGATGTGTTAGCTTGCAGAGGGCCCTGCCTCCAAAGAGAACTTACTGGGGGAAACAGCCAGCCCCCTCCTCCTCAGTTTGCTGACGGGCTCTATATAAACCAGAAAGCAACAACAGGAATATGTCAGAGCAACTAGAGGAATCTTTGGCTGGTTGCTACTATGGATCCCTCCTGCTTACCTGAGCCCTGCATTCCTGCCTGCACATGGTTCCGGTTCTCCTATCCCAGACTCCTGTCTACTCCCAGTTTCTACCATCCTGCCCTACTCTTCTGCCTTATGTTTGACGCTGTCTCTGGCGCTGGCCTTCAGCTTGGTCTCTGGGTTTGATCCTGGGGTGGCAGTCATGCCTACTGATCAGAGCCATCACTGAGCAGGTTGCAGTATCATCTGCTGACACGGAAAGGAATCTAGCTGTTGCAGCACCTGGAAGCTTCATTATACCTTACTGCAGTGAGGGACTTCTGTCTCTGCTGCACATAGACTACAGGCAGCAGAAGGAGGTTGCACAGGACAGAGGAGACAGGCTCCTGCAATGCAATTGGAATTCAGCCTCACAGAGGTAGAGTATAGGCTGTCTGCACATGCTCCCTTAGGCTGCTGCTCCTGTTTCCACCTCCAACTGCCAGTAGTAGGAGGAACCTATGAGACTGATTGTTTGGGCGTCTAGTAGGAGAAGAGTTTTCTGAGCCTATTGAGCTTTGTGTGCAAAAGGATTTGGTAGGGCATGAGTGTAGTGAATACAGGAGTGTCAGCTGGGACTTATGAGTGAGTGCTCAGAGCTGATCAAATGGTTCTGAACTGTGGAGCAGATGGATAGAGAGGAGAGGTTCTCAGCTTGGAATATGAACATGTAATAAATACCATTTTCTCCCATCCTGCCCTTCATCATGAAGTGTCCATTTTTCATTTCTTCCCACTCCCTCACCAAAAAGTATCCCTATCACATCCCTAACCACAGCGTGCCATCTTATTTACTCTGAAAATATGATCAAGTTGCAGGCTGAGAAGATGGGGAGGTCTTGCAGCCACAGCAGCCCCATCCTGTTTGATCCCCAGTCATCAATGGTGTGGTTTGAGTTTGGGATTAAGATTGTTATTGAAACTTGCTCACTTAATCTGGTTTATAAAAGTTCCAGATATTCATTTACGTGTGCGGCTTCAAGTAAGTGTAGAATGGGTGTTGTTTTGTTGTGGTCTCTGTGATGTCACTGCATAATTAGAAATGCAAAATGCTTAGGTATGTTCAATCAAGTAGGTAAAAATATGCTGATGTTAGGAGCTGGCCTTGGTGAAGCCAACATTCTTCTGCCATTTGCCAGCTATAAAGGAGCATTATTGATCCTGACTGTGTCTTATTGCAATCAATGGTCCTGGGATTTCTGTGTTTTTGGTTTTTTTTTTTTAAAAAAAAGCCTTTCTTGGTTTGTTGGATGTCTAAGCACATTACATATGGATGTTCAAGAGAAGCTGGAAGGCTGGAATTAGGGTTTTGTTGGCTTTTGCAGTTTGATTACACTGAGTATATTGCCATGTAAAAACAGGTTGCAAAATGTGAATCCAGGGCAATAACCATTATGTTCATTTACTTTACCATTTAGGAAGCACAGATGTTAACTATATAACAACAAGGTTGTTCTTATTGTAAGCACCTGCTGTTAGGTTCTCCTGCTATCATGTAGCCAAGTATTCTTGTTGCTTTCACATGTACAATGCATTTATTATTTGGTTATTAGAAGAAAAGCGTGATCTGGTTTTCATCAATAAGTTTTTTTATAACCTGCTAATATCTTCTGAAGAAAAGCAATGACGTTCGTTTTATGTCTTCTCCAGAAGATTTTTGTTTGAATTTCCTTTTCTCCCATTATTGTTGCCAAGTAACACCTGCCCTGGCTGCCATGAATGGCTGCACCCAGCATATGGCTGGAAAAAGAGATAAAAATTATTTGTCAACCTCCGTGTCTTAATTAGCTGCCAGGAAGATGTCTTAGAGGTTCAGCTACTACTCAAAAAGTCTAAGGGCTCGATCCTCCTATTACATACACAGGTGTGATTTACTGTATGTTCTCTTGAATAATGAACGCTCAACTGAACAAATGCACAAAAATGTCCAAGCAATGATGATTTTTTGAGCCCACAATCGTTAATGGCAACAACATGTAATGAAAAATGTAAAACCCGGTGCTCCGACTTAGCTTTCCCACAATAAAAGAATTGAAAGAAAAAAAGGAAAAATTCTATCCTCGTGGGTAAGGAAGGAGAACCTATAGTGTAACTTGTAAGGCACTCAAACACCAAGTGATTTCCATAGCATAAATACATTAATAGATTTAATTCTGAAAGGGTTTTAAACTAAGTCACTCCAATCCTCTAGCTTGATGTAGCACTAATACTTTTACAACACCATTTCAGATGTAAACAAGAAAGTGACGTCATTTGTATCAGCTTCTCATGTACTGATCCTTCCAAAAATTCAATATCCAGAGAACACATTTTCCAAATAACATTTTTATTTGTTTATGCATATAAGCAATTCAAGATTAACAGAGTCAAGAAGGAGGACTCTAAAGTAGAAGTTCTAAAATTCTATGAAGCATGTACCTTGGAGGACTGGTCAGTGCTCCTACAGAACTGGCTAGCCACATGGTGCAGACTCTTGTCTTAGTTTCTATATAATGCACTGCATTATAAAAGATAAAAGGGCATTAAACACTACATGGAAAATTAGATTTAGGAAGCCATTGTTGCGTAATAATTTTATGATCACTTACAACAGCAATCCACTCTTTGTGGTGCATTTACTGTATTCCCTGAGAAGGAGGAGCCCACTGAATAAGCGTGGATGGGATTGGCTGGGTTGCAAACATACTGTATGGGGGGGGGAGCAATCATCTCACTCATAAAAAGAAGCGCTGCAAAATGAGATACACAAAGGAGAATCATCAGCCTGCATTCAGAGAAGAATGTTAGGGCAGTGCAAAACTTTAAAAATGCTGAGTTGAATATGATTGCCAATAGCCATTTTCTGAAGTATAACACACTGCATGCTCCATGGATCTTGTGGTTTTTGGAATTTGGTATAGACTAATCAAAATGAAGTAAGGTCTTTTCTGAATGTATAGCAGGATTTCAGCTGTTCAGTAGTAGTAATATTGTGCAAATGGAACAGTCAGATGTAATGATCAGAAAGAAAATTAAAGTATCTGATTCAACTGCCATTGCTAAAAAAGGTCGTCTTATCAAAATGCAAACATCGCCTTTCCTAAATGTATGATATATATGAAAATCCATGATGAAGTGAAAGGCGTATACTTAAAAGCAGAAGATTAATTCTATGAAATTGTAAACTCTGCTCATTTTGTTTGAGATTTTAGTTTTTGCTAACAAAGTATTTTGAAGATTATTTACTGAGCTTGTTCTTCCTATTTTTAGGCAGTAAATTCCTAGTCATTTGCAGAGTAAGTTGCCTGGAAAAAAATGTTTTTTACTGTGAGAAACTCTTGCCTGTTGTCTTGGAATGTGCAAGGTACTGGGCTGTTCTTCTAATTTTAAGAGTAGGAGACTGAAGAAGGGTTATGACCAAAATATTTTTTGTAGTCTGATAAACTACAGCTTGTATATGTCATGCTCAGCTGACAATTGGTGGGGTTATGTAACTGTAAATGTTGACAGTATTTGGGCCAGTAAGTTGGAAAGCAAATAGATAATTTTATCCTCGTTGGTTTTTCACAAAAAGTAGATTTATAGCTGCTATATAACTGTTATTTTAGAGAACAAATAGTTAAATGAATAATGGGAAAAAATAAGAAGGTCGTTCATATCCCAAAGACCATGGGTTACAGTCGCAACATTTTTGGGCCCACTTTTTTTTTTTGGAAAGAAAATAAACTTTTAAAAATTAGTGATGTTTGGGGAGATTGGGGTATTCTTCTACCTTACACTTCCAGGAAGAGGTCAATACTGGTTGACCTTGGAAATTGAAATCTTCGGGTACCTAAAACTGGGGACAGGAGATAAAGTTCCAACTACCCAGTAAAAATAGTTTTATAGTACAATAAAGTTGAGAAAGGTTGAGTGATTGTTTTATGTTAAGTTCCATAAATTAGCCATCATTTAGATAGAAAATCCAACAGAAGACCAGTTCAGTTCACCAGTGGCCTCTTACATTGTGTATTAACCTCAGTGGGCATTGGGTCAGGCTCTAAAACACCCTACTACTGACCAACAAAATTATAGATGGAAGATTCATTCAGAGCCAGTTTTTCCAAAGCATCAATTGAAGTTATCACAAAATCTGTTTGCTTGCTTATTAGGTGCACACATTGCATTTGCTTGTGCTAATTAGTATTTATGGTTGGATCATTCCCCTCCCCAGAATCAAGCATGTGCTATAGCATACACCATACCCATGGATTTGCCCTCTCTTGTATCAGCCCACTAAAGTATTGTCCCATCCATAATCTACATCCATCAGAGGGAAAGGATCAGAAGCTAGGCGGCCTTGGAGGCATGCACATTTGCCCCTCACCCTACATCCATCACTCGTGCAGAAACGCAGCAGAAATAGAATTATGATCTGGGGCCTTATCTTATCTGTGGATTTCACACCAGTAGTCCAATTCTCAGGGAACCTGAGCGATAGGAAGGGCTGCCAGGAAACAGAGCTCAAGTGGTAGAAGCACGGGACTTCAATATAGAAGGTGCCAACTTTGAACTGAAGATCATGAGTCAGGCTCTCCAAAAATCTTGAAATTGTCTTTAAAATCATGAGATTATGTACAAATAATATAGTTTTCTTTTTATTTACCTTTTGCTTTTTTAGCCTTTATGGTGCACTGGGGTCACATTTGGAAGTTTTCTCCACAGTCCCAAGGGCTAGAAACGTACTTGTTTTTTTCTTTTAAGAATGAAGGCTGAAATCATCACATATCCACTTGACTCCATGAACTGGGGCTTTAAGGAAAATAATTATCATGAAACTCATGACAAAATCTTGGAGTTGGCAACACTACTTCCCTCCCTCAAGTTCCCAAGGTTTGTGGGTAGGCACAATGGCTTATTTTTTCAAGTCAGCGAAGTCCCTACCAGAGGAAGACTGGGGAGGAGCTTCATGAGGGGGATCCCTGAGATTTTCTTACCTTGAACTACTTCCTTGTTTTCATGTTGAATTGCACTATTTGTTGACAATAGGTATGTCCCAACATTTTTGTGACTGCAGTTTGGTGACCACCTTTGAAAAAATGTTAATGTTCACAAATGTAAATGAACAGACATTAGCTGACAACAAACAATACAAGAGAGAGATACAAAACATCTCTTCAAGAAAACAGGAAGATATTTAAGAAAGTGAATAAGAGAAAGAAATAGTAACATACACAACTGAGATTAGCTCTCCCAAACAAAACACTGAATCTAAATGCATCTCAACTATGGAGGAGGTTTCTTATTTCCAGTCATTTGACTAGACTCTGTCACCCTGAGAGCTTGTCTATGCCTAAACGCTACAGTTGCACCAATGCAGCTGCGTTGCTATAGTACTTCAGTGAAGATGCTACCTATGCTGATGGAGGATTTTCTCCCATCAACATAGGTAATCCACCTCCCCAAGAGAAGACTCCCATTACATGGCGCTGTCAGTATAATTGAATCGCTCAGGGATGTGCATTTTCCACACTCCGAGTGATGTAGTTATACCAACATAAATTCCTAGTGTAGACCAAGCCTTATTCCTATATCTAGGCCTTAGTGACAGTGGAGAATGAATGTGAAGGATCTTTTCAATAGTATACAAGACTTTTTTTTTAAAAGACCTAGCCTGAGAACACTGGTTATGCAAGTCTGGTCCTTACTACTGTAATATCTCAAACCAAAACCCTACATGTTGCTAATCCCACTTTTTTTGAGTATGTGAAATCCAGATGTGTGGAATGCACATCTAGCACACAGTATATTTTAAAGCAAATGCAATTCCTTTCAGGAATTCTTGCTATAAAATTGTACATTCGAAATTCTTAAACAGTGTTTATGTTGTAAACATCAGTAAAGAAGTATCACTGAAAGGAAGCCAAGATACAATACACTTCCTCTACTAAGATCTCTAAGGTATGTACAATATATTGACTTCCGAGTGTAATAATTCAAACCACTTTGCACGCTATGTGATTCATCCCTGAGTGCACGTTTACTTGTTTAGTCATCATTCCAGTGCAATATGGTTGGTATTAGTTCCAGCAGAGCTCACTATCCCTATAATCTCTCTTTTCTGGTTGACTTCCTGAAAAATGAATAGGTGGAAAATCCATCAGTTTCAGGCTATAGTCTAAAACTATAAGACTACATATCATTTAAATGTCTGAGATAAAACCTAATACAAAAATACCCTTTTAATGTGTTCTTAGTAATATCTTGTAAATAACTTTGATTAATTTATACTCTGTATCATACCTACTTTTTTTTTCTTCTGCTAAACATTAAATAGATAATGCAGTAATTCTGTCTAATAACATCCACAACTCATTTTCCTGGTCTGCATTCAGTTCCTTCTTGTATGCAATAGCCTATATAATTATTTTTGGTCCCTCATCTCATTATCTTACATTGCTTTTCACTGAACCACTAATAAGCTCATGAACCTACTCTGTTCAAAATAATTTAAATGTTTGCTTTTTTTGTTTGTATTTGCACTTCTTCCCAATTATTTGTCAGAATCAAATTTATACATTTGCTCAAAGTTATTTCAGCACAGATTAAACAATACTGACCTTTAAAAATATGGATTCTTTTGGTTCTCCAGATATACAGGGTCCAAAAGTAAGTGCAAAAGTGGCAAAAAAGAGACCAACTGCTGTCCAGCAACAGAGTGCTGCTGGAAATTAGTTTAATACATGTGTGCCTGGCAGGAAATATTGCTCTATGAAAGGAAGGAAAATAATGTAATTAAATGTTAATACACTTTAATGTATTAAATTATATAGAGGCAATAATTTAGTAACATTAATTTGGTATTAGACTTAATTTGCTTTGAAGAAAACAATCCAGAAAAAATGAGCAATCTGTTTCAGTTAATGTTGTGAAAGTATCTTAAGATACTAAAACTCATTTAATTTTTTGAAAAAGGAATGCACACTGATGCAAGAAGAAAACTTTATGTATGTAGATTTTTAGTAATGGGGAAAATTTAGACCTTGATCTTGCAAACAATTACTCATGTGTTTAGTTTAAGGCACAAGTAATTCAATTCAAATCAACTTTAACGTCAACATTTGAACAGTAACATTCTTACTATCCATTTACTAATTTTGAAAAAACATTGTAGTCCTTAGTAAGGGTAAAACAACTAATGTAGATTTCATTTTATTAGTAAATGAAATGTTGAAATTCAATCTAGAGCCAGTTAGTAAAAACAGTTATTTAAATCTGTATTACAAAATGGTGTAAAAATCCATTTATTTAATAGCCAGTACATGAGATGGGGAACAATGATCTTTCATCATGTTAGAGAAAACCGCAATTACAAATTCTCTAGCTACAGGGCTTTTTACAAATACATTCAACAAATTTCTTTTCAATATTATATTAAATTACTCATGAAATAGACAAGAACAGAACATGGGATATGTTTTGTTTGAAAACTACCAGTAAAAATGCATTACTGGAACAAATAGTAAATTTTTAGATGCATTTATTGATTTTCAACAATACAGAAGTCATTAAGGGCCAAAAGTAATTCTGTTAACTGATTTGTACAGGCTTTACTATGAAAGTTCATAAAAGCTTTAGAATGCATATTCAAGTACACAGTATCTAGCAAAGACACAATAACCCCAAAGAGCTTTTATGTTTCTTTTACATGTTCGGTGAAACCAAGGTTGTCTTATATTCTTTTCAAGCACTCTTTTCAGAAGTAATATTGTAGAAGACCAGATAATAGGCATTCTTATTCAGCAAAAATTCTGCAGCTTCACAAAAAACTGTTCTTAACCAATTCTGTGAAAAGTAGTCATAGCCTTTTTGGTCCTAGGGTATTAGAGAGACAGGTGGGTCTTTTATTGGGCTGGCTTCTGTTTTGGTGAGGGAGACAAACTTTCAGTCTTACATGAGCTCTTCTTCATTTCTTCTTTTTACCAACACAGGCTGATCTAATAAAAGATATTACTTCACCCATCTTCTCTCATAGAACATTTTCTATGAAAGATCATAATGAAGGTGGATATTTTTGTTATAACCAGCTCTTCCCCTCCAGGGAACCAAATCCTCATTCCTCAAAATCCCCAAATCATCCTGGTACAGCAATTAGTAGTATTTTGTTTATTAAATCTAGTTTTATGATGGTGAAATAGCAGATTTCCTTAACCATAGGCACTGAAGCTAAAGAAGGAAGACCTTGGCTAGGGATCCAATCATCAATCACAATTGATGTTAATTTAAGTTTTATTACTAGGGTGACCAGATGGCAAATATGAAAAATCGGAACAGGGAGTGGGGGGTAATAGGCACCTATATAAGAAAAAGCCCTGAATATCAGGACTGTCCCTATAAAATTGGGACATCTGATCACCCTATTTGTTGCTTTTCATGCATAAGTGTAGGGTTGGTATTCTGCTCACTGGTCTATGAACACCTTAGTTTACATTTATCACACTCTTCAGGATATAGAACAGAGAGAAATGCAGACAGCCATGGATTTTAATTGGAACTGGCCACAACTTTAATAATTTTTATATAATAGGGAACTACTACCCATCTCCCTCAAAATGTGCACAGTAGCCAAAAAGGGTAACTGATTGAAAGGCTCACACACTACCATGGTGACAGAGTAGATGATATTTTGTGTGCAGTAAGAGTGGAGGAGCACAAGCTCTCAAGATCAGAGGATTTCAGGTAAAAGAGCAGATACTCAACAGAAGGCATACAGTATACCTACAAAAAGCCTGTTGATGTGCAGCAATGGCAAAAATACATTTTTAAAAATATTGATTCTTCATAAAATCCCTTTTTTTTTTTGCACCTGATTTTGTACAGCTTACAGGAGATGAAAGGAAGAATAACAGAGAACCTTGTGTGCATTATGAGACTCTGAATGTCTCTTGGCAAAGGCCTTTCAGATATTTAGAGAGACCTGTGTTTCCCTTTAGTGATGACTAGCTGATGTGATTCTGTCAGCCAGTCAACTTTTTAAGAGCCTTTCCCTCTTTTACGAATGTTTATTTTCATAGTACGTTCCACTCAGCTATAGTATCTGTGTGTCACGTGCTTCTTCAGCTGCATGGTGTAGAAGCATGAGCTGATGATCATGAAACTTTGCTAAAATGACACATCCTTAGCAAACTGTGCAGTTAAAGCAATAGAACCTCATTGCATATTAAAATTACAATAATTTTTTTTTTAGTGTTGCAACCATGTTGTTCCTAGTTCTTCTTCCAGGTCCTAATGGATTCATAAGAAGAGCTTTGAGCTCAAAAGCTTGTTTCTTTCTTTCACCAACAGAAGTTGGCCCAATAAAAGATATTACCTCACCTATCTTCTCAGTAATTTTAAATTCAGTTTTACTCCCATTTCTGCTTTCAAAAGTATTGGTTTCTTTTTTTTAAAAAAATTATTGGTAGCTACAGAATCTTCAACAATTTTTGCAGAGGGATGAAGTGGCCATCTCCATATTTTTAATCCGACATCATGGTTTATGTCCTTTAGTTTACCTTTGTATGCAGATATTTAATTTCTTAATATTTCAGTGATGTATTATTAAAGAAAATTGTATCAGAATATAGATTTCTGAAATCAAAGCAGCAAATCACCAAATTCATATAGTGCCTCTTCAATGGTTAGATGCATTTGGATATGATTGATAATGTGTTTATTTTTGTACAAGTGAAATCACAACTTGAAGTGCAACAAGCATTTTTAGAATCATAGAATCACAGAATATTAGAGTTGGAAGGTATCTCAGCAGGTCATCTAGTCCAACCCCCTGCTCAAAGCAGGACCAACCTCAGCTAAATAATCCCAGCGAGGCTTTTTTGTCAAGCCACAGCTTAAAAACCTCCAAAATTGGAGATTCCACCACCTACCTAAGTAACCCTTCCAGTGCTTCACCAACCCTCCTAGTGAAAAACTTTTTCCTAATGTCATCTACAAACTTGCTGAGGGTGCAATTTACCTCATCCTCCAGATCATTAATGAAGATGTTGAACAAAACTGGCTGAGTTGAATTGAGTTCAGGATGCTGCCATCTAGTCTACCTCACCTCCTTCTGAACCTACATCTTGATGTATAATATGAGATCTGCCTTTTCTCCCCACCTGGTCTTCCTGCACAAGCTATATCTCTCTTCACCAATATTCCAGGCATGAGACTTAGAACACCACCGTTATCTTTGTAAAGTACTTTGAGATCTCAGAATGGAAGATGCTATAGAAGTGCAAATGATTAGTACTATTATGGAATCCATTCTGCCACCATCCTTCATCACACATAATATTGGCACAATTGTTTAAATGGTTTCCAAATGTGTCGTTCAATTTCTCCATCCATTTCTAGGTAAATAAAGAGCTTGATGCATGCATGCGTTGTTGAATCACAGCCCTACGCATGTGTCCATGGAATTGATTTACAGGTGCTTGCTTCTATATTTACCAGCTGGTTGGCAATAATCAATTGCTATTATTTAAATTATGGTAGAGAAGTGTTTTGAAAAATTTGTTGTCCAGTGTAATTTAAAAAGTGTTGCTTCTTCAGAAGTTTTTTTGATTATGCTAGACCACTTGAAGCTGAACACACACATAATTTCAGGTTACTTGTATCATGTAGGAATTTGTAGAAACAAGAAATTGATTTTTATTGAGTGTAATGTGTTTAATCACATAACGGTGCTGATGCTTTGCAATAGTTCAACGGAGCTAAAAATGTTTTGTTGATGATTTTCATTTGTACTCCATGTCTGAGGCTTCTAATTTAAGTGTCCAACAATAATCGGCCAGCATTGATGGATTCCAGTTGCCCTGATATCGTTTTTCCATGCTCGCAATGTCCTGGTTAAACTTTTCACCGTGCTCGTCACTGACTGCACCAAGATTTGCAGGGAAGAAGTCTAAATGCGAATGCAGAAAATGAATCTTTAGTGTTCTGTTGGACTTCATGGTTTTGTATTCTTGAAGCATGTTGTTAACCAGTTGCACATTGTTTGATGCTCTGTAGTTGCCCAGAAAATTTTCAACAACATCCTTGAATGCCTTCTCAGTTATTCTGGGAAACATCTGTCTCAGATATCAAAAGTCTTCACCTTCTTTGTTCATCTCTTTCACAAAATTTGTCACAATCCAAGTTTTATGTGAAGAGGAGGCAAAAATATCTTTGTCGGGTCCACAAGTGGTTTATGTGCCATACTTTTCTGCCCTGGAACCAACTGCTTATGGACTGGCCAGTCCTTTTTTAATGTAATGAGACTCTTTAGCACAGCTGTCTCATTCGCAAATGAAACAACAGTACTTGGTGTATCCGAGCTACATTCCTAGTAGCAGCGTGACTACTTTCAGATCACCACAGATATTCCAGTTGTAGTTGTTGTACTGTATGTGTTTCAACAAAACTTCTGTATTTCCGTAGGTTTCTTTCAGGTGTACTGAATAGCCGATTGGTATTGAAAGGTGGACATTACCGTTGTGTAACAACACAGCTTTCAGGCTTAACACTGACGAATCAATAAAAAGACGCCATTGTTGTGGGTCTTGCTGACAACCCAAAGCAGTGAACAGTCATCATTGTCAGTGCGGAAACCCAGATTATCAACCTGACCAAAGAATTGTGTCAAATCTTCTTGGCGGCTGCGAAAGACAGAAATGTTCATGCCTGGTGACAGGAGACCCCATCCTTGCAGTCTTGAACCCAGTAATTCTGCTTTTGCATTTGACAAACCCAAGTCCCTGACCAGGTCATTTACCTCAGATTGAGTTATCAGATCAGGCTCACTCAATGTAAATGGTTCAAAATCTGGATCAGTGTCTTTTTTCATTCCTGGCTTGTGCATCATGGCATCTTTATCTGCCTCCTCTAGGCTCCATGTTTCTGGTGGTTTTGGTACTGAAAGACTGTCGTCATGCAGCACAGGTCTCATGGCTGAAGGGAGATTGGGGTATTCAATGGATTTCTTGTTTTTAGCAGAGAACCCAGACACATTGGTCAGACAGAAGTAACAGTCTGTCACATGATCCTTCTGCTGTTGCCATATCATCGGAACAGTGAACAGCATTGACTTCTGAGTATCTCTGAGCCAAGCCCTAAGATCGAGAGTGCATGTTGCGCAACAAATGTGAGGAGCCAGGTGGTCCTGATCACCAATTTTACAGCCAAAGTAGAGCTCATACGCTTTCTTAATACATGCGGTTATGCTTTGTCTTTGCGGTTTAAGCGTACATTCGCCACAGATGTAACAGAACGTATTGTGGCTGTTGCGACATTGGCGAGACATTTTGCTATCACGAATCCTCCTGAAAATACAATTGCTTTATTATTGTGAGTACACGCAATACGTTCTGCGCATAGAGAATGCACATCAACATGAATGAAAACTGATATAAATGCAATGCATAGAACGGTGTGTGCAAAATGCTTTTATAGCCTTTCTAAAACCTGTCCTGCCAGGGTCCACCCTGCCTAAGCCTTAGCATTCCCACTGCACGTTGTGTGGCCTGCACTAGGTGCAGTGTCACTGCATGCTTGGACACAAGATAGAAAACTTTTCAGCTTACATTGTGGGCAACTTTTTAATAGACTTAAATTATTAAATGAAATAACAAATATAGGTGATTTCAAAAAAACGGTACGTGACAGGGACATTTCATGGTGATTTTCGTAATCAGCAGCCCAAAGTCCATAAGATACACCCAAAAATATTCAGGAAGCAAAATCTTTGTTGTTTGTCTCTGTTAAGCAGAGAAATGTAACCTTAATGGGGGGAGGGAAAGAGACAGGAAAAACTCTTTACTAGCAGCTATTCTTAGACACCTGAAAATTAACAGGTGGAAGGAATTACATTCCAAGTATTTGGCAGAGTGAATGTGCAAACCAGTTCTGGATTATAAAATAGTTCTTCACGTGACTGCTGCAGCTCTTCAGTCCTACCAAACGTGTGTGTAATTTATTACCCTGGCTGTTTTATAGTGGGGACAGCACCTGAAAAAAGAGAATGTTGAGATAGCTTGTGGAATTACATCAAGTGCTGAGAAAGTGGCAGCGCCTACATACACAATTCAGTCACAATTCAGTCTCCACTTCTTTCTTGGTAATCTTTGTCTGTGCTTTACCTAATGCAATTTGCTTCTTCTCTGCTTCAGTTCAGCCATACTGACCAACAAGTTTGGGTGGTAGATGCGGGGGGGAGGGGAATGTATTAAGGTTTTTCCTAGTCCTCACTTCTGAGCACATGAGTGGGCAGGAGGGGTAGTGGTGGCCTCAAGGAGGCAGCTCAACCACATGCACCTTGATCTGCAATGAAGCATATAGCTTATGCTTGCTGGAGGGGAGGGGTAAAAGGACATCCTACTCTGTGTGATTGCATGCCATTTGTTACAGTTTGGCCTATAATGAGCCATCATAAATATACATTAAACATTTCCAGTCTTTGTGCTGCTTCTTAAGCTTTCATGATGGAAAATTACCACCTTCATTTGCATGTTTAAAAAAAAAACAGTGCTGCAGGATGTGAGACAAACATCTCAAATGGCCATATAGTTCTCAATTTTTATATATATATTGTACATCTGCAAAGAACATTCCGGGGGTTAATTTGAGTTAAGGAGATATGCTAGGTGACGTTGCTATTATTGAAAACTTGACATATGGTATTGAAATAAATCTATTGCTGAATATGCTTTCTAGTTGTTTTGAAACTTTTAGAAAAAGAGAAGAGTACATGGCTACAAGGGTTATAACTACCAGTATGTGGGAATTGTGGAAAGACTACAGAAATGCAAATAACTGAGCTGCAAGAACAGCTGTCCAAAAACAAATTAAAAATACCTTGCCATGCATGAGAACCTATTGGGCTTTCACCTAGTAGCAGTACAGCCAAAAGGGGAGTTCAGTTCATCAGCTGCATTACCTCAGTATCTGGTATGTTCAGGCCAGCGTAACAGTGCTATTTAGACTGCAGAACTCCCAAGACCCAGCCAGAGGCTTGAGGGAGATTTATACCATGCTGAAGACAATGTGGGATTTAGTTTGTCCTCCTGTCCCCTCCCCCTCTCGCCCCTGTGCCTCATTTCGCTATAAACCTGTCGGTAGTTAGAGTGTTGCACACCTTAAAATTGTCAGCCTAATCCTTTGCCTCAGTCAGTGCACTCATTTATCAGTCCTCCCAGACTCAGTGTGACACCCTGAGCAAAGAGCCCAGTGCTGATCAGGAGACTGTTAAGAGACCAACAAACTTGAGTCGGCTGGGGGCTGGGTGTTTCCAAAGCAAGAGAGGGAGAGGAATAAACTGGTAGACCAGAACAAAATGGGATCTGTAGTCAGAGATGGTGGGAGGGTGTGGCTTGCATGTGCAGAAATGAAGTTCAGAAGGCTGAACACTCCTACTCCACACAGCAGTTTTGGTAGACCTGAGCCTAAAGAATGTTAAGTACGAGAGAGAGTTGGGCAGTACAAATTCCCAAGAAGCTAAATAGGTCCGCTGTTAATTAAATATCATGATCAAGGGATAGTGTAGATCGTACATATTGACGTCTGACAAGGTAGAACAAAGCTGTTGTTTTCATTTTAACATTTAATCCAGCAGAACAGTCCTAATTTAATGCAGAACTAACCTTTTGTCCACAGCAAGAGGTTGAGTTTGCTGTTGCTGTAATTTACACAAGTCACACCTCCACAAAATCCTCCAGCCATCTGCCATCAGTCAATAAATCCTTTTTTAATTTCCATTAATTCTCATTAGAAAGATTGAGGGATATCCACCCATCTGCTTGATAGAAATATCTTTTTCCATGGGGAAAGCATGTCAAGGCTTTTAACACCATTCTTTTCTATTTGCAGGGGAAAGAGGAAGTAATGATATAGAACAATTTTTAATCAGGCATGAAAATGTTCAGTATACATTGAGAAGAATCCATACATGTTACTTCATAGGTAGACTGAAACAGAAGGCATGATATTTCAATGATACAGTATTAACAAACTAGCATATAGGGCTTCTTATTATTATGATTGATCCCATTGGAGTCAATGGGTCTGCTTACGTTCATTATTGCTCACCAGTGAGTAAGAGATTCAAAATCTGTGCCTAAAGGAAAAGTCAGTGGTGGAGACACAAAACAAAAAAATCCCCTCTAAAATATACTTTTTTCTTTCATGTTTGTCTTTTAAAATGTAGTCCCGTCTCTGAAGAGATTATCTCTTATTTGTATTTTTTACAGCACCAAGAATTGTTGATGTGATAAAATAGGCTGGATTTCTAACTTCAGATGACCGCTGCAGAAAAAAAAACAACCTCAGTTCTTTCATTAAAAACAATACAGGTCTTGTCATTGGCTAAAAATTCTGTTTGACAGATGTCAAGATACAAAAATAAAGGCCTTACAGTGAATGGCTTAGAGGAGCAAGACCAGCTGCCTTCATGGTTCTGCTGCCAGGAGGTACTTCTCAGCCATAAAGGTGTAGTTTTGCAGTGCAACAGGGACAAGATTTAAAAGAATAAGCAGGGATTGTGCACTATCCTGTTCCAGAGGTTGTTAGCATGGTACACTATAGATGGAAGGAATGGGGCAGGCCAAAGAATTCTCCAGTTGTTTCCCCACGTAGGTACATTAAGGCGTTTTCAACATTTGGATTGAAAAAGCTTCTATGGAATATAACTTCTGAAAATTCCTTGCCCTCCTGCTGAAATACCCATTGCACAGTCAGCTACTTGAGCAGGACTGAGCCCTGAGGTTGTATACTTGTAACAAGGTAAAGATATTGTGCTGCACTCAGTTGGTGCATATTAAATGCATATTTCTTAACCAAGGTAAATAATTCACATGAAACACCACAATGGCACCTTCTGAATCTTGGGAATAGAATCTTGTTTACTGTGTCTAGCAGCTGCAGTCAATGAAGTGGAATCAGCTGACATTCATAAAGACGTAATTTCTACCACTAAAACTTTTCCAGCATGTCTACTATTAGGATATATAATGGAAAAGCATTAAACTTTTAGGAAGTAACCAGGTGAAGACTGATATTTATTATTAGTTTTAAAATTAAACTATAGAAACAAATTAAATACAAGGAACAGAGAACTAACACGGCAATATTGGCTGGCATTGGACTACTTTGATTCAGTTGCTAGATTCAGTTTTGTTTGTTAAACACAGCAATTTTTGACTGGAAACACATTTGTTTTGTTCACTGAGCGAACAAAAAGCAGAACAGTGATCGAATTTCAACCTCAGGATCTTCTGTGTGACCCCTAGCTGCCAGGAAACTATGCCCTATCAGTGGAAATGCAGGACAATATTAAATTTTCATCAGCAGTGTCATACATATAATGCATGGGCTAGAATGGAGCTAAGGAGAACTTTAATCTTGCCAAGCAAACTCAGAGTACTTAAATCCAGGTCCTTCTCTAGAAGAAATGATACAGGCTTCTAAGATGCCTGTGTTCTGGTGTATAAATGAAGAGGGCACCTCTGTCGGTACAAAAGTGATTGGAGGCTCTCGGATTAATGACTGAGTATGGGCTGGTGAGCCATCAATGAGAGGACGTTTTAAACGTTTTAAAAATAATACTGGAAAAGAGATAATTTAGGAAAAAGCCTTGGGAATCAAAAGCTGTTTCTACTCTTGCTATGCTCAAAAATAGGAGGCAGATTTAACTGAGAGGGGAACACTCCTATGTATTAGTACTGCTCTTGACCGTATAGATTCAGAAGTGTTCCTCATAGCACAACAGAAAGTAGACTGATAAAACTGAATATGCAACCCAATACAGTCTTCTCTTAGACTTAAGGCCATAAAAATGAAAGTTATGAGGGCAATCAGATAGTAGAATTAGAAATCCTAGAGATTTATATTCATACAGACCAGCTTCTGGTTGCCAGACATACCTTTTGGAGTATTTGCTTATGGTAACATAGCTTTTAATTGCTGGAAAAGAGTTTTAGAGCTGAATGAAACTGATGTTGAATCACAGGACTCTTATTACTGTGACAGGATGCACTCTGTTCTCGTGAGTGCCTCCCTTAAGATCAGTGTGGTGTGCTGCAGTTTTTTCTCCTGGTAACCCTTGTAGGTCGTTGACCTCTTCAGGCAAGTCTTCAGTGGCTGAACCCTTGGTCTAAGTCACACAGTTTGTCAATGGATGAACCTCTTCCATAGTTACAAAGGTTGAACAGGGCCTATTGCTGTGCCCTTGTTAGTGTCTTTAGCTCTGTTGTGGGCTCAGTTTTCAGCCCCTTCTGGGCTAACTTTAAATCTGACCCTGCTGTCTTATAGAGCACTGCCCCCCTAGGGCTTTCTCCGCCGAGACTCTGTTATCAATGATTTTCACTGCCTGAGCTCTCCTGTCAAGTCATCCTTTGAGTTCAGTCCCCTTCTGGGGTTTCAAAATTTCACACGTGAGTCCCGTCTTTTGGATGTTTAAACTCCAGTCCCTGTCTCAGGCTTTTAGTAAAGAATCTTATCCTCTTCTTTGGGCTTAGGCCACTTCCTCAGTGGCTGTGGGGGGAACCCAGGCCCACCTACTACTTTGGGTCTGATCCTAGGGACCCTATGAACAGCAATCACACACTGCTCCCTTTAATTTAATCAATTAGCTGCTATTGTTTTTCCTGAGCTTTTTCCCATGAGGTCTCTTCCAGTGCCTTTGGGTTACAATTCTCAGGTCTGCTCTCTTCTTGCAGAAAGTAAAATGCAGCCAAAACAAACCTTCTGGTTATCACTCAGTCTCCTGTGCCCAGAGCAGAACACCCTTCCTTCACACTTGGGTGTCAGCCAGGAACTAATTTGCTCAGCTCCTACAACTCCTTTTAACTGAGCCTGCTGTGTTCTGATTGGTTTCTTCCCTGCAGCTTTCTAGGCAGGCCAGGAGGACCCATGTTCACTACTCCTTTCTTAGGGCATGGTGTGGTAGGACTTAGAGGCCTCCTGCAGTTACAGTTACTCCTCCATCATAGTTACCCTTAAAATATATACATATAATTAGTTTAATGTGGTTTTACATTCCTTTAATTGAAAAAACAGTGAAACTTGGCAAATCCACAAAGTATTATTCTTTATACTTATTATTCTTTATATTATTCTATAACAAACAAATTTTAAACAAACACTCTCTTCCCAAGTACTTCATTTATTTATTAAATCAGGGAGGGACAAGGGTGTTAGAAATTCATTTCTCCAAATGTCCTTTGTGAGGATTTGTGGGGAACTGAAGATTGGGAAGATAAAGAAAATCATATGCAGGCCAAACCTTCTTTTCTATCCCCCCTCACCTTCCCCAAAGATAACAAAAGATAAGTGACAGATTCTAGGACTGTTGAAGAGTGGGAAACTATATAGGGGTTTGCCCCAAACTGGGACCCTGCTCAGCCCAAAATGTTCACAAATGTCACTGAAACTTTTAATTGACACTGGAGGAAGTTGAATGTTGACCAAACTTAAGCTGAGTTTTGCCTCAATTAGGATTTCATAACAAAAGATTCCTGTAGTTTCCACTTAAACGTTCAATACTCAAAAGTGTTCATAATAAAGACAAGAGAAATTGGCTGTTACATCTCCTACTATAAGTTAACTTGCATGATATTAAAAAGTAAGCACTTGCCAGCACTTACCCCAGTGGTGTGCCAACAGTTCTTGTGTCACCTTCATAGTTAAAAAGGAAATAACTGTGGTAATTTAAAACTATTAAATACTATTCATCAAATATGTTACACAGTGAAATAGACCATTTTAACTGAATAATTGATTAAATTTTTTAGTATGTGAGAAGCTTTGAACAAATATTTATCAGATAAATTATGCAACAACTTTTGCCATTATTTGATGAATAATGTATCTCACATTCACGCTCCTATATAATGTTTTCAGTGTATTTTACCAACTCTAGTGGTAATGTGGTATCTCTCAGCAAGAGATGGCTTCTTAATAATGACTACTGTTTAGTGCACTCAACGGGGCAGCTCAAGGATAAGTTCCAGTGCCAACGCTGAACTTGTTCTAAATTTGTGGTTATGGTTTAGCAGACTGATAGACCAAATAATACATTAACTGTCAAAGCACATTTTTGGCTGGAGTGTCCTTCTGAAGATTATTAGGAGATTGTTATTTAATAATTGGATGAAGGAAGACACTCCACAGATACACCTGTGGATGATATCTGTGTTAATAATCAAGTTGATTATGTATTTTTGTTCCTCTGGCACAGTATTCTAAATTGGCATCCAGATTATTTTTGCATGTTTAATGGATCATTGAATTTGTTAGCCATACTACATATCAATTTTCTTCTATAATTTCATCTGAATAGCTCTAATATTAAAATTAAAGTGTCCTGAAAAATGTCTGTGCCTTTCTAGGTTAGAATATGGAGAATTAAGTCTACAATCTCTGTAAGTGTGTTTATTCTAGTACCCTGCTATGACATATTCAGGGTACAATCCAGACTAACAGGTAGCTGTGTCTTTCCTGTCCTCTAACCTGGAGTGCCCTTTACAACGCCTCCAGCAATCAAGTCATTCCCAGCTATGTCTGTATGTGCTGCAGCCTGGCAGCCACACCTTGGCTCTTACCAGCTTTGGTTATACTGCATAGTGATCCCAGTCTTAGATTTTCACTGAGAAATGCATGTCCTGTACTGCCCAGCCCTCTACAGGACAACACAGGTTTATGTAAAGTCTTCTGTTGCTTTAATAGAAATAATATTCACTTAACTTGCCACCCCAAATAAAGTTTCCCAAACACTTAAATTTAAACAAACTGGATTAGATAAAACAATTAAACAAGTTTTATTAACTACAAAGAGATTTTTAAGTGAGTAAAAGCAATGTGACATACAAGTCAGAAAAGTTTAAAATAAAATAACAATAAAAAATGCAACTAGTGCCTAACTTAACCAACTCTTGAATTCCAAGCACAGTTTTCTTACCACATGCTTTCAGTAGACTTACTGACCACACTTCTTAGGTCAGAACTCCTTCTCCCACTGTTCAGTGAATGCTTCCTTTGTCCCTTTTGGTGCTGTGAATGTGATGGGCAGGGAGTATGGGGGTGTGTCTTGGCATGTTTGTCCCATCATTTTTAGAGCGCTAGTCCCCCTTTTGAAAAACATTTCTAGCTGAGACACAGGAGACAAGTCTATAGAGAAGGATGTTCCCTGCTGCTTTTCCACAATTGTTGAAGCTTCTTTTGTTTCCCTTCCTGTTTGATGAGTCTGTTTACTACTTAAGTGCAAATTAAGCAGATCACACATTGCTTTGCTTGAGATAGACCTTTGTGCCAACCTCAGTTTGGAACATGTGTTAAGAACATCATACAGTGAAATCTTATAATTTCACATACAATGTTGATATACTCATTTTATCGGGACAATAATGAGCAGCAAATCATGAATATTCAAAAGATACTTCACAAGGCATACTCTGTACAGAGATTATTACAATAGTGCGTAGGGTATGGACACGGGTGCATTGTCACACCTCTCCACTGTATTGGAAGTGTACCCTGTGTATGTATCTTAAAACCTATGATTCTATGTTCTTTTGTAGAACATATTATAACTCTATAAGGAGTCTGAGTCTCCTCTCACTTCATTTTTATGCTGGTGTAACTCCTCTGGAGTTCAGTGGAGAATGATACTCCTTATATCAGCACAAGTGTCAGTAATATCAGGCACAGATCATCTAAACTACGCTGCCTGTATGAAGCTAATGGTAAGGCATCCAAATATCCCAAAGTGCTTGACACACTTAAAAACTACATGCATGTGTCTTCACCCATTGCTGAAAAGCAGCCAGCAGTTGGATAGGAAACTCCAGTCTTAAAATAATATCAAAAACACAACAATTAACAGCAGAAAGTATAGAAGAAAATATAACCAACAACTACCACAAGGGAATTTTTCAAAATAAAATTAGTTAGAATTTAGCAAAGAAAAGTGAGGACCAGGAGGACAGAAAACCCCTCATGGTTGGAGGTAGTTTGAGCAACTGTGGGCATGTTTTTTCCTGACTTTGAAATTGCTTTGTTTTTTTTTTTTTCTCTTAAATGGAGATTCTTTTCTCCCCTTTATAATTATAGTAAATACAACTACCGGTATTTGTTGGTACAAATGCATATGCAAACATGAATACACAATTCCTTTCAGAATTATACCTTTCTCCCCGACCCCCTTCTCCAAGCTGTCTACAGTGCTTAAGAGTCATGAATGCCGAAAGACAAGTTCCTTTTTTGGATGTGGTTTAAACTATGATGCCTATAGAAACTATATAACCTAATGTTCTTATGACCTATTTTAAGTAGTGGCTCAAGATTCTGTTACAACCAGAATTTTAATCCAGTAGTGTTAAAATAAATGAATCAGTATGTTGAGATTCAAAAAGAAAGTCAAATAATATCTATTAAGATAATACAGTTCATTTACCTAGAGGAAGAGGCAGTGTGACCTAATGGAAGAGGATTGGAACGGGACTCAAGAGACCTGTTGTATTAATTTACATGGAATATATGAGGCCAAAGAGTCAAAGGTGTTAACATGACTCTGAAGCTGTCCAATATTAAACAGTTTTAAACAAGGTTCAGTAATATGCATAAAGTTCAGGGTCTGGTATACAGAGACTTCAGCCTGCTTAGTGACATGACAGCAATACCATTAAACCTCTTTTTAACAATAGAGAAAAAGAAGGGGAAACAGTTCAAGTATTTGAAATGTAAAGTATTAAGTAATGCTTTCATTTTAACAAGATCCCATGTTCCCTTTCCATTTAGCTGTAGAGTCTTTAGCAGGGGAAAAAATGTTTGACAATCTCTTACATAGTATTGAAGGTAATAACTGTACTTTTGGAAAAAAGAAGAAATTAGTTGAGATGGGCTGGAACTGTTGTTGAAGTCCAATTCCATTTCCTAGAAGACACAACAAAACACGTACAAAAGGGTAAACAAAAGGACAACAGAGATATAAAATGCTGCTTCTGTCTTTCGTGTTGACTCACTTGCAACCTCACTGCTGGAAAAACACAGGCATGGCACAGTCTTATCAGCCACCCCGAGACATGACAAATATGTACCAGCATTGGGCTGGTTAGGGCATTGTTTTGAGCTGCTTCTTTCAGGTCATAGAATCATAGAATATTAGAGTTGGAAGGGACCTCAGGAGGTTATCTAATCCAATCCCTTGCTGAGAACAGCCTAGCTCCATCCTCCCTGGAACCCCCTTTCAGGTAGTTAAAGACTGCTATTAAATCCCCCCTCATTCTTCTCTTCTGCAGACTAAACCAGCCTAGTTCCCTCAGCCTCTCCTCATAAGTCTTGTGCTACAGGCACGTAAACATTTTTGTTGCCCTCCACTGGACTTTCTCCATCTTCTCCACATCCTTTCTGTAGTGGGGGGTTCCAAAACTGGACACAATACTCCAAATGCAGCCTCACCAATGCCTAATAGAGGGGAATAATCACTTCCCTCGATCTGCTGGCAATACTCCTACTAATGCAGCCCAATATGCTATTAGCCTGCTTGGCAACCAGGGCACACTGCTGATTCATATCCAGTTTCTTATCCACTGTAACCCTCAGATCCTTTTCTGCAGAACTGCTGCCTAGCTCATAGGTCCCCCGGCTATAGCTGTGCATGGGATTTTTCTGTCCTAAGTGGAGGACTCTGCACTTGTCCTTTTTGAACCTCATCAGATTTCTTTTGGCCCAATCCTCCAATTTGTCTAGGTCACTCTGTATCCTATCCAGGGTATCTACCACTCCCCCTAGCTTAGTGTCATCTGCAGACTTGCTGAGGTGAAATCTACCCCATTCTCCAGATCATTAATGAAGATGTTGAACAAAACCAGCCCCAGGACCGACCCCTGGGACACTCTACTTTGACCAGCTGTCAGTTAGACATGGAGTCATTGATCACTACCCATTGAGCCTGATGATTTAGCCAGCTTTCTAGCAATTCTATAGTCCATTCATCCAACCAATACATCTTTAACTTGCTCATAAGAATACTGTGGGAGAGTGTATCAAAATCTTTGCTAAGTCAAGGTATATCACAACCTCCACTTTCCTCACATCCACAGAGCCACTCACCTCTTCATAGAAGGCAATCAGGTTGGTCAGGCATGACTTGCCTGTGGTGAATCCATGTTGACTGTTCCTGATCACCTTCCTCTCTTCCAAGTGCCTTAAAATAGATTCCTTGAGGACCTGACCATGATTTTTCCAGGGATTGAGGTCAGGCTGACCAGTCTGTAGTTCCCTGGATCCTCTTTCTTCCCTTTCTTGAAAATGGGCTCTATATTTGCCTTTTTCCAATCATGAGGGACTTCCCCCAGTTGCCACAAGTTTTCAAAGATAATAGCCAATGGCTCTGAAATGTCATCAGCCAACTCCTTCAGCACCCATGGATGCATTGCATCAGGCCCCATGGACTTGTGTATGTCCAATCTTTCAACGTGTTTCTTCAGCACTCAGGGATGTTCACCTCCTGCCTATTCTGTGCTGCCCAGTGCAGTAGTCTGGGAGCTGACCTTGTCTGTGAAGACAGAGGCAAAAAAGGCATTGCATACCTCAGCTTTCTCCACATCCTCTGTCAGTAGGTTGCCTCCCTCCATTCTGTAAGGGGCCCACACTTTCCCTAATCTTCTTGTTGGTAACATACCTGGAGAAACCCTTTTTGTTCCCTTTCATGTCCCTCGCTAGTCGCAACTCCAGTTGCGCTTTGACCTTCCTGATTTCATTCCTGCATGTTCGAGCAGTATTTTTATAATCCTGCCTAGTCATCTGACCAAGCTTCTGCTTCTTGTAAGCTTCTTGCCTCAGGTTTAAAGCACTGTTGCAAAATATGCAGTCTTTGCTGGCTATGCCAAACTCTTATTAGCCAAAAGGAATGGACAGTAAAGAGAAGAAATAAGGTGCAGAGAAGAACAAACTGGTGTGTGTGCAGGTGGCAAAGTCATCTGTCTTCCACTCTCTGACCCAGTCTGGTCAGGACATCCCTTTGGATTAAGATAAAGAAGATCCAGTGTACCAGAAGACGGTGGTTGTGGCAACTATCATGGTGAAGTTTGCTTCTTCCCATTCTTTCGGTCACCCAGCATCGAGGCAGCCAGCTTTGTGGAGAAAAAGTGTTGGGTTTTTTTTGTTCTTTTTGAGAGCCCCAAAAGAAAGGGAATGATGGAATGAATAGTCTATCCCTTACTTGTTTTATCCACCAATTAGACCTAATGTCTGAAACGCCAATTTTGATTCATGAATTTCTGGTCCGACACTTTTCTTGTTTGCCAGGCATGGTCTTAATTCAGTTCTTGTGCTGTAGCAGTAGGCCTTTTTGTTTGGATTAATTACACTTTTTTGTCTTCCTTTTGCATCTGTTCCTATCAACATTTGTTATCGCAGGCGACTGAGCCATTTTATAAACTTCTTTCTGCTTTCCCACAGCTAGGCTTACAGCTGGAATAGGTCTGCTAGGTCCCAATTATTAAAATAGACTTTGGTTCCATTCCCAGCTCTGCCATTGGTCTGCTAGCTGATTTTAGACAAATCACATCACTTCTTTCTGCCTCAGTTTCCCCATTTGTAAAATGGGGATGATGATGCTTGCTTACATTTTGTAAAGTGCATTGAGATCTACTGATAAAAAGGATTCAGTGATGGTATTTTATTATGATGAGAATTCATAGATATGCTTTGTCTAATTTTATTATGTATATCTTTGATCTGAATTCCTTGTTAGTTAAAGGTTCTATTCTCTAATATTTCCAGAACTCTAAGGTAAAAAAGAAATCCCTGTGTCTTCAAAGATTGTCTTGAAGTAACATTATACATTTCAGTTCAGCGTGCCTCCTTTCTCTCACAAGGAGAAAGTCTCAACAAGTGGCCCTTTTTCATCTGTTCTCCCTAAATTTCAGTCACAACTCATCTGGAATATGAACAACTTGATGAACTCAGTGTTGCATCTTTGTACAACATACAGAAATATTTTATCTCAATGTGGTTTCAAAAGGAGATTTAGTTATTTGAGGCATCACACAATCTGTTAATAAATATATTTTGCATAGAAAGTGCAGTTAAACAAAAAAGTCACATTTTCTTCGGGAGAACTGTGTGTCAATATTCTCGAGTCGTCTTTATATATAGTAGAACCACAGTTATCCCGAAAAGTCTAGAGACAACTCACATCTTCAAATAGTCAAAGGATGCCCATTCCTGAACACAGATTTCAGAGTCTGCTCAACAAGTTACCCTGGTTGTAACCATTTTGAGAGGGAAAATCCCTCATCTAAAGCCAGATAAGTTCCAGCAAAGGATCTGAAAGGATGAGTGGGGAAACTGGCTTTTGAACAAACATAACTGTCCTCTCCTGTCTCTCACACAAATTTCTAGGAGAGAATTGATTGTCAAGCAAAGCAGAATAATGGTTCAAACCAGAACTTATTCCTGAAAACTCTGTGGCACGTCACACTCTTTTAGACTACCCTGTTATTAGATAGAAAGTAGGGGGGTTGTCTATGGTATAATTAGCACATATACTTCTCCTCAAATTACCATAAAAATGCGATTGGCTGAGACATTTTCACATGATATAATATTTTGCAATCTTGTTTTTGCAGCTGATTCTTGTTTGATACAAAGTCAAATTAAATCTAGAAGCAGGCAATTTGAGATATTTTATAACTTATTCTGCCCAAATGCTTCACTTTCTTTTCTGCTCCTTTCTTAAATGTTTGTCAGTCATATAGTGGGAGAATAGTTTAAAAATTGAAATTAAAATGGTATGAAAATATGGGTAGTTGAAACAGTATTCTCACCTAACTATTCTATTGAAGGATATTTTCAGTAGCTGTGTCTGAATTTCTGCTTTTCATTTAGTCATTTGTTATTCCTTTTAAAAAAGGATTTATTACTATAGGAAGGGCTAGTAGCATCACCTGTTAATGCAGCCTGGCTTTTCCCATTATCAGAAAATCTGTGCATAGTTGCTTAAAACATTCACGAACTTTAACCATTCAGGTTGACATTTTCCATATTGGGTATCAGCCTTGGGTTGTATACTCTAGAAAATTTCATTCAAATGGGTCAGCCATTTCTGAGAGTGAGGCCAGTGAGAAATTTATTGTTTTGCCCATGTTAAAAATAAATAAATAAAAAAATGGATGACTCTTTCTTTGAAAAGATGTAGCATCCCCATGTTTTAGAGCAGGGACTTATAATTTCATAGGTTGCTGGTGTTTGAATCTGCCTAAATTTGGCCAAATTATAGGCCTTCAAATAATCACAGCTTGGATATTCACAGTTAGATACATTTTCACAGCTAAAATATCTCATGATTCCATCTGCATGGGACATGCTCCAGCCAGGGCTGACTCTGGGATGCTGAGAGCCATGTTGGCGCCAGACACCAAAAATGGGAGCAGGGAGTGGTTTCTCCTGGGTTCCCAATGGGCCCTGTGCTGGTCCCCAGACATCATGGAGGAGGAAGTTGCCTGATTTGAATGAAGCATTAGACTGGGAGTGGAGTGGGAGTGCTTTATTTTGCAATCTGAGTATGTTCTTTTTATGTCATTTGTTGTGTGAAATTTAATATTTATATCACTGAAGTGCCTTTGTGCATCAGCTTTTATAGAGTTGCAAGCTTTGCTTAGGTTCCTTAGTTGGTTAGTAGCTTGGGTTGCAGGCCTTAGAATAATGACAGCCATGGTAGAGCCTATGGTTTAAATACACAGACTGAGCATGGGACTTGCAAGATCCTTTGGATTCAAACATTTAAAGGAAAAAGCCAGTAAGAGTGTTGAGTGGCCTTTAGTTCCTCCTTTCCACTGCTGCCAGGACAGATTGCCTCAAGGAGTCCTGCTGTTTTAAAATTACAAGATTATAGTAATGAGGGAGCCATTTAACCAAAAATCCAAATGTCTATCTCCATCCTCACTTGTCATTCACAAGAGAGAGTGAAATGAAACAAGGGACGTATCATGAATTTGTTTTAGTTTTAGTCAAATCCTGTTCCCTCACGGCTAATCAGACCTTCTTAATAGGTGGTTGTATGCTAGATAACTTCATACCTCTAGATTACTGTGAAAAGTTTATATACTTCAAAGTAGGGTGATCTAGATAGCAACATACCATTTCCTTGGGTTGGCCCCTTAACTAATTATTCCATATCCTGCTTATGACTGTTGGGCAAGATAGTTGGAATTACGTATCCAGGCTGATATCTGTGGAGCTGAATTTAAATAAATGCTTTCCAATTTGATAGAAGTCTTTCATGACTTGTTTGCATAGTCTTTACCCATTTTCATTTGTGTTTCTGTGGAATAGAAGCAGAATCATATTCATAATATGGAATAGAATAGAAACTGCATACTTGTTAGAAGGTTTTGTATCCTGAAGGCCAATGGTGAAATAAAAGCTCAAAGGAAAGACGAGCTTCACTGTTTAAAAAAATAAAATAAAATAAATAAAAACAATCTGGGACCAGGCTATAGTAGCTGTAGATTCAAATCCTTTTTAATCGCACATTTCTGCATCAAACCAAAATGAACGATAGAGATATGATACTGCACTTAATTTGGTGTTACAGGCTATCTTCAACTATTACATCATCAGCCTCCTTTGTAGTTGTACAGAGATATCTTTGGTTGAAACATTTATTTCTTAGTTGTGAAGCCCGAATAAAATGATTGATCTACTCTATTAGGATAACCTTTTATGTCTTCTTCTGTAAAAAGAAACCATGATGCAGGTTTTGTTTAAGAATGACTTGTCACAACACGCCTACATGTGTCATCCCTTAACTAATGAAACAAATCAGACATCAGAAAGTAAGCTACTATGAACATATCTGGGCCTGACTTTCCTTTCACATTGGTTTACATGGGCATGACTCCAGTGACTGGTGACAAGAGAATCAGGCTCATTATGTTGAATGGAGTGCAAAAATGTTAATTAATATAAATAGTGAATTTTTATTTTAATCCCCTAAATTAGGAATTACCATTTTAAGGCATCTTTAACTTCACCATTTGTATAATGGTAGTATGAGAGAGATGTTTGGGTCTGTAATTATAGGATCACGTAATATTTAATAATATGACACACTGTGGTATATATTCTGCAGCTTTTTATTTTAAAAAAAGAGTTGTGAATGCAGTAGTCTAACATTACAGTTGCATTACATTACAATATTAGATGCAATAATTGACTTTTATTTTACTGATCCTTAATTGTTTTGTAGATGTAATTCACACAATAGGCCAAATTATGGTACCATTTGCTTGGTAGTGAATACAACAGCTAATATTTTTTTCTCTCATAGTTTTAAATTTTTTTTCCATGTGGCTAATGTTCTGTTGGTTTGTAAAAACCAAATGGTTGGGTTTTTTTTTTTTCATTTTGTTTCAGAGGGTGAGGAAAAAACTATTTCTTAACTCTGTTTGGCTGGGGGAAAAAAGTTTGAAACTCAATGTATAAATACTGTTAATTTACATAACATAAGAATGGCCGTGCTGGGTCATACTAATGGTTCATATAGCCTAGCATCCTATCTCTGACAATGGCTGGTGTCAGATGCTTCACAGGGACTGTCCCTGACCATCTTGGCTAATAGCCATTAATGGACCTATCCTCCATGAATGTATCTAATTCTTTTTTAATCCAATAATGTTTATGGCCTTCACAACATCCCATGTCAGTGAGTTCCACAGGTTGACTGCGTTGTGTGAAGAACTTCCTTATGTTTGTTTTTAAAGCTGCTACCTATTAGTTCCATTGGGTGACCCCTCATTCTTGTATTATGTGATGGGAAAAATAACACTTCACTTTATCCATACCATTAATAATTTTATTGACCTCTATCATATGCCCCCTTAGTCATCTCTTTTCTGAACTGAATTTAATCTCTGCTCATCTGCTCAAGTGCTCATCTGCTCATGTGCTTAAGCTGTTCCATTTTATTTTATTTTATTTTATTAGAGAGAGAGAGAGAGGAGTGCACACTGCACACAGTATTAAAAGAGTAGGTGTGTCATGGATTTATATACTGACATTGTGATATTTGCTGTCTTATTGTCTATCCCTTTTCTAATGGTTCCTAAGAGCTTTTTTTGACTGATGCCGCACATCGATCTTTCTTGAGTGGTAGACCCCATTATTTTGTATGTGTAGTTGGGTTTATTATTTCTAATATGCATTACTTTGCACTTATCAACAAACAATATCATCTGCAAGTTTGTTGCCAAGTCACAAAGAGATCTCATTAAACTGGGTAACTCTTCTCCATCATTTTTGGACTTAACTATCTTGAATAATGTATCATTAGCACATTTTGCCACCTCACTGTTCATGCCCTTTTCCAGAACGTTAATGAATGTATTGAATATCAAAGGTGCCAGTACAGATTCTTGGGGGATCCTGCTATTTTCCTTTTTCTATAGTAAAACCATTTATCCCTACTCTTTCTTTCTCATCTTTTAATCTATTACTGATGCATTGGAGGATATTCCCTGTTATCCCATGACTGCTTACTTTGCTTAAGAGCTTTTGGGAAGGAACCTTGACAAAGGCTTTCTGAAACTCCAAGTACACTGTATCAACCAGATCACCCTTGTCCACATGCTTGTGGACTCCCTCAAAGAATTCTAATACATTGGTGAGGCATAATTTCTTGTTATGAAAGCTATGTTGACTCTTTGCCAAAACATTGTGTTTTTCTCTGTCTGATAATTTTGTTCTTTATAGTTTCAACCAGTTTGCCTAGTACTGAAGTTAGGGTTACTGGACTCTAATTGCCAGGATGGACTGGGGAGCCCTTTTAAAATATAGCATTAGCTGTCCTCCAGTCGACAGATAAAGAAACTGATTTAAGTGATAGGTTACATACCACCATTAGTAGTTCTGTAATTTCATATGAGTTCTGGTCCTAGCGATATATTATTGTTTAATTTATTAATTTGTTCCAAAACCTTTCTATTAACATCTCATTCTGGGAAAGATCCTCAGACTTTTATCACCTAAAAACCCCAGGACTGGGGATCTATCCCATATACTCTCCACTACAGACCGATGCAGAGAATTCATTTAGCTTCTTTGAAACAGTCTTGTGTTTCTTGAGTGCTCCTTTAGCACCTTGATCATCCAGTACCCTTACTGATTGTTTTCAGGCTTCCTGATTCTGATGTGCTTTAAAAAAAAAAAGCTGTTACTTTCTGTGTCTTTAGGTAGTTGTTCTTCACACTCTTTGTTGGCCTGTCTTACTATACTTTTGCATTTGCTTGCCAGAGTTTGTTCCTTTCTATTTTCCTCAGTACGATTTGATGTCTTGTTTTTAAAACTGGCTTTTTGTCACTGACCACCTGTTTTATTCTAGTCTTTAGCCATGGTGGCTTATTTGGTCCTCTTACTGTGGGGGTATGTGGGTTATTTTTTTAATTTGTCTTATACATTTAGTTTGAATCTCTGGTATGGTGTTTTTAAGTACTAACTATGCAGTTTGGATGTAGGCATTTCACCTTTGTGGTTTCCATTTATCTATTTCCTCATTTTTGTGTACTTCCCTATTTTGAAGTTAAATGCTACTGTGATAGGTTTCTTTGGTATTCCCCCCCCACCCACAAGGATATGAAATATAATTGTTATGGCCACTATTAAGGAATGGTTCCATATAGTCACCTTCTGGACCAGCTCCTGTGTGCCATTTAGGACAAAGTCAAGAATTGCTTCTCTCCTTGTGGGCTTCAAAAAGAAGTCATTCATAGATGTCTAGAAATTTTATCTTTGCATCCCTTCCTAAGGTGACAAATACTCGGTCAGTGCAAGGATGGCTGAAATACCCCTTATTTTTATTTTCTGTTCTGCCTTTGTAACCTCTTTGAGCTCACTGAGCATTTCTCAGTCACTGACACTATCCTGGTCAGGTGTTTAGTAGTATATGCGACTACTGTGCTCTTCTTGTTCAAGCATGGAATTTCTATCCATGGACATTCTGTGATACAGCTGGATTCATTTAAGGCTTTTACTTTGATTTTATGTTTTTTTCTTTCAGGTATAGTGCCACACACCCCCTCCTCCACCAGCGCAACCTACTCTGTCATTCCTGTATATTTTGTACTCAAGATTAAAGTCAAAAGAAATTATTATTATTAAGATTTTTTAAAACTGACCCCCCTTCATGAAAATGAAGCCAATAAGCCCCCCTTCTTCCATGGATTCTACAATATGCTGTCAATGGCCTACACATCTTCATTTACACATCTTCCATGTCCCCATGGAAATTTAGGGATATTATAGTGTGGACTACAAGGCCTTGTTGTGAATAGAAAAATAAGTCTACCTAGCATAGATTGACTTACAGCCACCACAGTAATTACTGAGGTGGCTGATTGTCCACACCACCCTCCTTGGATCGGTGGAATGTGTCCTCACCAAGAGCACTTCCACTGACCAAAGAGGGGCAATGTGGGGAGCTGAGATACTGCACTCCCAGTGGGCTGCCTTTTCCCTGTCCACTCCAGTTCCCCGTCAGGAGCCAGCCCTGGGCTTCTTCCCTGCCAGGAGCTGGGGGAAGCCACCCAGGGCTTCCTCATTCCCAGGGGGAAGCTGCCTGTGGCTTCTCACCCCTGAGAAGTGGGGTCCATCTGCCCTGGCTTCTTGCCCAGGAGCCTGGGAAGCCTTATCAATTTCATGGCTCAGCTGTGAAATTGGTAAGGCTGCCTGGACTCCTGGCAGGGAGTGAGTGGAGAAGTGCCTGGCTTCTCGCCCTACTCCCAACTGGGAGCTGAGACCAGCTGCCTGGGCTTCTGACCCAGCTTCCAGCCCAGGGCAGAGACCAGCTGTTCGGCTTTCCCGCGGGCTTTCTTGTCAATTTCACAGCTCAGTCACACAGCCAATGTAAGGGATGCAATGTCTACACTGACGCTGTGTTGCCCTAACTAAGCCAACTTAAACCCTGCAGCTCTCATTGAGGTGGTTTTAGTATGTTGGCGTAGCAGGGGAGTTACGTTGGTGGGAGGAGCATTTTAGTATGTACACCTCCACTGTTTTGTGGACAAAAGCTGACTTTTCTTGACAAAACTCTTAAGTGCAGACCAACTCTAACTGTAGTATCTAGTTCTTTGCGCATACCACTAAGGAAAATGCTGGTATAGACCTTTATAATATAATTACTTGGTTTAATATGATCATTGAGATACTTTAAACTTCCATATTGATAATTAAGGGAACAGACTTAACAGCCATTTAAATGAATGGGGCAGTTCACACTTCAGCTGACTCTGCAAACCCATTGGTTTCACTCACTTCACATATTTGTTGTTGTTGTTTTTATATGAAAGTTGAATCTCTCTAGAGCAGGGAAGGACAAAATACATCCCATGGGTGGATTCAGCCCATCTAACTTTTCTGTCTGGCCCACCATGCAGGAGCGTAAGGCAGATGTCATGTGACCATAAGCAGGAAATTCGGGAAGCCACCAGTCGAGAATCACTAAGCTGCCCAAACCTCCAGTTTCCAAGATAACTGGAGCATCGGGCAGCTTAGCTTCTTGGCTGGTCACTGCCCGCCTGCTTTCAGTCACATGGCCGGAAGTGGCCTAGGCCTGTGAGACTTACCAGAATTTGTGGAGTGGCCCCTCTGCAAAAATTATTGCCCACCCCTGCGCTATAGAATAATTGATTTGTCCTGGTATGTGGGAAACATTAAAGTAAGATACTGGCTTAACTTAACTCACATTTCCCTTTTCCAGATACTGTTTGAAAGAATAGCAATATAACTCTGTAGCAGAGATAATAAAAGAAACAAAAGTAAATCATCTGTATGGATTTGTGGCTAACTCAAAACTGCCTTAGAATCATAGAACCATAGAATCAGAGAAGGATTAGAACAGACCATAAGGGTCATCTAGTATAACTCCCTGCAAAAATGCAGGATTTGTTATGTTTAAACCATCTGAGACAGATGGCTATCCAGCCTCCTTTTGAAAATCTCCAGGGAAGGAGCGTCCATAACATCCCAAGGCAATCTGTTCCATTATCCTACTATACTTACAGTTAGGAAGTTTTTCCTGAGATTTAACCTATATCTGCTCTACTGTAGTTTGAACCCATTGCCTCTTGTCCTACCCTCTGTGGCAAGAGAAAACAACTTTTCTCCATCTTTTTTATGTCAGCCTTTCAAGTCCTTAAGCATTTTCCTTCTGGATATGGGCTTTTTTTTTTATCTTTCAGTATTTATTTTAACATGTTAAAACTAGGGTATTTTATACCTTCATGGTATTATTCTGAATAAATATTGAAAGACAAAAAATGTCCAGACTCTATGGTAGAAGGTATGATATCAACAGTAGGGCTAACTCCACTAGAGAGAAAAATAAAGCACCATTTTGAACTCTTGTCTTGACCTTCACTTTCAGCAATGTCCTCTGTGGGGACTAGATGCTTTTATGTCTTCCTCGCTTTTATTTTTTTCTTTGATAAATTGAGTGAATGGAAAGCATACAGAAAACCAGGGTTAGCTTTTTCTTAGTTACATATAAAGGTGTTCCATTACTGTTGAAATTGCAACTTCAGGGGGTCAAGCAGAAAAATAAAACCAGAGAAATCTTGATGGTAAGGATCAAATATCATTGAAAAAGGGACCAAAGTAATTTTCTCACTGCCTCATAAGAACTGATGATAAATATGAAAAACTGTTAGTGGAATTAAATGGAGTGTCTGTATTAAATATTTTCTTTAACAAAGTCATACATAGATACACTATTTCCTGAAGTGAACTTGGTTCTTTTTTTTAATGTAGCTTACCAGTAATGTTTGAGGAGCCATATTTAGTATAATCAAAGAACATTGAACAAATTTAAAAAAAGTAGAAATAGATATCTTCAGAGGATCAAAAGGACCAGTCTAGTAGTTAGTGGACCACAGTAGGTTAGTAGCCAAAGTAGCCAGCTGCCAAAGTAGGTCAGTTGGGAGAGCGTTAGGCAGTCAATGAAAACACAGTTTTTAAGGAATTCAGTGTGATGTAAAGATTTCATTATGTAGATCTATGGCATTCAATATAACATGATATCATCTACTGAAATAATATAAAGTCAAGATCATACTAACAAAAAGGGAAAATCATATGACTCTTTAAATATAAAAACACTTCTGCTTTAAGGAAAAAGCAAACATTAGACACTGATACTCATGAGGAGTCACCAGTAATTTATAGAATGAATGTAGTCAGAGTCAAGCTATTTGTTACTTTGTGCAATTCTGTGTAATTTAATATGTAACCGAGGTCAGAATTTGCCACATTTGACATTCAGACAAGTTATGTAAAGGAACTTTTGACATCCTACATATTTTTTTTTAACTATCGTCTTGAAATTCTGAAGCAACTTGAAAAGTTCATTCAGTTGGGTCTCTCAACTGACTGAATATGCCAAGAGACTGCTTGGTTTTGTTTTTTTTAAACTGAGTTATTTATGAGCAATCAAAAGTCTAGCAGACCGTTTCACTGTTACATTTCAGGAAAGGAGGTTTAAAAGCTTTTAAAAATCCTCTAAAATAGGAAAAGCAGACCAGACAATCAGGAGGCTCTATTCTTCTGTTGGAAAATGAGTAACTTCTGTGAAATACTAGTAACTTGTGATTGAAAATTAAGTCCCTTTATTATGTGTTCCCATCTATATCTGTTTTCTTTTTCAATAAATGTTTTTATTATATAGCCTTGTGACTTATACATCAAAGACATTAAGTCAAATCTAAGATTGGTGTAACTGGGTGAAAATTCACTGAACACGTACATATTTCCTTTTATTTAATCCTATGTACACCAATCCCTTATACACAAGCCACATTCCCAAACTCTACTTCCCTAAGACATTCCTTAAATCCCTAATTTAATTCCTTAAATCCCACGTACACCAACCCCTCATGCAAAACACATTCCCAAAACTCCCTAACACATTCAAAAATCCCCCAAGTACAAATCAGCAGTCTGATACACAAAAATTAAAAACTAGCACCACTACAATCACAATCCCACTTCCGTGCCCAACCCTGAGGCAAAACCTCAGTGCCAGTCTCAGTAGGGTAAGGCTCATACAGGACAGAGAAAGAGCACAATCCGTGGGTGAAAAGAATTATTCCAGCTCGATACACACACTAATACACAAACACAGCCCAGGACAGCATGAACACCTTGCTCCTCCCCCTTGCTCCACAGACACCTGGTGAGGCTAGGCATGGGCTGTTTGCAGCTTGGAGTTACAGGGGTCAGCTGGGGTGGCTGGTGGGGAATACAAGTGGATTCCAGCTTGTTATTAATCTGTGGGTTAATAAGCTTGGAGCAGTGATAATACATAAACACACAACCCCCAAAAACATTTCCCATTTTAAATCCCAAATTTAATCAGGTTATATTTACCACATGTGGAGGTTATCTCCAGAGTGACAGACAATAGATCTGTTTTCTTGAGATAAAAGATAAAGTGAGAGAAAACAGCCTGGTGTTAAAACGACTGCGCAGCCCACCGGTCTGGAGAAAACAGTCTGGTGTTAAAACAACTGCCACTGAATTTACAGCCCCCTAATCTGGAGTCAACCAATTGCATGCTTTTTTAAAAAAAAAAAACCTTGCACTTGACCAGCCCTGTGTTTAAACGGCCCAACTAAGCTTACAGTCCACAGTGGATGCAAGCAGCCATACAAATCAGAGCCCACTGCAACCAGTTGCAACAGTTGAACACCCCTTTGCCACCCCCTTGCCACCTCCTTTTGATATGCCAAGGCGTGTGGCCCTGCAATCCGGGGTGACCAGGTGAACAAAGAGAACCAGGAAAAGAAAAATCCAAAAGCGGAAAAAGGATCTGCAAAAAGAGAAAAAAGAAAACTGCAGGCTCCCTTGGTGATGAGGCAAGGGGTCTAACACTCTTCCTTCTGAAGAGCAGGGAGGTGCCCACAACTGGCCACGTCCCTGGGCAAAATGACAGGCTACTAACTTATCATCTCTCCAACGTGTCCAAACCAGAACCCCGGCTTTATGGCTGAGACCCCAGAAAATTAGCATATCGCCTGTTGGCATGGAAACTCCCTGACCTTGGTCAGTAAAGTTTTCTCATGAGCTCTGCAGCTGTTAGCCATAATTTATCTTATCACCTTCTCCAGGGCTGGTTCAAACCAGTTTGGGACACTGAGGGTGAGTTTCTTAGAAAACTGTTATTGTCTGCAGTTTCTGACTCTGGAAGATAACACCACCTAATAATTTATTTATTTATCTAATTTGAGGCTTAACAAGCTGCATCCCATCCCAGGCTGGGATATGGTTTGGCCATAGCAAAAAGCAAGTGGAAAATCCACTTCTAACACATCTGTGGAGTTAACTTTAGTGATGATGTATGTGATCTGAACATATATACAACGGAAAGTATACTTGGGGACAGCCAAATCATTTCACGTGGTCTACCCCTAAGAATGTGATAGTGATGACACTTAGTTGCTCCTGTTAACCTGGTTTGATGTTTAAACAGCAAATTAAAGATGAAAGCTTCCATTTCCCATATTCATCTGTCAAGACAGCCAGTGAACAGGCTGACTGGTATGTGTTAACAAGTGGGACAACATTTTTCAGCACTTCTTTAGTACAGTTATCATTGTTTCTATCTATAAGTGAATGTGGGAGGAAAATGCTTTCTCTTGACTTCAGTTTTTAGGATTAAATCTGCTTTAACACGTTTAGGACACAGTATTTGTTATAGCTACTCCTTTCAAAGGATGAGCTGAGTATTTTGAAATACAAATACCTGTATTTTTAATGCTAATTTAATCCAGCCTCTAATAGTGTTTGCCTTAACTAGGACATTATCTCTTGGATGAGACTGAATAATTTACCTGAATACTGTGAGTTAAGTACTGAAGATTTGTCTATATGTGTCTGTAGACAAGATATGACACACACATACATGTCAACTTGACCCTTAATTAAGGAAAACTCTGTAGGACTTTCAGAAACTTGAGTTTTATACCAAAAATCTAATGAAATTTCACATTCTGGATATGTTTTCAAGTTCTACATTTGAAATCCTTTTATATTGAAATTCAGAAAATATAGCTGGCAAGGATGTCTTTACCAGACCAATTACTGATTTGAAATATATTTTTATTTGAGTATCTTATGACTCCTATTTTGGAGGTACCAACATGATTACTCCATCAGCTCTGAAAAAACATTCTAGCTATAATTTATCTTTAAAAAAAAAAAAAGCATGGCACTCTAGAATCATTTGAGACTTACATAGTTGTAATTTAGATCAGAATCTAAAAGCAACATGATAATCAACTGAAAATGTTCGTAATGGGACCCAAGTATCTGTACGAAACATAATCCTTATAAATTCCATTGTATGTGATTGTTCTATAAAACCTTGTTATATATGTTGTTTATTACATATTGTTATAACAACTATCATGGTAACTTAATGGAAGTATCATATATATTTTCACAGCATGTGATAAGCACTAAAATTTCACACTCATAAAGGAGATGAATATTCAGATCCTGCTGTCTTAAAAACACAAGTATTATCTGGAACTAAAAAATAATCTCCTTTTAATTTTTAACAATGCAGTCTCCTAACACATAGGAGAGTGATCCTGATTACGTGTTCAGAGCAGCAGTGATAGATGTCTGTGTTTACACTCTCGCACTTACACAAGCACCTGTACATCCTTCTGTCAAAGTAAATACATGAAATACGACATGCCACCAAGGTCAAATAAATCTCCAGTTTTTTAATTAATGTGGCTTAAGGTAATTCCCCAATTTCCACAAAGCTGTTTACTGAAGTCAAAGATCCTACATTGGATGTCCATTATTATATTATAAAAAGATCTTTTTAAGTGCAACATTTAGCACTCTGTAATTTGTTCCAGCAGAACACACACAAATTTGGTTGTTTTTTGGAAACTTAATTGGAACTTCTAGGTTTTGCAGTATTATGCCAAACACTGCTTGCATGATGTTGGGCAAGTCACTTAGCCTTTTTAGATATGTCTGCTCTACAATCAAAAACCTGCAAATGGCCCACACCAGCTGACTTGGGATAATGGGGCTCAGGCTAAGGGGTTGTTTAACTGTGATGTAGATGTTCAAGCTCAGGCTGGAGCCAGGACTCTAGGACCTCTGAGATGGGAGTTAAATAGCCCCTTTTATTATTTTTTGAACTGAGACCAACTTTTCTCTCTAAACACAAGTATTTTCCAAAAACTGTGAGATAAGTAATATTTTTCTTTGAGTAGTGTCTCTGTGGGTACTCCACTCCAGGTGTTAGCACTTCCTGGATTGGAGATTTTGTCAGCAGTGCCCATCTGGGTCCCTCGATTCCTTCTCAACTATCCATGGTCCAAAACAGAGCTCCCAACAGTTCTTCACAGCCCGTTAGAAATCTTCAATAAGTCCTTTCATCTCTGTAAAGTTACTCAGTTTTATGCATAGTTTAGTTAACCTTAACTTAATCCTTTCCCATTAAAAAAATAAAAATTCCCTCAGACTTACCGCTCCATTATATGTAGGATTATGCTGGGTTCTCCCAGCTTTAAACACTGTACCTCATGCAGAGGAGCTATGCCGCCTTCAGACGGACACTCCGAGTGCATCAGATGCCTCGGTGAAGGGCATGTTGCCCAGAAATGTGTCCATTGTACAAATCTAAAAGCCAGAGCAAGGCATGACAGTGATCTCTGCCTGAAATTACTATTCATGGAGCAGTCGCTAAGACCTGCTTCAGGCCCTGGGCAGGGTAATGACTCCTCACAAGACAACACCAGAAAAAGGCACTCTACTTTATCTACAATTGAGCATGCCAAGAAAAAGAGGTTACCAGAAAAGGAGAAGGGTTTTGGTACCAGAGGCTTTAGGTTCCTCAGGTATATTGACCTACTCGATAAAGAGATTCTCATAGTTTCTTTAAAGAGCTGAGAGACAAAAGTAAACAACCCTGTACCAAAATGGCACTGTCTAAAGCAACGGTCTGCACAATGCCTGTAATTGCCTCAACAGTGGCACCAACTCAGGCCTTGGTGCCGATGTGTAACACAGCACTGATACATGCCGACCAGACTACATCAGCACCAATGAAAACCACGGTACTGATGGCACCGATACAACCTGAGCACCAGATGGCGCTGAGGGAACCCACAGCACCGGTGGTTCTGATGGAGATATCTGCACCAGAAAAGGCCATGGACCACACTTTGGCGCTGTCATTGACAATGGAGCTGACAACTCCGGCTCCACAAAAACATGCTCAGAAGAGCAAACATCATGAGAATGAGAAGGAATTTGTAATGTCTTCCCTGATATCACCCCTCTACAAGACTGACACTTTTCCAGGGCACTTTACTCAGGAACAGCCCATGTCTCCCATCACCTTCTCCAGGAGTATGATGGTGAACAGACTACCTTTTCTCCCCAACAATCATCACCCAGAGGTCACCCATCTAGACATTGGCCACGTCACAGTCAGCCCACATATCCATTTTTTGCACCTCTATGGTTTGCTCCACAATACCATATGCACTGGCCTGGCTGGGACACCTGGTCTACTTCCTCTCCTTTGCACCGTAGACTATCCAGCTCATATAGGCACGCAGACAGATCACCTATTAGACCTACTCAAACAGGACCGGAAATAACATTCTGCCGACCTACAGGACTTGATGAGACCATAGTCCCCCTCCTCCCAACCCCCGATGACTGCAGATATTTTTAAGCAGTTCCAGGAGCTGTTTAAGAGTGTGGCGGACAGTTTGGAGATCCCACTCAGTAAGTGGCAGGGTCATAACACAAATTGCTTAAAATGTTAGAGACCTCAGCTTCTATCAAAATTGCCTTTCCAATGGACGATGCCCTTATGGAGCCATCAAATAACATCTGGCAGACCCCTGCCACCTTCAGAAATGGCATAGATTCTCCTCATAATGTCAACAGAAGCAGGTCAACACGCTAACAGCATCAATCCCTACTATATCTCCAAGTCTACACAACTGGAGCTGAGTTGTGGACTTAGTCTAATATCTTGGACTACACATTGAAAGAAAAAAATCTGGATTAGCAATTAGCAGCCATCACCACCTTCCATGTTCTCATAGATTATACCACGATTTTTGTGCATCCAATTTTCAAACACTTCATGACTGGTATACAAAATGCGTACCCAGACATATATCCTCCCATAATACCTTGGGACCTCAATGTAGTCTGCAGGACAATTGTCAAGCCACCATTCAAGCCTTTAGACACTTGTTCGTTAATACACCTGTCCATGAAGGAAGCATTTCTAATTGCAGTCACATCGGCATGCCATGTGAGTGAACTTGAAGCACTTATGGCCCACCCACCACATACAGTATTTCACAAAGATAAGGTGACGCTACGACCTCATCCAAAATTCCTCCTCAAAATAACATCATCATTCCACCTTAACCACAACATTCATTTACCTACCTCTTACCCAAAACCATACTCTAATGAACAGGATGCGGCCCTCCATATGCTGGATGTCAGACAAGCCATTCCGTTTTATCTAGAAAGAAGAAATCCTTTCAGGAAATCTCCCAAACTTTTCGTATTTAATTACAGATCATTCCAAAGGCAATGCCATATCCACCCGAAGACTTTCAAAGTGGATTTCCACCTGCATTCATACATGCTATACACAGTCAGGAGTAACACTACCCCAAAGGGTCAGGTCACATTCAACTAGATCAATAGCCACATAGTACACTTCTTGCATAGTGTACCAATTACTGAAATATGCAAAGCAGCTACCTGGGCCTTGGCCTACGCTTTCATAAAACACTACGTCATTGATCAAGCCTCAAGACATGATGCAGCAATTGGATAATCAGTACTCTCTTCTATTCAACCTAACTCTGAAGTTACCTCCTCCACCTGAGAGCACTGCTCAAGAATCACCTGGAGTGGTGCACCCATAAGGACACTAATCAAAGAAGGGACAGTTACTGACTCTCAACTTTATAAAAGAGATGGTTACTCATCTTGTGCAGTTCTTCGAGATGTGTCCCTGTGGGTGCTCCACTATCTACCCTCCTTCCCCTTTTACTTCGGAGTCAAGCACTATAGCTCTACAGTAGAGAAGGAATAGAGGGGCCCGTGTTGCATGCGCTGAAAAGGGTGCCAATGGCTTCGTGAGATGGGGACAGTGCATGCACAACCCGAACAGACACTGCTGGTGAAATCTCAAATCAAGGATGCGAAGACATGCCAACACCAGGAGTGGAGCACCCACAGGGACACACATCTGGAAGAAACTCATTACTGCTCAAGGTGAGCAACTGTCTCTTTTATAATTTGAGATTTAAAAAGAAATTCCTTGAAAACCCTCTTTTAGAGCCATCAGAAATATTTTTTCACACAAAGTAAGTTGTAAGGCTAGTACAGTTTTTCCTACCCTACCTAACTTTACATAGTATAATCTAATTAATTTTCAATCTTTGTTCCCCTTAAAAATAAAAAAGAACTTAAATTGTCAAATATTTACTTTTCTTATGCATAATAGGCAAACATCTATTCAAAACTCTGCCCATCAGGACAATGGCACCTAGAAATTCTCTACTTTACAGCTGTTTCCTAGGTAACTAACACAAAGCTATTAGAATGAATTGCACAGAGTGGAAGGAAACAAATAGGCAAATTGTGACTTGGTGCCTGCCCCTCATTTCCAGGAAAGGGTTAAGAGGGCCCTTGGAAATATAGGGAATACAAAGGAGCTGTGTGGCAGCCAATCAGGGCCCAGGCAGTCAGTATATAAGGAGTGGCAAAGCAGAGCAAGGACAGTGCCTCCCAGAAGCTCAAAGGGGAAAGACTGTCAGTACCCTGGACAGAGCAGTGGGTGGCTGCTGGGAATCAGCAGAGCCAAAGGCCCTGAAGCAAGTGTTGAGAAGGTTCTGAGCTGCAGGGAAACGGCCCAGGGAAAGCTGTGGAGGAGTTGTGGGAGACGCAGTGAAAGGCTGCTGCACCTACATCCCTGATCTGGGACCTGGAATAGTGGGCAGACCTAGGTCCCTCCCCCAGTCCCTCATTGCCATAGCACTGGTGGTGGGACTGCAGGGGACACTGTGGGAAGTGGCATAAATCATACTGCAAAATTCCCCAGAAGAGGGGAAGCACAAACTATGACACGAGCAGAGGGACGAGTCATGAGAGTGAGGGACGAGTGGAGACAGGCACGAGACACCACAGATGGAGGCATCTCCCCGGGCTGAATCCCCTGACAACCAGCAGGAGGTGCCAAGGCAGGGTGTTGCACTGCGCTACACAAATATTTTGACTTTTTCACAACATTTTAATTCTTATTAACGTTCTCCCACCCACACTTTCCAATATTTGAAAATTACAAAATATACAATATATTTTGTCCTCCCAAACTAGGGGACAAAGGCTAGACACTTCTTTTACTCTTTTTTTTTTTGTTCACTTAATATTGTTTAAGTTTCAGTATGCATTTCACAAAAAACAAAACCAGCCATATAATCTAAAACCCAATATGAAGCAAATAAAAAAATAATGAAATGCGTTTATGTGTATTGCGGGGGAAATGCTGTAGATATGAAAACCTGAAAACCTTATAGCTGGATTACTTCTCATGGAGCATTCAAGCAAATGTTAGAGATGGAAAAGGAAAAAAAAAAAAGACTATAATTAGTGTTTACCAATAGTATCTTCTACTAAGCTTTTTTTCAAGATTGTAATGGTTATGGGAAACATTACATGTAAGATATTACCCAGCTCCTTGGTGCATGTTCAAAAAGCGGGAGATGGACAAAGCCAGTCACAATGGCTTTGATCCAGCAAGGCATGAAAGCATGAGTTTATACTGAAGTGTATAAGTAATTTTGTGGGATCTAGCTGTGAGTTTAAGCTCAGTGTGACTAAAACTGAACTGTTAATCTTTCCTATCAGGCCCTTTCCCCTTCCTTCCTTTATTCAGGCATGTCTACACTTCAAGCTGATCTAGTGCAGTCAAAACAGCAGGCTGGGCTAACCACCTTAAGGCCAAGTTGTTAAATGTGTACTCGAGGTGGCTAGCCTCTCCTGCTGCTTGGAGTGCTGTGGTTATCATTTATTTTTATCATGCTAATATTATTAGAGCTTGCACAGGTACATCTCCTTGAGCTGGACATTACAGCCCCGGATCAAAGTATGGACATATCCTCAGTCACCATGAACAGCCACCATCCTCCCTGTCACAGCCCATTACCTGGGAGTAATCTTTGACTCAGATCTCTCTCTAGGTCCTCAAATCCGGGCTGTGATAAAATGTTGCTGAGACTTCCTTTGTAATACCCTAAGATTCAGCTTTTCTTCTTCCATCCACACAGCTGAAATGCTTGCATTTTGACTGCTGTAACATCATCTTCTCTGGTCTTGACAAACATAATCTTGCTTAAATTGTAGGATTGTAAATAGGACATGAAGCCCTGTCCCCATTCTGCTTGCATCTGTCGATGCTATTGAGATGTCAATTCCTGCCTTCACTCTGCCAAAAATGCCAGCATTTATCTACTTATTAAATTTGTAAACAAGCACCTTCGTTCTTTTTCCCCCATGCTGTCTCTCACCACTAAATATCTGCAGAGCCACCTCATTGTCCCCATTTAAATCTCTTCACTTAAAACACTTTGCCTTTTGTTCTACAAACAAACTTTAATATATAGTCAGTGGGTTGCTGAACCCATTGCCTATCATATTGGCCAGAACTGTCTGCTTTATTCCTTGTGCTCTCTGTCCAGTTATTATATCCACTTCTTCTATTATGTGTAGTTTGTAAGCTCTTTGGGACAGGGACAATTTTTGTTATGTGTTTGTGTAGCAAAATGGGGAGCCAGGCTATGACTTGGGCTCCCAGCTGCAACAATGCAAGTAATAAATAATAATAAACTCCTCTGAAGTCAGCAGGACTACTTATGTATATAGTGCCAAGAATGTGGTGAGAGGCGCTGACTCTCCTTCCACACACTAATCCATTTTTGCCCAAACTACTTTTAATAATCTGCACCTAACATGCTATTTTGAAAATCATATTTTTAAATGACAGAGGATTGTTTGTTCCTCTCCCGTGAAATGTATTTTTCTTGAGGCCAATAAATGGCAATATTCATAATTGGATCAAGGGTGAGAGGTTTATGATTTGTTATCTAACTGTACAGTTTAGGATCTTTATATGTTTGGAAAGGAAAGATTCATAGCTTCCCATCTGGATGCCCATCACTACTGTCTATCTTTGGAAGTCTCAACAATATTAAAGTTACGACATACTGAAATATCAAAAAAAACTATTTCTGATAGATCACTTTTAGAGGTGTGCTAAATTTTTATTATGATTTTTCTCTCCCTCTGACTCTTGTACAGTTGGACTCATAGTGACGAAGGCATAGAGCTATATTTTGCAGCACTATTCAAAAATGGTCTCAATTTTTTTTAAAACTCTAAAACTTTTCTGTAGCATGTAGGGCATATTGGTGTGATTATAAAAGGCTTTATTGGCTTTGCCATTTTAAAATAATTTGGTCATCCCAACTCATGCTAATATAAACTTTATGCTGTAGCATGGTATCATGCATTTTTATTGTATTTATATAAATTAGAAGAGATATAGGAAGGAATTTGAAGATAGGAAGTCAAGACATCAGTTCTAAATGAAATCTCAAGGAGTTTAGAGGTGAAAAGAAATGAGATGGGATGGTAATTGGAGAGGCAGGGCAAATGCACAGAAAATGCTCTCTAGTTCTGTGATACTTAATCATTTTACAGATAAAGAGAACTAAAACCAAACTATGTAAACTCAATATCCTGATATAAACCTTTTGTATCACAAATATAATAACCTTAAACCATTACCAAAGGTAATAACGTAAAACAAAAATACTTTGCAGGAACACCTAGTGATATTGAAAAGTGCACATTTTTCCAAAGTTTCCAGAGCCTTCACAGCAACATTGATACAAAGTATCAAAGTTCAAGATAAGCAAAGTTCTGTCTGTCAAATATAATGAAAAAGGAAACATAGTAAGGAAAGTTAGACATAACTACACTTTTCTATCGAACTGTCAAAGGTTGTGCAGGTTCTTGATTAATTCTTACTCTTAAAGAATGCCAATGCTAGTCTGTACCTTTCTACCCATTCTCCTTTCTTTGATTTCTTATAATGCTAAGAGAAAACTGTGCAGTGAAAATGGAGTCTAAAGAATTTGAGCATGTGTATTTAAGTACTTATTTTTATGTAAACATGATTTTGATCTGATATATATAATACATAAATGTAAATATATATATCTCCCACCCGGCTTCAGCCCTCTGCAGAAGTATTGTCAAATTGATGGCTTTTACAACATGCTTGAAGGTCAACAAATTCAGGCTATTTTCCCATTATTTATTGATAGTTGTCATGAACAATTAAAAAGAAACAAAAAAACAATAGTAATAGAAAACTTACTGCATGTGTTGTTTTGAGTTATTTTCTTTTATGATTTCTCAGGCTGGAAGAGACTAACACAGTTATTGACAATACTTTGATGTAATGCATTGTACACAATAACTGAGAGTACTTTACAAAATCCGAGTGGTCTTTCTGTGTGATAGGGGAGTATTATTCTCATTCTGTAGAAGGGAAATGAGGTACAGAGAGGTTAAATAACTTGCCAAGGTCACAAACAACATAACTAACTGGGAAAGAACCTATACAATTAGAACATCTTAATTGCAGTTGTTGCCCCATTTTATATTTATAGAGTGTGAGAAATGCAATGGTATCTGTTCAAATCCTAACGATTCAGAAAAAGAGGGGTTTTTTAAGTACTGTAAATAATTACCATTGTATGTTTTCAGAAAAATGACTGTCTTTTAAGCAAGTTGGTTAAAAATTAGACATTTTGTATAACACTCTCATAGAGATGGAGAATATGTTGGATGGCACTTTACTACCATGGCTGGAATTATAATTCAGAATCAGGTTGATCTGTAGAGTGAACAGGTACACAATGAAAGGAAATTACAGCTATTATTTTATGGCAATGCTGCAGATAACTCCATGGAAAAAATAGGCTTAAACACAGCAGTTTAGTTGAAAATGATCATCTGTAAGACTTGGACTATAGACATATAAAATTGCTTTGTGGATTATGTTTACTTAGTTCATATCTGGCTTGCCACAGACAAGCCTTGTTGTTTGGTTTCTGAATTTATAAAATAATTAGCTACCGATTTATGTCTCAAATTGACTAATGGTAGTTTCTTTCCTAAATCTTTTTTCAAATTAAAATTGTTTACCATAACAATCATTAATGATATACGAGCACCATAGAAACCTTTTTTTTTTTATAATCAGCAAGTTATACCAATGGTTATGATTTCTCCTTAGAAAAAATATTAATTTCCAACAGAAACCGGAGGTAGAGGGACCAGAAAGTACCTCAAGGGTAGAAAACCCATGACAGACTTTTAATTAAAGCTGGCAATTTCTGTTCCTAGGGAAACATTATGTCCATGAAGACTTGATTTATTAGTGTGGTAAGTATAAACCATTTTAACAACTGATAGGGGGTAATTTAAGGTGTTTAGTTGACAGTGACACTGTTATACTTTAATTAGAAGAGTGACTGCAGGCAAGAGTTTAACTGCATCTCTCCCTTAATCTGTAGTCACTGTGAATCACCTAAAAGACAGTATCTAAATTATTATGCCAATAGTAATTGCCATACATTGCTCTGTATGAGCAGTCTCTATGTAGTCAGTTAATACAGAACCGAAACAATAGTTCCCCTATCATTGTCAAATCTGGATGTAGATTATAATTGTAGTCCACTTTGTCTAAATACAACTATTTTACTCAATTTGGGATAAACAAGCTATGTAAATAAGAGTCACAGAAAACTTTCGGTATTCCTCCTCCACCTGTCCATAGTAAGTGTAATTACCTCAAATAACTGACCCATTCTTCAAGCTTGAGAACTAAAATGGTTTTCATTAAGGCATGAAAAATGTCTTCATTAGTAAGCGATTAATTTTTTTCCATAAAGCACACTTGCATAATTATTACCTAAGTAAATGTGATATTTTTAATGTAAAAATCTTGAACCTTCATTGTTTAAGAATTGATTTTTCTTTCAAATTAAACTCAGACTTTATGGAATCTTATGTCCACAAAAAGACTTGATGCTTTCCATGTGAGAAACTTCAGAACTGGAACCCATGCAAACTTGACACAATCAGACTGGGTCTGAATAGGGATTTGGAATGGTTCTCTCATTACAAAAAGAAATTGTCACTATTCACACATTCTCACCTTCTAATCGATGGTTGTGAATAGGCCTCATCTACTCTAGCTGAATCGACTTTAACACCTATCCTCCCCATTGTTGTTTCATACCCGTGTGTGTGTGTGTGTATACACACATCTCCTATCTGTGATTTCTATTTCATGCATCTGACAAAGTGCGTTGCAGCCCAAGAAACCTTATGCCTGCAGAAATGTGTTAGTCTTTAAAGTGCTACAGGACTCTCGTTGTTTTTGCTGTATACAGACTAACACGGCTACACCTCTGGAACTTTTCTCCATGTGAATGTTTCCCATATAATAATGAACACAGCTTTATAATACTTCTCTGTATTAGAAGTGTTATCTCATCTGTACAGAGAGCCTAGAGTCAGCTTGGTCCAGCTAGCAAAGTAAAAGATATTGACCTAGGTCTACACTAGGGAAAAGACTGTGCTTTCTTTAGCTAACCTCATTCTTTTTTCCAAAACTAAGCAAACCCTAAATGACTTGCCGAAGGTCACATAAAATGTCTGTGACAGAAATAGGAATTGGGCTGAGATCTCCTGGGTCACCTTTACAATACATTGCATTAATCACAAAGCATCTGCCCTAAGATAGGTGGAATCCTTTGCAAAACTGGTGTCTTAGACTGTAAACCCTTTGATCAGGGACCATGCATAAGAATTAAGGCAGGATCTGCATGTATTGTTCAGCTTTGAGATGCCAATTGCTTGTAAGAGCCAATAAATATTAGATGTCATTCTTACTTAAAGTCTTTGTGTGAATCCCACTTTAGGTGTGCCATTGGAATCTCTTGATCAGCAGTGTCTCTTGTGGCAATGCCTGTGCCAGATATGTCCTTGTGCCACTCTTCGGAAACGCATATGGGGCAGAGTGGCCAACCCAATTTAATTTCCTTCTTTGACAGGAGAACTGGCCTAGTAGATAGGGAGGAAGAAGCAGTAAATGTAATGCATCTTGACTTTATTAAAGCTTTTGACACAGTCCCAAGTGACATCCTCATAAGCAAACTAGAGAAATATGGTTGCAGTGAACCTACTATAAGGTGAATGAACAACTGGTTGACTAGTCATATTCAAGAGAAGTTATCAATGGTTTGCCATCAGACTGGGAGGACGTATCAAGTGGGGTCCAGGAGGTATCCATTTTGGGTCTGGTCCTAGTTAACATTTTCATTAATGACTTGAATAATGGAGCAGAAAGTACATTTATGAAATTTGTCGAAGAGCTGGGAGGGGTTGCCAGCACTTTGTAGGACAGGATTAGAATTCAAAATGACCTTGACAAATTGAAGAGCTGGTCTGAATCAATAAGATGTAAATTAAAGGGCAAAATACTGCACTTCTGAAGGAAATGTCAAATGCACAAACATAACATAGGGAATAATTGAGTAGGCAATAGTACAGCAGAAAAGGACCTGGGAGTTGTAGTGGATCATAAATTGAATATGAATCAACCGTGTGATGCTGTTGCAAATGTCAAGGAGGGATTGGGAGGAGGCTGTATTAATGGGATAAGAAGAAATCTGCCTAGTTTGCAGAACGGGATATTTAGGCTAAACATTAGAAAATCTTTCTTAGTGTAAGGATAGATAAGCACTGGAACAGGCTACATATGGAGTTTGTGGAATCTCCATCACTAGAGGTTTTGAGAACAGATTAGACAAAACCTAGCAGGCGTAGTCTAGGTATACTTAATCCTGCCTTAGTCAGGGACTAGATGGCTTTTTGAGGTCCCTTCTAGTCCAACATTTCTCTGATTTCTGTGACCTCAACAAACAACTCTGTCTTAAAACCTTAAGCTTGTTCCTAATATTGAAACAAAACAACAAAACTTCTTCCTTCACCTTGAAATGTGGCCTATATGTGTGTGATGGAGTTTGGAGGAAATGTGGATCTTTTATTACATTTTGGTGAAGAATAAATAGCTTTTATAGTCACTGTAGCTGGGACACTTGTGAAGTGTAGTCCCTGGCATATAAAATGACTTGACAATGAAAGGAATAAAGTAGATCTTTTTATACGCAGTGCTGTTGTATCCATGTTGGTCTCAAGATATCAGAGACACAAGGCGGGTGAGGTAATATATTTTAGTGGACTAACATATGTCTAATATCCACTAAAAGATATTACCTCATCCACTTTATAGATCTTTTGCCATAGATATTCTTGCTCCCTATTCCTCTCCCATCCCTATTTAAAATTAAATTCGTATTCCAAGTAGATAAAGAGGTCGGGTTGGTTTATGAACACTCACAGTTGTAATTTCTGCTTTTTGAAGACAAATACTGTTATGAACCATATTCTATCATGTTTACCATCATTACTGCATTGCAACATAAACATTATTAATGTTCATACAAAATGTATTATATATGACATTTTATGAAAATCTTTGACTCGTCCAGATCTAAAATGACCTACAGTGAAAAGAATAGCAGGATGTTGGACACCGTGTAAATTGTTACAAAATATTTTTACTGGAAAGTCTTGTGAGACAGAAAACCAAACAACCACATAGGATTATAAAAGTATAACAATCATATTTGGCCTAATCCAAAGCCCATGTCAGTAAGTAGAAAGCCTCCCACTGATTTGGATTCAGCCCTTATAGAACAGATCTCTAATTCAATAGAGGTACAAATGAAAACAGCAATGTATCCACATGCATATGTCAACTCTGTTGGATAGCGTTAGTAGGAGAAGATATCAATGTCTTCTGTATTTGCAAGTTTTCTTTATCCACTTAAACCATTTTTAAAATCTTCCTCAGAATTATCTCAGATTGTTCATTTTCTTTCCAGGGGACAAGTGCAAATCCACTGAATACAGCAAGGTGAAAAATATGTTATTGGATCTACAAAACCAGAGATACATTGCACAAGCAAAAGAAAAAAATACTGAAGATAAAATGGTTTTAAAGAAATTGCTGGTGGATCAGATGTTTAAATATTTTGATTCTGACAACAATGGACTTGTCGACAGTAATGAACTCTCTCAGGTAAATTTGGATTTTACTTTCATCAGCACAATAGCTTTTCAATTTGCCTGTGGCCAAGATTGCAAAATCTCTAGTGCTGCATAGATATGTGATATCTGGTGTCCTTTGATGCAACCTTTTTGCTTTATTTGATACTCACATGTAGGCTTATTAGATGGGAGACTTTTCTCAAGAAGACGGCTTGAAATGGATTATTATTATTATCCTGAAGCACTAGTACAATGTTAAGGTTGAAATACGTCAGGAAATGCAAAAATTCTGTAAAATTGTTGATACTGTAGTACTTAACATTATATCCCAATATAATCTTCATACCACCCCATTCTGTATACCATGTCAGGGGGTGTATGTACCCCATGTTGGCCCAGCAACCAAAGGGTTAACACAGGCACTGCCAGCCACTGTTTGTTGGCAGCCTCACAGCAGCTGGGAGGATAAAAGGGCTGGGAAGCAGAGGGGCAGGGCAGCTACCAGACAGATGGTTAGAGAAGGGAACTCTAATCAGGAACCTGCTGAAGAGCTGCTCAGATACAGCATCCAATAAAGAGACAGCCAGACCTATACGCTGACGAGCCTGCAGAAATCCAGGGAAGATAGGAAGGAGTTCAGGGCAAAGCCAGAGTTGATGGATCCTGATCCAGCTTATCTAGTTTCAGGGACCTGAGCTGGAACCCAGTGCAGCAGGCAGGCCTGGGTTATTCTACCAACCCTTTGGTGGACTTAGGAACAGAGAGGGTTTACAGAGAGGGTATTCCTGCACACTAGGAAGAGACTAAGAACTCCACCTGGCTGAATGATCTCACGTGCTATGCCACACTTGGCCAGAGAGGATGCCATTGCACTGACACACGGACTCACGTGCCACATTTTACAGGGGAAAACAGAATCGTTTAAAAACATATAATTGGTACAGTTTGTCATATTTCTCTACCTGTAAAGCTTCATCAGTGAATCCAACTGTACAGACAAATTTTAGAAACCTTCTAAAATAGATTTTCTATATGTAGTATTACTATTTTAGATCCTATATTTAATTATCTAAGGTGGCTAGAGGCATATGTCTTGTACTATTGAAAAGAGGGATTCATGGCTTTTGTCTGTCAGTAAATTCCAATTTCTAAATTGGCTATGTTATGAAATATATTACCTTGTACCTGTCACTGGTCTAGGTCCAAACACGGCCTATCTTGGATCTCAGTCAAAAATGTACCTTGGTGGGAACAAGGAAACACATTCCTAGCATTTACTTTATTTAAAACAAAAAAACCGATTGGAGATATTCTGAAGGCAAGTTAGACATAGTCCTAGCTGAGATGTATTAATAAGCCAAATGAAAGTGAGTTGGTTAAAGGTGTAACGTAAAAGTAATATGCAGCTAATCACATGAATATCACAACTATGTGTAAAACTGTATGTCAGTGTTGGAAATTATTTACCAGTGAGTTGGAAAAGTGAATAACAGTGGGACATAATGGCCAAAGCTTTAGGCCAAGGATTTTATTGTTAATAAAGGTAAAACTTTTTAAGCTCTAGTCATTTTCACTATCAACCATGGTGTTGTCTCTTCTTTCCCTACCTAACACACACACTTCCTATTACTGGAAGTTGCATATCAATAGATAGAAGGCCTTTAATCATTTAAAGTTTTTATTACAATCTTAAAAAAAACAAAGAAAAATCCCACCAGCATATACATATGATCAGCCAAATACCCCCAAAAGCCATAGCTCTGAACTGTGTGTGTTTGACTGAAGTTAAAATTTATAAATTCCAGATACCTAGTATAAATATATTATAGACAATTGAAGCAGATGGTGATATCAATTAGTGCACTTGATTTGCACTATAGGGAGACTGAATTTCTAATCCTTTATTTCACAATTCCAAATTAGCTTCATAGTTTCACACTAGTCCCCTTTGTTTACACCATAAATCCACCATATAATTTTGAATGACTGTCAGCCTTTGTCTGAGAAGATCCAAACGAAAATAGTAGTGTTGAATGTCAGGATAAAGAAGCATTTACAGAATTCTATGGGTAAACTTTCTGATGCCTGAGACAAAATATTCTTGACTTGGCCTCTGTGCCCCCCGCCCTCTCCCAATTCTTTCATAAATGCTACGTTTTCTCAAATAATAATAAAATAAAAAACAACAACAGTGCTTAACAGTGGAAAATAATGTCTGCTGAGAAAATTGATCTTCTGCACTATATGGAAAACTTGTTAAAAATACATAAGTACTCAGCAGCCAGTGTATTCCACGTTTCAGTTACCATGGATGTGTGTAAACAAAGACTCTGTAAAATGAGAATGGAGTATAAATTAATGGAGTACTGTTTTCCCAAGTGTGCAAACAGATTCAGACAGCAGCTGTAAGCCCATTTATAAAGATTTAAGTTTTAACTTTACTACTGTTAGATAGTAGAAATATCCATCCTGTATTATCCTAGCAATAGTGAATAACAGTGATGGACAATAGCAAGGTTGCTGAGGCAGCTAGTTGCTGTCAACAGTTGTTGGGGTGATGACTGACGTGTTAAAGGGCTAGAAATTATCACCTCTAATCTTGTTTGGAGGAGGGAAGAAGAGAACAGAGGCACGTTGTTCCTGTTGCCAAAAGGCTCATCAATCTCCTAGGTACAAACACATAACCAATGTCCATGGCTTCCTGGGTGCCAGATGTCCCAGCTGCAAGACCCTCCCACCTGACAAATTCACAGTTGCCAAATCTCATGACTCTGTTGCAAGTATGGTCATATTTGGTATTTTTATTTAAGGCCCTACTCCTGAAGTAATCAAAATATATGATGATCTCACTTTTTTCCCAAATAGAAGTTAAGTTTCTAGTCCTCATGCTTGGGTGAAAAGCTTGAAAATATGACATGAGTTCACCCTGTAGGCTCAGAAACCAGATGGCAAATAAAAATAATCCACAATGCATTATCTTAAACACAATCTCATGATTCGTGTGGCTTGGGGAGGCTTGACTGCTGATTTTTGAACTCTTGGGGACTTGCAGTGCTGCCATTTCTACAATGCATTTACTAATCACTAATATAAAAATCTGCAGCCTTTTAAAAATCTGAAATATTGGAGAAGTATGAAAAAAATAATTTAATATAACCCCTCTAAGGAATACTGAAGTGATTTTGACCATTTCTATTCTTTAAATTCTTCAGTGTTTCAATACATCCTATTATCATAACTGTTCCAATTTGCAGCACTGAAATGTTGTAGCAACTAGAAAGTTTTGCTGCATTATCTAAACGCGCTTTACTTCAGAGTATGTAAAGTGCTATACACAGTCAGCCCTTACTAATGCACAACATAAATGAATCAGTTGGAGACTTCAAATAAGGACAGCAGGATTTGATTCTTGATTGGAGTATTTTGGTTCATCAGTCTTGAAATTTCTTCCCACAGTATGTGAGATGTAAAGTCCTTTCCTAGCAAAGGGATTATGGCTTTTCCAATGGTAAAGCTCTATCCTTTTCTGAATTACTAAAAATGATCTTTCCAAGAGTGAGACATTTCAAAAAAGTTAATTTGTTTAATGTATCATTATAGTATTTAAAGTTGGCTAACAACTACTTATTTTCCCTTTCATTTGAACAACCATAATCCTGTTGTAATTTGTTACAAACAAGTAAATGTGATTTCCTAGAATTTAATACAGAATTATAGCTCAAGGATATATTTACCTCAGTTATCCGATGTAAATGTAAGACAAATTGTGGAGTCTTTACTCATGTTAATGAACACTTACCCATGCAACTATTTTCATGGTTAGTAATGAGACCTCTCATGTAGGTAAATGCTTAACCCAGCATGGGTAAGGTTTGCACAATCCAGAGATCTAGTGATAAATATTTCATCTTTCCCCCTCTCTCTCAGAAATAACAGTAATTCAAAATATCTAAACTATTAGTAACAATAAGAAAATTCAGTAATGGTTGAAGACGTTTGGTACCTTGCAGGATCATTCTTCAAGTTATGCATAATAAAAGAAGATTGCCCTGCTTGTGGTTAGCTATGAATCTGCACCTGGCAAAGGGACTCTGGGTCCATCGTTTATATAACCCATTGCTTGGGGTTGAACAACAGCAGCATCTACTCCCTCAGAGACTAAAGTTTCCTCAACTGTATTATTCTTGTATTATGTCAAAACACTGAGATCTAAAAAACATGGCATTTTATTTCTTCCTTATATGGAAATTGCATTCTTTCTTTTTACTGCTTTTAATACCTACTATCCCTTATTTATACAGCCATGACTACTATCTTTAGTCACACCATTGCCCTCTGCCTCCAAACAGCATCCTGAAAGAATGCTGTAGCATCATTCATTGTATATAGCTCCTCACTTTCATTTTGAAATACATCATTAGGAGTTGAAACCTGGTATTGCCACACTACCTCTCACGTATTAGTGACCCTAGCCTTTTATTTTTTTGCCCTTAGCCATCTCTGCCATCATGTTGTTCCCTTTCCAAACTGTGGTGCACTTTCATACCTGTGGCACAAGTAGAGCCAGGTGTTAGCTTTACCTACTTTGCTTTGTATTGAACTTTATTTACTAATAAGAGCCCAAAATGTTGTACGTGTTGTACAAACATATAAAAAGAGAGAGTTTCTGCCCCCAAAGATCTCAGTCAAAGATAAAAGAAAAAATAGGAAACTAATGATTTAGAAAAATGATGAGTGGGGCAGAAAGGTAAATGTACATCTTCCCATGATTTTTTGCTTTGTTTTTAGTAGAAAAACTTCTCCATTTTTATCTGCCATTGGGAACATCTTGCTACCCTTGATGTAACCAAATAAGTTGTTTCCACTATTCAAATCATATGACTGAAAATATATATTATGCACACAAATCAATTAAAAACATTTTAAGCTTCTGATAAATAGGCGTTGAAGTCTTCTCTCTGACTTTGATTCAGGAAAACATCCCTATTGAGGAAAATACTAAGGCTTGGTCTGCACTTACTTCCACAATTCGGCGGCAGTTGACTTGAGTTACCCAAAGTACGCAAAGAACTTGTGTAACTCCCGTTGACTGCTGTGCTTCTCCTCTGTGTGCCATCTTCACTGCACTGTGCTAACGGGAACCGTGTTTCCGTCGATGCAGCATTACACCACTTGTGGACTTGTCAAGTTCTGGATCGACTGAACGGTTCTTCACTGACTGCTCAGTCGATCCAGATAAGTCGATCTGACAGCGGCAACTGGTTGACTTCAAGTATTCATGTATTTTTTTTATATAGCAATGGACTTAAATATATGCTTTCCTAAATCAGGTTTTAATCTACAGGGCACAGGAAGGGGCAGTGTAAACTTCTCCACACTAGTGAACTTTCATTGGCAAGGCCAATCCTACCATTTTGCATATAAACAACATATTATATCCTTCTTAATTATATATTAGTGAAGCCCTAAATGGCATGCTTCTGATTTAGAGAACAAATAAAAGATGCAGTTGCTGCCCTGAAGAGTTTACTATCTGTTAGAAAAGTCCAAAATATAGGCTAACAAACAATAGATGTAGGAGGATGGGAAGATACAGATTATGATAAGATGATCATGGTTATTCATCTTTTTTTCATAAATGTTCACATCTTAATGCTATAATGTATGAAGCCCCAGTTGTTCCGCTGAAGGAGGATGTGGGACGGGGAGATTTATCTCCCTCTGGCAGCAAAGACAGCCTATCAGCTGCAGTTTGTCTGGTTCACATCGTCCATAGAAACTGGGGTTCCTAAATAGCTATTTGCTTTGCTTGTATCAAAGTTAAGTCCTGGCCATTGGCTTTCTTGAGGGATTATTCTATGGGAAAATTGAAAGTTTTTTCTGTGTTAATTAAATCCTGGGCACCTCTGATATTTTTTTTTAAGTTTTTTCCTGCCGGTGGTGGTGGTGGTAGTATATTGTGTGCTCTTTTGCAGGTCAGACAACAGCATCTCAAGTTGGGCCTCTGGAAATACGGACACCCAATTAGTGACCATCTCGGGGGTGTAAAAAAATCCAGATCCCCAAGAGGCGTAGCCATGCTAATCTTAACCCCCAGTGCAGACAGCACTCTGTTGATGGAAAAATTCTTCCATTGACCTAGCTACTGCTTATCAGAGAAGAGAGAGGATTGCTTATGCTGACAGGTGAAGCCCTTCCATTGCTTTAAGTAATGCATCTGAAGGGGTGCACCTGCACCGCTGTAGCAATGTAAATATAGACATACTGTCATCCCCAGAGAGCCATCCATCCTGTGCACTGAACGAAGCAGAGATCTTATGGAATGTATGTAGGTGATGATGTAATTTAATACACACTTTAAATGCATATACACACAGGGGATGAATTTAGATAGCATGAGCAACCTTAATCATGTCATTTCCTAATTTTTGGAATGCTTAACTTTGCAAGCTTGACAGAGAGAGTGAGTGTGTGTGGTTTCATAGGTTTTTTTAAAAGCCAACATAAAAAATAGCAATTATATCAAATGGCAGCATAGTGATACCCATGTGGCTCATCAGCAGGGTTTGGGATCTTTAGATTCACTACACAGACCTCTGCCATTTGAGTGACTGATAGGAGTAATAGGTTGCTTAACCTATATGTTAGTGCTAAAAGGAGATTGGATACATTTGCCAACAGGTTTCACAGATGTTTGCTGACCACAGATTCTTCCCATTTCCCCCCATGACACCCTCTCTGTTCCTTTTGACCTAGCCCGGTCTTATCTTTTTGTTACACATCATTCCATTCTTCATTCTCACATTATTGGGACCAGTCTCCACATCTCATGTTTTTCACCCAAGTCTCAGCCTCTTTACCCAGCCAATTCTTGGTTTTCTCCACCTTCTGCCTCCTGGTTCCTTGTCCCCAGATCTCCTCCCGCACCTTACCTCTTTCTTCCTTCCTTCCCCCATCTCTACCCCTTGTTACACTGGTTTACTGTACCAGCCTCCTTGCCCCACTCAGTCTGCCTCAGTTCTTCCCCCAATCTGAGTGTCATGCTCACCCACTGGCTCCCAGTCTGCCTCCTCTGTTTCTTTCTGGCTCTAAGTCCCAAGCCTCCCCCCATCTCCCAGTCCCAGTTTCATTCTCTTTTTCCTTCCCCATTCCCTGCCCCCCCATACACACACACATTTGAGTTCTATTCTCCCCTTCCCAGGATCATTATCACCCCACCTCTTTCCCCTTTGCTTTTGAGTCAAGTGGGACCTAGCATTGATTAGGAGCATAGGAGAGACAGGCTCCCTGCTGTCAGTTCAGATGCCTAACCCGGAGTAGCTATTATGGGGAAAGCGTGGTTTTGCCCTTTTAACCCTGGGCTGGATGATGCAGGCTCCATTGCTCTGTGGGATTCTGTGTACATAAAATTCTGGTTTCGTGAGCTAACTGAATTTTAACATCCTCAAGCATCTCAAATTTAGAAGTTAATTAGCTGAAACTTGTAAAACTTCTGTAACAGTGAGATTTCCAAAGGCTACAAGCACAGTAACTAACTTGGAACATCAGATATGTATATTTGTTAATTGTCCTTGGCTGCAATTCTGCCTTTTATCAGCCAGCTAAGGAGATGTGTGTTTGGGTGGCTAAGGACCAATTTCATTGCATAGATACCATACAGCGTAGTGGCATTAATTGTAATAAACAATCTAGATAACAATGCATAATAGAACTAATTTTCTTCAGGTAACATCTTTTTATTTAAGAGCTAAACTATTTGAATGGTAATTTTTAAGGTTTTTGTGCTTCTATAAATTATCATTTATAAATTAACTAATAATGTATATAGTTTGTCATACATCTTTAGAGGATTTTGTACAGATGTATAGAAGAGCCCTCCCATTTATTGGGAGAAAATCTGTTTGCACTTCCTACCTTTATGGTTCTTCTATTTTATGGAATTTGCATTTTTTAGAAATTTTTTCATTTGCCCTAAAGTTAGCTGGGAATTCAGCTGGCAACATTGCTCTTTTCTGCTCTTGTTGCCCCTTAGTTGGAACAACTGGAATATCCTGATTACGTAATTGTGAAATGGTCTAGATCCTCTACATTTGGTTACAGGAAGACATAGCATTCAAAAGTAATAGTGTAAACTGTAATATCCCTTCAGCGGAAGCATGAATTTTATTTATTTATTTCTCTATTTGGGGTGAGAAAGGGATGTTTTATACTGAACTGAGTTCATTGCAGGAGTTTTAGGTGCTTTCAGCATTTCAACAGTTGTCTGTGTTCTCTTTGCCTCTTATGGATCTTTAAGATTTCTCTGTAAGGTACGATGTAAAACATAGGTCCTGAGCATATGTTGTTAGAAAAGGTCTCCTGGTACTTTTAAGATATTAGGTGTATCAATGGGATTTACAGACTAGCATTTGGCAATTTTTGGTTTAATCCACATTTGTCCCTGCAAAGTCTAGAGACTGAATTTAAATGATTCACAAATGATAACATCCCTTCAGCAGAAGTTCATTAATGTTGAAATCTAATAACCACTAATTATAAGCCACTGACAAAGGGAATGTCCCCCCTGTGGAGACACTGAGATGTCTTTTCTGGTCTATTATAACAGGTTCTTAGGATAGATAATAGGCTTGTCAGATGTGTATAAGAAGTTGATGAAATTGCCAGTGTAATAATTTATTTTAGTTAGCATCTAAAAGTTCTGATTTGAGGAAAGGGAGGGTAATAGGATGTAGAGACTTGCTACTAATACATTCTTTGTATAATGAGGCGACAATGTCCTTGAGTATAGTTCTTGTTTTTCATCAATGTCATTGTGAAGAATTTCAATACAGTGAAATTTTGCTTGCAAAACAGAATATCTACATAGTGTTGTTACCTATTGTGTCATACTATATATTCCTCATATTTCAAAAACTTTTGTGTAAACTCATTGCCACTCTCTTAAAGATATTAACTTTTTAAACTATAATCAATAATTATAAAGCAAGCAGAAATCCCCGACTTTACACAGTTTCAGTTCATTGCCCCAAAGCAGCCTTAAAACGATCTATTAAATGATTATTAGAAACCATTAATTATACTGTGAAACTCTAAGAGCTCAAATGTAATTTCATGGTTATAATTTTCTTGTCAGGTAATAAAACAGGATGAGCTTGGCAAGGATCTGTCTGACTGCACTCTGTTTGATCTGCTAAAATATGAGGATTATAACAGTGACAAGCACCTAGTTCTGGAAGAATTCTACAGAGCATTTGGTAAGGACAAGATTTTGTTTACTATGCTCACATTTTCCTTTCTATCCAACTCTCTTTTTAAGAATAATTCCCTAATTTTGAAGTGCCATGATGAAGTGCTTCAACAGTGAGCACAACTTGAATGTAGGGGAGAACAGCCTGAAATGGGATTAATTAATTGATAAGAGATGCATTGGTGTCCAGATTTCTCAAGACAATGATTTTGATAAAAGGGGTATCTGTAGAAGATCTGTTTTTCTGCCAACAAATGAATTTATGGATACACTATTGAAAAGCTACTATGTTCAAGATTAGGTAGTAATCCGTAAAATTGGTCAAGCCATATCCTTTTTCTGTATTTTCATTGCCAAAAGCCTAAAAGATACAGATATGTTTTCCATGCTGATCTGCCCTGCTGAGCTTATTGAACAAAATTTGAAAAAGGACACTCTGTAGAGGATTAATGTATTTTCATGAATTTTCAGTGCAACTTGTGAGTGGTGCTTCATTTCCTTCTTATTGCTCTATGGAGGGCAAAACTAAGTCATTTAATAATTTAATTTAATAATTTGCCACAGTCTGGCATAATCAACAGTGAAGCACAGGAGAGTTGAAGATCAGTCTTGAGGTTCAGTGACAGAAGTATGTGGAGAAACCTACACAACTACTGCATGCATTAATTCTGGTGCTGGCTATTAGTTGCTACTCGTCCTTCTCATTTATGAGTGCCAAACTTCACCCTTTTTAACAAGGAAATAATTTAGTGTATCCAGAAATACCACAGTCTCGCTCTTTGAAATGTGCAAATATGATGAACAGAATTTATAAATGATTCCATATGAATTATTTGGTATGGTTTTAAAAATCCTTAGGAAAGAGCCCATGGATGAATGATTGTTCTGCTTAAAATATTAGAGCATATTCAACATTTTGTGAAAACAATCAAAACTACTAGTCTTCTTGTTTGTATCTGCAGGATCTACCAGGACCATAGAATATAATCGGTATAATGTTTTTTTATCATGAAAGATGAAGAAAGGTGTATGGTATTATATAGTCAATGTCACATACTTTACGTAATGTAGTTTTTCTCATTGGCTACAAACAAGAGTATATCTGGACATTTAAACAAGATACTGAATATGATAGTTAGGGACTGGATAACTCGTTTAAATAAATGTTGGTCCATTTAACCTATTTCTGGAACAGATATTCAAAGAAGCACCCTCTGATTCTGAATGAGTCTATTCCATCTTGTATTTAGCTGTGACACTCTGAATAAGTTTCCCAGACCTGAAGATCTCTGTGTAAGCTCAAATGCTTGTCTCTTTCACCAACAGAAGTTGGTCCAATAAAGGATATTACCTGACCCACTTTATCTATATGACCCATAACTCAATTAGTAAGACTTCTTAAATGTATTACTGGTACCCGGAATGTGGTGTTATGAAAACAAGTGTAGAACCTTTGGATCTTGAAAGATGTGTTGGGGGGAGGGGCGATCATTGTAGCAGTGGATATATGTCTGCAGGTTTTGCATATGTTCTGTCAGGGTCTGAAGTTGCTTTGAGTGGGTATGTCCTGCTCTATGGGGAGCTTGCTTCACATGAGGAGGTTGGGGGGTTGTTGAAGGCCAAAAGTGGGGATTCTGAAAAAAAAATATTTCAGGATGGAGTCCCCATCGAATAGAGTTGTAGTTATTTGACACCCTGTATGAGTTCTAGTGTGGGATGGTAGGTGACAATTAAGGGTGTACAGTCGGCTTTAAAGAGGTGGCTTTATTTTTGTATTGAAGTAGGGTTGCTTGGGGTATTAGGGTGGTCCATTTCATGATACAGTCTACTTCTCTGGTGGAATGTCTGGTGAAGGCGATTTTGAGACAGTTAATGTGTATGTCCCAGACTTTCTCCTCAGAGCACAGTCTGTGGTATCTGAGTGGCTGGCTGTAGATAAGATTTCTTGTGGTGTTTTGGGCTGACTATTGGATCTATGAAGGTAGGTGTGGTGTAATCTGTGGGTTTCGTTTGTATCTAGTTGTCTATAGAGTTCCATTGTTGAAGCTGATTATTGTTTCCTGGAAGTTGATGTGTGGGAGTATTCTAGAGACAGTTTAATGGATGAGTGGTAGTTGCTGAAGTTGTGGTGGAAATATATGAAGTAGTTTAAGTTGTCTGTGCAGAAAATGAAATACCATCGATGTATCTCAAGTATCTCATTTGTTTTGTAGTGCATTTGTCCAGAAATTCTTCTTCAAGGTGGCCCAGGAACAGTTTAGCATTTCGGGAACCATCCTAGTACACATGGCTGTTCCTGTGGTTTTGACAAAGTGTTTGTTGCTGAATATTATGTTATGGGTTAGGATTAAATGGGTGAGTTTGGGAAAATGTTTGGCACTCTGAGTGGCATGCACTCTGTTTGTGGTAATCCCTGAGCATTGGAGACCCTGTTGATCTCTATCTGTGCACAAAAATACATTGCCAGAATGTCAACTCTACGAAAAGTTTTGGGTTTTTATTCCTGGGTGCTGTATTCTGGAAGCCATTTGGTCAGCTGGCCCCAAATTTGGATCACTGACCACATTCTGCATCCTCATAAGGCAAAAGAGATTTCAAGGCAATCCAATTAATCAAAGTGCTATAAAATCCGTATGAACAGTCAAACTTTAAGCAGAAATGCTTATATTAATTTTAACTGTAGGTCTGCTATAACATTTCTTATGGTATCAGCGTAATTCTATATGGACTAGATGCAGTCTTTTTTGTCTTTATACTTTAGAAGTATTCAATTTCTTGAAACAAATCATTTTATATTAATATATTGTCCTCTTTAATGTCACTTCCAAAATGAAAATCTCTGAAGCATATAGTGCAGGTGGCCTTCACAATGGTTTAGAAAAACTCAAGGCTTTACTACAGTCAAATAAATAGTAGTAAATTATTCTGTGTGATCGTTTAACAGATGCAGATAAATTTGTAGACAATTCCATTTATGATAGCAGTAGAAAAGAATGAAGGTAATGTGGAAATTTCTGAATAGAACTCATTGAATACAATGAATGTTAATATCAAGCTTTATCATAAATAATGCAACAAAGTAAAGTTCCAGTTGTAGCAAGTGGCATCCTCTATGAAGTGGAGAAAAAAATTATTACATTAGTAAGGGTAACACACTGCAGAAGATAGTGTAGAACTATTTCTAAAGGCAATTTATGGCGAATAAAGGTGCCTGGAAACAAATATTGAGGCAATTTGGATTTTTTTAAATGCTACTGAAAACACCAGGAGCTAACTGTGCAAAACAACAGAAGGCCTAGTTACAATACCCTTACTCTCAATGATAGTGGTGTAAGGTGCTGCTCAGCATCCATTAGGATATCCTAATCTGATCCATAGTGATTACTTACAGGTTAGAATACCATGTTCTAGTTCTCTACATAATGTATGATAGAATGCTTCAAATAATGGAATGCACTTTATTTTAAAGTACAGATAGAGTTGGGGTCAGAAAATTCAGATCCGGATTGCAAACATTTCATATTTCCATGGTGTTCAGGGAGTTTTGATCAGGGCTACGAAAGTGACAGACTCTTCCTTAAAATTTGACTCTGGGCTGATACTCCATTGCTCCTCCATCCCCAAAAAGATTTTGTTTTAGACTCCTGCCTTATTTTGATGTACATTTCACTGTAATTAGTCTTATTTAGTTGTAAATTTGTCAAACATGGATATGCCATGGAAATATTGCAAAATCATATTTCCAAATTTATGACTCTGCTCCTGCCCAGTTATAAAAGAGGCCCGGGCCCAACAATAATACAAACGCATCATCTGATCCAAAGCTCACTAAAATGGATGGAAATGTTTCCATATATTTCAGTGATTTTTGGATCAGGCCCATAAGGCCAAAATCATGGACTCCTTATACAGTCCACACAACCACTGAGTTAAGTGTGAGGTCCTAAGAAGGGATTGTAGGATTTGGTCCTAACATTTTCAGATCACCTTGAGTCTACTTTCGTATCTTTTTAAATTTCCCAAACCTGTTTTATTTATTTATTTCACATTTTGGAGATTGACAGGGAATAGATGCAGAATAATGCCCTTTATTATGTTGAATGACACAGTTTAGCAACTGATATTTACTTTTAATATGTGGTTCTTTAAATGCTACATTGCTGTATGGCTGAAATTATTTCTCACGTTATGCCTAATAAAGTCTCATTCCTAGTGATGCCATGTGATTCCCAGATATGGAAGGATTCCATTGTATGTGTGTAATTGCTGAGACTCAAATCAAATTCTTTATCTGAAAAAAACAACCCCTATATGGGACCAAAATAGTGGCTACTTTACTAAAACCTACTAAATTACTAAAAATTGTATAGAAGTGCTTTAAGGTTTGGATTTGTTTATTTAAGTAATAATTCCTGATTACTTGTATCTAAGTATTTGAAAACACATTTGTGAGTCCCACACATTTCAAGGTGGCATCTGGAGCTTGCAAACCACCTTCAACTTCACAGTTTTTGCTTATCTGTAACTTAAGTTTTCTTTACTCACCCATATCATACACACAGCTCATGAAAAATCCAGTTCATGAAAGTTCATCCGAAAGCTTCATCCAAAGCTCACGAAAATCCAGTTGCAAGACTCTCATTGACTTCAGATAGCTTTAGATGAGTATTTTGGATGACTGGTTATGGCATTAAATGCAAACCTCGATATGCAGTGTGCCAATTCTGCCCTCTTATATGCACTTACAGCTCCAGCTGACTTTAGTTGGAGTTGCAGAGTTTTATATATGGATACCTGAAGTCAAAACTGGGTCCTATACGTGGAATGTCATATACAATAGCAGTGTGGTAAGGCTACCAGGATTTAAAATGGTCACTTTACTGTTAAAATAACAATTTTCTCTTCCAGTTTTGTTTTCTGCTGTAGATCACTCCACAACTCCTTGAGTGCATTTTTAAATCTAAAATGCTGTCATTATGGTTGGAAAATTGTGTAGCTGTAGATCTCCAAGAACCCCAGTACATTTTACCTCGTCAGATCAACCTAGTAAACAGAAACATCGGTTTTCACCACACTTGTCACCACTGATGTTTAATAATGTAATTTTACTAAATATTTGGGTTTTTTTTAAATTCTGAATGTTCTGTTAATAGACATGAAGGATTAATATCAGTGTACTTACCTAGATACAGTGCAAATCAATGCTGTGCATGCATCTCACACAGCTCTGACAAAGTGCCTTGCTCTTAACTGGATGAACACCTGTTACAACAGTCCTAGATCACTCTTGTACAGAAAATGTTTGCATCAAATAGCTGACTTGTGAAACAGACAAGTAAGAGTGCACCAATCACATTTTACTGTGACTAAGCCAGTATTTGTTAAGCACAGATGTCTAGAAATGAAAGACTAATATACTTATTCATGGTGCCACCTAGATGCTTAAATAAATATAAAGGCACAGTCATGTGAATTTTGCAGTTCCACAGCTGCAGAACTGTGCATTTTGCTGCAACCATGTACCTGACAATTTTTTTCCATATGGTAGTGGTTAGATAATTAATATAAGATCCCAGTGAGATGCCTATAAATGCCTGGAGATTAAGTTTTGCAACCTCTTCAGCTATCAGACAGTGTGGTATGGGTCAGTAGCTCTTGCGAATGAGTTCTGCACAGAGGTAGATACCAAACCACCACTGAACTTGCATAGGAACTTTGTTCCATGGAGCCAGACAGAGGATATGGCTCTGGAGCCTGGAATTGATGAGACTGAAGAGTAGAATTCACTATGAGGACCCAGACTTTCAGTCCTGTTGTTTCACCTTCCCTCTCTCCATCTTCTTGTCAGGTAGAAGTGAGTTGTGGCAGATCCACTTGGTTGATATATGTCATTGGATGGGATATTCAAAAACACCTGGCTGCGTTAGAGAGCTCAAGTGCTACTGAAAAGCAACTGGACTTGTATTTCTAAGTCACCTAAGTGCTTTTGAAAAACTCACCTAATGATGAAAAAATATTCAGAGACGTGAGCACAGAGCAATTTTAAATATTACATATATCTTAGCAAAAGACAAAGACTGAAACCATCACTAATATCTTGGAAATCCAATTGCTATCTACTGTGTCTCTCAGTACTGTGTCAAACTCATTAGTTGTAACTGCAATGGATTATTAACTCAATTCTGAGAATATTCACATCTTTGCATGACAATGGAATATTAATTAAAAGACTTAGACTCATGTTCAGAAGGGACTCACTTCCCATGGATGCCATTTTTCAGGCACATATAAGGAAGCTATTGTAGGCAGGATTGAAAATCCATCAATACTCACAATGACCTTGGATGGTAATTGAAGGAAATGGTTTTCCTTACCAACAAGAAGAAAAGGCAAATATTTACAGAATCTGAAGGCAAAAAAACCCACCATAAAAGCAACAGTCCAAGTGCAACAAGTTCCAAGTACCCATTCAAGGCTGTTGTATGCCATTGGGAGCACACTGAATATAAGCGGTTCTTCATTTAAAAGGAACTGCACACTGTGGTTACTCATACATCTTTGTAGGAGTCATAACAAAATTCTTTGTTATGGTGGACAGCATATCAGACTAGAGATTGAATTGGGCTTCCTGCCAAATTGTGCGTGATTCTGCATAGAATTTACTCAAATATCTCTTTTGCCACCCAGTCATTGATACTCCTCCCACCCGCATTTCACTGAAGAAAGCTAAATGCACAAGAGAAGTAAATTAATAATTATTTTACAGTTGCTGTAGGTGCTTACAAAGTTTAAAGATGCTTTTGTAGAAATAGACGAGGGGGGGAGGGAAACTGTAGGCTGAAATGCAAGATCCCAGTCTGTTAAAGAAGTCAGATTGTTTGATCCTACAAAGGTCATTTTCCTTCCACAAAGTAAGAAAATTATGGCAACTCCTGTGCCAGCCAACATTTGGTGTCTACACAAATATCCCAGCACTAAACAATGTTTCCAATAATAAATCATCTAATAAAATTGTTGCTGTGTTGTGGAAAACAACTTGGGACAGAAACTCTCACATGTGGCTGAGACAACATAAACTTTTGTGTTAACTCAGTCGCAACCTGTGCTAATGCAATTGTGGCATAGCCTCATATTCTTGAGCTGGGTCAAGGTCTTTAGGAGGACCACGTACACCAGGCAACATTCTTCTGCTATAATGCAAAGAAATAAACATATTCATTGTATTTTAAGATATGGATGAGATTTTTCAAAAGTGATTGCCTAAAGCTAATCTGTGAGGTCCATTTTGAGGTGCCTAAGTAAGTTGCTTTATTTTCCAAAGTGCTGAGCAGCACTGACGTCAGACCATTTTTAGCCATTCATTTAAAATCTATTTAATAAAGGAGATAAATATTGCATGTTGCCAGAATAAGTATGGAATTAGTGAAAGCCTCTAAGTAATTGAGGAACACAAGCCCCTTTTGAAAGCCAACGGGACTTACGCTTCTAAATTATTTAGCCTCTTTTGAACATACTGACCTGTAAATTAAAATAATTAACATACTTGTGCTGTAAAACACATGGGCACTTGCTAAATACAATTACTGAAAGAATATTTATCATTTGATATACTCATTATAATTACAAAACAAATTTCCCCTCCAAAAGTGAAATCAATACTTTCAGCAACATCATTGCAGATATAATTCAGTGAGCTACTTTCAGTATAGTATTTTTCAGTTCAGTGTTAAACTCTCATAGTAAAATCTTTAGCAGGATACAAAAATACTTTAGAAACTCCATGAGCCAAAGCACAGCAGCTGGAGCTGAGGCCAAAGTCTGAGTTTAGGGATGATCTTTGGGCATCCAGCTGGAAGTTGACCTGTGTGAATTGAATTCAATTGGTCACTTCCTCAGAAAGTAGTTAGCAGCGCCTAGTTTACTGAATTAAGTAAGGGAACATGCTGCCTTCTCCAACAGACCTCCCAGAATATGTAAGTTTACGATAAAGGCTTATTCATTTGTTTTTTTGGTTTGTTTTTGTTTTGTTTTTTGTTTTATTTTGTTTTACTCAGTTGCTTCTTCCACTGACTCAGAGCAGAAGGGAGCTTAGGGTTTCTCTTTATATGAATAGGTAAATATAAATTAGAATATTGAACTTAATCACAGATAGGAACAATTTTCAGAGAAGCCTTTTAGTATGGTCTAGACTTCTTAGATTTATTGGGCATTTATGATAGTCAGAATATACAGAAGGTTATGTTTCAAGTTGCTCTTTTAGAATGAGCAGTGAGGTAGTATCATGCATGATAGGTCCATTAGAAATATCTAAGATACACAGGACAGGGCTTATTTAAAAAAAATCATATCTTGTTTCTATTTTTGAAAAGCTTGTGTAGAACTTTGTTATACAAGCTGGACAACTTATTTTACTGAACGTTCTTAAATTTCAAATGTATACAATGTTAACAAAATCAGCATTAAAAAAACTCTCTCTTTCAAGGAACAGTTTTAGAGGGGAAACTCTTTTAGTTTCATTCTGTTGCTTTAGAAGACAACACCTTGGCAAAATGTACCGATTTCAGAAAATTCCATTTCAGACTTCATTTCCAAAAGTAATAAGCACATTTTCAAGTATTATTGTGCTATTAATCCATAGCTTTTGACTCCTATATTCTTTTTTCCCTTTAATGTTGTGCTGCCATAATGGGCTATCATATGCAGTTTCTTTAAGTTCATATCTTGCCTACATCAAAGACTTGGGAAGAGATTATTGCAGGCCAACTGAAATAAAATGTAATATTGGATATAGAAATCTTCAAAGACCGAGTGGGAGAAAATAGTTGATTCTTATTCTATATACAGCCAGCATATTATACTTGCTTTTGAAATATGAAAAAAAGCATTGATTTATCTATTACTTTCCTTAGCACAACAAACTTAATTCAAGAAACAATTAAACCCTTGCTTTTCTCTTTTAAAATGGTTAATATTGCATTATGAAACGTTGAATTTTCTGTTTGTTTTTCTTTAGTGCTCAGTGGCCTAAAACCATGGGGTGGATGGGACAGTGTGTGTGTGCGCGCACACACACATTTTAAATGGACCCAATTACATTGGTTGGATCCAAGCTTGCATCCACACAGATCATAGCCCTTCACATGGAAGTAGGGAGAGCCCCCATGTACTGGTTTCACTGTGGTGTCCCTACCTTCCTCTTTTCTCTCAGAGCCTGGGGATTGATCAGGGCTACAGTGGGCTGGCTGAAGAAGGAAATGTAAGGATGGGAGGAAGTGTGCTGTCTCTTATCTCCCCCAACTCCCTTCCCCACCTCTCACTCCTCAGATGTTTCCTAGGAAAAATACTACAGCTGGACATGCAAATCTTTGAAGGATACCTCTAACTCACTGGTTACTAACTTCTTCTGGTGGTGCCAACCTTTGGAAAGCCATTATTAGTCACAATAACCTTTATGAAAGTTTTCAGGGTACCCCACCTCTGTGTCTCCTCTTGCCATGCCCTGCACAGCTATATCGTTTTTTTCTATCCATTTTCTATCTTCCATTCTGCATCTGTTCCATGTTCTTTCCTCCCGTTAAAAATATAACCTGTTTTTGGTTTTGCTTTCTAAAGTTTAGTGTGTCTAAATTTAAAGACACAAAAAATTGATGAGTCAAAAATTCCAAGTTTTACACACTATATTCATGGGACGATTGCATTAAATAACTGTTTGCAGTATCTCAACCCATCTTTACAAGAAGGTGGGGAAAAACAAAACTAACAATAAAAAAGCTGTGGTGGCTCCTTCTCTCTCCTTGTCTCATTTATATTGCATATATTCTGGGACAGGATCATTCTTAATGCTTTTTTCCTTGTAGACCACTGAGCCATCACTTAAATAATAAAAATCTAAATTTAGGGTTTTATTTTGCCTTGAGAAATGAGAAATTTTATCAGTTAGCAAATGAGTGCTTATTTTATCTGGTGAGTAACAGATTATATCTTCCTAGTTTCTTAGTTCTCCTACTATACAGTAGTCTAAAGGTTATCATTTAAAAAAGCACCCTTTTTGGTGGACAAAAAAGATATGAAGGAAACCTTTCTTTAAAAAGAGACTACTTTTATCTCTCTATACCATCAAATAATCTCAGCAGGGCAGTGTATAATAAAGATGGTTTCCAATAACCATATTTGACTGTGTCCATCATTTTGGTGCACGCACAAGATGCTTTTCTAAAAAGCTTCCGTTGTGACAGTTGGTTTCTTTTGACTCATTGATAGATTGGGAATGTCTAAACTAAAAATGAAAAATCATTTTCTGCAATCCTATGTGGTATGAAAGCTGAAGGTATTATTTACTGAACCATGTCCTAAGAGCTATTATGAAGTCTTAAAAAGTAGGTCTCTTTAATTCTCTAGTGATAGAAAGCATGTCTATTATGGTCACTGCTAAAAAGTCAAAAAATTGCCAGTAGTTGCTACACTGTTGTCTATTTCTTCATATAGAATAAAAAATAACTGTAGTATCCCAGATAAAGTGGTGTGATGATTTTTAGTAAATGCTGACTTTTTCATAGAAACCGGTACATGTGTGTATTGGAGAAGGGAGGGAGTATCAAAACTTCTGTTATAGCTATTCGTATGATTTTGGTTTGTATTGGAACAATTTACCAAAGGTCATGTTGATTTTCCTTCACCAGTAATTATTAAATGAAGATTGGATTTTTTTCCCTAAAAGATGGTCTAGAAATTATTTTGGGAAAGGTCTATGGTCAGTGCTCTCCAGGAAGTCGGATTAGGTGATAACACTGATCCTTTCTGGCCTTGAAATCTATGAATGCTAATGTTGTTTTACACTGATATTCATCACTTCTAATTGTTGCTGGTTCTCTGTGTACTCAAATAATACATAATAATTGCATATGTTTACATGTATATTGTATAGGGTGTGTGTGTGTGTGAGAGAGAGAGAGAGAGAGAGTTGTCCCAATATGTTGTTAATTTGGTCACTGTGATAGGTAAAAGTTCATTGGTAGCCAACGGTCAGTCCTGTCTTCACTACACGCCATACTACAAAGTATCAATTTATCCAAAATCCTGTTTTTTCAGAGATTTTTAGATTCATTCCAAATCCCTTCTAAAAACTGGGGTTGTGCTGTACTGAAAATAAACTCATCCGTGGATTCTTGAGCCTGTCTCCTGGAATTCTTAGGCACCCAGAATTCTGTGTAACTGTAGTGATTTTATTTATGAAATTCCTGAGGGGTGGAGGGCAGAACACAAAGGTTTTAAAGCTGTAGGCAGAGGTAAATATATTGCAGTGTTGTGTCATAAAACATTTAGAAACAGAATGCAAAACAATGGAAAAATTGCATTCCCTGTGTGGGTAGTTGCTAAATATACAGAGCCAGGGAATAGATTGTCTAGAATGGAAGAGAGATTGGGGAAATTCACCTGGTTATTTCTCCCACAGATGAATAAATCACTGAAGATAGAAGCAATGTCAGTGCATTTTATTCATATTGTATTATAGATACAATCCCTCACATTGAGGACATATGGTAGTACTTGTGTTGGAGGGAATATCTATATTATTTCACAAACAGATTGGACTTTGTATGTAATAAATGGTGCAGATTAATTCCTTCTTGATGTGTTTCTGAAGTGCTGAGTTCATATCCATTATTATTTTAACTATTTTTATGCATTTAATTTTTATTATCTTAGATGTTGGGTACTAATGCACAATGATTTCAAAATTTAATTAAAAAAACAATTATATAGAGGTCTGATGTTTTTAAAGCTGTGGTTAATATGCATATCTTTCTCTCTCTGCCACCAGGTAAGTGTGTTTAAGTATGGGATTTCTGCTGTGGGCTGGAAAGTTTATTCCAGTGCCAAGGTGTACTATTAGTTTTTTAACAAGGGACTCAACAAATAGTTCTTCTCTCAATCCCTGATCCAGCCAAGCATTTAAGCCTGTGATCTGTCTCAATGGAATTATTCATTTGCCCAAATGCTTGCTTGAATTGGGGCCAAAGTGTTTAGCATCTTGAAGGATCCTGCAGACACTTATAAACATGCTTGACTTCAAACACATGAGTAATCCCATTGATTTAAGGCTGTGTGTAGGTATTTGCAGCATCAGGGATTTAGTCTGTGATAGGACTCCTGGATTTGGAATCCTCTTGGATTTCAGAGAAGGATAGTGAAATGGCTTCCTGGGTTCAGAAAATGTCTCTGCCTCTCATCAATCAGCAATAGCAAAAGAGGAGAAATGGGTCACTTTTGAAATGTTTTATCTTCATCTAAATACTCTACCTAGCTAAAGAGAGGGTTGAGGCACATCTCTGACCTTCAGTGCTTGTAACAATCAAGCCTTTTTCACATATTTGTAGCATTTATTTATCTGTTTATTTTCCTGGTGAAGTAAGTATTGGGGGGAAGGAGTGGAGTTACTTATTGATCGAAGCCCACAAAATTTGTTCAAATTAGTATGATAGAGCTTGTGGACTTCTGCATGGGGTTTTTAATTGGCCTTATCTGTGATGACACATAGAAAACATAAAAGACTGAAAATGGATGACTTTTGATAATATGCAACTACTATTAGTGTTTTCATTTTCCTAGTTGAAAATAAGATATGAAATTAAACATGTATGGATACGGTTCATAAACTTAGTCTAACAACATATAATGAAAGTTATACTACAAAAAATCTTTGTTTTTATTGCATTGGCTACCTTCAGTAACAGCCATAAATTCAACAATTTCATGATATTAAAACCATTTTTCAGGTAGGTAATTTTTGTTTTATTTAAGAATTTCACAACCAAGAATGCAAATTGTCCTTGCTAGTTTGGTTTGCTTCTTTTCAAGATAACTTAATATACGGCCTGAGTCTTTCTTAGTCTTGTGAATATCATAAGTCATTTACATTTGTTGTATCTTACATAAACCATAAGGACAGGATCCAATTGTGCAATGATCTCAAAACTATAGCAGTAATGAGCGTTTATAGCACATTTTCTGTTTATAGCACAATAATTAGACTAAGGTTATGAAAGTAAAATTTTGTTTGGTAAGCTTTTAAGCTTAAAAAGTGTTATTTTTCAGTTCTGTTTCTGTGTTTATAGTTTAAAATTGGATTTTTTTTTACTGAGTTTTACATATTTATAATTACTTATGGGCAAATCTGAAAATGTTCAGCAGTCTTGCAACTCTTTCCTGCAATTAGATCCCGTAGTGGATGTACTTTTGGGTGCAGGGGCAAGTTTGAATGCTTTTATAAATTCTCACAACATTCTATGCCTACGACACTGGATTGAAATTTTTGCAAAAATGGGCTCAGTTACAAGATTTCTTGCATCTAATTAGACTAAATATATCACAAGAGCAAACATTTTCACACTTTTTCAGCAGTCTGTTTCTGGTTCAATCTGATAGACAAAACTGTAAAGGCACATGAAAATTAAATTTAATTGTAGAAGTTATCCAGCCTTTTACAAACAAAAAAGTTCTCTCCAGATTAAGTGGAGTGGAGAACTGGGACTATATTTATGTCATCTGAATCGTTTGACTTATAAAGAATTACTGTATATGAAATACCAAATCATGCGGTGAGATCTTTTGCCTCCTCTCAGGTCTCTGGCTGGAGCAAAGTGGTTTGGTTTAATAAAAAAAAAACCCAACCAAACAAACCTAAAAATAAAATAAAATTCTTGAAAAGAAAATGTTTTTCAACATTTTCTAAATAAAACATTTTGATTTATTTTTATTTTAAACTACTTTTTATGTTAACATTTTCTAGATGTTTATTTTTAAAGACATTAAATAGTCAAAATTTTTCACTTGACACAAAACAAGTTGTTCCTTTGTGGGTTTTTAGTGTTCTATTTGTTGAATATTTTTTGTAATTCATTTTCTGTTCAATCTGAAACATTTGCTTTCTAGAACTGGCAGCAACCATAATATCTGCTAATTAGCTATATTCCTGAGCCTCACTGCAATGACAGGTGTGATTGCAACTTGGGTAGGTGTGCCTAGTTTTAATATAGCTAACACTGCTGAACTAGGTGTGCCTAGTTTTAATATAGCTAACACTGCTGAAATTATCAGTGAAGATAAGTGGCATGGACCATGCTGTGGTCTTTATAACTCTGCCTGAAATCCTGGATTATACGCATGCTCCTAACCCATGCTGGATTCCATGTTGGCATGTCTTCACTGCTATTTTAGCTGTGCTACCTAAATTAAAACTAGCACAGGTATTGCTCTGTAATCACATCTCTGATCGCATTATAGAAATATCCTTACGGTATATTACGTCACCCATAGTTATTAACTGAGTGCACAAAGTAATTTTAATAGGAAAATACACACTGATTATTCTTAGTTACAATACCTATCTACTACTGAATTTTATGTCATTCATGAAAGTTCTGTTAATGAAAAAATATTTACACTTTTATAAATTATAAATCCAGCAGTAGAGCTATGCAAAAATTTCAGTTCTCATTTAATACATTTTTACTTCAGCTTTGGCATTTTTGTACATATATAGCTACTAGTTCTGCAAAAAATTACATTCATGCCTTGATTCAGGAATAATACTTAAAGTTAAGTATGGGCTTAAATCACATTGCCTTCAAGTTAAGCACATTTTTATGTGTTTCCAGTGAGTAGTCAGTGGTACTATTCACTGTGTATAAAATTACAGGTATACTTGTTTTAAGTCTTTGCAGAATTGGGATCTAAATATTTAGCCATCACATCCATGGAGCTTCACTGAAGTTTATTTTTATATAGGCTGTAAGCATTTGTAGAGGCTGATTAGGATCAAAGTTTATCTTACTACCATCTGCTCTTTAGACACCAGGAGTTCTAGCAAATCAATTTAACCATTCAGTGTGTTAAGAGCTTTTAAGAATATGGTGGTTCGCTAGGGATACTGAGTGCCCCCTCTCAACCGCCCGCAATAATTGTCTTCCAACTTGGGGTTTGTCTGGTTTTGTTTTCCAAGATTAAAACACACTGGTTCAAATCCTGTGCAAACCCCACCAAAGTTGTGGGAGTTATGGGGGATGTAACTGAGGACAGAATTTGGCCCACTGTTGTTAGTGGGGATCAAACAGTTACGAAGCTTAAAGAATATGCCCCATTATGTTCCGTGCATACCAACTAGTTTAATTTAAGAGGTGAAATTTGACTCCTAGGCAAAGCTCAAACATTATATGGAAATCAGTATTGGTGAGGTATGGAAACCTCCTCTCAACCAATAGCCACAATGAATGGCATGTTTACAGCTGGGTGGTGGCTTCCCTCTCCATCCTATATTCCTTCCCTCTCCTCCTGCCTATGAATATTTGTCCAATTGATTGATAGATTTGCAGAGTCACTGGCTATGCCTCTGCCTCTGCCTCTGCCTCTCCAGCCCACCCCATTTCCCCATTTCAGACCCTTGTAGAGATCTCCTGCACAGCCACACTCTGTAGTACACAGAGCACTTTAGCGTTCTTCGTGTGGCCTCTCTCTCCTTCTGATCCAGTGGAACTATGGCAATTATGTTACGTGTCAGCATGTCTGAAGTCCCTCTGCAGTTAGGAAGATTTAGTATTGATGACTATATTAGATTGATGGTTGTATCACTTTGCTGATAGAACTAGAAGTAAAGACAATAGTTACTAAAGTCTGATTATTGTGAAATTCTAGGCAATTTCAGAGGTTCTAAATATTTAGTCATTCTGTTATGGTTTTGAGAAAGGAACATTGAAGTTCAGAATGTAAATCCAGCTATTCACTAAATAAAAAGGGTAAATTATTATATTTTAAAAATACTAAACCTTCATGTATAAAACCATGAGTTACTGAGGATTGCAATTCTTCTCTTCAAAATTTCCATTTCTTATTGATTAGTTCCAGAAATATCTTGCAGATTTAACTGCTGCATTTTAAGTGTTTAATCTGAGGTAACTGCAGTTATGCAATATTAATATTCAGCATCTCTATTTGTAGTAAACATAAGAATCATTACATTGGGATTCATACCAGTAAAATTGCTTGAAAATGTTTGCTAGACTTTTAACATCTAAGTAAAATGTTTTTGCTTGAGCTAGTCATGTGCAAATACATGTGTGGATCTCTACTGAAACTGATTTTTGCATAAATTCCCTTTTCCAGTTAGATAAATTTATCAAACTATTGTACAATATATTAGGTCAAAGCTTATTATCCTTTTATATTAATTATATCACTGTCACTTTAGTGAACTGACACATGCACGTGGTATAGGGGCTAAACTGTGTTTTCCATAAAATTGTTGTATATAAAATCTGTTTTCAGAAAACAAGTCAAATAATTTTATTAAAAGTAATAAAGATGTATCCCTTAAGTCCTGTTAGCGTTACTGTTTGTGTATATTTGCAACTACTGGCCATTGTTTGTCAAATTTTGCCCTCAATTTATAGCCATAAACCCCACTGACTTTAATAGGTTTATGAAAGTGTAGTTAACAGCAAAATTTCATCTCTCTTGGCATAATTGAATGCAGTGTAGTGTTTTTATCTTTCCTTCAGCAAGAAGAAAACAAGTGGCCCAGATCTACTGGGCTACTTTGCAGAAATATAATTTTAAAAGTAATTAATTCATCAGTTCGTTTATGGTGAACAACTGAAAAAGTCTAAAAAGCATAACATGAATGATTCAAACTTCTTCTTTATACTTCACAATATAGAATTCTAGAATATTAGAGTTGGAAGGGACCGCAAGAGGTCATCTAGTCCAACCCCCTGCTCAAAGCAGGACTAACCTCAGCTAAATTATCCCAGCCAGGGCTTTGTCAAGCCGCAGCTTTAAAACTGCTAAAGATGGAGATTCCACCTCCTCCCCAGGTAACCCATTCCAGAGCTTCACCACCCTCCTAGTGAAAAACTTTTTCCTAATATCCAACCTAGACCTCCCCCACTGCAACTTGACACCATTGCTCCTTGTTCTGTCATCTACTACCGCTGAAACAGCCTAGCTCCATCCTCCCTGGAACCCTCTTTCAGGTAATTAAAGGCTGCTATCAAATCCCCCCTCATTCTTCTCTTCTGCAGACTAAACAAGCCTAGTTCCCTCAGCCTCTCCTAAGTCTTGTGCTCCAGCCCGCTAATCATTTTTGTTGCCCTCCGCTGGACCCTCTCCAACTTGTCCACATCCTTTTTGCAGTGGGGGGCCCGAACTGGAAACAATACTCCAAATGCGGCATCACCAATGCTGAATAGAGGGGAATAATCACTTCCCGTGATCTGCTGGCAATGCTCCTGCTAATGCAGCCCAATATGCTATTAGCTTCCTTGGCAACCAGGGCACGCTGCTGATTCATATCCTGCTTCTTATCCACTGTAACCTCCAGGTCCTTTTTGGCAGAACTGCTGCCTAACTTGTCAGTCCCCAGTCTATAGCTGTGCATGGGATTCTTCCGTCCTACGTGAAGGACTCTGCACTTGTCCTTGTTGAACCTCATCAGATTTTTTTTGGCCCAATCCTCCAATTTGTCTAGGTCACTCTGTATCCTATCCCTCCCTTCCAGGATATCTACCACTCCCCCTAGTTTACTGTCATCTGCAATATGTTGTGACTAGGGTGTTTGAAATATTATCCCTGAAAATGCCCCTTCTGTTCTGCATCACTATACTGACTGGGAATTATGCTTAATTTCAACTTTTTGAATCACATGGCGGATTTTATTGGCTAGCATCCTGAGCTCATGTCCTGTAGACATTAAAGAAAAGAAAGCCAAAGCAACATTGGAAGTTATAAATAAAACACTGGAATAATCCTCTCATTGTTACCATATGAGAATTTAATAAATTTATCATTAACTCTCTGAACATTATTGTTCTCCAGGCTGCCACCCTGTTAAGTGCTTAGGATGCTGACTAGTTTTTAAAACTGTTGAGTAAAGTATATTTAGACAAGTCCGCAACTAACAGCATCATTTTATACATCTGAATTGAGTTCCTGTTTTGTCCCTCAGGCTACTGGTTTTAGATGAAATGTTTGGGGATACAAATTACTTATGAAAACAAGAATATATATAGTATACTGAATACAAGAATAGTATACTGGAGAGCTTATGTCCTGTATTTCTAGTGGTTTGATGGACACTGAAAAAAGTTCCATTGCATTCAGGAAAGTTCTTGTATCAGTAAAATAAACAAACTTCAGGGGGAGATGGTGATAAGCTTGAGCCAAATACAGTCCTTATTCATGAATGACTTCTATTGATCTAATTTTAGCTGATTATATCTACAGCCTGAGGAATATGATGGTGGGGAGTTGGAGAAGCCAGACGGTTGGGAGCTGATGGAAGTGTGGGTAAGGAATAGAAGGGGGAGACGGTTGAAAGAGACAGAATGGGGCAGCAGGGGGTGGGTATGCGTAGAGGGGAAGAGAGGCTGTCACAGTGTCAGAAGGTTCTATAATCACTAATATAACACATTTTCCTGAAGAACCTGACATTGAACCAAGTTTCTATATTCTCTGCTGTCAGAAAACACCTGTGAAACCCAGGGGTAAAATGTTTCTTTTTCAATGACTGGTCAATGTAGAGGATTCCAACCTACTCCTGCTACAGTTAATCTGCTATCTTAGGTAGGTCTGTGCGGTGGATCTGAAGACCTGACATCTGCTGATGAGCCAAGCTAGCAGTCAATACGATTTCATAGGACAGATTTTTTTTTTCAGTTTGTTTAAATAAATAAATATTTTAAAAGATGGGAAGCATTTAAAAAAACATTAAGGTTGCAAAGTCAAGCCCTCAGAAGTAAAGATATGCCTTAATTAAGGTTTTCCTGGCAACCTTTATTCAGCCACCCAATGCGTGCATTATGATACAAGCTTTAATTGTATGATCACATACATATATATTCCAAAGGACTGTGTCTTATTCAGTGCACAGGATGGATGATGATCTGGGAATGAATCAGGGATATATAGTGAACTAAGCTGTTGTGTGTAGGACCTCTGCCCCATTTGTTACAGAAACTGGAAGGGGTGCAGTGAATGAGACAGAGGATTTCAGCAAAAGAAAGGATGGCCTTATAGTTAAGGTTGCAGAATGCTACCTTGGAGAACTGGATTCTATCCCTATCTTTTGTAGAGTTTCTATGTGATGCTGGGCACATCTCTTGAATGGAAATGTTTATAGTCATCCACTAGTTGTGTGCTCCCCCTTTTATGAGTATCCAGGGGTCTTAGTTGCAGAATTGCTGAGCAGTCATGACTGCAAATGAAGTTAGTATGGGATGTGCTTTGAATATATAAAGTGCTACGTAATGCTAAGTACTCTGAAAAACCAGCTCCCAGGCATCTCATATTGGGCACCCAAAATGAATGGACACTGACAATTCTGACCTTCATCCCTCCATGCCTCAGTTCCCCTATCTGTAATGAGGCAAAAATAATACTACATATTCTTACAGTGGTGTTGGGAAGATAAATTCACTAATATTTTCAAAGCACTCACATACATAATGAAAGCACCATAGAAACACTTAGGAGGAAATTAATAATTGTGTATTGAGTGTAGGTTTGAATGGTATACAGTAAATATGGCCTTGGTTCACACACTGCATGTGGAGGATAAAAAGAAATATTGAACTGAATGTGGCCGGTGTCCTGTTTGACTTTGCAACCTTTACATTTGTTTAATTATTGTAATGTAATGTACACACAAAACAGAATTCAAACATAAAAGTTTTTTATATATTTTATACATAATTTTCATATATATATTCTTGACTTGAAGAATATAATTTAAGAAAAGATGCAACAGGTAGTTACAGCAAACAAAAAGTGAATGGAGAGAGAGGATGAGAGAAATGGTGATAGGAATACATAGTTATCTTTGTGGACATCTTTTCTAATATTTGCATTGTCTGTCTGTCCATATACCCTATAATCTTCCACTTGAATTGTACTTTATAAAACCTTCCATAACTTTATCAATCACCCCCTCATAACTAACAGCTGTATATTTTATTTGTCATCATTCTGTGTGTATAATTTGAAATAATTCATTTAATTTTCCAAAAATTAGCATTCACTTCTTGCTCTTCACATACCATCAACCATGCATGCTGTAACATGCCACTGTTTCCATGGGAAACACTATTTTCACTTTGATGGCATTTAGTGCTATCATTTTCTAATTTCTGATATTGGATGAATTTGATGTTAATGATGTGATAAACCTTTATAATCAGACATATCAAGACTCATGATTGATTTTATTCCTCATTAGATTTCCTGTGTGGGTTTAGAAAGTGCAGTGTATAATCACTCTGTAGATCTATTGTTTGTCAGCCTTTTGTACATTATGGAAGTTGCAAAGTCCTAGTTCAACTATTGTTGAAAAGGAATCAGTCACAATAGTTCATTGACTAATTATGTGAAACATAAGTATCTATTGAAAAGCTTTAACATGAAAATATTACTGGTAAGTAAATAAATGTATACATACCTTACATATATTGTATGTAGTATTGTATATAGTACTACTTATTTGGTAGCATTTGCTTGTTGTAAGAGTGCTCTGCCACAGCCCCTCCACTTCCACCACCCTCTTGCTCACAAATGACTTGAAGACCCTCTGGATTAGCAGTCACTAGAGCAGTTTATTTACAGTACCTTTATGCATCCCCCACCTTCAGAAAGTTCCTGGCTAGGGCTAGCAGCCTCTGGGGCTTCTCTCCTCCTATGAGACAGGTAGAGACTCTTCACTCCCCTGGGTTCCCCCTTTCTTCCTCTATCTGGCATATTAGCCCTCCTTAGTCAGCCTGGCAGCTGCTTGCTATCTGATAATCTGTTACAAGCAACTTCTCAGCCCAGTTAGGTGGACAGCTGTCTCCCATTCCTTAATCAGGTACGGGTCCTCCTATCCAGCTCTAATGCACCTTAGTTAACTGGTGCTGGAGTGACAGAGGACTGGCTAGGGAGATACTACCCAGCACTCTGTCTCACTTGTTTATAAAAATGTCAGGGTTTCAGAGTTTGTATCTGAGAGATTAAGTACCTATGAGTGCATTTTTTTTCATAAATTCAGATTTTCAGTGCAGGTTAATATGGCCTGACTGGTGCTACTTAGTTGCCATGCCTCCAGATGTCATGTGGAATCCATGCAAAAGATGATTCAGCCTATTGATATATAATATATTTGGAGCTGGGATAGTAGTGATCTAAATAAAACTCTCTCTTATGTTGTGCAACCAGTAAAGAATTCAACAATTGTATGAGTCTGATCTTACACTTCTAAGTGACAAAACTCTTAATGACTTCAAGATTTTACTCAATAACTTCAATTTTGAATGTAGGATCAGGATCTAACTAACAATAGGATATGGTTCTGAAGACAAATATGTTATGGAGATGGGTGGCCAAACTCATTCTGCTGAAAGAGGGTAGCGGAAGCAGGAACCAGGAAGCAGGGTAGAGGATAGTGGGGATGAGGGGAGGGGACATAGGTCTGAAAAGGATCTGGGGTGCTGTGGAAGACTGGGGCTGAATGGGCAAGGACCTAGATAGCGGAGAGACTGGGTCAAGGAGCCTGGATGGAGGGATACTGAGACCGGAAGAAAAATCCAGGAGGGAGATTGGGGCTGTGAACCAGATTATGGGGAAGGGAAGATACACATTGGATGATGAACCTGGAGGAGGGAACTGGGACTAGCCAGGCTAGAAGATTGGGGACAAGGAGGGAGAGAGCTAGGATGGGATAGGCAAGAAAATGAGACAGAGGCAGGAGGGAAGAGATAGGACTGAGACATGTAGAAGGGGAGAATAGTTATACTTGAGGGAAAAAGAGAAGAGTCCATGACCCCTAGAGCACACCCCCTTCCAGAGCCTGGAATGGAACCCAAAATTCCTGAGTCTCCTCATTCCTCTATTTGCTCTATATCTGTGATACCATTGGCAAGGTGTATATCTCATCCCGCTTTATTGCTGGGCATATAAAGGATGAGAACTTACTAATGTTATTTGTTACTCCACTAACTCAAGTGGCAGAGGTCCATGTGGAGTTCCGGCCCTGCTGATGACCGAGATGGGTATCAATGTGATGCCACATGATGGAATAACTTTTTTAAAAACAAGGAAAAAAAATTTTTAAAGGAAATTACAGACACAACTATGTTACAAATATTAAGGTTGTAAAGATAAGCGCTCAAAAGTTAGGAAATGCCAGAATTAAGAAAGCTAAGGAAATGCATAAGGATGTTGAAATAAGGTTGCACAGGCAATCTTAATTCTTGCATTTTTTAATTCTGGGTTGGCTATGCGACATTAATACTTTTTTCTTAATATAGCTTTTGGTGTGTAATATAATAAAATTTATTTCACCAAGCACTCAAGAAGCATTAGTTGAATCTGAAATTGTATCATATTTATAACAAATTAAACATGGCCCCTTATTTGGGTACTGAAATTCCATTTTGTTTGAACTGAGCATGAGATATTTTGACTACTACCTTGTATATAATGCATTTGTACTCATGTTGTAAGAGGTTAGGCCATGGAACCAGTCTGTTCAACTACCTGGGTCCTCACATACCAAAAATATTTATTTTTTAACATAAAACAGCAATTAATTTGAAAACGTCATAGTAAAGATCTCTCTTAGTCTCTATCCCTCTTGGCACACATTGATGTTACAGCAGATCTTGTAACAGGAGATCACAGGATACTGTTAAATTAATTATTTAAGCTGTGTGGAGGATGGAAGTTCAGTTTCGCAAAGGATTTTGAAATTTGGTTTAGTTATGGAAATGGAACAAAACCCCAAAAATTCACAATTAAAAAAAAAATTTTTTTAAATTCTCAGGTTAGTCAAAATATTTTGTTTCTATTTCACCTTTTTAAATTTTGTTCCATAATAAAATAAAATGTTAAAAATTGAAACAAATTTCAGAATAAAAAAAGGTTCCTTCCAAAAATGTCAAAAACATCCTGTTTCATATGGCCGGAACTTCTTCCTGTTTTCTTTCTAAATGACATTCCAGTAAAATCGACCAGATTTTGTAAAAGCATTTTGATGAAACTATACATTCTGACAGAATATAATTCTGTTGAAGTTTCTCCGATCAAGTAGGATGAATCATCCTAGTATAGTTTCACCCTCTGGGCCAGACAATCCTGTTTTGTTTCATTTCATTCCTATTTTCCATTCCATTTGTTTATAAATGGAGTTTCTACTTGTAACTGGATGAGTGGATTGGTATGCCCCAATGTTTCATTCTTGACTCCTTACTCATTTTATCACTGGAATAAGTCAGTTTTTTCCATAAAAAGAACTATTATTTTCATCTGACAGTATTGACTTTCCTCTGTCATAAGGATCTGTTATCATTATCTACTCTCATCTTGTGAGTTTGAAATTTAACCAGATGATTTACTCTTGGTTCATGACTTGTTATAGTTCGGAGGAGTCAGCCTAAGACCATATTTAATTTTTGGAAGGTGGAGGGTGGTAAAGGGTCTTTGATTAGCTACGCATTGAAAAACGTAAACAAGTGATTTTAAGATATTTTTTCTTCATTAATTAAAAAAATAGTAATTTTGTACCTTTATTAGATTTTAGAAACATCTCACTGTACACATACAGTAATAGGTTTTTTGTTTGTTTCTTAGGGTATTTTTTTTTTTACTTGAGGGAGGAACTAACACTCCTCCCTCTTCTAAATGAAGAAATTCTAATATATTAAGGCAGAAGGGTGGAAAATTAATTTCTGAATTTCAGCTAGTAGTCCAATTAACACTACACTTTTTCTCTGTTCCCCCTGTTACTCCCTCTTTTGATACCCTATGAACCAGTATTTTAATCTTTCTTGGTATTCCTTTTTTTGTGCATTTCTTCCCTCCCACTTTTGTTCTTGGAAGTTTTGAAAAAATATATGGTCCTTGTACTTCTTTCAATGAGGGTTTCTCCTATTCTGAAGTAGGAGTATATGGTTGAAAGATTTTAAACTATGGTTGTTAAATACGTAGGTACCATGCTTGCCTCAGTGTAAAAGACAGTGTCAATGGTGATATTATATTCTGTCAAGTAATGGATGTGCAAACAGAAAAGTGCATAAGCTGTAACAAGATAGGCCATTACCGTGTGACTGGAAATATAATTGTGTATTGTAGCAAGGACCTGTGGCTTGAAAATGCAAAACTATATATTTCTTTGCCTCAGCTGAACAGTGTAACAGTTAGTTTTTTATCCTTATATACGCATTTACTTGCTGTTTTGAACTTAAATTCCAGTACCCTTAAGAGGTAATTTTGGTTGTTAAATGTAATAGTATAAACCTTGTTTGTCTGTCTATTTAAAAGGAGATTCTGTGACCACCTTTTCCCCAAGAGGATTTGGTAGCAGGAGTGCAAGCTGATTCTTATCTTCATTATATATAGAGAGCGATGTGGAGTATTTATGAGAAACGAGAAACCCAAAGAACACTGACCTGTGCACATCTTGAAGTCTAAGCTAATACATAAATTGTGTATTAGAGCACTGTTAAGAATGAACATGTGGGTGTAATAGAGTCAGTGGGCAGAAGAGTGGTGAGGTTAAAGGGCAAAGTTTAAAAAAAAAAGTCATGGAGCAGAGAAGAAATTAGATGGAGCATAACTCAGGTAAAAAAGAAATGAAACAAAAGCTATGAATAGAGAGGGATGAAATGAAACATCACTAAAAGCAATGGAGGAAAAAAGAGAACGTGAAGGAAGAGAAAACAGCAAGAAAGCTATAAAAAAAATTTGAAATAGATTGCCAAAATGTTACTATTAAATACATAAATACTGTCTTTGATTAGTATTAGTAATATAGATGTGATATATACAGTATTCCCTAGAACCTGGGACTATTTTAAGTGTTTTGTTAAGAACTATTTTTAAAAAGCCCCCCCCCACCCTTTTTTAACCCTTAAAAGCCCCATACATTTGCCACATCTTTAAATCTAGGGATGTTAAACATGATGGTCTGTTTGCTTCTAACACGGTGTGCCAGACCCTCAGCTGATGTAAAGTGTTGTGGCCCCACCAATGTCAGTACAGGCTCGCCAACTAAGTTTCCATCCCTAGGTTGTTCTCCTCAAGTACTGTAACTGTAAACTGACTCCGTACAAAACTTTTACAAGACCCTGGGCTATACTCACCTTTGCTGGTTGTAGAGATCTCGAAATTGTATGTCTCTGTGCACCAGGGGAATTCACTCCTGAGGCATCTCTGGGGATTTCAGCTTTAACTTGTGGTTGGGCCCCTTAGGAGCCCCATCAGCAGAGATCACAGTACATCCCCAATCCTTCCTGGATGCTGCCACCTGCTTTTGGGGCAGCTATGGCTCATGGGGCCCATTATCACAATATGTGGTCTTTCTGGGTGCCTTGTATCACTGTAACTCTTCCAGACTGACCTTCCTCCATGAAAGCCAACATAACACATTTAGGAACTGCACTGAAAGCATCTGGTTCAGCTACACCAGTTACTGAGCATCAGCTGCTAAACTGCGATTGCTATTCCATAGTGTAGACAAGGACAGAGATAAAGGAAGCAGTTTAGAGGGACAGTTTAGAGGGCATATGGGAAGGGGTGATGTTCTTGGAGAGACAGAAAAGTACAATATATATACTATAGTAATCTAGCCTCTTTTCAGTTTCAGATTTTTGTCTGCCCTTGACTAATCTAAAATATAGCCAGAAGTCCATGTAGATAATGGTCAGAATGAAATTGTGAAATCCTAATAATCTTGCAAAATATTTGATTATTTATTTCAGCTGTTAGGCATGATTCCTTTATGTTCAAGCCATTGCTAATCTCTGAAGATCTCTATATGATAGTAAGAGTTCTCATATACTATCTTTAATCTTTTCTTTCCTTTTCTTTTGCATACTTTTTTCCTCTCTTTTGGTCCTTTTTTCTTCCATCCCACTCTCTTCTTAGTTCCTTCTCTCCACCTTTCCCTTTCTGTCCTTTTCTGTGCGCTCATTCTCTTCTGTTTCCTTTCTTCTCCCTGTCTGTCCTATCTTAGTTATTTGGTTACATATATCTTTGTGCTTTCCTTCATCTCCTCTCCTCTTTATTATTATCCCACATCACCATGCTTAACAAAAGACTAAAACTTTGGTTGCACATACTAATTTGTCCCCTACTAAAACATAGACATTTCATTGGAAGATACTGAGGCAAAATTTAACACGACTATTAATTTTTTTGCTTTTGGTTTTGGAGGAGGTGCAAAAGCACCACCAGCTGCTACTATTGTTTACCTGGTAAATTACCCACAATGACATAAAGTTAAGAAGAAAAGTTCCTGTGTTTACTAGCACAAAACCACTTATAGCATAAGTATAGCATACCTCGTGTTCTCTTTAGTTAACAAAGGAACCAATAGTACTGTAGTGAGACCTATGGCCCTGTACTTTTGTCTAACTTGTTCTTTGGTGAACATTAAAAATAACACAGAATTATGGTGTATTAAATATCACAGACTAAACAAAGGGAATTAAGATCTAACCCATCCCAATCGGGCCTTATCTTTTTAGACATGAATACTTAATCAGTCCAATACACTGGTGCATTTCCACTCTCCCCTCTTTGTTTCACAGAAATAAACTTAGTTAAGGCCAGACTGAACCCAAAGTCTTATTTTCCCCGCAGCTCTTAACACTGGAGATCATATTTCCTTGTGGAATTTTTTTAGCAGCTATTATCACAGTACTAGCAATTTTTTAAGTAATTGTCACCACATGTTGGGTGCAAGAGTGCATTGGGATTAATAAATAGTGACAGAATGGATGAATAAGGATAATGTGGCTGGTGAGTTGTCCTTGCTTCTGCTGCCATGTCATATCACGTATCACAGGCAAAACCACTGCAGCTCATTACATGGCTCCACTGAAGTGGCTGTTTCCCCAGTGAGGTAGCACTGTCAGTGAGTGGGCTAATCACTCCTCCAAACCACGGTAGGATCAGTTCCTGTGTAGTGTGCGATTATTTTAACTGTGCCCAGCCAATATTAAATGTGCCACTTAAAATTTGGTTAAATATGTGCAAGGGAAAAAATAACAAATGACTAAGAGACTATACATTTTTTTTCGCTTTTGAGATCAATTTCTAAATAAGCTTTAACATAACATTTATTACGAATGTATTGGCTACAAAATACTATTAGCTGCTGTATAATTTTGAATATTTTTACTGTGTAAAAGTTACAAACTCTGCATTTACTTACAAAAGCCAGACATTTTGAGAACACTGAACAGATCAGTCATTCCAATATCTTTTATAAAAACATTTTTTGATCAAATACATCATGCTATGATAAAAATGATATAATTATGGCAATACTTGTGATGTACTCATTCTATATTTATTTTGAAATCTTTACTCAACACAATATCTGAGAACAAAACAAGGGGAAAACTGAAGCTTGGGTGTGTAAGTGATTGATGGCAGCAGAAACTGGCTGAGTTCCTTAACTTTTTGTTTCTGTCTTTCAGTGTTTGTTTTCCAAAGTTTTGTAAAAGTTAAGCTTTAGGGGAGTGATAGTTGAAGTACATCAAAACACATTTCCACCCTGATTTTTTTTAACTTTGTGTTTGGGAATAAATATTTTAATGGTTTAATAATCACTCTAAAAATCCTGCTAATTTCCTTAGGTAACACCGCAATGGTGAATTCAATGGGACTATTTGAGTCCTTATAATTAAGCAACTGTGTAACTATTAGTAGCATCAGGGTCCTTTTGTCTTACCTGACAACATCTTCAAAATGAAAACCAATAGATTTCATATTTGCAAAACTGTACAAAAATGAATTACCTTTTCATCACTGTAGAAATTTTAAAAAAATGTTATTGCGTTAGGGAGGAAAGGAAGCAAAGTCCTCACTATTTTATTCTCTTCTTTCATTCCCCAACAGCATCAGCTTTTTATTTCAAAACGTCCTCCCACCAGATAAATCAATTTTATTTTAAAAATACCATCCTCAAATTTCATTCTGCAACTCAAATGCTCTATTTTTGGGATTGAAAATTTCTTGTCAAAATATTTTATTATTTATTTGTATTATTATAGCACTGAAAGGTTCCAAGATTGGAGCCCCATTGTGCTAGGCACTCTACAAACACACAGTAAGAGAGAGACCCTTTCTTTTTCCCCCACCCGGACTCCAGGAAGCCCAGTCTCAAATACCTTGCACTGTAAGGCCATATCTGAACTCAGTGAAAAAGAAAACATTACTTGGGATTCTTACTTGACAGTGCAGGTGTCTCTCTTTCTTTCACCTTCTGCATGTGTCCTCACCTATGCAGTATATCTGGCCTATATAAAAATTGAACTTAAGTGTGTAGGGAAAAAGATGTTTTGCTATCTGACTCTTCCATTCTCATTAAACAAAAAAAGTCACTTATGAAACTCAGAGCATAGACAACAGAAGATATTTTAAGAGAGAGAAGCAAAATAACGTATTTAAAGAAGGAGCTGTCAGCTGTCATTTAGGCGAATGTGTCAAATTCTGTCAGGAAGCCTTTACTGTGTACTAGGTTAATATTAGTAATTTAGCACACAAGGCCAGATTCTGCGGGAGGGAAACACTTTTAGATCTTAATAAAGATCAAGATGAAAATGATATCACTATGATCAAAAACATCAGTTTAGAAACTTATTACCTGATACTTCCAATATACTTTATTACTTGTATTAGTACATTTATATCAGAAAACATCGTAATATAATGTTAACCCTTTTGTCTCAGAGGGCACCTTTTGGAAACGATTTATAGTTTCATTTAAGAAATTGGCTAATAATAATAATAATAAAAAAAATTAAAAAAATTAAAAAGCCCCACCACCACTATAAAGGAATTGCATCCAGCTAGCATTATGTCCCTGGAACACTCCACTTTATTTATCAGATGTTAATCTTAATGTAAAGGGGCTAAGTGGGTTTTACTGACTCACTGAGCCAGGTGACTCATTTTCCTTTCTGGATATAAGGGGAGTGGGAGTGGCTCTCTGGGTCAGAACTTCTAGATTGTGGGTTATATAGTCCTGATGAGGAATGCTAAAAGCAATTAAACCTGAAAAAAGGGGTGTAAGATGATTTGTCTGATCTTATTCGCCTTTTTGTTTTGTTTCTCTCCTCCCCACCACATAATGCCAATGTTTGAATCTTATAAACTATGTAGACTATATTTGTAGAGTAGTTTAGAAATGGCACCTGCTCCCAGAAATGTATTTATTAAATAATCTTGAATATAACATGGTGTTTATTATTTAAAGCATGTTAGTCAAACATTTCCTAATAACACTGTAATTTTAATAATTATGTTCTGGGGCTGTCTTCATAATTTATATTTTTCATACTTGTATCATTACTACATTGACCACTAGTACCACACCACAATCTATTATTAAATAGCTTCTAAAGTAAAATGTTGATGCCCTTGTTTTACCTTGTACCAATCAGAGTTGTACAGATTATATATTCACTTTTGTATCTATCATTAGTTTCTTTCATTTTTTGAAGAGCATGAACACACTATCAACTTCTGAAGACAGGACCATTACAATTGTTGTAATGCTAGATCTGACAGACACTGCAGCCCCCTCACACAGACAAGCTACATTAATTATATTTATATGTCAAAGTTAAATAGGAATTGACTAAAATATGACTAATGTTGCTTTTCTTATTATTAAAACAAGTGAATATATAGTAAGCAGTCTTCCATGAGTAACAAGAAATTGGCTGAATATAGTTGTTTACATTTACATCTAGGTTACCCAAATGTATTTCCTAATAATTTAAAATATATACATATTAAAATGTTAAGATTCCATGGAACATATTCAAGACTTCCAGAAAATCTTCATTACCCAGAAAAAAGTAGCTATTCATTTGATTGAATTTTATGTGTTTGTGTATGCTTGTTACATTTTATAAAGTAGTTATTTTCCTGAATCTTCAGATTTGTATTTTGATTTTCAAATATCATATCAGTCTCTGATCAGTTACAAAATCCCCTGGTTCATGATAATTATTTGATAGGTGTTCATGAATCAGATAATTGCATTGGCCTCTAGCAGCTATAGTAATTTGCATTACCTATAGAGAATCTATAAGGTAATTCCTTTGCTTAAGGCATACAATTTGTAGAAGTTATTTTCCTGTGCACGTTTTTTATTAGTGAAGGCAATTATTCCTTCCCAGTGCTGCTTCTTGGAGACGTTCTTTGCAAACCAACTCATTTCATTCCAAAGTAGAATATATGGAAATGAGCTAAGGATTATCGCTAATCTTCTTGTGCTGATTATGTTTCTGTATGACTTTTTTTTTTAATGTGGTTACATTCTAAGTCTTCCTCAACAGCGGCATTGGTCGTTTTAAATACAAAATATTGTAATATTAATGCCTTTTAACATTTCCATGTATGCATTATCTTAATTTGTTTTCCAAGTATTCCAGAGATGTGCCAAGAGCCCCACGAAACAATTAAAGGCATATACTTTATTATGTATTTCTCTATCTGAATCATCCTCATCATGACTGTAGCAATAGAGGGCCCAGACATAAATGGAGTCCCATTGTGCTCTGCTCTGAGCAAACAAAAGGCAAGAGATGTTCTTTGTCCCAAAGAGTTTACGATCTAATTTAAGTCAAAACATAAGTGAGTACGATGGTATAGGGTAAAAATGAGAAATTACATAAAAGAGCTGGCTATGCGTAGTGGTGGGTTTTTTGTTTTAAAATAGAAATAAATGATAAATATTAATGACACTAATGCATCATTTTGCATATTTTTCATCCTAAAGCTAATATACTTGTAAGCTTGTTTGTCCTTTCAAATGTAGTCTAGTTAAGAGCAATTTAAAAATATCGGAATAATTAGAAAACAATATGTATCACATTATTTAAATAATCCATGGTAATACTGTTGAGGTTCATAAAATAGCATACTCTATTATTATATTTAAATTACTGTATTACAGTAACACTTAAAAGAGTAATACAAAACCTTTGTCCTATGAGAGTCAATGGAGTTGTGCTAGAGATGACTTTGTTCCCATAGCTGAAAAGTGAAAATACTAAATCTGGGAGGAAACACAAGAAACAGGATTTGCTAGATGAGTGCCATGTATGAACCTGAGTGTCACTGCTTGTATCTTGTATCTTGTATCTACTGCTTGTAGCACTCCAAGATCACAGGGAGCCAGATCAAACTGGTGTAAATCAGCAAAGCTTTGAGCTCAGTGGAACTACATTGATTTACACCAGCTGAAGATCTGGCCCAGATTTTACATTATGTGAAGACAACTTTCTCAAACCTCTTTTCGGTACAAAACAAAACAAATACAAATGTTGTAACCCATAACCATGTCATATGCTAGGAACAAGGAGATGAAACAATCTCTTACCAATAATCTAGTGTGACATCTTTGACGTCTTTTTTTAATTAATAGAGTATTAATTCTCACCTTTATAATCTGGGAATTGAGATGCAAATCTCATCATATATATAGTGTGAGTTTGAAATTAAAGTTTTTAATTAGCACTGTTTAATTAACCAGCAGGAGCTATTTTGTGATAGTAACATTATGAAAAACTCACAGGTTGGTTTACATAGTTTTGGCAAACTTATGCCAGTAAATTCAGTTTATCTTACTTTGTTTTCTTGGGACTCATAAGGTCTGACCTCCAAATTCCATTCCCCATTAAAGCCATTGTAGTGTCGTAGACTAGCTTGTCCTCTCCCCTTCTCTGTATTTGGAGTCTGAGGGAGGGGTTGTTTCCCCCGACATATTTTGGAATAGTCTTATAGCACACAGGAACCAAGTTAATGATATGGACAAAACTTTCTAAGAGAAGAAAACTTTTCTGTTGGAGGTAGGTTTTACATCAGCAATTCATTAAAGGTCCTGTATCACCAAAAAGGACACCATGCAACTTCCCTGAGCTCCCTGACAATGTGATTCCACTATTAGGATTGTCCTGGAACTCTGAGGGGTAGCTAACGTAGGGAGTTTTCTGCACCACCAAAAAAAAAAAAAAAAAAAAAAGGGTATTTCCCAAACAAAATATGTAGTTAAACATTTCATGGAGTCCAGCTGGCCTCCTTTTCCCTCCCTTCCCCAACAATCCTTGGAAATACGTTCTGTAAAATAAAAATACAGACCACAAGGGTTTGCACCTCAGTTATATCAATGCACAAAGCCCCCACTTTAAACCATCTCTGTGCCTGTATTCAAGTTATCCAATACAATGTAATTCCAAGTGAGTCCTTTGCATCTCTGTCAGAATCCTGCTATGTCCCAACTTTAACCCCCTTCCGGTTTGGCTGAAAGTCCTGCAGCATTGGCCTCATCCTTTTACTTGAAGATGACTGTCTAGATAGGTCTGCCTTAAAAGCCCATGGAACTTAAAAGCTCCATGATCAGTAAGAGGTCACTGTTAACTGACAGACAGCCATTGCTTCCTTCCCAACATGGAACAAGCATATTGTCTTTGCAATGTTTCCAGCCCCTGTCAGCCCAAGAAATAAGAGCACTGGACATGGTAACTAAACATGGCATTCCTGAATAACTTACTAAAAAACATCACTGCAACAGGTAGCCAGGCTCTTATGATTCTGTCAGCAAAATAGTTTGCATATAATTTCCTTAATGTTGTTAAAATGCTAAGGAACAAATCAAAATAAAATAAAATCCTTTCATGAACTCTATAAATTTCTTAGGAATGCTCAGCCAATCAGATCTCATCAGATTGACTAAAGATTTCCAACCCCAACACAACTCATTTTGCATAGGCACTAGCTTGCTTCATGAATTCTTCATAAGTTTTCAGAATTAACATCTTTAAAATTTATTTTTACTATGGCTCTTTTCCATTTTAAGATTATAATGTGAAGAATAAAACATTAATAAAATAAATGTGTACTATTTTGTCATTATTATGGGAGTTGGGTTGCTGAGGGAATTTTTTTTATTATTTGATTTTTACATTATCGTTCTTTTGCCACCAGCCCTTAATCCAGGACTCTGTTTTTAAACAATGCCTAGGAAGGAAACATGGTTCTGGAGCCAGTATGGAGGTATAACACTTCTGCATCAATTTTTTTTCTTTCTTTTCTTTTTTTTTTTTTTTTTTTTTTGCTTCTGGCGTATCTTACTAGGTCTGTGGATTCTCGAAATGGAACCTTCTGCCCATTCTGGGGGAAGGGAATAAACTCCCTCTCCCAAGGAAACAATCATTAATAAACTACTTGAGGGTCATTTCATGAAGGATGTATGAATAGGACAGTAATGAATGGGAATAAGGAGGTGATTTTTTTTACCTCTGAATACACCATTGGGGACATGAATACTGCATACAGCTCTGGTGTCCACATTTTGAAAAGGATGTTAAAAAATTGTATAAGATGCCAAAAGGAGCTGCAAAAAATTATTTTTAGGGCTGCAGAAATAGCTTGCAGTAAAAGGTTTAAGTTACATCTACACTTCTGTTGAACACCTGTGGCTGGCCTGTGTCAGGTGACTTGGGCTCAGGGGGCTTAATTATGTTTCATTATGATGTAGGTGCTGGAGCCTAAGCTCTGGGACCCTGTGTGTGCGTGCGGGGTGAAGGGTATTAAAATCTATTAATCTAAGACCTTTTCTTCCTTTGTCAGCTCTCTATTGTAGTTGGGCTCTATCTAGACCGTAGTGTGCATCTCATATGTGGAATGATACCCAATGCAGATAAAGCATTTTGTCTGTCGTTGGTTTTAATTTGTATACTGTATGAGATGACACAGACTCTAATACAGGAGCCCCCACTCCTCTTTGGGATGATATCATCCAGGGCCGCTCCCACTGGTATGTTGGGATCCCACAACCACACCTCGTTGGGCAGGCTGAGTCTCCTCCTTTTGGACCACTGCTTTGTGTCTTCAGGAGGCCACCCTCCATCTTGATGGAGGGGCAGCAATGAACAACACCTCCCCATTCTGCTGAGGTAGTATCTGGAGAGTCTGCAGAGCAGCGAGTTGGAGAATTAACAACCCATTATGATGAGTGGGACATTTCAGGCTTCCTGCAGATTTAGCCAGATGTCACTGAATGGATTGCACTCAGTCAATGTTTTCATCACAACCATGAGATGTTTTTTTATTCCTAAAAAGGAAAAGCAATAAAAATAGAGACTCAGCCATTATCTTCAAACTCCAGGAGTTGAGACCCTAAGTACAGGAATATATCTTAATCTGCCCCTGAGGTATATATTCCTATGAATGGTATATATTTGGGATTTGTTTACATATGGATATGAATAACTATAAATATTTTTTGCACTAGGAGGATAGATAGTCTTTATCTCAGACGGAAAACAAGGACTGACAACTTTTAGATACACCAGGGTGTCTGTTTAGCCTATTGTGGTCCTGATACTAGGAAAGACTGACTGATTGTACTGAGCACATTCAACAGATTGTACTGTTAGAAAGCTAAAGCTAAAATTGACCTTCACTCTAAATGCATACATCTTATTAATTATGAAATCACTTGAGGTTCTTGGTAAATATCATGTATAGCAGTTGGTTAGTATTACAGGAATTGCCATCTTCTGAATACCTGCATCTAGTTCACTCACTCACTTCAATGCTGATAGGTCTCGTTTGGACATCTCCTTCTATTTAATATCTTGGCCCTAACCTCATCAGAAGATGAAAGATATTTCATCAGTTCCAGTTAATGCAAGTATCTAACAGTGATTTGACTAAATCAAGGTATGAAGAGATGTATTTCACCTTAGCACTCATGTGTATAATGCTCATTTTAAAAGCTGAAGCATTCTTTTGGTTTTCCAGACAATAAAATAAAAATTTTGCATTCTGTATGTATTAAAAAAGGCAAGTGTTTTGCATGTGTTTCAGCTGTTACATATCTTTTTCTTCCTCATTGAAATAAATGTTGGCTAACATGACCTATAAATCACCCTTTATTAATACCCATTGCTTCAACATTTTTTTTTTGGGGTTACAGACAGATGTTTTTATTTTACAGTTTATTGATTTTCCCTATGGAATCAGCTTGTGCAAGGTATCTTACAAACTTGAGATGTTTTAATATTAGCTTTACATGTCAACAGAAAAGTGACTTTGAATTGAATTGGGAGCTGAGTTAAAAAAGAATGTATTTTGGTTTTAGATGCCATATTACTCTGTTAGAAGGGCAGAATGCTCTGCTGGGCTGAACATAAATCTGGCAAACAAAGAAATACCAAAGAAGCCTGCTACAATGGCATTTAACTTCAAGAAGGATTACTACACAAAAATAAGGAACCTAGTTAAATAGATATTAAAAGGAAGAGTCACAAGAGTGAAATGCCTGCATGCTGCATGGAAACTTTTAAAAACACCATACTAGAGGCTCAAATTGATGTATAACCCAAATTAAAAAAAATAGGCAGAGGACCCCCAAAAAAATCCCACCATGGCTAAACAACAGAGAATAAGAGGCTGTTAGAGAGAAAAAAAAAAGCATCCTTTAAAAATTGGAAGTCAAATCCTACTGAGTAAAGTAGAAAGGAGAATAAACTCTGGCCGGTCAAGAGTAAAAATATAATTAGGCAGTCAAGAAAAGAATTTGAAGAGCAACTAGCAAAAGACACACAAACTAACAGCAAATATTTAAGTACATCAGAAATGTGGAGACTGCCAAACAATCAGTAGGGCTACTGGACTGGTGAAGTGCTAAAGGGGCACTCAAGGAAAATAAAGCCATTGCAGAGAAAACAAATTAATTCTTTGCATTAGTCTTCACTGCAGAGGGTGTGTGGGAGATTCCCACACCTGAGACATTTTTTTAGATGACAACTCTGAAAAACTGTCCCAGATTGAGGTGTCAATAGTGAAGGTTTTGGAACAAATTGATAATTTAAACAGTAATAAGTCACCAGAACCAGAAGGTATTCACCCAAGAGTTCTGAAGGAAATTACAGAATTACTAACTGTTGTATGTAACTTATCACTTAAATCAGCTTCTGTACCAAATGACTGGAGGACAGCTTACATGACATGATTTTTTAAAAAAAGGCTTCAATTATAGGCTGTTAAACCTAACTTCAGTACCACACAAATAGGCTGAAACTGTAGTGAAGAACAGTATTAGCAGACACATAGATGAACATGATTTGTTGAGGAAGAGTTAACATGGCTTTTGTAAAGGGAAATTATGCCTCACTAAACTATTAGAATTCTTTGACGGAGGTCAACAAGCATGTGGACAAGGATGATCCAGTGGATATAGTATATTTTGATTTTCAGAAAGCCTTTAACAAGGTCCCTCACCAAAGGCTCTTCAGCAAAGTAAGCAGTCATTGGATAAGAGGCAAAGTCCACTCGTGGATCAGTAACTGGTTAAAAGATAAGAAAAAAAGGATAGGCATAAATGGTTAGTTTTCCAAATAGAGAGGTAAATACTGGTATCCCCCCAGGATATGTACTGGGATGGGTGTTGTTCAACGTATTCATAAATGATCTGGAAAAAGGGGTAAAGAGTGAAGAGGCAAAGCTTGCAGATGATACAAAATTACTCAAGAAAGTTAAGTCCAAAGGAAATTGCAAAGAGTTACAAAGGGATCTCACAAGACAGGGGTGAGTAGACAAGAAAATGGCAGATGAAATACAACATTGTTAAATACAAAGTAATGCACATTGGAAAACATAATCCAACTATACACACAAAATGATGGGGTCTAAATTAGCTCTTATCACTCAAGAAAGAGATCTTGGAGTAATCATAGATGGTTCTCTGAAAATGTCCACTGAATGTGCACCAGCAGTCAAAAAAGCTAACAATATTAGGAACCATTAGGAAAGAAATAGGCAATAAGACACTAAATATCACCATATAAATAAAAATTTAGCATGTAATACTGCATGCAGTTGTGGTCATCCCATCTCAAAAATATACATTAGGATTGGAAAAAGTACAGAGAAGTGCAACAAAAATTATTACGGGTATGGAACAGCTTCCATATAAGGAGAGATTAAAAAAGACTGTAACTGTTCAGTTTGGAAAAGAGACAACTAAAGGGGCGGAAGATATGGTAAAGGGATATGGTATGGAGAAAGTGAATAAGGAAGGAACTGTTTACCCCTTCACATAATACATGAACCAGAAGTCACACAAAGAAATGAATAGGTAGCAGGTTTAAAACAAACACAAGGAAGTACTTGTTCACGCAGTGCACAGTCAACCTGTGGAACTCATTGCCAGGGGTGGTTGTGAAGGCAAAACATATAACTTAGTTAAAAAAATAATTCGATAAGTTCATGGAGGATAGGTCCATCAATAACCATTATCCAAGATGGTCAGAGATGCACTGCCATACTCTGTATGTCCCTCAGCTTCTGATTGCCAGATGCTGGGACTGGATGACAGGGGAGGCCTCATTTTCTAATTGCTGTGTTCTGTTCATTCCCTCTGAAGCATCCGGCATTGGCCACTATCAGAAGACAGGATACTGGACTACATGGACCATTGGTCTGACCCAGTATAGCCATTCTTAGGTTCTTCTAATGTTCTTTAATCAAGGACTTCTGAGTTCAAAACCCAGCTCTGCCACTGCACACTGTGTGATAGTGAGAAAGTTGCTTAAACATTTTGTGTCTGTCTGTGTTAAATGGGATGATAAGAATACAAATATCTCTCGTGGGAATTGTGATGATTAGTTACTGTATTAGAATGTTTTGCGTTTGGAATGTGCTATTCTGTTATCTTTATTTCTCTCCTATTTTAACCCATTTTGCATCACTTCAGCTGAAATAGGGAAATAACTACACCTATCTAGCTTCACAATCGGTCAGTTCTTTTTTTTTTTTTCTTTCAGACAGCTGCTTAGTTTTTAGGCCTGTGAGAATTGAATTTAACTTTTAAAAAGTCCCATTATTGGCACAATGCCTGGAAAACAACAGCTACTCAAACAGGTCTCATGCTGAGACATTTCATTGAGCATGGGAATAATTTGTTTATGCTAGAATCTAGAGCAAAGGAGGGCACATCTGCTGTCTTGGACTTGTTCATAAGCAATACTCTGAGCAGGTTGTTTCCTATTTGTTCCATCTCCTATACTGTTTGTTTTGGAAACCTACCATAATATTCTGGAACTTGAGACCTCACTCAGGACTGGAGTGGTACTGTATATATTCAGCAAATAATTACATGACTTTTCCTGTGACAACAACTTAGTGTTTTGTTATTTTTATATTTATTAATATATGCACTTAAGTTGATAACAAATTTAGATAAATTTAATGTTGGAAAACTACTAAATGATAACATTAACAACTAAATTCTTCTATCAGACTTGTTGGTGTTGGCTTCGATAAGATGCATAAATAAAGTATAATCTTGCTGTGCTGCTTCAATAGCAATTCTTGGAAATCATCAGTATTCCAAACGGTGTTTTAAGTTGCCTCTGTACCACCTTATTATGGTAAATGTAATCACAAAATATGTTTGTGGTATGTAAATAAAGGTGTTTTTCTGCAGAATAATTTGGATTTTACTGTCCTGTCCAGTGACTTGAAGTCCAATTCAGCTGAAAAAGGGAGTTATTCCTTCCTTGTGATGAAGTAATTGTGATGTAGCAGCTGTTGAGATATAGGGTCACCGTTTAGATGTATTTCTTGTACCTCTGCTCCTATATCTGTTTAATCAGAAGGTCTCGGGATAAACATTAGCACTCAAGAATAGAGACACTATCTCTGGTATATTTTAGTGTCAGAAAAAATCAGCTTGTGTGAGAGAGAATTCCTGATCTCGAATGGTTCATTATATTTTAAAGAGAAATTCAGTACATTCTCTACAGCTTGCCATGCTGAAATTTCAAAAGATGAGTCCTCAGCAAGAATAAATTCTGATATTACCTTATATAAAAGTTTATTTTGCATGATTTAAAAATCTGAGCTGATCAAAATGATAGTGTTATTGTTATTAATTAGTGTACTGCTTTTTAACCTCATTAGAGAAAGAACAGAAAAAATAAAGACACCCATATCTGAGAAGTTGTTACAGCATTTTGAGGCAGATGACTTTGATGCCAGTAGTAAAAAAGGCACTTCACTTGCTTTTCAGTTGTTTCATACCAGCTGGACTGTGCTATACTACAAACTATTAATGGCACGGTGTGACTTCCCACAACCTAAAGGTAGAAGTTTGACACGTTTTCCAATTAACTGACAGCAATGCCACCTATCAGAAATTACTGGAAATACAATTACATGATTTATATCCTTTTTAGACAAGAAAGCTTTTGAAAAATGTTGTCCAGAATAATTTATTGTAAAATCACCATTTAGTTAATCTTCCAGCACAAATATATATGTTCTCCTGACCATCTTAGTCCCAGTTAGGATGGTAAATTTGTATATTAAATCTTGGGAAGAACTAAGGGCTTTCTTTATTTCGTAACATCTACACTTCAATAGACCACTCGCAACAGGTATTATAGATGTTTCGGATTGAGCTGGAGCCCAGGCTCTGGGACCATCCCATTGCAGGGTCCCAGAGCTTGGGTTCCAGCCTGAGCCCAGACATCTCCACTTCAATTTTACAGCTCTGCAGCCCGAGCCCTGAGAACCCGAGTCAGTTGACCTGGGTCAGCCGTGGGTGTTTTACTGCAATGTAGACGTACTCCGAAATCCCCCCTCAAAAGTGAGGCAAACAGTAGTTGAAAATTCTTTATGTGGATCTGGAAACCTCTCCCAAAAGCTGTGTTGCAGACAAGGAGAGCTTTGTACTGATTTCTGCTACTCCACACCTGCACAGAGATACAAGTCATGCACTGCCATTCTCCCAAACAGAAAGATTTAAGTTTGTATTGTGTCACCAAAGGAAACCACTAACAAGAGCAAATTGCTCTAAATTCCAGATGGATAAAGCAAACCAAGAAAAGGTTTTTGTTTTGTTTTTTTCTAACCAGTTGACTGGTTAGTATATGGATTGACTAAGTGGTGCTTTTACAATTCTATTATTCAACGGTTTCATGATTAGAGAGGATAGTTTATCTTTTTGAGATATAGTTTGATAACAAGTATTTTTAAACAAGTGTGGTATATAACATTTTGTAGTTTAAATATGTTTCTTTTAATTATCATTTTGATGTACGTTTCTGTTGATTAACTCTCATGGATTCAACCTGTTTAAAAGTAGTTTTCCAAGCCTAGAAAGAAACTAGGCTTCACTTTAACAGTGTGAGAGAGATTTTTTTTTAGGTGAGCTGAAAGCAAACTTGACCCTATTCAGTTTTGGAATTTTGTATTGTAATTTGTACCCTATTGAAGTAACAGCAAAAGAAAATATCACATGCAATAACACTAAACTTTTCAAAAATACACAAACTGACACTAAAACCATACAAAAATGAAATTCAGAAGTTATCCCATCACAGCAGTTGATTTTAGATTCCATGCACTACATAGACTTGAAGCACGCTGAAGACAAAAGGCTTCCTTTTGTGGGTTTAAAAGATGATTGCTCTGATTCTAAGTAGGCAAACAAAATGAATACAGGCTTAATGCAGTCTTAATTCTTGATAGGGGACACCAGCCTGCATAATTTTCATTTAGTTTAGATTCCAAAGGGTGTTTTGTGGCACCATAAGTAAATAAATTAAAACCTATATAAATAAATGGAAAGGCTCAAATTGTACAATTGATAATGGAACATATAATTGCAGCCTGTTTTGCTTAATTAAATGGTTTCCTGCCATAATATTTTATCAATTAAAATGTGATATATAAAATTTAGAATATAACATTTTCATAAGTTCACTTTCCAGCTTTCCATATTCCCATTCTGGGCTCAGTTGCAGCTTTTTGAGACCAGCTTCTGGGCACAGTTTGACAACCTATCCTAGGGGAAGCACCATATGAGGAATTGCCATTTCCTTTCCCCATGCTCAGGTGTGGCTTGTTCCCCAGAGGCATTAAGAGGGTCTGTGTTTGTGTCCAGTCTTTGAAGACTGCACTGTGGTGTAAAGGCAGCTGGAGGTGTGATTTCCCAATGTGTAGGGAAGGAAATCCCTGCCTGATTTAGAACTGGCATAACTTTTTCTATGTCACCTCCCCTTTTCTTCAATCAGAGGCTTATAAGGAGGTGTGTGCCAAAAGAACATTATTCTGTGGCATTCCCCAGCCAATATATCAGCTTTTGGGGTGGGAGAGAGCTTTTATAAGCAAGCTTTAGTTAGAACATCCCAGAGGCTATTCCAAATTATGATGTAGGCCCCAGCAGCCCCAACTTTCTCCAGAATTAGGGAAGCACAAAGGACATTGCAAGTTCAAAGATCATTGGTCCTTGTCTCTAGCACAATTTCTTAGTATTTTTTTAGAGGATGGTGTTATCGCTATTAGCAGTTAACTTGCAACATAAATTATGACAGCCCAAGAGGCTCAGAGAGATGAATGGCATGAAATTTGCCTCCATACTGAAGGAGGGACATCCCTGTGAAATTCTATTTTGTCTGACAACTTTTATTTTTCTTTGAACCCTGGTTGTCTGTCTGTCTGGTAAATAGACAATAGTCTATCTGTCTGTCTGTCTGTCTGGTAAATACCTGTTAGCTGGAACTATTTAGAATAAAATAAAATATTCCCATTCTTGGATGCATTTTAACCATTCAGCATTTGTGACGTCTTCCCCAGAAAGCTCTCTCAGCTTATCCCTTCTCCTTTACATTGACTGCTGAAATCTTAAACCTGCCTAATATGATCCCAGTTATGTCTAGTGCAGTGAACTTCAACAGTGAATACAGAAGTAGAACCAGTACCTGTATGTTCATGGTTGGTAGAGTGTAAACTTTTTTGGGGCAATAACTATGCTTTTTCAATGTATGTTAGCACAATAGGTCCCTGAACTCTGTTAGGGTGGTTAATCTCTGCTATGTCACAAGTAAATAATCACACAATCATAGGAATGTAGGGCTGGAAGGGACCTCAAGATCCAACCTCATCCCCATTCCTGTGCTGAGATAGGATTAAGTTTATCTAGATCATCCCTGAAAGGTGCTTTTCTAACTTGTTTTAGAATAATAAGAACTGATGTCTTCTTTTGAAAACATTTGAGTATAAGAAAATTGGGAAATCATAAATGAGGGCTAGAAATTGCCTCCTGGGTATGTCTTATGCTACAAAATCGAATTGCCACTGTCAACCATTGATAAATAATTCCATTTTGAAGTATAGGCATGGCTTTAGGCTTCACCTATCTAGAACACATCCGTGCACCAATGTAGGACTATCATATGCTGACAATTTAAATATTCCAGCTATTCTCCTTCTGAGGACTTCAATGGCCTCCCTTAAGAGAATCTATTTTCTAACTGATGTCACTGTTTAGAAATGTTTTCCTAATACTTAAGGCTTAGTCTGGATTCAATGTCTAATTTCTTGTACATGCTTGAATACTTCTGCACAGAAACCAGGTTAACTGCACCTTTGAACTGCTCCCACTTCAGTTTTCTTTGAGGGTGCCCACTTTAAGATTTCAGGCTCCCAGCAATAATTTCTCTCAGGTGAAGATCCTGTTCCCACTTCCTTCTGACAAGGGTTTTAAAGGCTGCACATTCCTCTGTCTTATCCTATAATATTCCCAGCAACCCAGTCTGCCTAGAGCTGTGCATTGCTTTGTTCCTAGGGCTATGGATAGTGTATTGGCAACACTTACAAGATACTACACAGTTCTTTATAAGCAAGAATTTTTATTCTTAATTCTTAAAACACTACAGAGAAAACATAAATAAAACAAACAACCAGATTTAAACATATCAGAGTTGCCACTCAGTCTTGTGGGACCCTAGTAGGCCAAAGTCTTTCCAACCCTTCCACAAGGGCTGGGGCCTCTCTAGGACGCTCCATTTGCTGATTGGAAGGAAAGCCCTATGTCAATTCAAACTCAGCCTTTTTATATCAAAAGCCCTTTCTTTTTTGACTGTCTGGAAAACCCAGTTTGAAGCATTCTATTAAAAAACCCTAAGGTGATGCTTTTCTGGAGCTGATGCTGCTTGTCCTGGTGTGCAGAGAACAGATCTTCCAGATTGTCCCTGTCCAGCTGCAGCTTCTCATGCTCAAACTGTCCGTCTGTCCCTGTTACAGTGGGGCAGAGTTGCTGTCTCTGTCAGCATCTGACCTGCTTCCATCCAGGGTGTGGATTCCAAGATTTCCCCCCCTGCTGCTGTTTCTGCCAGTGGATGGGCCGTTTCCTGGGATCTTCATTCCTTTTCTAGTCCTCGGAGTATAGCAGGTCAATCAGCTATGCCTTTATCTGCTCCTCAGTGTTCAGCTGCCTGTCTCTGCACATCTCAACCAGCTGCCTTTTTTTCAGCTGTTCCTAGCTCATTTTCCCTTCTCTCTCTTTTCACTGTACCGTTCACAAAAAAATGGAGACTTTTCTCGGTGCTTTTTCTTTCTATAGTACCTTCTTGCACTGCTGTTGGCACTTTATTGGTAATTTCTGACTGTCATAGATCACACATGCTGCCACCATATAGTTACAGTTTTAAGGTTAGCTGCACCTTTGACTTCCCTGCTGGTTTTCCTTGAGGGAACCCAGGCTTGCTGGGGATATTACAGTATCAGTGCAACCTCTAAAACCTGTTTGGTTTTTTTTAAAAAGGAATGGGACAAGGGTCTCTACCTGAGAGAAAGGTGAAACCATAAGTTGATGCCCTCAAAGACCAAGCTGGGAGGGCTTGTCTGTGATGGAGTTAGCCCTGAAAATATGAAAATTTCTTCTCCCTCTTTCGTTACTTCCAAGCAGATATTTATGCACAATTGTCTATCACTTCTCTGTTGTCCTTTTCTCTAAACTGTGCACACAGCATTCCTATAATTTATCATACATTATCATGCCTTTGTTTCCCTTTGCTGAAGACCCTATTGTCTATCAATGGCTTTTTTATAGTGAGGAACTATAGAGTACACAAAGTGCTACCAGGGTGACTTTACCAAGACTATATCTGGAGGAAATATGAATATAATATGTTTCTTTACACAACAAATCTCAGCATAGTATTCACTTTTTACTTGATAACCTCAAACTGTAAACTCAAACCAATTATATCTCTGTCCTTCATATTACTCTTCTGTAACCAGCAGTCTCCCACTGTATTCTTTTGCATGGTATCAGTATTACCTTAACTTTTTCCTAAATTAAATTAATTCCATTGGTATTTGTCTGTTTCTCTGATCGATTTCTAGAATTTCACTCTCTCCTCCAAAGTCTGTATGTTTAGTCCCTCCAAATTAATATTGTCTGTAAATGTGATTAATACACAATGTATTTCTTAATCAAGAGAATTGATAATGATATTAAAGAGGAATGATTTCAGTATGAAGTCTGTGGAACCTGTGTTCCTATCTCATTGATATCTCCTATCTGCTATTTAGAATTACTCTTTATTCCTAGTTCATCAGCCAACTTCTTATCTAGCTGATCATCATAGGATGATCATTAATTTAATTGCTCAACTAAGTTAACACATTGCAGTATAATGTTAGAGAAAATTCTATATATATTAGGGTTGCTGCATTTCCTGTGTATAACATGTAGAAGGACTATTGAGGATTGTCTGTTACAATTTGTTTTGTAAATTCATTCTGTGCATTGTGCAAGAAATTGCTGTCTTGTACTTATTTTGAAATTTATTCCTCTTATTTGTTCAAATATTTTACACAGGGTTAATGTTAGACAAACTTTCTATTAATTTCTTGGGTTTCCAGGTTTACTCCTCTTCAGTCATCTAACGCTGCTCTCAATGAGATGTTTAAAACCATGACTTAGAATTCTGTTATCAGTCCTAATGTTGATGATCAGCTAGTGCAAGGAAGAAATAGCCATCCATTGTAAAACAATACTGTACGGGGTTTTTATAGTGTAGATATTGTTTTATTCCTTCCAATGAGGAATCTGACTGCAAACATTGTTGGAAACAGTATACCATACCATTTGTCTGTTTGGGTATGGCAAGTCCTATGTACCTCTTCTCCTTTTAACTTATTGAATTACAAATAGGCATTTGATAAATTGGGTATATTCATGAGTCTTTTGTGAATTTTATTCAGTAAAAAGTTTGCTATTTCTGCTACTTACTTTTAGGGCTGTACCTGGTAAATTCTACTATATGAGTAAAATTATGATTTTTCTTTAAAGTATAAAGAGATTATTATGCCAAAAATGAGTGTATCACTCATAAAAATGTAGTTTTCTTTATGAAAACTAGTGTATAAAATATATTTTGACTTTTTAGAATATCAGAAAAAAGTGGGATTTGTTCAACTTCACCAAGAGATGTTTTTATTACCTGTTAAAAAACCCAAACAAACCCAATAGAAAAGAAAACCCAAACAAAAACATAATTTCATGCATTGCATAAGTAACATACATAAAGGACTTGCAAGTAGGCATCTCACTGTTTGTTTTCATGGTGCACCCAAGAAAACATTTCTTTACAACTTAAATATGTTGATTAGTTCTGACCTGGCATCACTCATCTTAGGTTTTAAAAACATTATGCATCCGCATATATAATTACCAGATAAGCCCATAATCATAGTGCAAACATGATTATGAATGTATATCGTATAGAAGACTTAGACTTAGTGAAGATATTTTTAGGAAATTCCTCTGTCAATATCAGTACTATAATTTTACCTTGATTCGCAGCATTTTATTATTTGCTATTTCATGAATTGTTAGTGTATAAGGTTATCATTTCCACTAGATAGCAGAGCAGTAGAAAAATATATCTTACACATTGATTATTTATGTCATCTCAATCAAGCAGTAGAGCTAGTATATCTCTTTAATTGAGTATGCCATCTTGATTAAAGTGGTAAAAGTTGCCTTTTCTGCTGGTGAAAATGTATATCTTTTCTCAAACTTTACAAAAGCTAACAAACATTTGTTATATGAAGCCTAATTCATTGTCTTTGTACATCTCTATATACAAGTTTTTAGAGTACTTAATTAAAAATGATATTCATAATACTTCTTGCAGCTTCTTTGTCAAGTGGAGAACAATATTTTAAATTCTGTCCTCCTACCCTGGATGCACTTTTAAATTTCTCAAATGCACACAGAAAGGGGGTTGAGCTGGCACACTTCAGTTCAATGAAGAGACAATAGCAAATAACTACTGTTGCAAAAATATCCCGTGTTAAATAACAGTGGATCAGGCCAATCAGTACCATTTCTGTACAGATAAACATTATTCTCCAAATCAATCTAAACTCAGTGAAAACCAGAAAATTCCCAATATCTATTAGGTCAGAACTTTACAAGTGAAGATATTCATGGAGAAACTGAAAATATGAAAGCTCTTATTTTACAGCTCTTCTCACAATTTCTACTTCTTACATTATATCATAAATACAGCTAGTTGGATTACTCACATCTAGAGCCTATAGATTGCTCACAAACTATCTGCTACAACAATTGCCTCATTGTTTCTAATTTATTCTTCACATGGTATGAATGATCACTTAAGTCTCATGATATATATTATGTTCACTGATTTGATGGATAAATAGGACAGTTTGAATAGGTAACTTGTGGTTCAAATAGAAATGAGAACACACATTCTCACAAATACTATTGGCATGAAGATTGCACAAATAGTCTCACATTTCTCTTTCAATGTCTGTTCTGGGACCCCAAAAAATCGGTCATACTAATGTTTATGTGAAGTATATAAAAAGCAAATTTATTATTTTTGTTTGAATAAATGTTTGCAAATACTTTTTCACCATATTTTAGCAGCTGTTATCATGTTTCTGGAATCGTCTTGTAAAAAACATGTTTGTACATTTATTCAAGTTTATTTCTAGATACAAGCAGACTAATAGACATGGGTAATTTTATTTAGTACTTAGACAAAACTGCCAGTAACACTGAAACATGAGAACATTACTCATTTTTATTTTGTCCTTTTGACAAGTTCCCATTGATTTCATAGTGTAAAAAAGGAGTAAAAATCCCAGGATTTTACTCTGTGAGTGACTTCAGTTAAATTTTTGCCTTAATAAGGACTTCAGAGTTTGAGCCATGTGAATGTTTGAAATGTAAGAATATATTACCTCTACTGTTATAACTCACTGATCTTTCTCCCTACCCCAGTATTGATTGTCCACGGCAGTTAGAAAGCAATTATTTCCGTATGCTTATTTGCACCTTTGTGTCTTGTATAGAAGAACTTCCAATGATATAAACATGCTGGCTGTGAGAGAACACTGGATGTAAGAGAAAGGGAGGGGAAATGTGCTTTAGTATGAGTAGGCTTTGTTTCTAACCATTCACAAAACTAGACTCATAGTGATGTTCATGCATATGTTTAAAAAAAAAAGGAGTTGTAAATAGTCTTTTTTCACTTTGTTCTCTCATGGCCCCCAGAGAAACATAGAAACTAGAAGTATATTTATGCATAAGTAGTAGTATCAGTTATCTTAACACCTAGTATTAAAAGTGTATCTCCCATTGGGGTACATTGCTATACTGTTTATATCATTGTCACTGACAGCCCTTAAAAAATCAAGACATCCAGACTTCCATCCTTACTCACTTTTAATAGTTCCTTGGAATCAATGAGTATTCATAAGGACCTATTAAGCAAAGCACTTAAGCGCACACACTGAAACTAAAGCAAATGCTTCAGTATTTTGCTGAATAGATATGAACTTTAAACATGTACTAAAATTATTTGCTGAAATAGGGCATTACTGAACATTAGTAAGGGTGGAGAATCAGGCCCCAAACTTCTAGTGCACTTTTCAAGATTGAACTAGACTCTATATTTCATTAAAGATAAAGATATGAATAAAGTTTGCTGGTAACCAATGGCATGAAGAAACATAATCATTCTGACTAGGAGCTAGTATGAAAGACAAGTAGCTAAAGAAAATGAGAAGATAAACATAAGGTTGATGTTTTCCACTCTTGGATGCACCATAGATGGAAAGGTTCTATGGAAATTTCTGATAATCCTTGTTCCACTGAACACTTCAATTTGCAATGTTTCTAGCTCTGCAAAGAGAGGTAAAGGAGAAAAAAGAAACATTCTTAAAAAAAGTGAGACTTTTGTATTTTATTTTTTAAAGTTGCCACCCTGCAAATAACACTTGGCATTGTGGCATGGTCCAGAGGTTACAGCACAGGACTGAGAGTCTTGAAGGCTAGCCCCAACTCTACCACTGGCTCGCTGTGTGACTTTGCACAAGTCAGTGAACCCCTCCATGCCTTTATTTCCCATCTGAAAGTTAGGAGTAATAGAGTCATGGAGTTTAAGGCCAGAAGGGACACCCAGATCATCTAGTCTGACCTCCTGGATACCACAGGCACAGCCACTAATACCACCAATAACATTTTTTGAAGTTCTTTGAGATCATTAGATGAAAAATGCTACAGTGGGATGTTTGTCTACTAGAAGTAATTATCTGTTTTGTATCTGCCAGTGGCTAGACAGGTGGTTTCAGGCAGTTCACCCCATATACATCTCTAATAACGTGGAGGGAGCAGGGGATTGAAATATTCCAAATGGATACATCTGATTTTCGAAACTATAGTACATGGCTTCAGATATTCCACTTAATTCACACTATGTTTTGGGGTTTTTTAAAAGAGGTTTCTATCTGGTGACATTCATAACTGTATGTCACATGATTATTCCAGTAAAAAAGGTGGAAATCACATTTGCATGTCTCTGCTGGGCAATATATTAAACTCTAATTTATGGAGCATGCCTTTTGGAAAAGAACAAATTGATGTAATATTTCTTCTTGTCTAAATAAAAGATTAATATTTATGCTCCAGAGAAAACTGGAATATTGAGTTTTATGATTTAATGATGAAACAACAAAGCTGTGCTTCCTAAAGCTAGTGAAATGCTTCTTTGATGCCTACTATTTGAAACACATTAGACAAAATTTTCTGTCTTTTTAATTGTGCTATTGCTAATTACTAAGTGTTGCCTTTGTGGTTAAAAAGGATAAAGTTAAAGATCTCAGCAGTGTTCATAGGTTGCTGTTTTTTGCCATACTCTAAAGATTAATGCCTATTTTATATTAACCTAAGTTGCTAGTTAAAGAAGAATGGAGAAAAGTGATGCCTTTGGGGGTCACTCCAGTTATTTAAAGACTGAAAATTAAAATAACTGAAGTTTTGTAACTGTGTAGCACTTGGCAGTGAAATGATTAGCCTGGGATGAACCCTAAGAGGCTGTTAAGGTTCATTGAAGGGCTCCAGTGTGTGGAAGGTAGCACACTAAACTTACTCATATTATCCAAATTTTTCTTCCCTTAATTGCATTAGAGGACGACAGCCCCATAAAGTTAATATTTTCACTTTTCACCAGTTGCTTATCTGAGATGTGAAAGAGAGATGAAGAATTTGTTGGAAACTGAGTTAATATGACTCCATGAATGATTGAAGTAACTGTACAGCAGATGGATGAGTGAGTTACATGATTTCTGCAAATGGAAACCAGGATGTTTTCCTGAGGGTAAGATGATGTGCACGACAGAAGAAAGCATAATAGGCAAGAAAGACTTCAAATAAGTATCAGAATTAAACAGAGTAGCCAGTCCAGTGTTTGCTTCACTTTAACCCTAAATCCTGTGTATCCCATTTTACTGCTTCCAGCTAAAGCTCTTTAGCCTTTTTGCCCTTTTGCGTGGGTCGGCATAGCTGTGGTAGGAGAGAACACATTGAGAGAAGCCAGACCTTGTTGCCATGAAAATTTGTCCAGAAGTTACTGCTGGTGGTAACAGCAATAATTCCTCCTCAGCACCTTTTGTCTGGCAGCTTTAAATTCCACACGTTCCTAAGTATGGAGCTTCATTTAAGTATGCCATCTCTAGATTATTTTGGATTAGATTAATCCAGCAGCCAAAAATACAATTTTCAACGTTCCAGCTCTCCAACCCCTCATCTCCCTTCCCCAAAATGAGAAGTTCTGACAACACTCAAGTGAAAATGAGGCTCCATATCTCACCAAAACAGCCTTTCTAAAACTAGATCAAGAGCTTCTAGTTATGGCTAAAATGGAATTGGTTCAAACCAGGACCTGGCAGAAGTGTAACTTGGTTTTGTTTGTTTTTGGCTAAGAGAATTTGTTATAGGATAAAGAGCTTTTCATTTGTAGGACACTGGTTTTCATTGAGTCAAAGTCAGTTGTTGCTTTGAGTCTTTACAAGCTGATGGCTGTTCAATTGTCTAGGTGAAATGAGTTGCTCTTCTCAGTCCAATTCGTAGTGGACAAGTGTCCGCAGAAGAACAGTTTTAATTAGCAATTGCTCGCATCTTTGTTGGCATCAACATGAGGCCATGGATTTTGAAAGGACCTGATCTCTCCTTTCACCTGAAGCCTTTCACCCACTAGCTCAAGGGTGAGGCATAGATTTGGCCTGATTTTCCATTGTTTTGCTCCTCATGCCCCCCCGTTCTCCCTGAATGTTGTTTTAGTGCCCTCAGAGTATCCTATGATATATCAATTCCCTGTTTGGATGATGGGAGTTAGCGTTCTGCCCCCTTTGTTTGCAGGGGAAAGCCCACTGACATTTTTAATTAAATAAAAACTTGATGGAAGGTAGAAACCCGTTCTAAGCGGACTGCATTTGTATGTTTCTAATTCAGTCTGGAGAAAGTTAGGACTGTTGTTGCCTTTTTAACTGCTGTGAGCGTAACGAGCTCCTCCTTTCTTCCTCCAATTATGTATGTGTACATGGGAGGCCAGAGGAGTTATCGACACACAATTAAGAAGTCCAGGAAATAGGTGAAAAATAGCATTGTTTTGTGTCAGTCCTCACTACATTACACAGATTTAGGTTTATTAACTCTAGTTCTGGTAGATAAAATCCTCCTGGCTCTGTGTGATGTGATGCAATTATTAAAAAGCATGCTTTTCTAACATAAGAAGCATTTAGTGGGTCATGCATAACTGTGTTGTTTACAGCAGGCTGACCTGTTTAAATTGCCAAGACTGCCCTTAGCTACATGGCAAGCTCTAAAATATAGTACAACAAAAATAAAGCTGCATAAGTCTATTTTATCAATGTTTGGTTCAAGTGTTCTTAAGCGTTGTTGTTCTATCTCACGCTTTAGGCACTCAAACTTTGCAATAAAGATAAATGAATAAAAGATTTAATACATAAACATTTTTAGTGGAGCACTTTGGATATTTCATAAAATGGATAATAGCTAGCTCTGTTATAATTCCAGTAGGAAAATGTAATAAATGTAATTCTCTCTGTGTGATATAAGTAAGTAGTCAACTTTAAAACTTCTGATTTTTCTTAGATAATAAAATACTACTATTATTTGCAATATCCCTTTCATGTTCCCCGTATGTATAAAGAGGACAGTGAAAAATGCACAGAGGCAGAATTAGTCTATTTTAAGTGCAATGACTGTATTACATATTTTTATTTACATGATTCTGCTACCGGAAAAAAAATTGTGGTTTTAATAAGAAGTTTTACATATAATGTTATATGTTTAGCACTGACGTGCTTAATTATTCAGAAGTGTTGAATAAGCGCTGCTTTCATAAACTTCAGCTGGACTTTTGTATGATCAGCACTTCTGAAAGCCAGACCCATATAAAAGAGACTGGACAATCCAGAAGAGGAGATAATTTAGTTGAGCATTTGCTTTTTAAATATTATTTACTTGCATCTTGTGAGCATCACAAAAGAAGTGGATTTTCTGGAGGCTTGGCAAACTGAGTTAGAGAGGACATTCCATGCATAGGGGATTGTGTGTGATAAATATATGGCTCTGAGATACTATGACATAACTTTCCCCTAAATCAGAAATATGTTGCCTCTTTAATTTTCACCATAATCTAAATGGAAAGTTTGGATGAAGAGTCCACACAGCCCTTTTAATCTTCTTTAATTAATAGCTTCACTCCACAGTGTGTTTCCTCCAAATGCTTAGGATTTAAATAACAACTTTCCCCATGAAGGTACTTTACAAATATAAATTAATTAATCCTTATGCCAAATCTGGACGGTAGTTAATTAAGTAATTGTCAATCCTATTTTATAGAAAACAAATTGAGGCAGAGAGGCTGATTGGCTTGCCAATAGCAAGAGAAGGGATCTTTGTCAGAGCCAGAATTAGAACTCTGGTACTCTAACTCCAATTTCTCTTCTCAGGCCACTAAGAACACCTCGTTTCTAACAAGTACCTATTTAAAAATATGTATTAATTATGCCAGGGTGATGATGTAGATTGTTAATGCTAACCAGTTAAAGAAATACTGGCTCACTTTTCCCTAACAAATATCTGTGTGCTTATTTACTCCAATATTTAAACTTTTTAATTGTCAAAGTTTCAGTAATTCTCTCTTCCTTAGAGAGCCATGTATACTGTAGAGAGTGTCGTGTTCTTTTTTGCAAACATATTCAATTTCTCTAACCTATTAAATTTGAATTACTGAGATCCTCCAATCTTATTGAATTCTGTTGTCTTTGCTCTTTGTGTGATATGCTTTTGCAAAAAGGTCATCAGAACACAGCATATCATTCCTACCTAAATTCAAACCTACCTCTATTCCCCCTACTGTTTCATTTAGAATACTACATGCACTTTAGTTCTTGTCCTCTGCTGTTGTGCAGTGTTGCTATACTCTATAATATCTTCCATGTTCCGTCACAGAGGTTGCTTGCTTGGTGGATGCAGTGATTTGTATATGTACTCTGTAAAGTGTTTGGTTTCTTTTGGATTCAAACGAGTTTCATGCATGTAAAATATGCTCTTTACTATTACTGTAATGAGTTTCATAAGAAGTTAAAGGAGACGTTTCACTTACTGGAGTAATCCAGTAGAAATTAATTTATTTCTGTTTTTTAAAGGAAATAATTTAAAATCCTACTGTGCCCAATAGATATGAATAATATAGTTCTTCTGAGAGCTAGAAAGAGAGAACATTCCCACCTTCATTTGCAGTGCCAGTCTGATAAATAAACCATGTATCCATTGATAAAAAGAAGAAAAGCATAAGTACAATGAATAGTTTTGTCACAGAGGAACTGCAACAAATTCCTTCCTCTTAGTTTCTGAACACAGAAACTTATCAGGTGTGCAAATAAATATTTTAATGAGAGTGTGATTGGGCCAAATTGAAGTGAGAAGCATCATCTTCTATTGGGATTCCTTGGCCAGGGTGGATTGATTCAAATCAAAGCAAATTAAATCAACTATTTTAATCATGATTTAAATCAGCAAGCAGGAAACTTTGATTTAAATAATTGATTTTAATCTTGTTTTGCATATATACTTTTTAATTATATTCATAAAGAAAGTTACCAACCAATGAGAATCAACCTATTAAAACATGTTGATTTGAAACTAAATATAGCTTTAAACTAAATTTGTTTTTCTTCTTGCAAACCAAGTGGCTATGCTGTATCTATACACTCATTTGAGTAATTATATATCTTGGCAAACATTTATTCAGATGCTTAAAATTTACATGTTTTTATTATGTTAGAAATTGGTGAATGATGCATTTTTTATTTACTGGGTTTTTTTTTTATATTCATACTTGGTCAAATTCTGTTCGGATGGGAATTGGAATTCAATTGAAAATGCACAAAAACAGGTTTTCTATTTTTATTTTTTAAGTTAAATAAAACTACCTTTATGGTTTTGTAAATTTAACTGCTTTTTTTTTCTGGTCACCAGGTTCTTCAAGATAGTAGAACTTGTAAACTTTAGATATTTTGTCTTAATTTTTATTCTTAGATGAGAAGAAAAGAACAAACTGTCCTGTTTTTTTTTCAACTCCCAAATAGTTTCTTGATGTTGGAACTTCTATGCTGAGGCAGAACAGTTCCAAAAGCTTTACAAGAAAATTTATGTACAAAGGACCCTTCCACCCTCAGGTTCATTCCCCCACCCATATCTGTCACTGGGGCCAACTACTCATGTAACAGAATCACCAGCAGCAATCAGATAAATCAAATAACATTCATTGGGAAACAGCAGGAAAATAGCTCAGTGGTTTTAAAGAGTATATAAAGACAATGAAGCCAAGGCCCAAATAATAACCCTGAGAAACAACAAATAAATCGGCATATTGCCACTGATGCCTTCAATACAGATAAGAACCACAAGGACAGGTAAGGATCAGGACACCAGAGGGACTGAAACAGGAATGCAATCAGGATGGATGAAGATCAGGAATGAGTGGAACACAGGTAAGTCATCTTCACAGCTTAATCTTGGTCCGATGTCGTCTTCTGTGAGGTGCAAGCACAATTGTCACCAATATGGACAGCCACAAGAACTGCCTCACACAGTCCTTATATAGAGTCTGGATTCTAGGCAGAGTACAGGTTTTCTTAGTACTAAAATTCCCTATACACTTTCCTGCCTCTGACAGAAAATGCATTGAAGTCCATGAAGAAGAGGAGTACATCATGGATTCCCAGCAACAACCTTGGGAACAAAATGGCTACTGCAACAAATTATCTAACATTAACTTTAAATGAACTAGTCATTAAAGTGAATGAGTTAAGTAAACTGAAATGAAGAAAATTTTCTCTACATCTGCAGAAGAGGCTATTACTGTCAAAAGCTGGTGTAGCACATCAACACACTCTGGTTTCAGGTGCTTAGCTTGTGGCTTCCGTTGGTTCAGTGCCTTGACTTTCTTTTAAACTTGTTTAAAGCAGTAAACGTACTGCTTTATCTTATTTCCTTTTTATTTAATTTATATTATCTTAATAGATTATAGTAAATTTAAGACTTAACATAGGTTATCATAATTTCAGATTTAATTTTGAATAGGTCTATTTTTTAAATAAAGATGTATTTAATTTAAATTAAATTAAAAATCCAATTTAAATTTAAAAAGTCTGATTATATTTATTTGTTTTTAAAAAATCAATGATTTTGATCCACCCTGTATTTGGTCAAGACAGCATTAACACTTTATCATACTGGGGAACATTATTTGTAGGTTTTTATGAGTGCTAAGATTTACACTTTTCCCTAGCTTTTTGGAAACTTTACTTTCACTTTTCAGATTTCGCCTCTTCCCTTGAGAATTTTAGATTAAGTAGGGAAAGACATCTTTTCAATATTCGAGTTTTGGGGACATGTTTTCTAGCACAGTCCTGAGTTTTAGTATTTTTAAAGTTGATTTAAACTGGGATTTTACCCACATTGTCTGCACCAATGTAAATTGTTCAATTTAGAGCAAATGTTTGCACATAGTACCCAAGCAGGTTTTTTTGTATAGTTTCATCAAAATACTATGTTGTGGTTTTTCTTTAATATGTATACAAAATATTTATACAAATGATTCTGTCCTCAACAATAAATATGTTAAAATCAACTTATCAGTTGCCTGCCATAACATTATTTTCTTGCGTTAAATGGTTTCTAAACAAAGGTGGACTAGATATAAAGAAATACAGCTACACTTTACAAATCTCCTGTTTCAGAGCCTTATCTTAGACTCCCCAAACACATTTTATTTCCCTCTTATGTGCTCCCAGATACATCAGCATATTTTATTCATTCAGCTCCATTTATGTTCTGACTTAGCAGGAAATGAACATGGCTCAATGGCTACTATAATTATATACTGGTGAATAAAATTATCTGTTTTGGCTCAAATGCAGATGCTGGCTTGGCAGTTAAATAACTTTGTGCATCTACTTTTGGATCCAGTCTGCCATATTTATTATAACCTTATCTCTGCTATTTATTTCATGTTAAATGCTTCTCTTCTGACTAGGTGAGACTTGTCTGTCACTTTAATTGAAAATGTCATGCTGACCTTTTATTTGGAACAGCTAAAACTTCCAACAGTCTTTTGAAAGTTCTTTTCCCTTTGATTCCCAAATCAGAATCCTGAAATTACTATGGTGTGGAAACTGCATGCCAATTAACCTTATGAAACTGCATGCTAATTAACTTTACAAACAATGCATCTTTTACAGAGATTGTTCAGCTGAGTCTGCCAGATGATCAGAAAATAAGTGTCACTGCAGCAACAGTAGGACAAAGTGCTGTCCTTAGTTGTGCCATTCAGGGAGCCCTGAGACCGCCTATCGTCTGGAAGAGGAACAATGTCATTCTAAATAACTTAGATTTGGAAGACATCAATGTAAGTAATGCAGGGCTCCAAAATGATGTAATGACATCATTATAAAATCTTTGCCATGAAAAATCAGTAGTGTTATTTGACAATTTGATAACTGCATCTGATGTGCTATTACTCACAAATGTTTTAACCAGGTGTTTGCCAGAAAAGAGGAAATCAGAGGTAAAATGCTTGTTTTTATTTACGGCTCTCTGCCTTATTTTGTGTCCTGCACTCGGTTATAGTAAATTGTGACTGTTTCTTTACAGTCTAAACTAAATGAGAATTGAATTGTTTTTTAGATCTGTACTTATCTATTGTTTGGAATTTTTGTGAATTGTTGCAATATAATCCCAGCAACATTTGGATAATCAAGTTTGTGACGTATATGCAATTTGAGATAAAATATCTGTCTATTGACCATGGTGATCTCTGCTGATGAATGTAGATCGATAAAAGATTTACGTTTTCATACTATATATATATATATCCATAAAACAAAGCGACAAAGAAAATACCCTTTCAATGTAACACTTCAATACATATTATAGTTTTAATTTAATTATTGGTCTTTTAGTATCAACATTCACCCATTTGTTCATGGTCCCTTGTTTATCAGCAGCTGACTTTGTTATACTTTTTATGATGACCAATAGTGATTCCAATGTCTGCTTGTGCTCTCATTGAAGTCAATGATAAAACTCCTACCACAGTATAGGATTCAATAGTAAGAGTCTCACACAAAGAAGACCAGATGTACAGGATAATCATTTCAGAGAATTAATATAGCAATGTAAGAAGACTGAGATGAGATCACATTAAAATATAATCTGTGTCATACTACATATAACAACATGAAGATCCTGTCCATGAAAATGAATCATTATGCAAACAGATCATAAAAAGAAGAGTAACTGCTGACATTTCCTTTAAAAATGGAAACTTTTTTTTGTAATAAGGGGTTTACTGTGAATTGGTGTCTTTACTAGGAATCTGATAATGCATATTGTATTTCTTAATGTGATCATGAATATCACTAAAGTTTTTGGTAGCATTTTTAATTATAAACCACTTTCTTTAGAATTACAATTTTGCCACACCCAACAAACACCTCCAGATGAAACTTGTCATACAAACTTTCAGCTAATTTTTTTTTAATTTACTGCTTTGATCTGCCCATTTTAAGTTACCAAAAATAGAAACTTAGAGCAGTGAGGGTTTTTTTACATCTTTTGTGTTAAGAACATCTCCATATTAAAGTTATTCATAGATAGGTTTCAAAGGATTAGATTTGTATTAGCAAATGTCAGTAAATATTGAAACACAAACCAAAGAAAAATATTTACGATTTCAGGCTATTTTCTTTTTGACACATGATGTTGTTGATCATTTGTGTTAACAATTATAAGGCTTTAACTTTTCAATCTCAACATCTACTCTCTTGAAATAATTATTGTCTGTCCCCTCCCCATAATTTCTTGCAAATGTGAAAACTTAAATGGATGAATTTTTTTTAAACTCAGTATTGTGCACAACTGTTAAAAATAGATAAAAATTCAATAAATGTTTAAAAATAAACCTTGATACTATCATCAAAATTATATTAAAAAATAATCAAATTCAGCGAAGTCTATTCATATAGCACTGTGAATTTACATAGCACTTTATACACAAATAGGAAAATACCTGCCCCATCAAGCTTATAATATGATTAAGTCATGGCACAGCATTGCATTACAAACACCTGCAGATCACTGTAGTTGGAATAGTAAACTACTGATAGATTGTGCTGATCGAAGAATACATGGTACCATCTTTCACTCAAGAATAGGTCAAGATTTGCTTCCAGTTGTAGTTGTTTGTTCTGCTTGCAGACTTAGATAAACAGAGCATATCAATCTTGCAAGCTTTCTAATTTTCAGCTGTTGTACTTCACAGCAATTTTTATATGGATGATGTGCCCACAATCAACTAATATTTCTCCTTTCTGATGTGCTACTTAACTCTGTAGCCTCTTTATGCATCCTCCAACTAGTCCAGGCAAGTTGAACTTACTTTGGAACCTAAAATCACCACAAGCATAGATGGGCTTGACTCCATTGATACATTGACTCCAGTGGAATTTCACCCATTTCCTCTAATGTTGAATTGCTACTCCTTAAGTTGTTCCTATTCCATGAGAATTATTTTCCATGTTGAGCTAGTTTGCATCACTTCGATCTACCTTTTTTCTTCTCCAGTTCTCCGCCTGGATTTTCTGTTATTTCTTTGGTTATTCCATGCTCCTCTAATATTTGTTACATTTAATATTCTCCATCTATTTAGTCCTTTCCAGACTCCCATTCATTTTGAGCTGTCATACAGTCATTATTTAATATCCATTTAGGGCAAACTGGCAAAAATAAAAGCTATAAAATAAATTAAAAAATAAAATAAATAATAAAAATAAAAAAATAAAAAAAAGGAAAAACAGTAGTTGTATAGCTCTATGGAGGAGAACTGCATTTGAAATCACACAACAGAAAATGAATTTAGCACTTAAAGATACGTGGATCTTAAAATAAACACCTAAAAAAGAGAACAGTGTGTTACCATTTGTCACACTTTAATAATTTGTGGTTCTTACTGAGGCAATTTTAACGTTCAGAGCACTTGTATTATTTCAAATATCTCCAGAGGTGATGTTCTGTGCTCACCGGTAATATTATTATAAACTCTGGGTGTGTGTGTGTGTGCGTGCGTGCGCACCCGCGCGCACACACACACACTATATATGCTTAGCGGAGAGCATCGATTTGAATTTGCAGTTATAGAACAGCAACATAGTCTAATGTCATTAGTGGCACACTTTGTGAAATGGCATGACCGCAACAGATGACCTGGAAGGACAGCTAAATACTTCCTGCCAGCAAAATGCCTCTGAAACCCAGATTGCTGGATGCCAGTGCACGTGTGTGAGCGCCTGACCTTGCATCGGTCTAAGCAGCACAGATGCAAGCATTAAGGGAATTTGTACATCATGGCAAGTGCACATGAAAACAGCCCAGATGTAGAAATTACATCTTTCGTCCCATATGCAGCTTTTGACACAGCAATTTTAGGGGAAATCCTGAACCCAGTGAAGTCCATGGGATTTTTTTCCATATAACTAAATCACTCACTATAAATGACAGCTTTATGCCATAATACATAAAGACATAGGTCAGGGCCTCCTTAAATCCAATCCTGAAAGCTTAATCTGGGTATTGAATTGCTATTTTGTTGAAACATAAATTAGCCCCACTCCTGGAAGTATACAGGATACATACCTGAGGCAGCCAATGGTGAAAGATAGTACAATGTGATCAAATGTCATTGGTGCTATTTTCTTTAAACTCTGAGGGCGTAGACAAACAGTATTTTTTCTATATTTTATCAAGAGATGAGCATTTAATTTTTATAAGATATTTTTACTAATTACTATTCTGTTTTACCGGAATGCAGTTTAAACAGATAAATATGTATTCATGGTATTTGTGTATATTACCATAGATATTGTCACATCCGGAATACCAAGTAGACTTATTGGTAGCAGCAAAGTAGCAATGCTAGGAATGCTCACTATTCCTGAGCTGCTCTTATGGTTCATGTGATTACTGTTGGTGTAAATAATCCATTGTGCTTCTGATATTTCTCCCATTTAAGTTACTGAGACTTATGAATAATCAGCAACTGTCTGAATGTAACATAAAAAAATAATGTCTGTGCAGACTTTACATGACTCATAATGTAATACATTTGTGCCATGACCATTATAGAATTGATAAACCTTGGGCATTTTATCAATGCGTTAATACACATTTGGAGTATCTTAGCAAAATGTAGGTTAATAACATTATGTTCAGATTTGTGTTTATCTATCTTTCAATCATATTTCTTGTATACCTTGACTAGGAAATATTTTTCTATAGTGTGATATGATATATCTCCAATCAATCATCCCACTATCAAAATAATTTCTAGTCAAGGAAAGCAAGAAATACTAGGGGGAAATAGTAAACACATTTTACACATAATGCATAATATATATTGTTTTTAATACTTCTTTTTAATTGGCTTTGCTCATTTTGAATCTGATTTTTATCCCTCCCAATTTTCTTTTATTCATTCATTTAATTTCATTTTTAATTGAGTTTTCTACTGTCTCCTTTTACTACTCCACCCTCTCATCTCCACCCTCTCTACTCTCTCATCTGTTTACCCACTCCCTACCAGAAATAGCATTTTTCTTTCCTTACAATGGGTCTGACCATTCTTCATATAACTAGTCCATTACAACAGATTAAGTTTTGCTGATATAGCTCAGTTGGATGTTCTCAGTTTAGCTTCCCAGCTATTTCTGAAGTACCTGGATAGGAGAAGAAATGTGGTTCCTTTATAGAAATGTGAACAGGGTGGTCTAACTTGCAAGAAGAAAACAATTTCTCTTTTCTCAACAACAGCTTTATAGATTTTTTTGGAGTTTAGCTTTCACTACAAATACACCTCTGAAGAGCAATCATCCTGCTGTGTCCTGCACTGTGAGGGAAAGAACTCTGAATGGATTCCACTATTGTCTTACACAGGGAAGTATCAGCTGCCTGAGAGAGACACTTATTCTACCTATAATTGCAAAGGCATGTTCCTTCTTGCCCTCTCTCCCCATTTTCTTTCCGCAAAGCCCAACAGTGAATCCATGAGAAGTTAATATGCCAGAGACAATGCTTCTTTCCACAATGCAGTATTATATTTCACTAAAGGTTCCAAGCACAGCCTCAATGAAGGAATCCAAAAGGGGACAGCAGCTGATACAAGAACCACTGCAAAAGTACAGGGCTTCCACAGCGAGAGCTCCCTTGAGATACCCTAGAACCCATGGATTGTGGGAGTAGAGTCTTCCTCCGCCTCCCTCCCCCTCCCCATTAGAACTGCAAGGAAGAAACGTGCCCTCACTATACTGAATGGTTTGGAGAAAACTCTTAGGAGGACCTAGTGGAGTACTCCTTGACCATGGACCTCTCTTGCAGGATGAGGTGATCAGGCCCCTGTTTTATCACATTGTATGGATGATTGGAGGGGGTGATGATTTAGATATTTGTGGCTGATGGCAATGTTCCCAGATATGGTTATCCTTTGTGTCCAGCAGAATTTTGTATTCTGTATTTGTTTTGTATTCAGATTAGAATTTCTGTCTAGCTAGATAAAAACACGGTATTGCTTCCGAGTGATCTGGTTTCTGGATAGCTAATTTTAAAACACGTTTTTTTAGATTTCCCTTTGTAAATAATAGTCAGTCAACCAGCAATGCAATTAGTTTCCACAAATTCCACTTGGTACATTATCTTCAGTATGTGTTCCCAACAGGCTGTATGAAGTTCATTTTAACAAACTAGTTGTCACTTTTCCTCATATATTATTTTACTGACAGACTAAAACTTGTCTCTTGCCTAGCTCCTATACTTTTTATTGATTATGCTTTTTGAAGTAGTCATACTTGATTAATAATAATTCATCAAAGTTGGCACATTTCTATTTTATCTGCACTGAGCTGTCCTTTATCTCTTAGGCTTTATTTCTTCCAAGTCTCGAGTATTATTTTTTTTCTCTTTCTTTACTGAATCAAATACCAATACTGTTGGCTCGGTTGGATCTTCAGAATTAAACATCAAAACAATTATGTTTATTTTAAATTCTCACTGATACAGCTTACTATTATTTAATAATACATGTGCCTTTCAGGGTTTTTAGTCCTTACTGTTCATACAAGATGGCTCTATTTTTTTCTTTATTTATGTTTTTATGTGAAAAGTATTTTCTTTTGACTATAGTGTTATCCCTATATTTACCAGCCCTTTTCCACATTCACTTTTTTCCATCTCTTCTTTTCACCTTCATCCAAAATGAGCTGAATTTAAATAAATAGTGGTATTACCTACATGATCCATTAGCATTCAAGGAGTCTTGCAGAATTGGGAATTTTTATATTGCACCATCCCATTTACTTTCATCTGTTTGAACATTAAAAGGACTTCATAAATTGATATTTTTATTGTATTTTAATGTTGTTTATTTTGTTGTTCAGTGCTATAGAGTAAGTGCTATGGGTATTCTGCTGCTCATGGGTCTACTCAGGCTAGGAGAGAAAGCACTGGAGTATAGTTACAGTTCCCCAATTATTTTGGTGGCTAGCCAGTTACATCAGCCATGTGTCCATTGGGGATTCTGCCTTCCTAGAAGAATTCCCTGATGGGGTGATACATGGGCTTTCCACTTTCTTTGTGCCATAGGGTTATTTCAAAAGCAGCATGTACCTGAACCTGTGCTTGTTGATATCCATAGGAAGCTTACAATTGATTTCAATGGGAAAAATATCAAGTTGAGGGGCCAAACTGATCAGGACACACAGTTAATGAAGACAAACAGGGATGGCTTTTAGTGACAGTCCTCAACTCTATTAATTTAACACGAGGGTGCTACCTATCTTGTCTCTCCCAACTCTCCTGTAGCATACATTTAAGTGGGTTAAGAGACCAGAAGAGTTAAGGACAATAAGGAGTTTTTTAAAATGCATTAGGAATAAAAAGAATCCTGAAAATTATATAGGTCGCTCATTAGATGGAAATGGTAGAATTATCAATAACAGTGAGGCAGAGGTAAAAGTGTTCAGTAAATATTTCTGTTCAATATTTGGGGATAAATATAGATGATATAGTCTCATCATATAATGATGGCAACTCTCTTTCCATTCCACTAGTCTCTCTGGAGGATGTTAAACTGAAGCTACTAAAGGTAGATATTTTTAAATGAATGAGTTTGGATAACTTACATCCAATAGTTTTAAAAGAGCTGTCTGAGGAGCTCACTGGACCATTGATATTGACTTTCAGTAAGTTTTGGAGAGCAAGGCAAGTTCCAGAAGACTGGGAAAAAAGCTAATTGGAAGAAAGCTAACGCTGTGCCCGTTTTTAAAAAGGGTAAATCAGATGACCCGAGTAATTACATGCCTGTCAGCCTGATATTGATCCTGGGCAAGATTATGGAGCAGCTGATATAGGACTTGATTAATAAAAAATTAAAATGTAATGTATTTACTGCAAATCAAGAGAAGTTTATGGAAAATAGATGCTGTCAAACTAACTTGATATCTTTTTTTTTTGAGATTCCAAGTTTGGTAGCTAAAGGTAATAGCGTTAATGTAACATACTTAGACTTCTGTAAGGCATTTGACTTGATATCACATGATGTTTTGATTAAAATACTAGAACAATATAAAATAACGTGGCACATATTAAATAGATTAAAAACTGGCTAACTAATAGGTCTCAATATGTGATTGTAAATGGGGAATCATCATCAAAGTGGAGACTTTGGAGGAGTGGTAAATGAAAAAGAGGACAGGTCAGTGATTCAGAGTGATCTAGACTGCTTGATAACCTGGGAAAAAGAAAATAATATGTGTCAGGTTAAGATTTTGTCATAGTTACTTCAGTAAAAGTCTGGGACAGGATACGGGCAATAAACAAAAGTTCACAAAGCCTGTCCTTGACTTTCACTAAAAACAACAGTAACAAAATGTGGCTGACTGGGGCAATGAAAGGGGATGCTGTGGGATGGATAAGAACTTGCTGCAGCTGACAGCTTCAGGACCCCCCACATGCAGAACAGCAGAGAGGGCTGGGAGCTCCAGGTCTGTGGGACCTCTGCAACCCATGGGACTTGGAGCTGGGGGGATCCTCACAGCAGCTCAGAGCTCTGGATCTATCGCCCAGCCTCCCATGGCAGAGGGTTGCTGCGAGTGTCCCTGCCACCTGCAATGGGTAGGAACTACGGGAGTGTCCCCACTGCCAGAGAAGGCAGGGAGCTCTGGACCTCACTTTGGCAGCAGGGAGATCCAGATCGCCCCGCCCCCTGCAATAGCTGGGAGCTCCAAGTCCCCATGCTGCTCACAGCAGCAGGGAACTCTGGGTCGCAGCGGCAGGGAGCTGCAGGAAGCTCCACACCCTTCCACCACCCTTGAGAGCTCCAGCTTCCCTGCCCCAAGGCTGAAGCAGTAAATGTCACAGCAGTTTCTGGAAGTCACAGAATCCATGACCTCTGTGACAGAATCTTATCCTTAAATATGTGCTTTAATACAGCTAAATTTAAATGTATACATCTAGGAACAAATGCTTGCTGGATGGAGGACTTTATCCTGGGAAGCAGCGACTCTGAAAAAAGATTCAGTGGTCATGGTGTATAATCAACTGAACATGAGCTCCCAGTGAGATGCTGTAGCCAAGAGGGCTAATGCAATTCTTGGATGTATAAATAAGGGAATCTAGAATAAGAACAGAAAAGTTATTTTATCTCTATCTTTGGCACTGGTGCAGCTGCTGTAGGAATAATGTGCCAATTCTGGTGTTCACAATTCAAGAGGGATATTAACAATTTGGAGAAGGTTCAGAAAAGAGCTCGGAGAATGATTAAGGATTAGAAAATCTGCCTTCTATTGATAGACTCAAAGAGTTCAATCAAGTACCTACATGGGCAACAAATATTTGGTAATAAGATTTTCAATTTAGCAGAGAAAGGTATAACACAGTCCAATGGCTGGATGTTGAAGGTAGACAAATTCAGACTGAAAATAAGGCGTACATTTTTAATGGTGGGAGTAATTAACCATTGGAACAATTTACTAAAGGTGGTGGAGGGTTCTCCATCACTGGCAATTTTTAAATCAAGATTGGATGTTTTTCGAACAGAGATACTCTAGGAGTTATTCTGGGGAAGTTCTATGGCCTATGTACAGGAGGTCAGACCAGATGATCATAATTGTCTCTTCTGGCCTTGGAATCTGTGAAGTGTGGAGTTACAGGGCTCCCCCTGTGTAACATATAATTTGTAGACTCTCCTCAGCCTAGTGAAAGGATTCCTCTTAGTTTTGCAAAACCTCTTACCTTCCCACTCACAAGGGAGACCTCAGTCAGCAAAATATTCATGTCTCCCTTTCTCCGATATGTGCAAAGACCACCAGTGAAATCTGAGGTGTCTCTTACTTCTGGAAGCTGGCCTTTTTGCCCTTTATCTCTGCTAAATTGCAGCCACGAGTTGTGATGAATTAAATACCCTACAAATTTCTAATATTTATTTCTAGGTCCTCCTCTTTGATCTGACTGTGTCTCCATAAGCCTGTGAGAAAGGGGAAAAATCTGACCAGGCTTCTGTCAATTTGTCCCCAGTGGAAAAAATTCCTTCCTGACCCTGACATAGGCAAATATCCTAAAAAACACAGCTCCTATACTACAGTTACAGGGAGTGTGGGCAGATAAAAAGAGTTTAAATTAATGAGGTGGGGGGAAACAGGCCAGTCAGATCCTGTCTCCATCTGGCTAGTTCGTGAGAGGGGGAGATCGATGGAGAAGGAGACTTCCATCCCTGCATTCTCTAACTTCCACCTCTCTTTCAGGAGCTGCTCACCACACTATAGGTCCAATCAAGTCTCTGAGCTGTTGAGATGAGTGTATGGCATTCTGCTCTCAGGTTTACATCAGAATAACCAAGAGCAGAGTCTGGTTCGTTGTCTTCCAGATTCTGACATGAGGAGTGCAGCTCCACATTGTCCCCAGTGAATAGATGGGTGACAACTTCTGGTATATCTATTTAGGTTCTAATTTTTTGTTTTGCCCTAATTCTAATTTTACATCCAAATGTCTTCTCTTTTAAACATATCTGAATAAGCTGGATCTCTTAAATTTTTGGTATGTCTTTTATAATTCCAAATTGAAAAGCCCTTTGGCATTGAAAGGTTGTTATGTAAGATGTATACCCATTCCCCAGTGCCCGGAAGGCATATTCAGGAGAAGCACCTGAGGCAACCCATTGTACACTAGCTGGAAAGAGATACACAATAAATGTTTTATATGAACTGCTAACAAAACGAGAAATTGTTATCCTGCACATCGCTCTGAACATTTTAAACATTTTCTTGCCCTTACATATGTCTGTTTTGTTAGCTGTTATGCTCACAAAATGAAAAGGGATATTGTCAACTTGACTTTTTTTAACTACATTTTTTTAAATTGGTTTACTACCATGGCACTACTGAGCTCACTTTCTAAACAACTCTTTTAAAAAAACAGTTAAAAGGGATTTTCTCATCCCTGCTTGTTTAGAAGGGGCTTTTGAGTGGAAGTCCATCCTAATCAAAACATGCCTTAGGACTTCACTTAGGACTCTCTCTACACACAGCTTCCTGCAGCTTGTTCTTTCTTCCATCCAGTTTCAGCTCTGCTGCTGCTTTTAATAGTAAGGATGCTTTTTTTAGTGCAGGGGGAAGGGCATGCCATCAATCAACAGTGAAACGAGCCCTACACAAAGTCATCTGCTGTGGCCACAATTTGTCACACTTATAGTTCTCCCTGCTGTTGCCTCAGCTTCCACTTCTTCCTTACTTAAGGAAACTTCACTCTGTGGGAGATTTTTCAGTAATTCTCCCCTTTTGAGAATCTAGTTTATTAATGTCAATTTCAAAACAACACAAAAAATCCCACCCAGATGGCTCACAGTCTCTGGTAGAGGGTCCTTCTTAGTTCTGTCTCTGCTGAGGTTCTCTTCCAACATGTTTGCTCCCCACTCTACATGCTTCCTAGCTGGCTCTTGCTCCCTAAAGGCTTCAGATCCTCTGCCTTAGAACTAAGGAGAGTCTCTTTTTTTATTATTATAAATATACAATAGAGCTTAGCAGCCCCCAGGCACAGAGCAGAACCCAGATGTGTAAGACACTGTACATACATGGAAGATGAAGATGGCCCATGGCCCATGGTCTCTGCCCCCTCCCCTCAGAGTTTACAATCTAACAGTACATTTCTCCGTGGAGGGAAGTTCCTGTTTCTTTGAGTCCCTGACTAATCTCTTACTGCCCAGCATATCTTGAAGTAGCCCTGGTTGTGAGTGGTGTACTATTATCTTGTGACTCCTGAACTCATTCCCATCACCTGGGGAGGCACCTCTCAGCCCCCATAAAGGGCCAACTCACTCTGTGTCCATCTTACTGGCACCTTGGCATGAATGAACAAAAGGGACTTAGGTGTTGCAATGTCTAAGTGCCTAGAAAACCACTGGAGCAAAACTGGTATCCACAAAGCCTAAGTTAGTCTAAGCCTAGACTCCCTATAGAATGCATGGAGAGAGAGAGTCGCCTAAAAATGCAAACCACAAAGGTCAGCCCACTAAGTGGGGAGACACCCAAGCTAGCAAATGGGAAGTGCTGACAAAAGGGATGTGTCTCAAACTGCCACTCCAGTCACAGAAGTTCAGCACCTAAATTCAAGTTTTGGGGAGGTGTCTATTTCCGCTTCCAATCTGCATCTGGGAACCACTCTTCTGGACTCAGGAGGCTTAGTTCCCTAAGCCACTTCTTGCAAGAATGAGTTAGGTGCCTGCCTAACTTCACACAAAATGGTCAGCGATAGGGCCTCTCTTATAACCTATAGCCCAGTGGTTTGGGTACTTACTCAGGATGTGGACATCCTGATTCAATCCCCCTCCCCCTCTGCCTAATGAGGTGAATGGATTTGATGAGCATTTCTCCACCCTAGCCCTAGCCACTGGGCCAAGGCTATTTTCATATTGGTCTCTCTCAGTCTGTCTTGTTGGAGCACTTTAAGTAAACAATTAAATATTAAATGGGCCTGAGAAAAAGTGACAATCACTCTATAGTTCAGTAATTAGGCAGTCAACTAAGAGGTGGGAAATGCCTGTTCAAATCCTTTCTCCTCATTAGGGGAGGGGAAAATTGAAGTGAGAACACCCACATCCCAGGTGAGTACCCTAACCATCAGGCTAAAGGGTTATAAGGGGTGGAGTCCTCCACCTTCCCCACCCTCACACTCCTCCCCACTCACACACTCCTCCTCCTTTGTGTGGATTTAGGTGGCCTCTGACCACACCCTACTCAATTGGGCCTTGCTGACAAGGCAAGTATCTTCTCCTGGTTTGTGGATCAGAGTGGCACTTAAGTAGGAGATAGGCATCCAGGCTGCTAGAGTGAGGTAACAATGTGCATCCCTAGAAGCAGAAACTTAGGCACCCAAAGAACTTTTACAGCAGAAATGTAGGGTGCTGAGTGAGTTTAAGCACCACAGGGTTAGGTGGCAGCTGAGCAGAGGTTTTGTGGCTCTCAGTAGTGTCTAAATCTGAGGTTCCAGCGCTTAAGTGCCTGTGTGGACACAGACTCCGGTGCTCCCATCTCTGACTGCTTTTGTGTATTCACTTGTATGGTAAGATTGTGAAGGAATGGATCCCCTCTTTGTTGTGCGTGTAAAATGCCTAGCACAATGGGACGCTGACCTGACTGAGGCCTCTACACAGCACTGCAATATAAATAAATAATAAGTGAAACTGACCCTATGCAAAATGCTGCCAGATGCCCATAATAAACAGTAATAGAGAGAATTTTCCCTTCCCCAGTCTCTTTGAATTATAATAGACCAAGGAGTTTCTTGTGACAACACTGAGTACAAGATTTCAGAATCGGTGTGCTTTTCAATTTGATGTCCCTTGAAAATCCAACATCTTTAAAGCATTTATTTTCTTTCTTTTTTTTTTAATTCTTTTTTGCACCTTTTACAACCTGGAATATTTTAGTAGTATTAAGCAGGAAAATACATTTTGCTATTTGTATACAATCTACCCAATACACTTTTCTCAAGCAGTATTGCATCAGATCATAGCTACATACCTAATGAAATGTGTTGTATTATATCCTAATTCTAATATTTTAACACAATACCCATACTTAAAATGTATCTTTAACTGTTTGCTGCTTGAAATTGCTGAATCTCCCACTTTAGTGCCTTGTCCCAAGTATAATGTGGATCATAGCTTTTTAAAGTGGACCTGCAATAATTAATGCAATGAAATGATGTATAGTATGTACACATGGGGGCTAGGAAATTTACCTATTGTTTCATTATGCTTTGTGTCTAAAGGGATTCAAGGACTTAATCACTAGATGTTTAATACTTCTGCCATAAAGACACAGCGCTATAAAGAATTTAGTTGGCTTAAAAAACCCCACTTCCTTCCACAGCACTCATCTCTCCAACATAAATTATAATGAATCCAAACACTTTCAGAACTACTGTCTACAATATAGATGCAAAGAGTACACCAAATACTGTCTTTTCTATATTTCAGGTATTTTAGGCATTGATGCTATTATTCTGTTTGTACGAATTACTAAATTCAGTGTTTGTTGCACAAGAAAAGAGACCACTGTTTTCCTAACTTCCATGCAGCTGCATATTCTGCTGATGCTAACATAATTTGTTCCCCCAATATTTATTTTATTTTATCCCTTTGTTACACCACTTACTTGTTAGCGTAAATCTAGACTTCTGATGTGTCATTTGAAACTTAGGTTGTGTATAAATAGCATACATTGTACGTAGGTGCACCTTATTAGCTAAAGATCCAGGCCCAGTCATCTTGGCTGTAGAACTTTTTTTGCCCATAAATGCACCTTATGCCCTGGCAAAATCAGGGTGTGTGCAGGCTGTGAGGCTGTGGCAGGAGCAGGATGGGATGTAGGCAGATAGGTCTGCCTCCCAGTAATTCCGTGCCCGCAAGAGCCATTGCAAGAGGGGCTCAAGTTAGGACTGTCCATCAGTTTCTGAACAGGGGAGGCCTAAGCAGCTTCCCCCCTTTATCCCTGCACTGACACGGGGATGAATCTGCCCCCAGGCATGTTGTTACACTTATGAAACAAACAGCAGAATCTTATTCAGGGGACCAGGCAGCATGCCGCGTTTATTATGAATACAGAAAATATTTGAAAAAGCCTACAATGTGTTTCCATGGGAAAGTAGTCTGTTAAATGAGGTTGTTTTGCACAGGTCACATGATTTGCTTCAGTGTTCTGGGTGTTTAATTTGCTGCATCTGTGACAGCTATATCCTATCAGAAATGTAAAGTTCTACATTGTGTTTTCTGTTTTTTTTAAATGGACTGACAGCTGCTATCAAAATTAAGAAGCATGTGGTTTAGTAATTAGAGTAGAGAATATGGAGTCAATCATGACTTTTAAGTTCTAATTTTTAGTTCTGTCACTGATATTGTGTGACAACTTCTTTGTACCTCAGCTTCACCTCTGTGTGTCTTATTTTAACCATGAGTAAAATGATAATGATATTTACTTCACTTTCAGGGATGTAGTGAAACTTTAATATTTGTCGTCAAGTGTTATGATTTTTGAATGAAAGCTATCATCCTCATCTGGCTGTGTGAAATTGGCAGATCAAATAATAAGAAAATGTTCTATGTATTTGCACTGGTCAATTAGTAATTCTGCTAAATATGTTCATTTAGGGCTAGATTGCACTTTCAAGGCACAGCTGTACACTAAGGGTGATGTGAAGTTGCTCTGTCGCAACACCATACTGGTCGAGTTTATTATATGATTTAGACAAACAGAGTACATGAAGATAGTAGACCAAGGAAGAGGCAAGGACTAGAAGTATGAAGTTTTTAAACAAACACAAATAACGTGAACTGTACTATATAATTGTCAGACTTTAAATTCTGTACTTAAATTAAAAAAAAGGTAAGGGAAAAGGGAAGGTAACACAGGAGTATACGTCAACCCTTGAGTGCTGAGGAAGGGATTGAAAGAAGAAAGCAAAGGCGCTTAGGAGACAGGAGGAAGGAATGTTGTTCTAGTGATGTGGACCAGTGTTTGAAAATACTTAAAGTTGAGAAAGAAAGGGGAAAAGGTTGGGCTTCGGGGAACTATGCTGGAAGGCACTTAGAGTTAATTAACTGAAAGTGGTATTGACTCATCTTTGGTATCACTTCTGGGTTCATTAATAAAGGGCATACCTCTTCGTAGCCATGTGTTTCTCTGTGCTCCTTGCACCTGCCTCCTGGCCCCAGCATGCTCAGTAAAGATCTCTTTCCTACAACTCTGTCTGCCTGCTGCATCACTCATTGCTAGCAAAACATGGCAGCAGTGATTTGTCTCTGCGAACATCCAGAATGCAGCAACATGAATCACAGGACATGCCCTGAAGCCCCAAGGAACCCTGTATTTTTCAGGGAGGCCAGGTGTGGACCAACTGGAAGCAGGAATCTGAGCATTAAAAGGAAGAAAGTTGGAAAATAAAGCTTTTATTTTGATCTCCTTATGATGCAGGGCAGAGAAATGGATGTCCGTCTGAAGGTCACCACTTACTTAGCATGAGCAGCTCTCTAAAGCACAGTTAAACTTTGGAGTGGTACAAGTTCTTTACAAGAGACAGAAGAGGTAGACCACTAAGGGTAATTCTGTCCTGCACCATAAGGCCAGAGTTCAAATGCAGGCTCAAGTCTAACCCTTCTTCTGTCTCCACACACATCGCTCTAATCAGGACTCAGACCCAGGGTCCTACGACCCCACAGTGTGGGAGGTCTGAACCTAAGTCAAGCTGGGATCCACGGTTGAAGGCCTATTGCTTTGCAGTGTAGACGTAGCCCTACTGAATTCTTTCTCTGAGAGTTCACCAAAAGTATTCCACAATCCCATGAGTCTACTTTTTGTCCTCGGTTTGTAGTACAGTGTGAGAAAAGTTGACTGTATAAAGGGCTACAGAGGCCACATTCTGGGCGGGTGCTATAAAGTCAGGGATATGTCTGGTTGGACTGGGTCTGTATAATAGTGTAGATGCTGGAGCACCGGGTTGGGACCCACCATTCAACAATTCCTAACCTGGGGCTACAAATAAGTGTAGATGCTCAAATCCTAGGTTAACAAACCCAGGTCTGTTAACTTGAGGCGTACTAACCCTGGGTTTACATTGCAGTGTAGACATACTCTAAGTGACAGCATTGTGGACTTGGGGGACACATGCAGCTTTGGTGATCTGACAGTGATTCGGGGGTACATTGTTTGTGGCACATTGTTTGTGGTTAATCCAAGATGGGGATCTCATCTTAAATACATAGCTAGACTAAACCTGTACAGCAGAGGCCTAAACACCTGCAGTGGTACATGCTTCAAAATAGAAGCAAGTGCAAGCAGGGCGGGACTGGGTATTCAGAGGCCTGTATTTATAGTGAATTACATTTACTGTGGCAAAAGGCACAAATGGATAAAAGAAAACTGCACTTTGGCATTGTTGTAAGGAGTATGGAAAATGGAACTGTTTTAGTAGAATGTACAGGAGGTTATGTCTTAGGCCTGGTCTACGCTTACCTTCTGGATTCGGCAGCAGTCTATGGGAAATACGCAAGTGATGTAAAAACGTGCGTATCCCCCGTCGACTTCGCTGCGTCTGTTCCGCACGCCAGCCACACTGCTCTGAGCCAACACGAACAGCATTCCTGTCGACGCAGTGCTACACCACTTACAGAGGTGGTTTTCGTCTGTCGATTTCTGGATCGACTAAGCGGGTCTACACAGACTGCTCAGTTAATCCAGAGACATCGATCTGACGGCGGCAAATTTGCCGTCATCAGAATAGACATAGCCTTAGTCATTTGTTTTAGAATTGTATGGGAAGTGGATAGCTCCACACACTGTAGAAGATATAGATGTCATGACTATACCTAATTCCAAATATATATAGATATACAGATACTTCAGAGACTTGGGGCAGAATACTAATATCATTGTATATAACCATGTTGTTTGGGAGCCACCCAGTAAGATTACATGAGGCCTTAATGTCTACCTGTAGAGTGATCTCTCAAAGTACTTCCAAGACTTGACTCTTTAGTCAGAGCAGGTACTTTCTAGGCATTGTACATTGAGAGCACAATACAGCCAGTATGAAAATGAATCTCATGTTAACAAACCAGAAAAAAAAATTGAAATTTGTGGTAATGGATGGAAGTTGTCAGTGACCCAGCTAATGAGGCCAGGGATCTGCTCAGTTACAGCCCTGGAACTTTGTATGTGCAATACAAGAAAGCAGAAGATTAGTCTGATGGACTATGGAGACAATTTGAAAGAATGGGTAATGGCTGTGGCTGGAAGCAGAGGCGCTGGTTGAAGCAGTGTTCATCACTGAGGAAAATTCCATTCGCACTGTATGACTGTGTGTGCAAGGAGCTGGATATTCTGCAGAGGAGGGTATCATTGCTGTGTTAGATTTCTCTGCCCCCTGGATAAACAGCATAATGTCTGTAAAGAAGCAAAAAATGCATATCTTTTGCCCAGAATTTGGCCTGTCTGCTGCAACACTTATTGTCAGGATGGATAAAAAGTGATGATTTTTTAAAAAAATCAGATTTTTTTCAATTGGCTTATTAAAAGTTTTAATGAAATACATGATCTTCCTTTAAATAAACCCGTTTAAAATTTAATTAGAAATTAACAACCTGCGTTCAGGCCTAATCTTACTATAATACATTAATTCATTTACACTGAAGACAAAACTAATATTAAGCAGTACAGTTTTTCTTCCAAGTTTTAAAGAAAGTCAAATCACTGAACTGGTGTAAGTCATTGGCTAAGCACCTGGAACCAAAATTTGTTGAAGTGCTAAACCAGCTTTTGATTGCAGTAGCCTCTACCGCAGGTGTTGAGAGAATATTTTCTTTATTTTAGTTGATTCAACTAGTTCATTCAAAGTTTTTAAAAAATTGGCAATTGAAAAAACAGGAAATCTTGTTTTCCTCTTCTAATAGATTAATAAAAACTATATTTGAGAGATTATCTACTTGTTTTAAAGCCTTAAAGGACATGGTGACCAGAAACAATCAGTTCAATTCGCTAACTACAGATAAAACTGCCTTTGATTAATAAATCAGTTAGTTTTAAATTCAAAATATGTTTGATAAATGTACACTTTCCAGAACATATAAGACAATTTTATTTAATAATAATAAAAAAAATGCTGTTTTTGTTAATTTTGAATTTGAATTTGCACCCAAATACAGCTTGTCACAAATCATATGTAAAAAGGTGTCATCTAGTAAATAAGAAATGCATAAGTCATCATTTTCTAACATAACAAAAATGTAAAAAAAAAGAATCTAAATAAATGTAAGTTGAGCAATATAATTGTTTAAATAAATGTGTATAGAGATACACAAATAGATATAGCATCCTGATTGTCAAACAGAAGCACCACATTTAGTGTAAAGGCTATATTTAACTAATGTGTTAATACTTACCAACCAATAAGAATCAATTTTTCTTTAGGAAATAATGAAAAAAAATACAAATGCAAAACATAATTAAAATCGATTATTGAAATGAAGATTTTTTGATTCAAGATTTAAATCATGATTAAAATTGCTGATTTAAATCTATCCACCCTGCGTGTTGTAAGAAAACAACCGTGAAAAGGACAGATTTTTCAGAAAGTGCTGACAAACCACTCTCTACAAAATCATGCCTGTTTCGGTATCTCAAGTTGGGCACCCAGAAAATGAGACATCCCAAATCACTAGTCACCTTTGAAAATCTTTCCTTGGAAATTCACTTTAAGTAAGCAGCAAGCTTCCATTCATGAGGAAATAGTGGGGAAACAAAAAACATATATGAAAGCATGTTTGCTAATTCCATACTTGGGATTTCTCTTACACATTCCAGGAATTTAGTCATAAAAGAATCATAGAATATTAGAGTTGGAAGGGACCTCAGGAGGTCATCTAGTGCAACCCCCTGCTCAAAGCAGGACTATCCTCAACTAAATCATCCCGGCGATGGTTTTGTCAAGCCTCAGCTTAAAAACCTCTAAAACCTCTAACCACTGAAGCAGAACAAATACTAGCCAAAGACTGCAGCAGAAGCATAAAGGCTTGGAAAGAGTCTGGATATATCTGACTTAAATTTTCAACAAAGGAAATGTACTCCTAAAAAAACAAAAAAGTACATGGCTATTTTATATGCTGTGTTAGGGAAGCAAGATATTGCATGTGTTGTATAGTTCCATATAGAACACACAATGTTACATTGTTCATTTTACACACACTCCAAACAAATGGGACGGCTTTGCAGACTTTATCTGCAATTTCAAATGTTAAACAAATGTCCAGATTTCTTGTAAAGCATGAAAGCATCCTCATTTATTTGTAAGCATCCTGTTTATTTCCGCTGATGAACAGTCTTCTTTGGTTTTAAAAAAAATTTAGTTTCTTCTATGTTGCGTCTTAGTCAACCTGGAGTCCCCAGTCTGCCCCCGGCTTCACTTAATCCACCAGGGGCATCATTCGTTTTGGGTTCCTGCGGGCCGAACAAAGCACAGCGACCAATATACCGAGTAACACAGCTTGGCGGGGGGGCAAAACAATCCGATCAGAGTGGGAACACTCTAGACACAGCAACAGGTACCTATCAGGCACCCACAGGTTACAAGACCATACAACTAAACACACCAGAATATACACAACAATCTAAAGAAACCTTAATAATAAAGCAATTAACAATTCAAGCACAGATTACATTAGGACCAGCTGCCACATAAGGAGTGGCCAAGAATAGCACATCAGTGGGGGGAAACCTTTGTAGGCATTCCCCAAGAGGGGCTGCTGGAATACGGTACGGTTAAGTTAAAAAACTGGGACAGCACCGTATCACTGGTAACATCAGCCGGCTATTTACATACCGGGATCAAACAGCTTCCAAGCAAGGAACCAATTTTCAAGTGATTGGCTAAGCAGAAGTAAAAGACATTGGCAATTTGCGCCAGACGAACCCACAAGTTATACTGCGTATGCTCTTGTAGGGAGGGTGAGGCCACCACAGAAGGGGGGATAAAAAGCAAACAACATAACAAAATGATTACAAAATAGGCAGTCAAGATGGCAAAGATAACAGCCACCAAATTCTCAGGGGTTTGTTCCCGGCCCTGCGCCTGCAGTGTCCCCTGAGCCTTTGTTGTTAACACTTTCACATCGCCCCAAGTCATAACTGCCGCTGCCTGCTTTCTTTTGGGTTTCCGTATGTGGAAGGGGAGAATCCATTCCCCTTTTTTGTTTATAGAGCAGGGATATTAAAGTGCTGTTTGCACATTCCACTATAGCCTGACCGGTGGAATTGTAGGGGATACCATGCTGAAGAAAAATGAACCATAGGGTGCAAAAGGTGAGGAAGGCGTGAGAGGCACACTCTGTCTGCCCTTAGACAGAAGTTTGGAGACAAACTCTCCCTCAGCAGATAAACTGCTATTCTAACCTTCAAACAATCTGAAATTTCTTCCCCTAATGTCCCAGCCCACATGGCTGTTCCTGGACAAACCTTTGGAGACTGGGGTAGCTTCCTCTACGGGCAAGCCATCAGCTTACAACAGCAAGAAAATATCCCAAAGCAACCCGAACGAAGAAGGGGGGACTACTGGAGGCAGGAGCCTAGCACGGGAAAACTTTATCGGCACTCTGGCCTTCCATTTACCCGAATTATCTAGTGTACATGCCCCAACCCCACAGTGCCCCAAACCACAACAACTCCCCCCTTTGAGAATACTCAGACCTGCAGCTTCTGAGCTTTCTCATACTCCTGGCTTAGAAAATAATTAAGGGAGTCCTTTGGGGTTGATTACAAGTGTGTGGTGCCCTGGGGGCCACACCAGTTGCATGAGTCCTCCCAATCTTCTCCTGTGCCGAAGCACGTCGCCTCCGGTGGACGTGTGGCAGAGGTGTTGTTCTTCTCCCGTGCTCACCTTTCTTGCCGGTCGAAAGGGGCAGGGGTTTCAGGTGGCTTGAAGGTTTGCAGGTATCTTCCCCTGTGCTCAGGACCTTCCCGGTGGGTCCTTGGCAGAGGGCCTGGAGAGTCTCAGTTTTAAGGGATTCTCTGGGTCAGGGTGAGCCAGCCAGTCGGCCCGTGATGGCTTTAGTCCGGTCCAGTGTATCCAGGAGGCTATACCTTTCACCTTTATGGCGGTTGGGGTGGCCAATAACACAGTGAAAAGTTCCTTCCAGTACGGCCTTAGGGACTGTAGGTTCCACTCCTTTACCCAGACGCTATCTCCTGGTTGAAAGGGCTGAAGAGGAGAAGTAAGACTAACAGGGACCCTTTCCTGCATCCACTTGGTTAACTTCCTGAACTGTTTGCCCAACTGTATGAATTGATTTTTGGTATTAAAAAAAAATGACCAACTTTTACCACTCCAATTGGTACTGGATTTTCTTTTTTCTTCTCTTCCCCCCTCCCCGCAAGGGTAAGCTACTACCCAGCCTAAAAACTTATCAATAATAACTAACACACATTTAAAATTACAATATTTAAGCATTAGGATACAATTTTTTGTGCAAGTTCACAAAGGGAACACAAGAGAAAGGCTTTGTTATATAGCCCTTTTCAGAGTTACCTGTACTAACAATTCCTGTTGCAACAAGGAAGTGTTAGGCTGGGTGTCTCTTTGGTTAGAATTTTATAATGATGTTAACATTGTTTCTCCTAAGGCTCTGGCATATTAAGATATATACCGTTTGGGATACAATAGATAACACAGCCTAATTTAAAGATTTTACAAACTATTAGGCACATGGTATATTTTTACAATTTTTACACTAACAACTACAAAACTTAACAATGGCACACATGTTATTAGCAAGATCATATTCAATTAAAACAGGCTTCTTCTTTTGTAAGGCTTACTATGGAGGTAACAATGTTTTTCAATTTTACAAAAATAAGGGTTTTATTAGCACAGTAGTAGCACATGCTTCACCACTGGTTGCTCTGTTACCTTTACATTACCCTCCTGCTGTGATGAGGCTTTGGTTTTTCTTCAAAGAAATACTTTTTTGTTGAGTTCTAACAAACTCATTTTGCATGTGGCTTTAATTCAGAGCTGTTCCAGGCACGCCCAATTTAAATTTAGCTGGTGACACTCGAGAGGGATTCTTCTTGTTAACAGCTATGGGTGGATTTCTCTCCCCCCTTTGGGCCAGTAATTTACATCTACTACTATTACGGACATAAGCTAATTTACTAGTATTCAGATTTTAACTGTTAACCATTTCAAGTTTGAACTTGGCTTTAAATAGATACCAACCAATTCCACTAGCATTTCATAGACAGGGTTTTACATTGCCAATTTTTACTTCCCATAACATTAAATGTACAAAATATATTTAAAGCAATTAGAAGTGAGAGTTTGCCTGCTAATTCCTGCATTTTAACCAAACCCAGCCACACAAGGCTATTTAAGCTTCCCAATAACTTCCACTCCATTTGGAAACTTTTCCACAATATTCAAACTGGATCTTTCTAAAACAAAGTTAGTGGATCTATTTACATTTGAAAAACTTTGACAATTAGAAACTGACCCAAGTCTCTCAACATGTAAACTGTTTCCTGCTACCGTTAGTGACTTACTCTGGACTAACAATCACTTTGTTTACACACCCTTCAATTGCAGAAAGCTGTTTGCAGGAGCTATCAGGAGGTTTTATTCTCTCAGGAGCAGTTCTAGGAAACAATTCACTTCTCACAAAAAAGTTCCTTTTCCTCCTTTGCTAGAGACTGCTTCAAAGAAACATTTTCCTGAGCCCCAACAGACTCCCTCTGGGTTTTAGTTACATTCAGATTCCTCCTCCACCAGCATAAGCTGAGAGGTACTTTCTGCCTGCCCCACAGACAGAACACTGGAGACGAATCCTCCTCTTTGAACACAGTTACAATGCCGTTTGATACCCTTTTACAATGTTAGTAATAAGACAAACAACACAAAACACACAAAACACACAGTTTGTTGCAACAATAAATCCATGGTTTTGATTTTTAGTTGTTTCACTGGTACCAGTTTTTTCCTTTTTGCAGTTCTGAAAACTAAAAAAAACAGTTTTCTACCCCCTTTGGGGTTGTAGATTATTTCTTAAAATACAAATTACCCTTATATCTTCTTGTATCCTCTATTCCACAAACAGGCCAGGTTTATTACATTCTTCTCTTTCCATTTGCATTTTTTCAGGACACTTAACACATTATTGTCCATTCTTTTCCAATCTTTCAACTTCATCAGTTTCTTTCCTTGCCGCAGCATCTCCTGGCGAAACCCATCTGGCTGCATTAACTCGCTCAAGTCGGGGTACAATTTCTTCACAGGCGGACCTGGGGGCTCTTGGCCAATGTCCATTTCAGCATCTGGGAAAGGCAAGTCAGGCGGCAGGGGAACAGTGCCAGGATCAACTTCACCGGAGTTGCTTTCAGGCGCACCCGGCGCCAGGGGCACCTTCAAGTCATCTCCAGCGAAGAACTCTCGCGCTCCAACCGGCAACACACAAGGCGCTTTAGACTTCGTCTGGAAGATCTCACTCAGCACCGCTTGCACCGCCGCTTCAGCCACAAGCGTTTCCACAATCCCCTTCGTTTTACACCAGACCGGGCTCAACTGTACGGCCTCCTTATTGCCGTGTGTCACTGAATCCCATAAATCAGAACCTAATTGTTCCCAGAAGATCTTGTTAAAAACCATGTTGAGCTTAACAAAAAACCAGCGTCTTTGTCCCCATCGTAGTAAACGGGACATAGTGTCCGGGGTAAGCTTCTCCCCCTGCTTCTTCGTGATCCGGATCAAAAACTCATGCACCATTTTTTCTTCAGCTGATACAGCGGTACTCATTATAATTCGTGCAGCCGCTCACCTGTGAGCTCACTTCACCTCTCTTGGACGACCTCGCCTCTCTCGGGCGACCAGGAGCCATAACCCAAAGAACGGTACCTTCTGAAACAACTCGCCTCTCTCGGACGACCAGGAGCCGCGGTGCAACGGTACCTCCTGCAGCGACTGCACTCCCCGCCTTTTCGTTGACGGATCGATCAGTTCCTGCTGAATCAGATTACGTCGGGGTCACCATTTGTTGCGTCTTAGTCAACCTGGAGTCCCCAGTCTGCCCCCGGCTTCACTTAATCCACCAGGGGCATCATTCGTTTTGGGTTCCTGCGGGCCGAACAAAGCACAGCGACCAATATGATTGCAAGCCAAGTCGTTTATTCCAGGGCAAAAGCCATCTTATATAATACTTCATGCACTGCTCACATCCTCTTCTTGCAGTTACTGATTGGTTAAAAGTTACAAGCATACACACAGCACAAGCACAAGCTGATTCTCATGGATAGCTTAACCTTTCCCACAGCTGCCTAATATTATTCTGTTTACCTCTTGGACACTGAGCTAAGAAAGAAGAAAGGGAGGTGTCCGCCGTCCTTGGCCGGCTTCCACCTGCCTAGGCAACCTTATCTAACTCTCACGTCCTTGGGGCCTAGCACTGCAACTTCCCATCCCAGGCCTCAGGGCCACGTAAGGATTGTAGATCCCCACACTTCTATTACAGGAATTATAAGAAAACAAAAATTCTTTCTCTTGCTTTGCACCATTGTTGTTAGTATTATTCTTCACAGTTGTGCCTTGCTTTGATACCTGTTCTATTTTAAGTCATAAGATGTGAATAGTAATTAACTCTTCATGATTCAAGAAAAAAGGTCAGGTACTCCCCTTCTAGACTTGTTTCTTACTTTTAGCAGGCAGTCTTCATATCTAGTATTGCATTTCTCTGAATTTATTCTTTCAAAAACTATTCTTTACTTCTATTGCTACTGTAGCTTTTAGTATTTTTCCAAGAGGTTCCATCTGATTTAGTGTTCAGTCCTGCCTTTAAGTTCAGGCCTCATCATTCTTGCATTTGACTGTGGCACAGAAAACCCTTTTTATCCTGTCAGCTCACTTCAGAATTCATGTACTTCACTGTGGTCTCCTTTTCATCTGGTCTTTCTCTTAGATCCTTTTTAGATCTAGTATCTCTAATCTTTTCTTTACAACTCATTCTGTGTCTCGTTGTTCTCTCCATTTCTGTTTCTAAATAAATGTAGACACAGTGGTTCTCAATGGTTTTTCATATTGCGGTCTCAGAAACCTAGTATCTCCATTCCAAAATGATAGTTCGCTTAAATAAATTTTAAAACCTGTTAAACCCATATTTAGATTACCGTTGTGAATTACATGTTATACAGTGACTTAAGTTATATTCCTCCCCATTTTGTATGTGTGCTGTTGGTTTCTTCTCCTGATGAAGAATTTCACGTTTGAGTGCTACCCCACTGCTGGCTAGTCCTCTAACTTCCTTCTGTCATCTTTTACTGTTCTTGCTTGCATTTGCTATCTTACCAGTTTTGGTGCCATCCACAATTTGTTTTTTGTTTTTTATTAGAATTGCATGAAATAACTGCAGTGGATGCAAAAGGAGACTCTCTTTCAGGTTATCTGGTTAAAAGAAACACTGTAGCTTCCTAGAGACCAACCTGGACTAGGCCACAACTAGCAGAAAATGTCAATGCCTGAAGAAAGAGACAGATACTTTGTTATAGAGGAAGCAATTCTGTGGATCTTCAATGTTTCATGACCCTAGCTTTAGAATCACTGTTATAGTTTATTTAACGGGAGGTTGCTTTACCCACCAATAAAATTCTTCTGTCTTTGGTCAGCTATTTACCTGAGCACAACAGCAATACCCTGTGGTTTAGGGCAGGAAGTGCAAAGAGAATACAGCATCTGAGGAGGGAGAGTTTAGACAGGCAGAATGTAATTACCCTGCTTGAAATTTGGCCAGAGCTAACATCTATAACATCCCTGAAAATACCATACAATCCTTCAGTACTACAAGAGAACAGGACCATAAGTGTTTCATGACAGTGCTGGGGCATCGATCAGTGCTAACTCAAAAAGCACACTGCCACCCACGTATAAAATCACCAACATTGCTGCCAGTAGGATTGAGATGTAGCAAATTACTTATCCAGATCACCCCTGCTTAATATGTGAGCTCTGACAGGATTACAGCACAAGATGGTCTGTCTGACATACTTCTCAAGTGATGGCACTTAACATTTTTCTAAATTAAACTTCTCACTGATCTATCTACCCAGGCTCCTACTACCATACATCTATTTACCTGTAAATTTTATTGATGATCTACTTTAGTACTGACTGATTTCTCTTTCCTCATCACAAGTTCTCTAGCATATGTAAACTTTATCACCTTCCTGTGAATTCCTTCTTGTTGTTTTTATACTAAGTTAAAATCCATTTCAATACTGTAGCGCTCATTTTTCACCACTTTTCATCTGGAACCGTTTCCACTTCCAGGCATAAATAAGTACCCTTTCTTTTCATAGCCAAGGCATTTTCTATGTCCAGTTAGCTCCCCCTTTATTGGTATTATATTATTTTTCACATTTCTGTTGTGTAGTATTGAACAACACTATACAAATTTTAAATAGTTTTCCTAAACTCAAAGTAAATTATGACAATGACTTCCCCATATGACTTTGAATACTTCCTATACATTTTATACTTGATTTTACTTGATTGATTGTCATAGTTTCCATCTTTTGAATCCACACCTATTATGCTAAATTGCCATTTTAAAGTGCATCTTATGTCCTAATTTTTTTTATTTTAAATCTTTCTTGTGAATTAATGGTCATGAAGGTGTTGATCCCAGAACAAGCTTAGCCAAGTAAAGGGCATTTTTTCCTCCACCCTTCCCTGGCTTGTGCCTTAAAGTGACCTAGAAAGATCATCTCGAGGACTGAGAAGATGTTGCAGTCCATGGCCATTCCTGTCTTGGTTTCCCTCTCCCCACAAAAGTGCCATTTATTGGACATTGCTTTTTATTTTGACACCTGTCTACTGGGAATGAGACAGACACCACCAAACTAATTTACATAGGACATAGAATACATGATGGCTGCTTGCCTCAGATGCATTTGAATTGGTGATCTGAAGGTGAAAGGCTCCATTTCCTATTCTCTGTTCCCTGAAACATCCAGACCCCCTTCATTTTGAAAACTGATAGCACCTGGATGCAGAAGCTTGATTATTTATGGTCCTGCTGAAGTGCCAGCTGTTAAGTCTTTTGTTTGCCTTTACAAGAGAGTTTTTCTTTTCTTTCAGTGTGTTTTCCCCCTTAATGCTACATGTTATCTGATAGAGAATGAATAGAAACATCATCAACTTCCCTTGAGTTTAGATGTCACTTCTGGTACATAAATATTCCCTCTTACTGATTTAATTTATGATCCCTGCTATAATATATGGTTTTAGAAAATTAATGATCTTTACCTTACTAGCCAATAACCATCATCAGTAATAAGTCTGTTTCTCTTTGCTGTTTTTGTTAGCACTTCTTCTGCTTACATTTTGTATTGGTTCTGTCCATTCCATTCTCAGGGGTATACAGAGGATGGTAAGGCTCAGAAATATATATCTGCTTTAGTGGTGATTCTCTTCAGTTACAGGACAACCTTTGTTTGTTCTAGAAGAACCTGTACTTTAGTTTGATAAGCATGCTTTATTTCAGCGGATACAATCAAGATGTAATGGACAACCAGATTCTGCCATCTTCCTTGTTAACTTTTTTAGGGCTCAATCTTGCATTCCCTGTGTGTACAAAACTCCCTAAAAATGTGTAATTTTTATTCTTATGTATTGAACGGTATAGCAGCATGCACATGAGTCCCAATCATGTTGCTTGTACTCATCCTCTTGCTTTTGCTTTTTGCTCTTTGCTTTTTGAAAAGCATGGGTGGCTTTTATTTGGTTTCTTCATTTATTTTTCCTGCTGATCTGTATTATTAATACATGCTCTTTAGTCTCACGTTCCCTCTTCCCTGTAAAATTCTCTTTGCAACTAAATGTCTTATAAGCCTGTGTAATTTTGTCCTGCTCTCCTTCTATAAAGTCTGCCCCATCAACCCTGGTTGACCCCCAGCATCTGCTTTGACACCTTTGAATGTGGGTGGAAAAAGGCACATGGCCATTTTGACTTCCTCCACTCTAAATTCATTCTCTCTTCCTTGAGTTCTGCCATTATCCTGCTCAAGCAGCGCTACTTCTGTGTTTTCATCGTCTCCCACACCCATAAGCTCATCATATTATTTACCACCTTAAACTCATTAAAACTTCACTCAGCTTCCAATATCTTCATACATCTCCAAGCACAGTCTTGCAAACTGTTTCCTCCCCCTCATTACTGACATCCAAGTTTCTCATCAGATCTTCTCTAACCTCTCCCCCTGCCTTAATAACCTCATCCTATTTTACATTCTGACCTCCTTTGTTCCCGTTCATGTCACCTACATCAGTCTCTTTCTTAAGCTCCTATTTTTTTTGGGTTCCTTCTGGTCACAGCATGTTCTAGTCTCTCTTCTCCTATCCTCAAGAAAAATTCACTCATAGTCACGCTGGCCTCTCCTATTTTTACTCTCTCTCTCGACTTGTAAACTCACTACAGCGTACTGTCTAAAACTATTGCGTTGAGTTCTTCTCCAAACCTTTCCTGGATCCTTTCCATTCTTGTTTTCATCCTCTCCAGTTCACTGAAACTGGGCTCGCCAAAGCTTCCAATGATGTCCTCAGACCTAAATCTCAGGGCCTTTACTCCTCATCCTCCTTGAACCTTCTGCTTGTTTTGACAATGTTGCTTGTATTCTCCTTGACATCTTGTCTCCCTTTGACTTTTGTGATACTGCCCTTCTCCACCTTCTTAGTTTTCCTGTGACCATTCCCTTACCATCTATTTTAGTTGGACCTCCTTCTCCCCTCTCCTACTTTTCAAAAACTTCACTAATCTCCATCCTCTACTTCCTTTACACCCTTTTTTTGGATTATCGCTTCCATTCTCTTTGCCTCAACAACCTTCTTCATGCCCATGATTCATAAATTTACTTTTCCACTCCTGACTTTTGTCCAGCAATCCAATTTTGCTTTTCATCCTCTCTGTTGAAATCTTGCCACGTTGTTCTACATAACATTTCTAAAATCTGTGTCTTTGTGAACACACACCTGAAAGTTTGCTCAGGTCTTGTCATCTCACATGCTGAAACCACTCCCTCACTGGCCTTCCTGACAGCCAAACTTTCAAGTAATTCAGATTTGTTTGATAGCTAACTCATGTAACTGTGATTTTATTAATGTTACCCTCAACTTCCTCCCCTGATTCTTTTACACTCACTTGCTGGCCTTGTTTCCGATTTGATTGTGAGTTCTTTGGGACCAAGACTGTGTCTTCCTGTCTATGGCATATTACACAGTGAGCCCTGATCCTGATTGGGGCCTTTGAATGTTCCCATAATAATAAATAATGTAAAAGGAAGTAGTGATAAATATGGAAATTGATAATGTCATAAAATTTCAATAGACAATATTTTTGTTTTCAATTCTATGAAATAGAATCATCACTGGTGATTACTGAGGAAATAGGGAGGCTTTACCTTACCTGTATGTTTTGGACACAAAGACACACATGCTTAATTTTAAACAATTTATTTAGAAGTGAAAGCACTACAGTTTAAGCAGATGGCATTTAAGCATGAACATTTTAAATCTGAAGTAAAGAAAGAAAGCTTCTTTGCTGTCCCCGCCCTCCGTCCCCACATACGATTTCATTTTACTAAAGGTCTTGTTTCTGGAATGAGTAGCATGACCAGTCAGCAACTGTTGATGATAGGGCTATAAATAGAGTAAAATATAATTTAATCTAGGGTTAAGCAAATGGTATCAACCATTGAAAGGGACCTTGTGTGCACGTCAGCCTTCCAGGAGAAGTCTGAACTGTGCCTAATAACAATTGCTTTGCTGGTGCTTCCATAACCCAGTCAAACATGCTCACATTAAAATTCATGGTTTACATAATAGTGCTTCTGCATTGTCTAGTATGGAAATTTGGGACAATGCTGCAAAAAACCGAGTATTTTTAGGTATGTGATTTTATGGTATACAAAGCAATATGCCATCTGAATGAAGTTCTGAATGAGGCTTAATTTAGAAAACTACCTGAATGAAAGAAAGAAACAGACTACACAAATAAACTGAAATCAACTAGCTTTCTTTATTATTTTTCTTTTTAAAAAAAGCCCATCAACTTTCAAGCAATAGTTTGCCAAAGAAGTTTAGATAAGTATCTCAAAAGTTACCTTGTATTTCTGATTATGTGCAACTGGGAATTTAAATAAAAACTTGTTGAAAAACAGAATGGTTTTGAAGGCATGATACAAATCTTAAAATCTGATAGTGAGGAATTAATGAGTAGTGTTTGCAGTCAAAAAAGAACAAGTTTATTGAGCTGAATTGTCACTGTGCTACAATAGCAGTAGATGATTTTTCACAAAAGAAATAACTAATTTGGGCCTCAATCCAGCAAAACACACAAGCATCTGCTTGCCTCCAGTGTGACTACTTTTGCTTAAATTTAAGCATATGCTTACATACTTTGCTGGATCAAGGCCTCAAAGTTTAATTTTTCCATTGTGTGAGTAACACACTGAAGCTAAATGTTTTCTTCTTAATGTTACAGTGCATAGAAAGAAAATACATGTACTCTACATTATGTTTTGCAGTTTACTCCCCAGCAGTCTATAGTTATCAAAAGAGGAGTGGGAAGAGGCAAATGTAACAAATGACCAGAGGATCCAGTAAAATCCTAGTAACCCAATATCTGCAGGATTTTTCTGTAGCACTAGTGGCAGTAATTTGGGTAATTTCCAGATTTTTGTAATTACTAAATTTCGTAATTTCAGATTTTACAGATTTCCATCACGTAGGTACAGAATCAGGCAAAATAAAAATCAGTGTGAGAGAGAAGGAACACAAATGTTTTATTGGCCATAGTGTGTAGAAAAGTCCAAGCCTTTGGCACTTCAGGGTTACACTACTGCAATTAGATATTACACAAGGCTGCATTTGAAGTCCATTTGGAACCTAAAGCTGATGTGCAATGAAGCTGCACTTTTGATGTGCTTTGGTGAGATTCTTGCTGGCAGTACCTAGCACCAGTTTTCTGAGATCAGAGCTGGTTACCAGTTGCCTTCTGGGTAGAGTTGAAGGCGCTGATGTCAACAGCTAACGCCCTAAATTTCCTAGGACCTGTCTACTAAATAGAGCCTGCCCTCCCCATTTCCTGTGCAATGCCTGAGCTGGAGATCACTGGCTGTGTGTGAAAGAAAGGAAACTGTCAGCATGGCATTCCTGTGATTTTGGAATTCACTTTTCTTTTGGTTTAGAATGGTCAAAATCTGTTGTGGTATGCCCTGAAGGTTTCTGGGTTTTGTTTTGGTTATTTTTTGGGGGGGAGAGAGGTGGAGAGGGGTGTGTGTATGTTTTTGTCTTAAACTTTCGCAGAAGGTGGGAATAGAGAGGCAGCTTTGCAAGATGAGGCACAATAGGATATTGGTAGGGTTATTTAATTTGTTGATAACATCTTTGTTTCACATCATTGGGTAAAAGAAAAGATGTCAGTAGCTTAGAGGAACATTGGTTCAGCTCTAACCAGTGATTTCTGCCAATGCCAAGTAGTTGCTGCAGAACCCTTTTTTGTATATAGCTTTTCCAACACAGTAACCAACAGTCTTTTATTCTCCTGGCAGGCTCAGCCCTCCTTTAATAGCCCTACACCTTGCCTGTTCAGAACACAGTATCAAAGTGAAATACAAAAGCCATTTCTAAAGAGGCCATTTTTATGACCCTTTCTGGTAAAAGAAAAATTTTGAGTCAATCTTACCGAATTGGTTTCAATAGTTACAATAGAAGTGTTGAACTTGCTGATAATGGAACTGAGGGGTCTTTTCTTCCACTTCCATAACAGAAATGATATTGCATAGTCCAGTTTTTCTCATGATATTAGATTAAGCTGACAAGGATGTTACATTGTGCAAGAGATCTGAGAAAGGCATGCAGGTATGCAGTTTACACCTAACTAAGACTGACATTAAACATAAATGCTAAGCGTCTCTAACTTGCAGTTTTTAATTAGTGTAATTCATCATTTGCTGTGTATTTGTTTACTAATTCATTCTACTGGCTGTACTCTACCTGATGCTAAATTATTAGTTCAGATTGACTGGAGTTAAGCTGTTTTCACAGATAAGTTATTTAGAAAAAAGATACAAGGGGTGTAAAGTATGTTAAGCTGGGATAAGCCCTTGTTAAAACGAAGCAGCTAGAACAAATGCGCCATCTTCCAACACTTTTCTTTATCCATAGGCTAGGAACTAAGGAAGATAATGGGAAGAATAGGTCACTCATGTGTGCATGCGTGTCGTCGTGTGTGTGTTAGTCTATATTTTCTCCCTATCCTTCATATAGGCTTTTTATCAAAAACAAGTGGCCTTCAAATATTTGTATACATATTCGTGTCATTTCATTCTTTCTGTAACATAATGCATAATGAATGACCAGAAATGGCAATCTGTTATTAATCCTGACAAGAAATACAACAGTTATTATTAGCACTATGTTGTTATTAGGGGATTATGTGTGAATGCTGCATATAAATGTAAAAGCTAGGGAGTCCAAATAAGAGTTTCATTTCCCAGTGTTCCCCATAATTAAACAACTGAATCATTTAAAAGTCTAGATTTAAGGCTAGTAGGTGTAATTATTATTAATTTTTTTAACATCTTTGTGTTCCATTTGTACATTAAGCAAAAGACCTGGACTACTAAAGGAGAAGCTGTTCTTGTGTGATTTACTGTCTAATTCTGTAGAACTGAATGTTTGGACAGGGCCCCACCTTGTATCAGAATCAGCTGATAATTTACAATTCTTTTTCCCCCCTCATCCACTAAGCAGCAGATACTTTCTTATTTTGAGGGGGAAGACGGGCAATGACTAAATAAATGACGACAACTCTTCAGTGCTTTGGTTCAGATGAGCACCCAAAAGTTTGTAGGCAGCTTACTTGAACTTCCTGAATGCAAAACTAGGTAAGAGATGTCATGAAAGCAGTCATCTTTCAAGTTTCTCAACCAGAAATACCACAATAACAGCTCTTTTTGTGATACCAGCTAAAGCCAAGGACGCAGAGGATTACTCAGGGTTTTCCTGCCCCCCAACTGGACCCAGAGGGAACCACTCAGGCTACTGTACTCAGCAGTCTCCCTTTCCCCTGTCCTCCCATATATGCCATTAACACTTCCTAGTTCTGTTGTGGTAAAACTGACTTGCCCCTCTTTCATGGTTTTTAGGACTATTTATAGAATCAGCAGGCTACCAGGAAGTGCCAAAGTAATTTAGTCTAACCCTCCGCCAAGATGGAGGAACTTTGAATTCAAACAAAAAGAAAGCCATGAAAACACAGTGCTGATTTTGGCCCATTAGGACACTTGGAATTCTACTGGCAAAGGGCAAAGGAACCATCTGAATTTCCAAAACTTTCCAAAGTATAAATATAATAATAAAAAACAAAGAAAGAAAGAGTAGCCATTGTTATGCATTCTAGATGCAAGACGAAGTTTTGAGGTGGCTCTCAAATATCTGCATTGATTGTAATTTAGTTGCAGGCAAGGTATATGTTTGACAGCGTACTTTGTTGTCCTTTGGTTGTTTTCTCATACGTGTGCGGGGTAGCGTTGTTCCCCAGTAATCAAATGCAGATTTAGCTCACAGCTTTCGTTGCCTGTGTAAAACTCAAAAATGCAAATAGACATGCGCTGTTTCTGACAGGTTTGGAAATGTGGTTGGATGAAGATTTCAGTAACATATAGGTTTTAAGGCTCATTTTTGTAATTTAAGTGGAATTGTCTAAACTCATATACAGGCACCCAGAGAAATTTGATATAATCAAAAGGGAAAAAAAGATAAAACTGTTACCTACAGTATTTTAAAGAAACAAAAATATACTTTTAACCATCACTCTAAAATTATAAATTACTTCCATTATAAGGAAAGGAGATTCCACAGATAGAGTTAAATCTGACCCCCAAAATGATGTTTTCTATAATATTACAAAGAAATACATTTAAACAGGTATAACAAGCTCTCTAAGTGCAAAGTGGTAGGAATAAAAATAATATTAGTCACCTCCAATAGATGATAGCAAACTGCTCCTAATACAGCAATATTAAGGGCAAATGGTACTGGAAGTAGAATAGCAGCGTACATCGAAGGGAAAAAGAATGCTTTTAACATTTATTTTAAACATCAATGAAAGGTGAATTCATTCTCATCAGGACAATTTTAACCATTAGAAGATGGCTGTGTTTTGCACACATTTTTGTGTTATTGAATGTGAAGTGTTAGAATACTAAAGTTATACTCATTGGATCAGACTGTTCAGTGTATGCATCCTTTTTGTGACGTGCTGCTGACTGTCTGTGTTAAATGTAGTGTCACTGATTGAGGGGAAATTATCCCAGAATATGGAACTTTTATGCCATTCACCCTCTTTGTCTTGTTACTGGAGTAGCAGGGTGAAAAGGATGTGACTGAAGGAAAGAGGGCAGAACTGGGATGCCCCTATGCCATTCTGGGGTTTCAGCCATTAGTTTTATCATTTCTCAGACCATTACACTATTATGCGTGGAAAGAGATATAAAATAATAATTAGATATAATCTGTGCACAAACCATTTCTTCTTTTCAATAAAGTGCCACCAAAATAGCTCACTATTTGCAAATGAAAATTGATGGGGTACTTTCAGTGGAACTGTGCTCAAACCTGGAAGCAACCCAAGTGTGCAGGTTATTTTATTTAGAAATATGTAGAATTAAATCGTTAAATGGTAACTGCAAATGAAAGAATGAAACCCAATAGCATCAACCACACCTAGGTTTAAAAAAACCCAAATGTGATGTAACTGACTAGTGATACCGTAAATTGATGGCTCAGAAGAGATACCAAAGGACACATCATGGTGCTTGAGGATATAGACTCATTGAAATTAATCAGTTTTACTGAGGGCTCGATTCTGCCATCTTTACCTTCAGTGAGTAGGGATACTACTGCATAAGAAGTCCCCTGGATCCTGTACAACTAGAACATAAAGATCACTTTGTGGTAGTAAACAGTGGCATATTCAGAATGAAGAAATAGTGCCAGGTCCTCAAGTGATATAAACCAGTGCAGCTTCATTGATTTGAATAGAGCAGTACTGATTTACTTCAGCTCAGATCCAGCCCAAAGTGTTTTTCTAAATAGTTTCGGTTAAACAGAACTTGATAGACAAGGGTGCAGGAATGGCTGGTTTCTTGAATAAGTATGCATTGAGGCAGGGCTACAGATGGACTGCATCGCATTGCTTCTATTGCAACAGGTGGCATGCTGCTGATGAAAATAATGGGAATGCTTTAGTACAGCTTTTCACTCATGGTTATATTTTTTCACAATTCATATGGAGCATTCTGTGTTAAATTCATACTAGCTTAACTTATCTTTTATGATTATGAAGATGGAGTAATTATTACAGAGGAATGTCAAAACAATACATAAGCAGTTATTAAAACTGTCTAAAGGGAAAAAATATGATCAAACTCTGCTGGGGAAATGCTAAATAGCTTTACCTAAATAAATTGAAGTATATAACAATGTAAAAACAATAATAAAATGAGAAATCCACTCACAGCACAAAAATTCTGAAATACTTGAAAACTTTTTTTTTTATTTAAAAAGAAATTAATTTTCACTAATGTTGTGAGAGAACATTCCTATAATATGAACACTCAAGTGAGCAATCAGACAGCAAGACTAAACAAAACAGGAAAAGGAATCATGATGTCATAGAACTAGCCAAGATAGAAAAACCAATTTAGTGGAAGAGAAAAGTCCACAGTAGGTAGAAAGGTGAACAGTGCAAATGGCACATTAGCTTTTAATTTAGGAAGCTTGATTAGCGTACACATGATTATATACATATAAGATAACCAAATGTGCCTAGTTATCTTAGGTGCCTGTACATGAACACAAGAAGCTTGGGAAACAAGCAGGAGGAACTGGAAGTCCAAGCAGAGTCAAGGAACAAAGTTGTGACTGGAATAACCAACAGTTGGTGGGGTTACTCACAGAACTGGAGCACTGTCATGGATGGATATAAACTGTTCAGGAAGGACAGATAAGGGAGAAAAGGGGGAGGAGGTTGCACTGTATGTAACAGAGCAATATGATTGTTCAGAGCTTCAGTATGAAATTGGAGAAAAGCCTCTTCGGTCTCTGGGTTAAGTTTAGAAACGAGAGCAACAAAGGTGATATCTTGGTGGGCATCTGTAATAGACTTTCAGATCAGCAGGATGAGGTAGACGAGGCTTTCTTCAGACAACTAATGAAAATTTCAAGATCACAGGACCTGGTTCTCAAGGTGGACTTCAATCATCCTGACATCTGCTAAGAGAGCAATACAGAAGAACACAGACAATCCAGGCAGCTTTTGGATAGTTGTGGACAACTTCTTGATGCAAGTGGTGGAAGAACTTACTAGGGACCGTGCTCCTTTAGACCTGCTGCTCACAAAAAGGGAAGAATTGGTAGGGGAAGTAGAAGTGGATGCTATCCTGGGCGGCAGTGACCAGGAGATGGAGGTGTTCAGGTTCCTGACCAAAGGAAGAAAGGAGAACAGCAGAATACAGACCATGGATTTCAGAAAAGTGGACTTTGACTCTCTCAGAAGTTGATGGGCAGGATCCCCTGGGAGACTAATATGAGGGAGGAAAGGAGTCCAAGAGACCTGGCTGTATTTTAAGAAACCTTATTATGGGTGCAGGAACAAACCATTCCACTGTGCCGAAAGAATAACAAATATAGCAGGCAACTAGCTTGGCTTAACAAAGAAGTCTTCAGTGTCCTTAAACACAAAAAGGAAGCTTACAAGAACTGGAAGCTTGGTCAGATGACTAAGGAAAAGTAAAAAATATTGCTCAAGTATGCAGGAGTAACATCAGGAAGAGCAAAGCACAATCAGAGTTGCAGATAGCAAGGGACATGAAGGGTAACGAAGCATTTCTACATGTATGTTAGCAACAAGAAGAAGGTCAGTGAAAGCGTGGGTCCCTTAAAGAATGGGGGAGGCAACCTAGTGATATGATGTGGAAAAAGCTGAAGTATTCAATGTTTGGGTTTGTTGTTTTTTTTTTGCCTCTGTTTTCACAGACAAGGTCATGTCCCAGACTACTGCACTGGGCAGCACAGAATGGGGAGAAGGTGAGCAGCCCTCAGTGCTGAAAGAACAAGTTCAAGGCTATTTAGAAAGCCTGGACTTTCACAAGTTTACGGGGCCAGATGCAATGCATCCGAGGGTGCTGAGGGAGCTGGCTGATGTGATTGCAGAGCCATTGGCCATTATCTTTGAATACCTGTGCCAAATGGGGGAGGTCTTGCATGATTGGAAAAAGACATATATAGTGCCCATCTTCAAAAAAGGGAAGGAGGAGGATTCGGGGAATTACAGACCTCACCTTAATCCCTGGAAAAATCATGGAGCACATCCTCATAGAATCCATTTTGAGGCACTTGGAAGAGAGGAAAGTGATCAGGAACAGTCAGCGTAGAATCACCAAAGGCAAATCTTGCCTGACCAACCTGATTGCCTTCTATGATGAGATGACTGGCTCCGTGGATGTGGGGAAAGTGGTGGATGTGATATACCTTGACTTGAGCAAAACTTTTGAGCAAAACTTTTGCTACAGAAAGGATGTGGACAAGTTGGAGAGAATCCAGCAGAGGGCAACAAAAATGATTAGGGGGCTGGAGCACGTGACTTATGAGAAGAGGTTGAGGGAACTAGGCTTGTTTAGTCTGCAGAAGAGAAGAATGAGAAGGGATTTGATAGCAACCTTTAACTACCTGAAAGGGGGTTCCCAGGAGGATGGAGCTAGGCTGTTGTCAGCAATAGTAGATGATAGAACAAGGAGTAATGGTTTCAAGTTGCAGTGGGGAAGGTCTTGCTTGGCTATTAGGAAAAACGTTTTCAGTAGGAGGGTGGTGAAGCACTGGAATGGGTTACCGAGCAATGTGGTGGAATCTCCATCTTTAGAGGTTTTTAAGGTGTAACTTGACAAAGCCCTGGCTGGGATGGTTTAGTTGGGGTTGGTCCTGCTTTGAGTAGGACGTTGGACTACATGTCCCTTCCCACCCTAATTTTCTATGATTCTATGATAAGTAGCAAGCCAAAACACACTCCAGTAAATGACCCTCAAGAGTGGGTATTCTAAACTGGGATTCAAATTTCATAACCATCCCAATATATGCCATCCAACTTCTATTTTCAAGACTTTCATCCTTGATTCTGAAGGGATGAGCTTTAGCACACTTCAGCCAGAAGTGTTACAAGCAGTAGAGTCGCTTTCTCTGTTAATGTGCCAGGGCTGAATACTCTTCTCTCTTCGTCCCCTGTTGGTTGTGGGGCTGCTAGAATTTTGGGATTTATCATTACTTTCTTAGAGGGGGTTACGTGATATCTCCAACTCTTCAGTCCTGAGGAAATGACACTTTCCTCTAGCAAGGGACAGCCAAAAAGTAGCCCTCAGTGTGCCTGCAAAGTTTGGAGAGCACAGAACTGGTGGATATTTGCAGCATGAAACAGCAGCAGGCGATAGTTGATGCCATTTATTTGTTTCTTGTGTAAAACCTCAACCGCTATTGTATACTCAGAAATGTGAAGAGGGAGGCAGGCATTAAGGCCAAATCCTCTGCTGGTATAAACAGACATCGTTTAATCAATTTAATTGGATTTCACTCATTTACAGTAACAAACTTTGTCCACCAAATCTCGGACTTGCTGAGCCTTCTCAGATCCCACTGATTTCTGTTAGAGTTACATGTTCAGCATTTCTGGAACAGCAAGTGGTCTTTGAGATAGCAGATAATGTAGGAACATTATGCTGTTTATAGGTGGTTTTGCATTCTTGTAGACTTAGGCCCAGATTTATAAAGGTATTTAGGCATTGCTGTACTATGCCTATTTGCTTTAGAAGCCTAAATGTCATTTTCAAAAGTGATTTAAGCATTTAGGAGCCTAAATCCCAGAATCATGAAAATGAGACTTGCACCTTACAGCTCTCAGTGAAAAAATGTCAAAACACCTTTAAGGATGTGGGCCTTAGTATGGATTCTGTTTCTATTGCAGCTGAAAAATCCCAGAATGGACATAAGCTAAGTAAAAACTTGAGTATTTAGAGAACCTTTTGATTTGTTTCTCCTTCTCCTGTTATAAGGAAAAGGTTAAAGGATCCTGGATTAGTGCAGCTGGAACCTGGATTTGTGTAGCTATTCCCAGATTTCCGTATAGAAATGTAATTCCTTCTGATATGCAGTAGTAAACCACATAATAGTACTGCTCTGCCAACAAACAGAGAAACTGATTACTATCAAAACTATAAATTGTTAAATTGACATTAACACAAAACGTGTGAGTGGAATTTATCTGACAAGTGGAGCATACATCAAAGATTGTTTTTAAATTCTGACAGTTAAATCTCAAAAGGTTATCTCCCCCCTTGGCTTCCTCATAAAAAATAGATTATAATTATTGAAATAAAAATATACAGTGTGCAAAGAAAACGTCTTATTATTGGAATTTACAGGTGTCAATTAAAAACAGATGCAAACAGTGTATAGAAAGATAAATTTATACAGACACACACACACACATGCATTTCTTTTACAAGCAAACAACTGCCATTCATGACATGCCCAGATTACAGCAATGACTGATGCATAGTACACCATTGTGAACTGCTAAATATTAAGAGCTAAATCCTGGTCCTCTTGAATTCAATGAGATTTTTCCCCCAATTTTCTTCAGTGAGCCCAGGATTTTACCAAGAAGGAGTGTAAAATCCCTCACAAATTGTTGTTCTAATGTACCAGTAATCTAGTAGCATGGTGTTATAGCATTTCATTTGTTGGCTATGAATAAACAGATACCAGCCATCATAGTTTCATTGTGTACTGAATGATGTACTGTTTTTTTGTACATTAGTGCTACATCCTAGGGATTGCAGTAAAAAAGACAATTTTTATATACTATCATTATAGAAATATTAATTTTTGTGTTTATGCTAATTCATTTTAATGCAATTTTTCTATTTCAAAATAAGGTCTGAATCTATGTCCTGTGAGCCATACTTTTTTCTGCAAGTTTCCTTTTTTCATAATTTTTGCTCCAAAATGTGGAATTTTAGAAAGCAGGTAAACATGCCAGGTTCATGTTTTGAGGTCATTTGTAATCCATCAAATTATATTATAAAGCCACAAGATATCATGGGGATTATCTAGTGGACTTGCCTATCACAGGTCACAACAAAGACCGTTCTAGGAGTGTGCATATGCACATGGAACCTATTTATGACAGGGCTTTTAGGAGTTCATTTAGGAGAACAACAGTTCTGTGCTGCTATCAGAAGGACAAAAGGAGTTGCTCTTGAAGTTATGGAGGATAAAGAGAACTTCAGCCTTTAATCCCTCATTTGAGAGAGGAAAAGAGCCAAACCAAGAGGCCTACTCCAAAATATTGTGTCAAAGCAGCCCCCCAACATGCCTATGTTACGTTTTCCCTTTTTGAAATCCTGTATGTCTGCAGGAGATTATTTCCAAAACGCTGTGACATGCCACCTTCACAAAAATTCTAGAATGTTGTGTATTGTGAGGAGACACTGGAAGACATCTTGAGTGTGTTGTGTGCAATATCTTTACAGAAGAAGATTTGGCAGGATGGGATGAGAAGGAGAAATCCACTGGTGGTTTGCCTTTTTTTTTTTTTTTATAAGGAAGGTGGTGTTTTCTAACTGAGGGAAAGGATCAGAGATTGTGAGGGCATATAATAATATGTAGAAATCATAAATACACTTTGAGAAAGTAATATAACCATAGTTTAATAATATAATGAAATAATTATCTATGAATAATTTTTTACAATAACACACAGATTAGACTTAAATTGCTTTTTTATATGCACTTCTTGTTTATTATGTAGGGTGGAAGCCACTGGCTTCTAGAGTCACACGTAAGAAAGGACTAGGAAGTGTTCCCAAATTCCTTCCATCTGTATAGGAATTAACACATGAAAATAAACTGTAAATTTAAAGAAGATAAAACAACCATTTTGAAAACAGCTATCACTTTAGGTTTCTATTGTATTGTCTGTAACATAATTAAGTGAAAATTGATTGTAAACATAGTTTTTAGTTTAACAGCATCCCTTTAATTGATATTCATCACACACTTCATGGTCTTTAAATGGCTGAGTCCTTTAGCGGCATACCAGGCCATTTAGAATCATCATTTCCAAAATAACAGTTGAATTTCACAATCTTTTTGTGTGTGATAAAAACGAAAAAGGTTATCAATTTAATTTTAGAAGTTCTAATGGTTGTATTTCAGCAGTGGTTACCAGACACTCTATGGTTAAGATGACCATATTCTCAAATTCAAAAACTGGGAAAATTTTGTAGCAACTTTTTTTTCCAGATCTTAAAACCCTAAAATGCCTTTTAAAAAGTAATAGAATGCCTTCCTCTGCCTCCATGTGCACTGAGGTTGCTATTACCAGTTTCTGGCTCAACAGCGACATCTGTTTTTCAGAATGAATAGCTTTTTACTGGCAACACAAGGAACAGTTTCCTTAGTATAATATGCCATGAACCTTTATTCTGTACTTATAAAAAAGAAACCCAACCATTTTGATTGATTACATGAAAAACTGGGATATTTCATGTGTCCCAATAAAAGTTCCTGGGATATCATGTGGAAATGTGGCTCTGTCCAACTAAACCTATATCATGTGACTGTTTTATCCATATTGTGTATGCAGTAGGAGAGAGCAGCCTGTTTTCTACTCCTCTACCACTGTCATGGCTCTTTTGAAGGTACCTACTTCCTCCATTTAGTTAAATAGCCACTCCTTGGAAATATGTGGCACATTAGCAGCGAGAAAAATGTCAGTCAAAGAAGTTTATTACTTTATAGAGCCAAGCAAGTGATAAAGACTATAAGTATCAAACCTCAAAATTTGTCTGGAGAGATTTTCTGCTGGTGAACCAAGATTTATCTGCTCAAATAATCCATCTGAATGATAAATTCTAAAATGCATTTTCTTCATAAGTATAGCATTATCTCACATGAAGTAATAGTGAAAAAGTCTATTGATTTGAGTTATACGTTCAGGGAATAAGACTTAATGTGTACAGTCAAAACTAATCAGTGGTCATTACATAAGGCTGTGTCCTTTATTCAGTGCTGTTTGGTACTACTTCTAGAATATTAACTTTTACTCAATATGAATTTTAAGTATATACAGCCAGAGTATGACACATCAGGGTAGAATAAATTGTCATCTCCATTTTTTAAACAAAAGATGTATTTCCAAGGGACAGTGGAGATAAGAGAGGGAGTTATGAAATAGGTGAACTTCAACATTGCTTCAAGTGATTAAAATGCACTGAAGGGCAGAGTTTAACTGATCAGCACAATAAGCACATTTTTAGGACCTCCAGCTCTTGAGTAAAAGTCATTCTAAGTTCAACAAAAGTTAGAGTAGCCAATTATATAGTGGCTTAAGACAGCTACTAACCAGAGAATATAGAATTGCTGAAGCCATGGCGGCAGCCTGAGTTATAGTACTGTAATGTAGAAATTCCATTCGAGTGATGTCTCTCTATAATCTGCTGTAGAATTGGAGACTCCAGTCCAGTGAACTGCATAATGCATTGCAGACTTTCACTAGCAAATAGAGCTGATCAAATTTTTTCAGGTTTTTTTTTCCTATTAAAACCTGATATGTTGTTGAAACTGAAATGTTTCAATGAACAAATTTATTATTAAGATTTCTCAGATACAGGATGGAATATTGAGTGAGAGACACACCTCAGAACAGCCAGGTGATTAGGTTAGGGCACTTTGGATGAGGAACACCGGTTTCAAGTCCTTCTTCTGCCTGATTCAGACTTAAACCTGGGGCACTTATACCTCAGCTAAATGCTCTAAACAACAGGTCTATTGGCTGTTCTGGAGTGGTTCTCTTGAGTCTTTATTTTTTTTTCCATTAATTTTTGAAAGGTCTTGTTTTCATTCTGCACTGAAATGAAAACAAATTTCAAAACTACAGAATTCTTGTTTTCTGGCCAGCCCTACTAGCAATGCTAGGCTGTGAATGTACAGAAAACTTACTATATATAAAGAAGAAAAGAGCTCCTCTGGTAAGGTCTTGCAAAAAGGATATGTTGCATAATTAAACAGTTCTAGTGTTCTTTTCTTTCATTCATGACCAAAACAAAAAACAAAAAAACAGACTGCAATTGGCAACAAGGATCAGATGACTTCAAGTAACTGTGCAGTGAATCTCTAATTTACCATCAAAAGCACTTCTTAGCTCAAAAGAGCAGAACAGGTGAAGAAGATAGTTGGAAGGCGTATATTTTAGCAAATAACAACAAACTCCAGACTAAAAGGAGAAAAAACTAGACAGAACAGCAATTGAAATAAAGTGCAGAACACAGCAAAATATATAGGCAATTAAAAAAAAAAAAGGGGCAAAATGCCATTAACCGGATAAAAGAACAGAATGAGAGCAGCAGAGGTTGGACACTTTTAAAGTTCGATTCTACTCTGAAAATGGACTCTCTAATGATTAGAATAATTTTTGTTTGTGTCTCATATTAAATATGTAGAGTTTACACACACACACACACACACACA
>ML675624.1:21642112-21778704 GCA_007922155.1 Mesoclemmys tuberculata | reverse complement strand
ACACACACACACACACACACACATTTTTTTTCAAACTACCAGCCCTACAAACTCACCTGGGCTCTGAGAGGCATGCTGGGTTCTTTCTTTCTCATGGATTATCACTAGTATCAAAGATTCTACAGGTCTTTTGATTTATGCTTATCCACATTTCATCAAACCCTACTGGAGTTTCATATGTAACTAAGGGCACATTTTTGACTGTATGGTGATTATGCATGAGAAGCACAGATCCCCGATTTATTTTCAGAGCCCAAATTCAGATTTCCTATCCCATCCTGGTTCTGTGGGGCTAGTATTCCAAGTTTGGAGCTGGGGTTAGGAAGTGGGGGGAAGATCTTCTGCACCTGAGCAGAGGTTTTCTGACATTTTAGGTAGATGGTTTCTGAGCTTCGAGCAGGAGTGTGTGAAAGTCAGGGGTTTCGGAGCTATGAAGTCAGCAATAGCAGTGGAAATCAGTGACCAGAGAATCTTCTTAAAGCAAAGTATTATTTCATTGGAACAAAAGCAGTTCAGAGAAAATGGTCTTAAAACAATAAATATACTGTACGTGTCTAGCTTAATGGGTATCTGTTTATCTTCCACATGGGGATCCTGGTTCGTCTGAGCTTCCCACAGATTCTCATAGATGACAACAAGGGTCACAGCCAAGAGAAATAATTGCATGTCATGACTAAAGGCGGTTTAGAAAAAAATCATCCTGGTCATTGGACCTATATGATAGACTCACAGCTGTTCCTAGACATAATGCCACGATTGAACTCAAAATGTTAATACCGCTCATAATTACTGTAATAGTTGCTTCTGAAAATGGGCATTTTGGGCTGCCATCATACTCTACATACAATGACTAATAACAATAGCATTTAGGTATTCATTACTTAATTGTCTGTCTTTGATCAGCTGCTTATACTAGTCAATAATTGTCTCTGGTTGTTGTTCTAGAACTTGTTTTTGTTTTGTTATCTAATTTTGATTTGTCTCTGGGGAGGTATATAATGTATTTTAAAGTTCATTTTTAATGGCACTCTAATGTCCTGTCATCTGAACTGGATTTTTAAAAGAACAATCATGGTATCAGTATTTACCTGTCCTTAATGAGGGTGAAGATTGTCTCATCCATGATTAAACGAAATAGCTGCTCTGACACTTTTTGTTTCCCATAGACAGCTCTAAACTTGTCTCTGTGACATCTTGCAGGAACTCCCAGTAAGTTATTTCCTCTCCTCCACCTCTCTCAGCGTGTCACCACTCCTCCCTAGACACAATGCCAGAAAGCCACTAAAGATGGGCCCAATGCTCTCCTGCTCCGAAATACATTCAGCACACGGAGGAGATGGAGATTCATCAGGTTACTGCTTCCTGATTATCAAGGTGCCTTACTTGGTCTTAGCCCAGGCCTGGTGTAAATGGGCTATATGCCAACTGAGAATTGAAGTAGTGGAATTGGAGATATGCCCTACTCCTTATGCTTTTCCTATTCCAGGGAGAGTTGATATAGGAGTCACCTTCAGTGGTTTTATGTAGCTGAAAATTACCCACCACCATTAGCCAGTTGCAGCCCAATTATGTCTATGTGCAAAGATACCTGAGAATCTGCCCAATAACTCTTCCTGGAAATGTATCGCTTTTGTAACAAAGTCCTTGACCCTAATAAGGCATGGCTGCTTTGTGCTTAGCACAATTCTAGTGAATCAAAGGTTTATTTCATACTTGGTTTTCTAGATATGTACATTCAACCCTTTCAACTCTTGATTGCTTAAAGAAAGACTGCTCTAGTCCTACTGAACTATATTCTCTACTGTCCTTGCTTGTTTCTAGGCTTTGAAAGCCTTTGTTGTATTTGGGAAAGTGGAAGGAATATAGCCTTTTTACAGTTTTCTGTATTCTTTCATTTCATTTTCCATTGTATTTCTTGGTGCTGTATAAATATCAGACAGCAGATGTGATCTTGGAGAATAATACGAATACAATGCAGCCACATGGTATTAGGTAACAAGCAGTTAGGCATTTTTAATATGTAGAATTTTTTTATTCAAATTAACTTACTGTATTTTATGAAAATATGCTCTCTCTTTTTCTAAATACCCAGAAAGGAACATAATCACTAAGAAAACTGCAGCACAAAAACATACAATACATAAACAAAATTAAAAAGAAAGGTCAAGAAACATTCTTGCTAAAGTAAATCATGTACAGTAACCGGGTAGAACAATACAGACTTAGTAGGGTTTGTATACAGTAGTTTAAAATCCATGGAACACATGAAGAACATAGAGGGAAGATGATTATTATGTAGTTACCAGACTGTAATCTCTGAAGAAATGAAAGATGACCAGGAAAATGGAATATGTTTGAATAGCTACATTACCATAAATCTGCCAAATAATTGCCATAATTGTTAACCTCTTTTTGTAAATTTAAGGTTGTCTCTGGCTACTAAAAATAGGGTTTTAAACTTAGCACTTTTATTCCAAAGATTTCACATTACTTAACAATGAAAAGTAAATATTATCATCACCATTTTGCAGATGGGGAAAGTAAGGAATATGACTGTAATGATTTGTATAAGGTGAGACACTGGTAACGGCAAATCAAACCACGGTTTTCTGATTTCCAGCCTGTGCCCTAATCCTGTGGAATCTGTCCATTATTTAAAGTGGAACAAAGAGATATAATTTAAAAGTGAGATCAAAGTTCATGGGAAAAAACCTTTTTTTTTCTCTTTATAATACCTCATTACCAAGGGTAAATGTAATCTTAATCCTGCAACATGTTATTTAGTTTCTTACATTAAACCATTATTGGATATAATTTGGGCAGTGATTGAGTGTTTTCTCCATGTGAACAGGCAGAAGCAAAGCTACCCCCCATGCTAAAATAATTAAATAAAAATACTAGATACGATAAAAAGTAAATTAATACTAAAGTTTGAGGTTTAATGAATTACAAAAAGAACATAAGAATGGCCATACTGGTTCAGACCAATGGTCCATCTAGCCCAGAGTCCTGTCTTCTGACAGTGGCCCATGACAGGTGCTTCCGAGATAATGAGCAGAACAGGTAATCAAATGATCCATCCAGTCTCCCATTCCCAGCTTTTAGCAAACAGCAATCCCAGAAAACTGGTATTTCATTTTACTTAAGATAAACAGTGGGGTGGGGAAGATGCACACAAAAACAAAACTGTAGATAAGATGGTAAGATGGAAATATTCTCTTATGTATACCAATGCATATCTGGAGTTACTCCATTCTCTTTAGGGTGACCAGCTAATAAGAGTGAAAAATCTCACTGGGGGTAGGAGTTAATAGGCATCTATGTGAGACAAAGCCATGAATATCGGGACCGTCCCCATAAAATCGGGTCACCCTAATTGTCTTCAGCATATTCTGGTTTGAAATGTAGATGCTTGATAGTTGCGTCACAGCTCTGTTGCCAAGGTGAAGAACACAATTATTGTAGTGCTGCTGAAGTAATTATGATCACCTTGTTTTTAATCTTTCCCTGTAGGATTTTGGAGATGATGGGTCCTTGTACATTACTAAGGTTACCACAACACACATGGGAAATTACAGCTGCTATGCTGATGGCTATGATAATCTCTATCAAACTCATATCCTCCAAGTAAATGGTAAGGAAAGATGTTCTAATTGCCTGGTCATAGGACAGTCTCTGGATTTTATTCAGTAGATTTTTTTTTTCAAATATTTAACTTTATATTACGGTTGAATGCAATAGTAGATACAGGCAATATGTTTTTGTTAATAGCTTTCCTTCTATGTATAAGCTTGCAGGAAAACAAAATATAATCACAGTATTTAGTGATCCTACATAAATAATACTTACTAAAAAGAATAATACAAAACCACACATTTTTTCCTCTGTACCCCAAGCCCTTAATATTGTTAATGCACATTATTACCATGCTATTTGTACAATAGGTATTTATAAAAAAGTAACTTTGAATAGCAACATAATCATTATACCGCACAATCTGTGAAAAAATGTTTGCAGCTCTATTGCTTTGCAAAAAATATTAAGTATAATATAAATTGCAAAAATAAATAAATCCATATTTGTTTTAAAAAATTGAAGCCTAAAGTGTTGAGCTCCAATTAATCTCCATGAGAGTCATTGACTGCTCTAATCAAACCATCTGTTTAGGTGCCTAATTGTGGTTTTTGGAGTCCAGCTTTAGGCTTCTGATTTTGAAAATATTGGCCAAGATGTTTAAGGCCCTTGTCAGCATTTACAGTCCCCATCTGATATTCCTTACTCAGGCAAAACCCCCACTGAAATCAGTATGCTCAACCTCTGCCCTTCCTTTGGCTTGCCAGACACTGACATCTCCTTGTTCTCCTCCCATCTTTCAGGTTGTTCTTTCAAGTTATTCTTGAGTGGTGATCCTCCTTCCCTGTTAGACTGCTCATGAGGGGACTCAGGGGGGCGCTGGCCTTGCCTCCTTCCTCTTTTCTGTTTTGCTACTTCCTTGAAAGACCTTATCTGCGCTCATGGCTTCAGTTTCCATGTTTATGATGATATCTTCTTCATTCTTCATCTGCTCCAACATTTTTGGTCAGGATTAAAGTTTTGAAGCCTGTATCTCTAATCTGCCCCTGGATATCTGGTCTGCAGCCATAAACTCCTTATCATTCTTCTGAAGCCTGCTCCGTTCTCCCATTCTTTGTTACTGTGGATACCACTAACATTCTCCTTGTTAGCTAGGCCCAAACTCTTATCACCTTTGGCTTTCCCTCTCTGCTAAGATCCATTAAACATGTGTTCACTCCCTTCCACTTCTTCCCTCAACTCTAATATATGTCCTTTTCTCTCAGTCCAGACATCAGTGATTCTAATCCATGCTCTCATTATTTCCTCCTGTGATAACTGATACCCACATCTGTCCATCCTACCCACACAAAATGCCGCTGCCATGACCATTTCCTCACCCTTCAATCTGACTGCGTTCACCAACTCCACCTTTGAATACCCTAGGTAATTCCACTTTTTCTCTCACATGAAGTTCAAGATTCTTGTTATTGCCCTAACTTCATCCCTTCATGATCATTCACTCTCACACATTGTGTCTCCACTCCCTCTGTTCCTTCAGCGATGTCAGCCTTGAATGTCTGTTTGTCCATATCTTCCACAAGTGTCTTTCCATTTTCTTCCATGCTGCCTGTTGCATGTTGAATGCCCTTCCTGAAGTAATGCATAAAACCTCTAACTTTCTTCCTTTAAATCTCACGTCAAGAGTTGCTTTGATGCCAAGAAGAAGCCAGCCAATTAACTCTGGCTAAACTAAGGTGGAAATGGGGCCAGCTGATATTTATTTAAAGATAAACATGGATTTACCAAAGGCAAGTCATGCCTGACCAATCTGATTGCCTTCTGTGAAGAGGTGACTGGCTCTGTGGATGTGGGGAAAGCGGTGGGCGTGATATACCTTGACTTTAGCAAAGCTTTTGATACACTCTCCCATGGTATTCTTATCAGTAAGTTAAAGAAGTATGGGTTGGATGAATGGACTATAAAATGGGTAGAGAGTTGGCTAGGTTATCGGGCTCAATGGGTAATGATCAATAGCTCCATGTCTATCTGACAGCTGGTAATAAGCAGAGTGCCCCAGGGGTCGGTCCTGGGGCTGGTTTTGTTCAGCATCTTCATGAATGATCTGGAGGATGGGGTAGATTGCACCCTTAGCAGGTTTGCAGATGACACTATGGTAGGGGGAGAGGTAGATACCCTGGAAGGTAGGGATAGGACAGAGAGTAACCTAGACAAATCGGAGGATTGGGCCACAAGAAATCTGATGAGGTTCATCAAGGACAAGTGCAGAGTCCTGCACTTAGGATGGAAGAATCCCATGCACAGCTACAGCCTGGGGACCAACAAGCTAGGCAGTTGTTCTGCGGAGTTACAGTGGATAAGAAGCTGGATATGAGTCAGCAGTGTGCCCTAGTTGCCAAGAATGCTAATAGCATTTTGTCCTGGATTAGTAGGAGCATTGCCAGCAGATCAAGGGAAGTGATTATTCCCCTCTATCGACATTGGTGAGGTATTTGAAGTATTGTGTTCAGTTTTGGGCCCTCCACTACAAAAAAGGATGTGGACAAGTGAGAGAGAGTCCAGCGGAGGGCAACAAAAATGATTAGGGGGCTAGAGCACAAGACTTATGAGGAGAGGCTCAGGGAAGTAGGCTTGTTTAGTCTGCAAAAGAGAAGAACGAGGGGGGATTTGATAGCAGCCTTTAACTACCTGAAAGGGGGTTCCAGGGAGGATGGAGCTAGGCTGTTCTCAATGGTAGTAGGTGACAGAACAAGGAGCAATGGTCTCAAGTTGCAGTGGGGGAGGTCTAGGTTGGATATTAGGAAACAGTTTTTCACTAGGAGGGTGGTGAAGCACTGGAATGGGTTACCTTGGGAGGTGGTTTAATCCCCATCTTTAGAGGTTTTTAAGCTGCAGCTTGACAAAGATTTAGCTGAGGTTAGCCCTCCTGAGGTCCCTTTCAACTCTAATGTTCAATGATTCTATAAAACATTAAACCTGAAAGTTGAAGAAGGCAATGGAGATACTAGTATTACTCTTATCATCATCATCTCCCTCCACCACTTTGTGTGTCTTTGTTTCAGATTGAGCTATACATTTAGGAGCTTCCTACATGTTTGCATAGTGCCTAGCGGAAAAGGGACCCTATCCTGATGAGTGGCTTTGGGTGTTACTACAGCACAAATAATAGTGTTGTTCAGTTCTTAATGTATGGCATTTGGACCCAGTTTAGTGCTCCTTACTCAGGCAAAATTCCAGTTGAAGTCTGTGGAAGTTTTGCCTGAGTAAGCAATGCTGGAATGTTCCTAATTACTATACATCAATGGCCTAATTATCAAAGGTACTGAGCGCCTGCTTTACTGCTGCTGCTGCTATTGTTGTTTACTGCTTACATTGCTGTGGTGCCTAGCGTCCCTAGTCCCACTGGGCCAGGAACTGTACCTGCATCTAACAATGAGATGGTTCCTGCCCTGAAGAGCTAAGACAAGAGACAACAGATGGCTACAGCAGATAGGCAGAGAGGGCACAAGGAAACAATGAGACCATAACTTCTGCAACTCCCTGGACTTTAGTATGATTTGTTGGTGCCCAACACTTCTGATAATCAGACCATAAGAAATGCAGGGCACTAGTGGTGGAAACTATTTTATGCTTTTCTCGGCTAGCTTCAGAAAAACCCTTTTTTTTCTTTCAGAATGGGTGCTTATACAATAAAACATCTACAGCTGAAACACTTTTTGATACACATTCTTGCAGTTGCAGGATATGTCCATCAGCACATTGTTACTGTTTGTTAGTCATTCAGAGAATATTGTAAATGTTCAGGGTGCTGAAGGCAATAGCTGCCTTTGCTACTACATGTCACTATTAGATTATTTAAAGCTACCCGAACAAATTGACTAGTCCATTTTTTCTCTGCCCCTGACAGCTGCTGCTCTAAAAGTCAGCAGTTGAGCAATCCCTTCTCATATAAGTTTGGGTACAGTTTTTCTTTAGCCTGTCAGGTCTAGGATCAGGTTAAAATAAATCCTGATAGGCATTTAATGCCTAGATGGGTGGGTTGTTGTATTATATACATGAATTGTACCATTATGTATTTAATGTAATAGCAAGAATATCATATATTTGAAGACACTCTTGTATAATTATTTTGTTTCTGTTGTAGCATTATCAAATAAAACGTTATGCTGATTAAACCATTAGAATTTGTATGTTGTAGTTAAATGGGACCAAAAACATTACGTGTAATACTCTGGTCAAGTGAACAGCACTTCCATAGATTACATCTGAACATCTAAACTGTAATGTTCCTAAAGAGAGACAAGATGGTCAGTACTCACAGGCTAGGAGAATAACTAATTAATATAATGGCATTTGTCGAACAGAAGACTCAAAAGAAGGTTAATGAGATAGTGAGATTTAGTTGTCCTTATATCTAGCATGAGGGTACTTTGAAGACACTTTAATTAGATTTTAAGCACTTTTGCAATACATATTTTCTCAGAAGTGTTTTCTGTATAATTTGTATTCACCAGATTGCCCAATCCTTCAACATTTAAAAAAAAATTTACTTTGATTTATTTTGTGTGTACCAGGATTAAACTCTAATGCTCTTTTACTAACTTGGTTCTGAATTGGCATATTAAGTATTAAAAAAACCCACAACGTTTCAGTGAAGCCCTTATTTAAATATTAATACAGATAATCACTGCATTCAAAGTTTTATTGTCTGAATAAAATACATTCTTTACTTTTTATATAAATAATGTTTTACGAGAGTGTTAATTATTTTATGCCTTTTCTCATACATATAGTAAATAGACAATTCATATCACAAAACAATGCTGGTACAGGAATAATTATTTTGCTAATTAATAATTCTTGGCACTTATGTAACATTTTACATTGTCAAAGTGTTTAGAATTATTAGAATAATGAATGCTAATAAATGAGAGAGAATTAATTTAAATTCTTGCCCTTTCATCAAAATGTTTCCATGAGTCCATGGAAACCATATATTGCCAGCATACAGTAGGTAGCTCTATCATGACATGTTACAGATCCAATATATAGCCATGGTTCTGTGTAAAAGAATTGCATGATTGGGACCCTGTATTAAATTAATATATGTCACATTTGGAATTCCTTAAAACTTCACATGTAAAATGTAACTATTAAAGAATTATTCCTTATGACATAAATTATTTCTAACCTGAGGGACTAGGTTACAAGACTAACTGAACCTACTCAGCAGAAATGGGCAAAGATTTTTGAATCACACTAAACAAATTATTGGGCATAGGAACATTTTTGGCTGATCATTGAACTCTGGCTTGATGATGAAGAGCTCATGTAGCTGAGTCTTTCCGATCCAATAGATCATTCCCCATATTTTTAATATGTCAATTAAAATAGGCTACTCTCAATTTCTTTATGAAATATCTATTTTTAAAAAAACTTAAATTTTGTCAACAAATTTCCCCTAAAATTTGTGATCTGATGCTGATGAAAATGAGGGATTAATGTGGCCATAGAGTTGGGACCAGATGATTTAGATGTTGGAGTATGTTTGCATTTTTTAAAGATCTGACATATCTCTATGTGTTTTGTTTGTTTGTTTTTTGATGGCATGAACTAATATGAAAATCATGAATAGACCAAACCTGTGCAAGGACAATGATGGGAGAATGGTAGCTTTAATAATGTTTTGTACAAAGAGATATTGACTAGTTCACTAACCCATAACATATTTATAAAGTGAGCCCCATATTTTCATTAAAATCTTGCTTTAATGACAAAGAAACATACAGGGCAAATAGAACACCACAAATGCAGTGGTGAGTTATCGGTATTTTAAAGACATCTGTATTTTTTCCCTCAAACCTATTTCTAACCTTTTTGTATAGCAGCTGTATGAATAAACTGTGGAAGAACAGTGGCGGAATTCTTCAAAACAATAGAAAATAATGGTAGCAGCAAGAAACTTTAAAAAATAATCAAACTTTTTTGATTGGTTTACTTGTGAATGACCTTATGATTCACCTCCAATTCATTTTTATTTTATTCTGGAATAAAACAATTGCAGGAGGTCAGCTATTCATCCCAAATGTCCCCAACACACTGTTTTCAAAGTATCTACATCATGCAGTTTTCCTGCTAGAATCACAACAATTCTGTTAGTTCTGAAGATAACAGATCACACTTCCATACTAGGGAGGAAAAGGATAGATTGTATCATAGAAGAATTAGTTTATTTCCTTGCTCGGGGATGTTATGCTTTGTTCTAACTGAATTTATTTATTAAGGACCAGTGAGGAAAACAATTCATTCTTTTTTTTTTTTGTTCTTTGGGATTATGTTCTTTGGGATTATGTTGTTGTTCTTTGGGATTATGTTAGTGTGATATCATTAGAACAATTTACAGTAACCTGAGGTTTCATATGATGACTCTACTACATCTGACACATGCGACCTCTCAAAAGTACCCTGGGAAAAGCATAATGTAGATACCTAGAAGTAATTGCATTTGGGTTCTCTTTTCTCATTACCTGAATATTTACCATGACATCTGAGTATATGATGTTGTTTTTATGGTTCTATTCTGTCCATGCACATTGATGTTAATCTTATGGATTCCACTGGGAGTATGTGCACAATATCGAGATGAGACTAGATCTTTATTTACAGCTCCGTTACTCTCTCATGTAAATGAAATGACCATAAATATTTTTGCATGGCTTTTCGAAAGGATACATTCCAGGACTTGATGTAATCATTTCTGATAAAGGAAAGTCAAAGATTTTACTTGTTTTGTTCAGGCATATATATTTATTTATTTATTTATTTATTTATTTATTTATTTATTTTAAAAAAATTATTTAAAAAAAATAAATAAATAAAGACTGTCTTCAAAGACAGTTTATAAACGTTTTGAATCACATTGTGTATTTTACAAAATATCTAAATAAGTCATAACATATCATGAGATCTTTCTCCCTCATCATTACTATTGATTTTTTTCCCAAAAGCCCCACATGAAATTTCCATGATGAATGATTGCAAATGTTTTCCCCATGGCGACATTTGGGTTCTGAACTAAACCCTCTTCAGTGAGATCATATTTTACCACTGAGCTCGATCTCTAGTGGTGTAAATCAATAAAGCTATGCAGATTTACACCACTTGAGGAACTGGCACACTGGCATTTTGTGTCCAAGTTGCATATTTCTCCTTCATTCTAAAAGAAAAGTTGATCTTTTAGAGCAGTGGTAGTTTCCAGTTCACTATAAAATGTTATGTTTTGTTTTTACTAAATGGATTTCATCTCATTTGTAGTTGTTATTTTTCTCTGGAGTATAAGGACTTACAGCTCTTGCCTGATGCAAAAACGAAGCTACTTCAGTGGTCCCCAAACTGTGGGGTGTGTCTGTCTAGGGGGGGGTGCAGAGAAATGTCAGGGGGTGCAATGTGTGACAGCGCTCTGGTCCTGCCCCCAGCCACAGCTCTGGGGACAGCTCACGGCCCCAGCCACAGCCCTGCTCCTGGCCATGGCTTAGCCACCAGTTTCTGGCTCGGCCACTGGCCTCTGGCTCCCACTCTTGGCTGCCAGCCTCCACTCCCAGCCACAACTCCTCTTCTAGCCTAGGGAAGTACAGACACATTCTATTACCATGAAAGAAAAAGTTTGGGGCCACTGGGCTACTGTAAGATGTATTAGCTGGATATAGATTTCCTCACATTCAAATCAGTAATTGCATATATTTTGATGGTCTTAGTTAAAAAGACTGTAGGTCAGAACCTTCTTTGACTTATTTAATTGTGTATTTGGTAGGGTTCTGATGAGGGGACCTACAAACCCTATCCCCACTATTTAGTCATCAGATCCGCTCTCCATTATAAAATATACTACTTTGGTGCAAGTACTCAAGCATATGCATTTAAAATACACAATTAGTGAGTGCTTTAGGATACATGCTTAAAATTTGTTTTTATGAGCATTCATGTAGTTTAGAACTCAATTGGGCAAAAGTTAAGATGAAGGGGTACACGCACAGCTTTACCAAATAAGTTTTTAAATACGAATAAATACTCTTAAGGTGAAGAACAGTTCTTAGGGGGAAAAATGTGGTCCTATAATTAAAGAATATATTATAATTCATACAAACTGGGGCCATAATTTAGTTTGTATGAATAGCCTTAATTTTGACATTTGTAACCTTTGAGTGCTTGACTTTGCAACTTTAGTAACTTAACTTTGATGTCATGTTTTTGTTGATGTTCAGGGTTTTGTTTTTTGTAACTTCCTAGGGTTTATTAAAAAGAAAATAGGCAGAATATATTATACTGTAGCTGCAACTATAATGCTTCCCTTCCACATATCATCAGCAGAGCATGGAAGCAGCAGAACCCTGGAGTTTCAGCACTGCAGCAGAGAACACATGGGCTAAATGACTCAACATAATATCTGTTATGCCCTGTGGATCACTCACTAGAGGAGGATGCATAATTAATTGAAATAGTATGTTACATAGACAGTAGTAATCCCATTTTACAGACAGCATAGCCAAGCACATATATCTGGCAGATTCTCCCTGAGAAGCAGAGTGGATAAGATTTAGACCTCCACCTTCTGTAACCTCTCTGTGAAGCTTGTTCAATAATAGATTTTGAGAAAACCACAGAATTATTAATCATTTACCAGAAGTGGTAAACTTGGAATTTATGATTTCCTGGTCCCAGCCAAGTGCAGCTTCCCTAGGCCTTGGTATTTTAAGGAGATGGAGAAAGAGCTTCAACTCTGTCCAATACTGGGAATATACTCAGATGAAATAGTCAGTGATCTTAGCAGCAGGCCTCAAGCAAACACTGCTGAGCTTAGTGCATACTGAAAATGGCAGTTTATGGTATCTTAAAAGTCAGCTGATTCTACATGGAGTTTCATGGAGAAAGTAAAGGCCTCTCCCTGTTGGTAGACCTACTCCTTTCAGATGTAAAAATTTGCAGAGAAGCAATGATCTCTAGTGGTTAGAACACTGGACTGGCACTCATGTGTCATAGGTTCTATTCCTGGCTCTGTCACTAGCCTATGGGTAACCTTGGGCATTCTCATCACCTCTGTGTGCCTTCGTTTCCTCATCTGTGAAATTGGAGTACTGATACCTCCTTTGCAAAACTTGAGATCTACAGATCAAAACCACTGCAGAAGAGCTAGATATTATTTTCAAGTCCTACTGCAAGCCATTAAAGCATTCAATTTAAAAAAATGGTCAGGAAAAGTTATATTGAGACATATTAGGAAACTATGCGCATGTTACTACCAGTTTCATATGTATCTTTTAGGCAGTGCAGCTAGCAACACTGACTGAGGTTGCCGACTCAGGGAAGTACTTCTTTTTTCACATCTCCACATAAATCCTCTCAACTTCAGCCAAATTATAAGCTTTTGAAAAATCTCAGTTCCCAATCTTTGGTAGAGTTTTGTTACAGGAAGCTGCTAAATTCTTTGAAAATTCCATCCATGCTCAACCCCTGAGCTAAGTAATAACTTCTCTTGCACTGTTGTTAGCTGGTGGCTGCTGTGATGATGGGTGCCAGAATTTACAGTAAGGAGACTGTCTTTCCTGTACTATCAGTATTACCCCTGTTGGTGCTGGGCAGCATAAGGACAAGAAGCCCTTGGGTAGAAACTGGGAATAGATTTGGGTCAGTGGGAGGAGGAGACTAAGAGCAAAGTGTGGAAATGGTGATGAGGGGTGGACTGGAAGCCACGGGTGGGGAAGGACTGATATTGGAAAAGTAGCCCGGCAGGGAAGTCTGCGAATGAGACCCGAGGTTGTGGGATATCAGGTTAGTAAATTGGGAAGGGGGACTAGGACTGGCTGGGCAAGGAGACTGGGAGAAAGAGCCAGTGTGGGAAACTGGAAACAGTGGGATTGAGATGAAATACAGAGGCTGCAAAGGGATAGACTTAGACTGTCTGGCAAAGGAGCAGAAATGAGGAGACTGGGCTGGAAGTTGTGGTGCAGAAAAGACCAAGACTTGGATCGGGAGCCTAGAGAGGAAGAGTAGCACTTATCTAGGCAAGAAAAGTGGAAGTGGGATGAGGAGCCAGGGGTCGAGGATGGGTTTGGACTGGCATGAGTAGCTGCAGTGAGATGCCAGGACTGGGACAGATTGGCACTATTTGCAGGTACTGGGACAGGATGGGAATGGGGCAGAAAGAGTCAGGCTTGGCAGAAACAATAGTAGAAGGGTCTGAGACTACTAGAGAACATTCCCCTGCACAAATGGCACCCAAGATTCTTGAATTTCACCATTCTTATGCTGTCAGCAAGTAGCCATGAAACCCACAGGCAACTTTAATTCTGCTCTTTCGTAACTTCCTTAACATGGTTTTTTGTGTGTAAGATATATTTCTCTCCATTCTAGTAATTACTAAAATGTCCTCTTCTGTAGTAATGTTGCATTTTTTTATCCTTTAGAGGCTGCAGCAGTTACAGGGCAACATATGGCATGTTTACACTGAAATAAGTTAGCCACGGCTAGCCCATAACAGCTGCCTCAGACTCTCAGGGCTCACGCTGCAAGCCTATCAAATCGCAGTGTAGATATTCTGGCTTGGCTGGGGTCCTAGACTGTGGGACCTCCCCCCCTGTGGGGTCCCAGAGTCTGGACCCCAGCCTGTACCTCAACATCTCCACTGCAATTTTATAGCCTTGCAGCCCAAGCCTTGGTAAGCTGACATGGGTCAGCCATAGATGTTTTCAGTGTAGACATACCCATAATCACTGGAACTGGGTGGACACAAGAAAAATCAATGTTATTTACAACTCTGAGTGTTGCCATCTTGCAGCTTATTCGTGAGTGATGGGATTGTGAACAGGATTGACCCCAATCTGATGATGGCGTGAGGAGTTCCAGCCCCAATCCAATGTCACCCCTGCCTGGGGAAAACCCATTCAGATTGGCTGGCTGCTTTCCTCACTTGCCTGCCCTCCTGGGGAAGAGCAGCTGATCAGGGCTGCTGTGGAAAGTTAGCAGAATTCTGTTCCTCCCTCCAGGAGCTGACACCATTCTTATAAGAGGGGAGGGCCCTGCTATTCCTTTCCACCTCCCTTTCTGTGAGCAATAGGGATGGCTTCTCTATTCCTTCCCCACCTCTCTCTGTCCCTGCAACACATGGCTGGGTAAAAAGAAGACCCAGCTACATACCCTCTCCAGCCCTGGGACCCCTTGACCTGCAGCAGGAGCTGAGGTGAGGCTGAAGAAACAGAACTGATATGGGGACAGAAATCACTCTGGGGCAAGTCATTTGAAAAAGTTCCTCTTTATTCCGTGATGCTGTTCTGCAAAGCCGTTGCATAACAGAACATGGGATTCTGCAGTTCCTCTCCCCTAGACTTCCTGGCTAGGAAGCTAAACCATTTAAAAGGTACTGTTTGAAAACCACAGTGCAGGACCTGGATGACAGGCAGAACTGATGTGGGGGGTGGGCAGATGTGGATACAAGATTGATGTGCAGGTTGAGGGGCAGAATTAATTGATGGGCTGGAATAGGCTGATGTGGGGGTTATTGCCCCTGCAGCATGAACTGAAAGCAATTTCATCAGTGAATTTGGTAGAGTTGGCACTGCTAATAACCCCACACACCATGGTAGACAGGGAAAGTTAAAAAAAATCAAGACAACTGAAAAAGCAAAGATTTTTAAAAAAAATATATAGTCAATTTTTCCTCCTCATTTGACCCTTTGGGGATGGCACTATTGTAAAAAAAACATTTGCTGAATAATTGTAGATTAGTATTTAAACATATCGGAGCAGCTCTTACATATTCCATCAGGTAGAGGAACTAGAACTATGGGGGGGTGGGAGGGCATAGGAGGAAGTAGCCAGAGAAACAGCAATTTTAATAGAACTAGTCAGGTTGCTATACTAGTAAGTATAGGAGTTTGTCCAACTATTTAGCTAATAGAACAGTTTATTTTCAGGAAATGAAGAGTCCTATAGGCATTCTGAGACACTTGCAGGAAGTAACAGATAAAGGTTTAAAATTTGCAAAAATCAAATTAAAATTTGAGAAAAGGGTGTTTTAGACAGCCATATCTATTGTTTAAAAGCCTTTTGTCTGTAATTTTACATGTTTAGAAAACCCTTGCTACCTCTAATTTTACCCATCCTTCCTCAGGTACAATACATTTGTGTATTTCTTAGTAGGTAGAAATCTGAGGCTTTTCCTTATTAACAGGACCCTGTTAATGGGACAACATGCTGGTGCATTCCTTGTAAACAGTTGGATAATTCTTGAAAATATTTAACTGATTATTTTAGAGTTATCTTACTTCATAATCTCTCCAACTGTGTTTTGTGACAACAGCTAAGTGCTCCAAATTCTATTTAATTACAGGAAATAAAATGTTGGTGAAAGGGACGTATATTTCTTTAACTTGCATTACACCTTGTTTCTCTTTTACAAAAAAAGCTCAAAATTCCTGCTATTTAATGTATAATTAAAGATCACCAATTATTGTTTTACAAAAAAAAAAACCTAATTAGCAGACTTAAGAAATCTGCCAATAGTGACAAATTACACAGTAGATTTTTTATTGATAACTGTGTTTAGTAGCACATTTACAAGACCTAGAAGTAGGCTTTTGATTATTATTTTTTACTAAGGGCACAGTTAGAAAAGCAGATTAGTGTGGCCTGTACCTCTGGAGCTCATTTAAACAGATTGTTTGGCTCTATGACTTAAGAACAATTAGTTGGGTAGCTTCAGGTCAATTATTGTAAAATACTCTATGGTAAAATGCACACATATATAGTGGTATGTATGAAGCTCATACTGTAACCAACAACGTAAACCTGCAAGATAGCTAAGACATGCTTTACTTATGTTTGTGTGCTGATTCAGATTAATAAATTGAATGAGAAGTAGAAACTGCCGAAGTGTAAGTAATGCAATATTAAGTAAGCCAGACAGAAATATAAACTTAGTTATAATGGAGATGTACTAGGGGGATTGTTTACGGAGCTTCCCCTCATGGCCAGAGATCACTCTGCTACCAGTTTGCTCCTTGTCAGGGGCCTTGAGAAACTCATAGCGCACAGGTAATTAAAACATTTCCCTGCTGGGTTCCCATTTATTGAGACCTTACAGACTGGTACACCAGGCCCCACTCCCAATTCATTCACTCTCCTTTTAAGTAGGGCTGTGGCCTCCCTTCCTCCCAAGGCTAGAGCCCCATACAAGTTCTCTTGGACCATCTACTCTGCAATGAAAGACCTGCAGCACAGCCACAGCAGGCCTGGGTCATCTGACTTGGGCTTGCAGGGCTAGAAATTGCAGTGTTGGGCTTCAGGCACAGGCTTGATCTCAGGGTCTGAAATCCCACAGGGAGGGTGGGTTTTAGAGCCTGGGCTCCAGTCCAAGCTGCAACATCTACAGTGCAGTTTTTAGCCCCAAAGCCCCAGCCCCACAAACCCAAGTCAAGTCACCCAGGCTCTGAGACTCAGTGCCAGGTTTTGGTTTCTGTGACCGTTTAGATGTATCCTCAGGCTGTTTGTCACTGGAGCTCAGGCTTCTGCAGCCCCCTGGCTTCCAAGACCCCAAACTGCTCTCTCAGTCAGGGCTCCAGCAGGAGCCTCTTTCACCCTGCAGCTCCTTTCTGTGATAACTCCCCTAGTATCAGGATCATCCCTGCAGGAGCCATTCACACTCTTATCATTTTTTAAGCTTTCATTGCATCCTCTTCCTGCTCTTCATAGGGCAAGGACCCTGATTTCTCCCAGGCGCGACTCATTCTGTAATCAGCCTTGGCTGGCTCCAGCCTTAAATGGATCTACTACAAGCACCATTAAACTGAACAGCCGACAAAAGTGGGAAACAACAATAATTTTTATTAGAGGATTTCACTGTTAGCATAAAATACTATTTTTTATTTGACTTTAGAAGTTATATTTACAGTTGTCATACAGTAGTTATCCATTATACTGTAGATCTCCAGTAACTGAGTGAGAGAGTGATCAAATGAATATAAGCTTCTGATTGCAACAGCCATGCAACATGATCTTTTTTTTTTTTTCCTGCTTGCTGCTAGGGGAATTCTGGGTGTATCAATTAAATGTGTAAAATATGGATATTTAGTATCTCAGAAAAAGCATGCCCAAAAATCCTCTAAGGATAATATGAAAATGACACATACCACAGGTTAATAATTTCCATTCTATATAGAACAAAAGTATTGATGCATTATTTGTTTGTTCTTCCTTTATGTTTAAATGATGCCTGTTTCCATAGCATTTGGGCACCATAATAGCATTTAAAGTATACATAAAATAGTATCACTTAAGAACAACTAGTCTGAATTAATAAATGATGGGGAATATAATGAGATTTAATTAAAGTAAAAAAATTGCAAGCATTTGCCTCTAAACCTCATTAAATGTGAACTCTGATGGACCTTCAACGAGAGCAAATTCTACAGGTGCTATGAACCATTACTGTTGTCTAGGCATCCAGAAACAGTGACACATCAAGAATTACTCCTACTGTGGATTGTATTGGTAAAAGAAAGAACATGAGGCTTTGCTACAGACCTATTAATTTCTCCTGATGCTTTCTTTGACAATCTCATACACATGTATGAGATTTTTCAGAAGAAGAAAATAGGCATGTCCGAAGTATCTTACAGTCTAGAGCCCCAGGCCTGGAACTGGATCTGTGAAAGTGAATCTTTGTCCAAGTACAGCCGCACTGATGTGCATGAGTCTCCATGCATGCATAAAGGTCCTTCCACATAGATCCATTTGCATGTTTTGAGTCTAAACTTAAACTTAGAAATAATGTAACAAGTGAACAGGCAAAAAGGAATGAAGGGTTGGTGGAAGGGAGGCTGAGAACAATATAATAAATTTGAGAGTTGCTTGTGTGTTTACATGATTGTCTTACATGTTCAGCTTTTTATAGTTATGTCTTGTAAATTTTACTAGTAGTTTCAGTCGAGCTGGTTAGAAATTTTTCTTTGTGTGATGCTGATTCGTTGAAAGTGGAACTTTTTGTGAAAACATTTGTTTTAATGACGTTTTTGTTGGGAACGGATTTTCAGTCCAGAAGGGTTTCTCTGTGGGGTGGAGAAGGAAGAGATCATGAGAAAAGACCTACTGCCAATAGCTTGGTGCTTAGATCATCCACTTGATGTAGGAGACCTAGGTTCAAGTCACTGCTCTGAATCAGATAGAGCAGGAAGTTGAAACTAGTCTGTCTCTCCTTCCCTTGTTTTTTCAGTAAAACTTTCCAAAGACCTCTGTTTTGTTCTGATAGGCAGTGAAAACAAAAATTTTCACAAAACTCAATGCTTGTTATCCAGCCAGCCTATTTATCAATTAAAATAATTATGACTATAGGAATTTTTGTTTTGGAGTGGACCCATGATCCATCTTACCCAGTATCCTATGTCTGACAGCGGCCAGCCCCAGATGCTTCAGAGGAAGGGACAGGAAATCCTGCAATAGGCAGACCTGATGGACTCTTTCTAATTCCTCAGAGTAGAATGTTGACCTAAGTTCTGAATCATGACATTTTTATCACTTTCAAAAACTTTTGTTAGCATTAACTATTATAGGTATGGGTATTTGTGTTATTTATATAAAATGGATTAATGCTTGTTGCTTGAAGGAAATGTTCTCTAAAGCGCTGGGATGAAGGCAGAAACAGGAGGATGCATGAGAGCACAAGAAGATGGAACAGAACAGACATTTTTTTAGACTGTAAATCAACCAAAAATCTCAAGTCGAGCTGTGAAGTGTAGGTAAAACATACCTGAATGTTATGTGCAGAAGTTAATGAAAGATGCTGGTATATGATCAATGATTTATACTCATTCCAGTTCTTCAAAAGAAATACATATAAAAAATCAATAAGAAACACTAAGAACAACTGAATTAAGATTCAGAGTCAGGTAATCACACCACTGACAATAGAAAGAGGATTTCTCAGAAGGCAATCTTTCGCTTTCATAATTTGACTTGTGATAGAGTTCGATGCCAGATGCTGTTAAGTATGATGGTAATATCACATTGCCCTTTCCTTATCTCATTATATATGGTTTCATGATTCTTAGCATCAATTGCTTGGAGAATTGTTTTTTAAAAATGCTTTTCATTTGACTGAAAATTGTTTTCTGTATTTAGTTCCCCCGGTCATTCGAGTCTATCCGGAGAGTCAGGCTAGGGAGCCTGGTGTGACAGCTAGCCTCCGATGCCATGCAGAAGGTATCCCCAACCCACAGCTTGGCTGGCTGAAGAATGGAATTGATATTACTCCGAAGTTATCCAAACAATTAACCCTTCAAGGTAAAGAGGCATACTTACCACTGGTCAAGGTTATAGACATGGATTTTTTAAAAACAGCTACAAAGTCTCTACAATGGAATCTGACCTTTCATGCTGCTTTCATTTATCTGTTTAGGGAAAAATTGTACCTTTAGGCACAACCCTATACCAAAGCATGAACTGTGAACTGCACCATCTCAGGACACACTGTGCCTTAGAGATACGCTGTGAAGCACAAATCCTTCCCTGCTTCCCTTTGCTTTAGGGATGGAATGGGGGAGAGTAATTGATTCTGGCCTCTGCCAGCAATAAATTTCAATATCTGAACCTGTCCCCAGTCCTGCTCTAGGGCTGTGTGGCCAGAACACTGACAGAGCTGAGCTAAGGCTCCTCCCATACCCTCTAACATGCCAGATGGAGAAGGTGATCTTAAACCCAAGATCCATGTGAAGGGGTGATGATTCTTACTCTCCCTTACTCCCCTTGGAAGTGTGTATAGTACAAGGTGAAGTCCAGGTGATAGTTTTAGTGCAATTCAACACTAAAGTTTTTTATTTGTAAATACTGAAATTGATGCTGTTTTTACCATTTATTTAATTTAGGAGAAAATAATATGTCTCAAAGAAGATAGCCCAGAGTCTAACTCACTGTTTTTGTTTGTTACACTGGTGTAAATCCAAACCAATTCTATTGACTTTAATGGAGTTTTTTCATCTTCACTCCAAAATAAATGAGAGCATAATTTGTCTCATTGTGCCAAATTCATTTTTACTGTAACTCCATTGAAAACAAGAGTTTGATTTAGGGATGGATTCAGATTTAAGTGAATTTTGTAAATTTTGCAGTTTCTGTTTGTAACCAGCAAAAACTGTTCACTGAGATAAGTCAAGAATGACTAGAACAAAAGAGCATTAATCAGTTATTGTACATTATAATGAAACATATTGTGGTAAAGTCAGGCCAGAGGGCTACCAAAGGGTATACCAGGGCCAGTATGTAGGTCCTAAAGAGTTAAAGGTTCTTCCCCCTGCAGGCAGAGGAGAGACTGCATCAGGGCAATTAGAGACACCTGGACCCAATGAAGGGCAACACCAGGTGTACTTAAACCCTGCCTTCCCAAGAGGGGGAGGAGGGAAACACACCAGGAGGAAGCTGCCAGAAGGCTTGTGGCAGCTGGAGGAGAAAGTTCCCTCCCAGACCAGGAGACAAAGCTCCTCTGCAGCCAGGGGAGATACGGTAGCTGGGGGCACCCTGGCCCAGGAAGCGAGGTAAAGCACAAGATCCACCAGGGGGAAGCTGGTAGATTGCCACAAATGGTGTCAGGCGTGGAATTTCATGCAGTGGACTTAAGCTAGGGCGGTCCTATCCCACACCACTCAAGATGGAGGATGTGGTAAAAGCCCTGGTGCAAGCCACAACTGCCCAGCAAGAAGCTACCCAGATCCAGGCAGCCGCCCAGTAGGAGGCTGTGAGGTGGTAGCAGGAAACCAACCCCTGCTGATGAGCCAGACTGCCCAGGACTGTGCCTTACTGCAGGATATGGTAGGCCAGCTGAAAGTCTGGTGGAGCGAGGCGGGCGCTCAAGAGGGGGCGCAGCCTATGTGGGCAGGCAACTACCTGCAGAAGATGATGAAGGGAGATGATGTGGAGGCATACCTGCTTGCCTTTGAGAGGACGGCCCTGTGGGAAGCCTGGCCCCGAAAGCAGTGGGCCAGTATCCTTGACCCATTCCTAAGAGGGAGGCCCAGAAGGCCTACTATGATATGGCAGCAGACTTCCCCCAGAAGTCCTCACCAGGTTGGGGGGTGATGACAGCCACATAGGCTCGGAGGTTCTATGAGTGGAGGTACCAGGAGGGCAAATCACCAAGATCCCAGATTTTTGACCTGGTTCACCTGGTGCGGAAATGGCTATGTCCAGAGGTCCACACCACGGATCGAGTCATCAAGACCCTTGTCCTGGACCAGTTTGTGCGGGGGCTGCCGCCCGACCTGTGCAGGGTGGGTTAGCTGGACTGACCCCACCTCATACGATGACGTGGTCATCCTTGTTGAGAGACAGTTAGCAGCCAGGAGTCTTTCACAGACTGCTGGGGAAGAAGGGTGCTGGAACAAGGGGTTGTTCCCTGGCCCTAGGACCCGGATCCCCGAGACAGTGGGCAACACCATGCTGGGGAGAAGGGGAGCTGGAAAGTGGCCTGAGCCTGCCAAGGGGTTTAGGGATCCCAGGGGATGGGGTTCTGCCCTGAAGCCTGGGAGCCAAAAAGATGGGGGCTGTCACAACCAGGGTACAGGTGTTACAAATGCAGGGAATGGAGGCAGATAGCAGCCCAGTGCCCCCAACAGGTACAAACCTGTGCAATGTGGGCTGAGTGAGTTTGCCGGTCCCTGCAGCCTGGTCTACCTGGTGGGGGTGGTGGAGACTGCCCAAAGATACACGAAGCCAGTAGAGGTGAACAGTATTGGGACCCTGGCCTTAAGTAGACTCGAGGAGTGCTATCACTCTGGTCTCAGGGAAACTGGTGGGCCAGGACCAGCTGTCCTAGGCCAAACGCACCCAAATAAGCTGCGTGCATGGGGCAGTCAATTGGTATCCAACCACTCCAGTCCATGTTGGGATTCAGGGGAGAACTGTGAAGGTAACAGTGGGCATCGTCCCAAAACTTCCCTACCCAGTGCTCATAGGTAGGGACTTCCCAGGGTTTGGGTCTCTACTCCCAGGGGAAGACTCCCCGATGGGTAGCGACCTGGAGATTAGTTGGGAGGCCTCCATGGGTTGTCCTCCCCTTGTGTTCACTGAGTCTGCTCAAGTCCTATTTCCTGGCATGGGGAAAAAGCAGGAGAGACAAATGGATGGCCTGTTATGGGTGTGCCATTATGCGACCCAAGTAGCCCAACCGCTAGGGTTGAGCAGGGTGGGGGGGATATGTGGTAAAGTCGGGCCAGAGGGCTATCAAAGGGTAAACCAGGGCCAGTTTGTGGGCCTTAAAGGGGTAAAGGACCTTCCTCCTGTAGGCAGAGAGACTGCAGCAGGGTAATTAGAGACACCTGGACGCAATGAAGGGTGATGCCAGGTGTATTTAAACCCTGCCTTCCCAAGAGGGGGAGAGGGGAAACACACCAGGAGGAAGCTGCCAGAAGGCTTGTGGTAGCTGGAGGAGAAGATTCCCTCCTAGACCAGGAGACAAAGCTCCTCTGCAGCCAGGGGAGGCAGAGTAGCTGGGGACACCCTGGCCCAGGAAGAGAGGTAAAGCACAAGACCCACCAGGGGGAAGCTGGCAGATTGCCACAATATATAAAGTCATTTGTAAAGATATCTCATACCATTTTGTGACACATGCTGTAAATAAAATGGAAGCAAGAAACTGAAAAAAAACCCCACAGCCAAAATCCAGACTGAAAATAATCTTTTAAGATTTAAAAACCACAGTTGTCTGCTGGACAGGAATTGGCAATACAGGAAGAACCAAAAGACATTCCAGCAATACTAGCAGTGTCCTTTATAGGTTGAGTACAAGACTCTAAGTGCTAAATATCTGAATTGTCATGATCGTGTTTTGTAATCTTTTCTCACAATGGATGTGTCTTCACAGCATAGTTGGTTTGAGTTATAACTTAAGTGTTACCCCAACTCAACCCCTCTCCATGCACAAAAATATCTAGCTTGAGTTAAGTGATGCTTTAAACTCAAGCTAGCTAGCTCTTGTGAGGGGAGAGGGAGGATGGTTTTTAAAGCTCTGTTGCTGCTGAAGCTCTAGGTAGTAATACTGAAGTGTGGGCACACTCTCTGAAGCTAGTCTGGTTTGAGTGCAGTTAACTCACGTGCTAACTCCAGCTAGCTCTGTTGTGAAGACATATCCAATGAGTGGTACTTATTTACATGAGTAATCTTATTGCAGTAAATGGGGAATACTACTTTGAATATCTGTTATTTGACCTGAAAAAGGGTTGCAGAACTGAGCCATTAGTGTGCTTGGTTTGTACTGAGGCAGCTAGCCCATGTCTCAATAATGCTAGTTTTAGTGCACAAGCTTAAGCAGGTCTGTCTATCCAATCGGAGAAGCAAGCTCCCAGTTGCAGTGGAGACATGCCTTAAGTGACTGGAAAAAATCCTGCACTTTGAGAAATATACTGGTAAAAGTTAGCAACAACTGCATAGCATTTTAAAAAATGTGTTCTTTTTATCTTTTTGTAGAAATATTTTGTGGCAAAGTATGTCCTGGTTTTTATTTTGAGAATATAGGCCAGATTCTGGCACCCTTACTCAGGGTAAATAGTATCACAGTGTGTGAGAAAGCACTGAAAATGTGGATGCCAGTTTTGGCTGGAAATTGGACGGAATCAGGCTCTTTCATGAGATTTCTAGATGTAATGAATATGGTCAGGTCAGAAATATTACAAGGATAGCCTTTTGCAGTATTTTGGTACTTCCTGTCATAACCAAAATCATGACAGAAATCCAAGAAAAAGAAAAATAATCAACATTTACAAAACTCCTAGTAAAATTAGCTTCTGATTCATATCCAGTTTGGATGACAATTCAGGTCAGTTCCTACCTTATTGAAGCTGCCTCTGTGCTCCCTAATGTCAATATGGGTTTTTGGAATGCAGTCTCACATAATACTATGAATCTGTATTTTGCATAGGACTTTCCATACCTATGAGATCTCTAAATCCTTTAAGATGTTAAATAATTGATAAAAACAGAGGGAGGATACAAGTTCCCATATGTTTTGCATTAAATAGTAAAATTAAATTTATGAATGACAATCTATTATTTAATATGAAAGAAGAACCCCAAGCTACAAAGTCTAGGTCTGGTTCTAAACTTTCCCAAAGTTTGGAGTGATCTAATCCTAGGGGCCACTTTTGTCCACTAAAACAAAATTAAAATCGTCCTCTTTTTCCTCACACTAGATTCAGTTATACTTGAAGTTGCTTTAGTGGATCTAATTTTTAGTGTATTTTTAGTCATTTGGATCTAAATTTCCAAAAGTGATTAGTGACTGTGGATGCTTCAGCCTTTCCCAAACTTGACACCTCAAAAGGGTCTTATTTCAGAACTCTTGAAAATCAGGACTTCTTAAGGTCTCAAGTTGAACACCCAAATATTGAATTACTTCAAATCACTAGTCACTTTTGGAAATGTGGTGATGTTTTTAACTTCTTGACTGCTATAAAATGGGTCTTGTGCTTTGTTAGGAGCTTTGATCGAAATGAATGTAATAGGATGTATGGGAGATCCTGCATCTTTTAAAGTACAGCTATATTCTTATTTCTTGTACTTTATACAAAGTGTAAATGAAAGGCTGATCTTGGCCTGTTAGTCTCTCCCTCATTCTCTAATTTTTAAAGTGTAGTCTTACCTATTTAATCCCAAGGACTTCCCAACCTTTCATAGGAAAGGGTCCCTCAATGCTGAGCAATACCTGCATTAGGAGGTGCATTGCTTAAACACAAAAGTGTCCTAACAAGTTTTGCTAAGGTGTTAGGAGGAAGAGGAACCCTCAGGCCTCTAATAAGGGATCTAATAGTGGACAGAGTCAGAAGACAAGCACACAAAAGATACATAGCTGGTGTGGGGTGCCATGACAGATTTCTTGCATGGATGTGCGGTAGGCACTCTTGCAGACAGAAGCATATAAAGGAAAGGGCTTCTGTGAAGCAAAGGGGAGTTATCTTGTGGATCTTAGGTCTGTCTGAATGAATGTAGAAAAGCTAGCTCACTGAGCTCCCTTCTGTTTCATGTGCACAGCTACTTGTTGTCCTTCACCTCCATGCTCCTTTTGGATGATCTGCCACTTAAAGGGACCCGGTGATGTTAGTTTCCCTTCACAACTCTATTATTTTCAATTTCAAAGGTAGGGCATGGGGCAGTGACTCTTCTAGACAGAGAGGAGTCTGGAGAGTGAGACAGTGTGGAGTCTCTCCCAACAGTATACCAAAGTGCAGCTGGGAAAAGTGTAGAGATGTGTGGGTAACAGATGGCTTGGTGCAGAAAGTGTTGCACCTTCCCTATAGGTTACCATCCTGAACTCCCATATAGTACTCTCCTAACTCCAAGAGATATAACCACTTTCCCCTTGAAGGAGCACTTTGTACCATGGGAATATTCCCTTCTGCAGGACCACTGTCTATGGGAACAAGTCCTCTGGACTCGTGACAGCTCACTTATGCTCTGCAGGGCTGTCTGGGGAGGTTATCTTCCAGTCTTAATATTAGTTATCTACAGATAAATAAAATGAGGAGAGAGATCTTTGTTCAAGGGAAGCATATTTCATTCTTTCTTGTTTAATACAATTTATTAAAAAATAAATTATGGATAATCTCAGTACATTTTTCCTATAACCTCCCTAATCCCAGATCCTTCAAATCAGCAGTAAAAAAAGAAAAATGTAAAGACTGGAACAAAAGAAAAGTGCTCCTTGACAAGCTATATGCCACATTCCTGAGTCACATTTTGTTCATATACAGTTGTAAAGACCAAATTTTTAAACATTGATTGTGAAGTTGAGCAGGCACATTTTACATGTACAGCAATGCAGCACTCCTATTACAAAAAAGCATTTGTATATGAAAATACACAGTTGTACACCTATGTACCCAAGCCACATACAATTTCCCCTTTTGTGTGCACAAATATTGGTTTTGCATGTGGAAATCTGTGCACAAACCCTATTTGTGTGTACTGTTTCAGAGGCATATTTGAAATTTAGCTCTGAAATTGTTAGAGACAGATTTCTTCAGAATCCTATTATAATATTCTGCAGAAAAATGTCAGCTGCCATTCTGCATTCACTCCCAGTGTAGTAGTCCCTATGGCTGCTCAAATAAAAAAACAAAACAAAACCAGAATTATCAACTGAAAAATATATTAGAGCAATAGTGTGTATTTGAGAACTGTTCTAGACAGGTGTATTTTCTTAGACTGATGTTTCAAAGGATTCTCATCCCAGTCTCCTTGTTTAGTATCCCATAACCTGTATCTGTTTTCAGCATGTGATTATGTAGTTCTTTTGACAGTTTGCATTTGTTAGACTCTTACAGTTGTAAGCACATAGGAGTGAATTTTCATGTGCAAAATCCATTTGTCCAAATACATTTTGCACATATAAATAGTCATCTGGGTATGCACTGGCAGTCTGATTAACTTGTGAGCAGCAGTGTACACATGAAAAAGAGGCAGGTTTATGCAAATTTGGCCCTCTGTTTTTCTAGCTCAATTATACTGAATTATAAAGAAGCTCAGTCATGTAGCATCCCATAAGATAGGAGCTGTATCTCTCAGCATGAATTATGCTGAAAATTTATCCCATTATTTTCTACGGAAGCCATGTTACTTTGTGTTAAATAAGCAATTCTAGATTCCAGAATGTCAAATGATTGTATACAGCATTAGCAAAACAATAGCTAAAGTCTATAGAAAAGGGCATATTGATTTTTTCATATGCATATCAGCACTCCAGATCCAAGCAGCAAGTGCAGTTGAGCTATTCCTGTTCTCTGTGAAATGGATGATAGTAAAGTTCACTAACCAACAGAATACATTTGGAGTAGTTTGGTGTGGCTTCAGTGCATGAACTCAGAAAGGAAAGCCATTTAATTAGGATGAACTGAAAAAACTGCCTGAGTGTGTAATGTGAAAGCACTGTAGCACAACTGAAATTGTTGTTCACATGGCATGTTCTCCCTCTGCTTTCAGCAAATGGCAGTGAGGTTCACATTAGCAATGTGCGCTATGAAGATACAGGAGCATATACTTGTATTGCAAAGAATGAAGCAGGAGTGGATGAAGACATTTCTTCTCTCTTTGTGGAAGATTCTGCTCGAAAGACCCGTATGTATTGGGAAGAAAGTCTATTTCTTATATTAGCCCTCAGATATATATTAAGAAAATTGATACTGAAAACCACAGTGAAGTATTAAATAATTTATAGTTGATATGTCTAGATAGTTAGAAACTTAAAAAAAAAGAGTTGTAAGAATAATTACAACCTGTTGAAAATTGCTTAATTTTAAAATATTAATTTTATCCAGAAGTAATGTGAAATGTCTGGTTAATTCTGTGAATTATTGCCTCCACATACCAGGATTATTGTTTGGATAGTTCTCTGAGAATCATATTAGCATATTGTAATGTCCTGGGAAAAATACCCTCTTAATTTCTGTCTAGTGTCTGGATTCCTAGATACATCAGAGCAGCGCTGCTGAGGGAGAAGCATAGGTGACTTTCTGCCATTTTTCTGCTCCTCTGATCTTGGAGTGTACTGAGTGTCAAACATGGTCCTGGTTCACATTAGAGTAGCCTCAGGGCAGCTCTAATTGCTCCAGTGGATAACAGACTCCAATGGGCTATAGTCTGGCTCTGCCATCTTGTGCTCTTGTAATTCTCCCTCCATACCCCAACCCTCTCCCAAGCACCTGCTAGCCTGAGAGAATAAAAATCAGCAGTGACGCCAGTCCTATGCCAGCACAGGTTTCTACTATCCAAAGGAAATCCTTAGCTGTTACCTTAAGGCAGCTTTAAGTGCCTTTTGTAGAACTAGAGTGGTATCGAGGAATTTTAGAGGCAATGGTGTTACCTAGGGTTTGCTGAACCCAAAGCTCTTGGTCACTTTTCTCTGTGAGGAAGTGGCAGGAAATAAATCAGTGGGGACACAGGCATCCATCTGATAGATGGGTTGATGCAAACAGGCAAACAAAGTTGCTTGCACTCAAAGTTTTTCTTTTATTCAGTCTCCAGCACTTACACATGTCCATAACAGGTTAGTAGAGCACCCCAGATTAACCCCAGGTTTCTATTTACCCAGGATCTTGACGTGGTCTCCAGTGGATAAGTGTAGACTTCCAGTGGCCAGCTTTCTGTCTGCAGGTGAATTGAGAGGTGTCCCAGTGTCCACCAAGTTCAAATTTCTTCCTCTTTTTATATCCAATTTGTTAGTATTACATAGTTTGTTCATTTAAAAAAAAAATACTGAGCAGAAGCTAAATTAAGAGTGGCAGTTTCCAGCCTGTCAGGTAGGCAATTTTCTGTCCGTCAGGTGGGGGAACTCTCCATCAGTTAACCAGCTTTATGGCAATAGTTAACTATTGCCAGATTTTCCATCTCACAAAACAGCATGCTTTGGAAAAACAACTCAAGTCAGGAGGGCTTTCACTTCGCCCTCCCCTCCTGGTCTGTTTCAGACATCTTAGCACAACTAAGGCCTCCTTTTAGCTGATTTCAGCAATAAGTATAACAACTGGCATTTCTACTGATGGCTGTGGTTTAAGCATGTTACTGGGCTCTGGGCTATCAAAAAATCTGCTCCTACAAAGGATCTTACCATCGGTCTTGATATCAACTAAATAAGAGACACTCTTCAAAGAATCCACATCTAGTAGATCTAAGCCTACATCATGGCAGAACAACTCTGAAAGTTTTAGTTAATACCATGCAGATGTCCATTCGTTACAAGTACCCCCAGTAAAACTAATAATGAGTCTCATTGCATTAATTCAAGGAATCCCTAGAAACCTTTATGATTATTCAGCAATCACAGATATTATAGATAATATATATTATCTATTACAGTAAGGTTCCCTGCCACTTCTCATTATAAGACCCTGTTCTCAGTTGCATGTAATTTTACCAAACTTTAAACATTTGGACTGAAATTATGCATGCTGGTTATCTATCTTGGGGTTTGTTGTGCTTTTTTAATTTCAACCAAAAAAGTTCAGCCATTTCTGAGAACAAGGCTCAGGAAAAAATACTTTTATGCACATGTTTAAAAAATTCTGGTCACCTTTGCTTTGAGATGCTCTTATACTTTGAGTAGGGACTTGAAATTTGGCAGGAGCTATTTTTTATGTCAGGCATGTGTCTTTTGCTGTCCTCATGAAAATCCACCCAAATTTGGCTAAATTATAAGCATTTTAAAAACTGCAGTTTATGTATCCTCTGTAGAGACTTGGTAGGGCTTAACAGTCATAATCTCCAAAGAGTCCATCTGTGCATGCTCCAACAGATGCAATTGCTACTCTGCTATATTGTGTCCTAGTGCCAAAATTAAGTCAGGGAAGCCTGTCACCCCTGTGCTCACCTTGCTTGGACCATGCATTGTGGAGGAGAAAGCTCCATAAATTGAATTGCAGACGGGACAGGAGCTGGACTGGGGGTGTGAAGTAATAGATTGCGATAAGAGGGATTTGAGGGAAGAAACTGGGATTGGAGTCTGTGTGTGCACTAGAGACCTTGAGAATTTGGAATGGAACCCAAGATCCCTGAGTATGATTATTCCATTTCTGTCAGCAAATATCTGTTAAATCCACTGACAAAATGTCTCATCCTTGTAGTAGCACATTTTCCGTTCAGGACTACTCCCTTGTCTCTGGTCACAGTATTTCATGGGGTCCTTTTCTCTGGCGTCCCTCAGCTGGACTCTCCCTTGGATCTACAATCTTCTTTCTTAGCCTCCAATTTCTCCTGACTCCCTCTTAGGATGTTGTATGGCTTGGCTTTCCAGCCAAGTCACACAAAAGTTTGAAGCCCTTCCAGGGTAGAATGAACCATTCCAAATGAAATCTAAACAAATCTTGTAACTGATAGCCTTTCCATACCTCTCAAGCCTCACTTGTTCACTCTGCCTGCAGGAGCCTAATCTGCTCTTGTAGAGTTGTTCTTCTTTTACTTCCTGTCTTTTACACCCTAACCTAGGGTTTCTCTCCACCAGAGAGACCAGTCACTTCTGTGGTCTTTTCCCAAATGAGCTCCCTCAGAAACCTTATAAGGCCAAGCTCTGCCTCCTCTGGCCAGAAGGTAATAAATTAATCAGCATCCAGGTGTAGAACATGGATTATTTCCCTTGCTTTGATGGTGCAGGGGGTTAGCTCATCACAATCTCCTCTAATGCTGGTCCACTTAAAGGATTACAATCTATCAAAGTTTCTATCAGTTGCTCCCTTAGCTCATGTAGAAAAGATCTATGCAGTGGATCTAAACCAAGAGTTCTGAAACTTTTTGCTGGAACCTCCTTTGAAAATATTTCAGGTTGTGACAACTCCCCCAAAAAGTTATGCGCCCCCCCCCCATGCCATGACACCCTTCTGCACTGCTGCTGGAGGTGGGGTTGCCTTCAGAGCTGGACACCTCGCTAACAGCCGGTGCTCTCCAGCCACCCAGCTCTGAAGGGCTTTGGCTGTCAGTCATGCATGGGGCTGGCAGCCAGAGCCCCACCATGTGTGGGGGCTGAGAGCTCACAACCCTCCATAATAACTTCATGACCCTCAATTTGAGAACTCCTGATCTAAACAGTCTAACTTTCTGATGACCCAGTGGGAGTCATTATGATGCCATGTGGTAGATTATCTCTTTTGCAGGTTTTTTTTAAATCTAGGCAGTGGTACACCAAGAACTACACTGAAAGAACGTTGAGATTGCAAGTCAAGCATTTAGAAATTAGAAAATATAAAGGCAATCTTAATTCTGACAACCTTAATACAATCCCTTTATGAGCGTGCATTTTGATGCAGTTTTTAATGACATGATCACATACTATTTTTTCCACAGAATCTCTGCCTCATTCACTGCATAGGATGAATGGTGTTAAATTAGTGTGCAGCTTTCAATATATTGTTGTATCTTCATTATTCAGTGTTTGGCCCTAGGTTTTATTTACAGCACACTATTCATCCCCTGCTCTGAAGAGAGAATTAGTAATTTCCTCAGGAGTGTCATCACTATTGTATCAGAGTGCATCACAAACATGAACTGATTTATTTTCAAAACATCCCTGTGAGATGTGGGGATATTAAAATAAATTCTTCATCATGTTAAGAGTGGACTAAAGGGTGTGAAGGACAATTTAAAGCTCACTTGAACATCCATGATTGTGAAGAAATCCTGTACATTAGTTTTGCTGTTGTAGGATTACAAAACAGATACAGTAGACTTTAATTTTTATCAGGGCTGTCATCTTCAGTTTGAATAATGGTTAGATTTTTCCAGAATCAGAAGGTCATGTTTTAAAATAATATATGTGTTTGGGATAAGTTTGGGGCCTTTCAACTTTAATGTTCAATATATATCCTTTTAAGGTTTTTTAACTTAATATCTAATATTTTATTATTATCATTATTATGTTATGCTTAGCAACCCTGTTCATTCCTTTTAATTTATAAAACTCGTAACTAAGGTAAGGCAGAGAAAAATCACTTTAAGCTGTAATGTTTAGGGGTCCAAACGCAGAAAAGATTCTCTTTACAAATTCAAAATATTGTTTTCATGAATTATAAAATGATGCCAAGACTTTACAATATCTTACTTTACAGGACTTACAGAATCATGTAACAGGCCATAAATAATGTATGCAGCAAATGCATTCAAGTCTAGCAGCAATATGTCAGGAGCACTTAGTGTAGACTTGGGTTTAGCTGAAATTTGCAACAAGAAAAACGGAACATGAACCTAAATATTTCTAAGATGATCCATCCGAGCAAAACAGACTACTTGCTTTACTTTGAATGTTCTAGTCAGACTATGTATGTTGAGGACAGGGAGTAGTATTGCCCTATTCTTAAGGATCTCTGAACATGTTTTTCTAAAAATCTGATTATAGGAAAATGGACATTTTTGTCCTCAGCTTCTTATATCTCATCACTACTTATTGTAATAGTTCTAACATGGATTCAATACTTCCATGAGATGCAGGTGCACTCACTCTGGTACCAAAACCCATATTCACATGTGCCAATCAGACAAATAGGCATATGCATGGAATGGCTACATACTGTCAGTATCCAGTTATTGTTTTTGCATGCCCAAATGCTAGCCTGCCTGCCCAAGTGCTGATCTATTGTAGGGCACATGCTTTTTTTGCTAGTACTTTTGTTGTGTTCTATTGAAAAAGATGCCCCTTTGCAAAATATGTATTTCATTTATGACATTTGAAGTTATAGGAGGAGAGCTTTGTCTCCAACCTTAAGCGGCTTTTATTCATATCACTCAAAAGCACTGCATTTTGGAAAAAAATTGCTTTGCCCTTAACAGGGATGAGACCGACATCGCCAGAACCATCTGGTTAGTTATTTGTTTCTTAAATACAAAGATTTTTTTTTTCCAACTATAATGCAATTCCTGCTGCTGAGGCTACAGCTTATGATTCAAGAATGTCCTCTAGTGAGTGGTGCAAATGTGATTTCATATCATTTCACATAAGCTGAAGCCCTTATATATTACATTCATTATGAATGATTCTACTTTTATTCTGCATTAAGGGAATAAAGCAGAGATATTTATTTTCTTAATCTAGGCTTTTTTTTTTCCTTACTGAAACACAGAAACCATCCTGTTGTAAATGTTGTAATGGAACGCTACATCAGGAGGAAAGCTACATAGCTCCTCTCCAGCTTGTCAGTTAGCCTGAATTCCTGTGCTTTTTAAGAACAACAATATGTTAGAATATTGGGAAATTCAGAATGTCAATTGGCTGCTGAGGAGGTTGAGATTTATAATAAGCATTTCCAATGTCAATCTGGAGTATAAAGAATTTATGCTGCATTACATTGTGCCTAACAGTACTAACATAACCATCCAGACAACAAACAAAAGTACACAGCATGCGGTCATTACAGCTATAAGTATTTCACTCCCTGGAATAGTACTTTTTGCACTGATTCCAACTACTGTTTTTATATGCACGTAAAACCTTTTGACAATATTGAATCAGTGTTCCTTAATAGAATCCATTTGGCCATTTATTTCTGACATCTCATGTTCAGTCCAACCAAAATGAGTTGCTGAATTTGTGTTTTGAAAGAGTTACAATATATGTAGTGGAGTGGACATAAACAAAAATGCTATCATCTCACCAGAGCCCTAGAATTATCTGGTGTAGAAAATGAATCCCTTCTTGTCCCTACAAAAACTTGGAAAGAATTAGGTCTTGTAGAATATGATAGAAAGGCTTACATTTTCTTGTGCCTGTGCCTTAATGAAAAGCAGACAGTTTCCATTTGTTATCTCTTAGGTTTCATTAACAATTTATACTCTGAAATTTACTTTTTTGACTCTATTAACCAGAAACAACAAAATCAGAGCATTTTCTTTACTGTTATATTTTACATTTGAGATTAGATTGAAATCTGAGAGTTCATGATGATGTGTGTTAGAGATGAATATCCTGTGGTTTATAACAGAAAGAGAAATAGTGATGGATAGGACCTGTAGTGGATTGTGTGGTGCCTTTTGCTAGAAGCAAGAATAAAAGAAAATAAATAGAGGTATGGTTTAGGTAGATCAGTAAAGACGTTATTTATTTTAAAGTTTCTAGCAGGTAGCACAGATATTTGACACATTCCCATTCCCAGGAGAAGTCAGTACAGCTAGATGGTAATGATTCATCATCAGGATGGAAATTCAAGATTAAAGTAAATGAAAAACACTGTGAAAGAGCTTTGTCATCCAGAACTGTTAAATTTATGCCTACATTAAACAATAAGATGATGTTCTTTTATATATAGGTAAGATTAACGATGGCAATCTCAAAAAAATCTAGCCTCTTGTTAGCCCTTGAGCATTATACAGTATGTATTTTAAAAACAAAACAAAATAAACTTTTAAAATATGTTTTCATGTTAGGATTGCCCCAGAAGCATAATAGTTGAATGTGTGAGAGCATTTTCTTTCAAACAGAGTATTTTCAGGGGATTACTATGTCAGCATACGAACTTCCTTTTGAACTGAAACTTGATATATTTTATGTCTGAGCCTAAGAATCAATATCTTTTTCTTGCTATATCTGAAAAGAAGCCATGAGAATTTTTCATGTTACATACTATTCTTCAAAATATGTATATTATGCAGAGTGAGTAAAATTCCCGCACACTTCCCATTATTAGATTCTATTTTCAGTTGCTGAATCTTAACCATTCAGGCTGAAACTTTCCATTCTGGTTGTCTGCCTTAGACTGCTTATTTTGTTTGCTTGTCTGTTTAAGTTTCAAAAAATAGGTTCAGCTATATCTGAGAAAAAAGTTAGGGAAAAATACTTTTTTTTGCTTATGCTTAAGAAAAATAGTTTGTTGAGAATCTCTAGTGTATCTGTTACCTGGGGTTCTTTCAACCCAAAGCTCTTGCTAACTACTCTGTGCAAGGTAGTGTCAGGAAATAAATCAAGGAGACACAACTGTTCAACCAATAGATTGCTGGCACAAACAGTATAATACAAGAGTATCACTTAAAGCTCTCACTGTGTTTAGTCTCAAGCATTTACACACATTTGTAACAGGTTGGTAAAGCACCCTCCAACCCTCAATAATTATTGAAGTTTGTTGTGACTATGAAGTGATATAGCACCAGTTGTCCGATTGACCCATCTTTCAGATGCTGTTGGGGACCCCAAACCATGTCCATCAAGAGATCTCACTAGTCCAAACCTCTTCCCCCCCCCAATTTATCCTTGTTAGTAGAAAATGACATGTCAGTCAAAAAACTTGTTGGGCAAGCAATTTCAGAAGATAAGCAAGAGGTTTTCTCAGATCACTAATTAGCCAGATGTGTTCCTGCGGAGTCTGCACGCCTTGAGGCCTTGACAGACACAACCCAGAAGACAAATATAGATAAGCTTCTTGTTTTTCTCCTAAAACAGAGACCGCAGCACATTCAACAGAGACTTCATCAGGGAGGGGAGCAGGATCATGTAAAGGTAGAGCAAGAAGCTCCCATCCTGTGGTCACCGAAACCCCCTCCCGTCCTGGCTTAGTGATGCTCAGCTGCACAGGCCTGCAAAAAGGCCTACCAATTTTGCCTGCTGTTAGCATCAAGTATGATAATCAATTTTACACTATCAGTAATGGTCCCCTGACCCTTTTACTGGTCCATCAAAATCTCCTCATGATAAGGACTTAAATTAGGGCAGGAAACATGGCATTCAGATGTACCTTTTGCCATCCCAATTAAAATCTGCCCAGATTTGGCCACATTATAAGACTCCAAATAATCACATTTTTTACATGGTACATAGAGACTTGTTAAAGCTTGGCAGCTGAATTCTCTTTAAATTTCATCTGTTCTGGACATGTTCCATCCCTGGGGCTGCAGAAACTGAGTAGGACTTGCCCTGTAATTGCCCTCCTGCAGCTGGGGACCACTGAGGGACTGGTGCAGAAACTGAAAGCAGAGTGTCTTTCCCTCCTGTACCCTTAGTGCTATCCTGCTAGCACCTACACTGTAGCAGAGAAGGAGAAATTAGACTGATTGGAGTGCAGAGGGAAGAGGAATCAGGGATAAGAAGAGAGGGTTGCTAGAATTATATGGTATGTGTCCATGTAATTAGAGATTGTATCCTAATGCATACATGCAAGGCAGACAAATTAAGATTGCATGGGTAACTTTAATTCTGTCATTTCCTAACTTTTGAGCACTTGACTTTGCAACCTCTCATTAACATAGTTGTGTGAGTGTGAGTGTGAGTGTGTGATTTGTTTTTTAAATGTTGTTATATATGAGCCTTTAGTCTTTAAAGACAAGCAGGCCAAAAAATTTCTTTGCCTATGTAATTGGCCATTTGTGCATGAAAATCAGGAAATAACACATACAAATGTGTATAAATGCATTCTTAGAATACATATGGGAGTTAATTTGTGTATGTAGTTTTGTATATCTAGCCATTGCATCCTGCTTTGTAGATTTTGATCTTAAATTAATGCCCCAGCCCATTTTGGAAGAAAAACCCCACTTTAAACATTAAAATAAAATACTCTACAATCAAAGAAATATCCACCAAAAATTGATTAATTTTCTAGCACATATATTCAATGTGATTGTCTGGCAATGATCATATTTAAATGTAGACCACTACCTATATTATAATTCATTATTTATTCTGTGCACCAAGAAATAGCATGTGAGGCTGTAGACTTCATTCTGCAAACAAATTCCTGACACCAATTTTATTTTAATAGGGACTACAGCAGAATACACTCTGACAAGTTTTTAATCATGGAATGATACCAGCAAATACAATTTTTTCTCACATCTAAAACAATCCATTTTGAGTTCCCACAATTTAGAGAGTCAAAACTTTTGCAGTCATATTTTGTATATAACATTCCGATGGTCTTGTGGTTAGTGCTCTGTGTGGATTGTGTTTGTGGTCAGCAGAAGGCAAGAACTATGCTGGAAGCAAAGCAAAACAGATCTAAAGCCTGCTGAAGTCAAAAGGGAGTCTTTCCACTCATTTCAGTAGAATTTGTGTCAGGTCATAAGCATGAATTAAGCAGGCTTTGTGCAGGTTTTGTAAAACAACTGGAAAATGCCAATGATTACCATAAACTTTTCAGCAAACTTCAATTGAGTTTTTTGTCCAGCATCCTTTCCCAGCAGGTATTGATTTTCCGCTATATCACATGGCTTCTTGGATTAGGTTGGGAAGCTTGAGCACCATTTTCCCCTTTACCTCGAGTGTCTTCTGGACACCTGTTTGGCTCCTCTAACTGCTTTTGAGGGCACTCAGTTAATTCTTTTATTGTTGTGATTCTTTAATATGTTCAGTAGTAGGCATGCTTCTGTTGCTGGTCAGGTATCCTATGCAGAGAGGATTCCCCACGCCCTTCTCTTACAGCAATTAGTGTCAGAAAGGTTTATTCAGTCCTGGAGCTGCAATGAAAGCAATGAAACCTGCTGGCTTTCCAGTTCCATTCTATTTTGTTTGGCATTTCAAACTCAGATGAACCAAATACTCAGAATGAAAATGTAACCATTCATAGAAGGGACCATTAGATCAACTCTCACCTTCTGTATATCACAATCATGTCTGTATTGAGCCCAGTAATTTGTGTTTAGCTAAAGCATATCCTCCAGAAAGGCATCTAGTCTTGATCTGAAGACATCCAGAGATGGAGACATCACTTCCCTTTGTAGTTTTTTCCAGTGGTTAACCACCTTGATTGCTAAAAAATTGTCTAATTTAAATTTCTCTATCTTTATATTCTATCCTTGGGTCTTGTTTTGACTTTCTCCACTAGGTTAAAGAGACTTTTAAATCCTGGTATTTTCTCCGTATGAAGGTATTTATACACTGTAATCAAGTCACCTCTTCTCTATGATAAGCTAAGTACATTGAGTTCTGTAAGTCATTCACTGTATGGCATTTTGTTTAGCTCTAAATGACTTTTGTGGCTCTTTTCTGCACCTTCTCCAGTTTTTCAACATCCTTCTAAAATGTGGACACCAGAAGTATACACAATATTTTAGGATCACTCTCTCCAGTACTGAATACAGAAGAAAAATCTCTTACTCATCCCTACTCATTGCTTCCTCGTTTACATTGCCCAGGATTGCATTAACCCTTTTTGCTATTGCATCTCACTGGGAGCTGATGTTGAGTTGCCAACGTCCATGGAACACCCCTAGAAACATCTCCATTTGATGATGATTCCCCTTTGACAACCACTTTATTACTTTTTGAGATCTGTCTGTTAGCCAGTTCTTCTTCCATTTGCGGTGTGCCTTTTGATTTACTGTATTGTGATAATATTGTAATCAGAATGCCGTGCAATACAAAATCAATGCATTACAATTTTGCAGTTATCTTTATCAGCCAAATTTATAATCTCAAGAATGAAATCAGGTTTCTTTGGTAAAACCTATTTTCCTTAAAACCTATGTTGATTGGCATGAATTATATCCTTTAATTCTTCATCATTTGGATCTTTTATCAGTTTTTCCCTCGGATTATGTCAGGCTGAGAAGCATCTTGTTAATTAGGTCATCTCTCTCGCTTTTTTGAATATTGACACAATATTAACAGAATTTCAGTCATCTGGAATTTCCCTGATGTTCCAAGATTTAAAAATTAACATGAGTGAGTCAGAGATTTTTCTCAGCCAACTTTTTTGAGATTCTTTAATGCAAATTATCCATGTGATAAGTGTATATCATCCTACTTCTTTCCAAATACAGAATATAAATATTTATTGAAAAATATTAAAATGAAACGAGCTATAAAATTTGCCTACATCCATGCAAACCAAACCTACCAGTTTGAGTCGCTCTAAAAAGGAGTGCCTTTCCTTCTTCTCTTACATCTTTTCCAGGTGATTTAGCATTTAGATTAATGATCTCTGTAAGGCACCAGCTGGCCATATTTTCTTTCTTCTCACACACATGCATGTCTTGGAATGAATCATAGAAAAATAGGGTTGGAAGAGGCCTTGAGAGGTCATCTAGTCCATGCCCCAACACACTGAGGCAGGACCAAGTATACTTAGACCATCAATTGCAGGTATTTGTCTACTCTGTTCTTAAAAACCTCCAGTGATGGGAATTCCACAACCTCCTTTGGTAACCTATTCCAGTACTTTAAAAATTTTCCCCATAGCTAACCCAATGTTCCTTGAAGCAGATTAATCCAATTATTTCTTCTACTTTTAATGGACCTGGAGAACAACGGATCATTGATCTTTCTTTATCACCCTTACCATATTTGAAGACTATTATTAGGTCCCCCTCAGTCTTCTTTTCTCAAGACTAAATATGTCCTTTTAAAACTTTTCCTTATAGGTCATGTTTTCTATATCTCTCATCACTTTTGTTGCTTTCCTCTGACTCTCCAGTTTTTCAACATTTTTTTTAAAGCATAGCACCGATAACTGGACATAATACTCCACCTGAGGCCTCACCAATGCTGAGTAGAGTGGAATAGCTGCCTCCTAGGTCTTACATACGGCACACTTGTAAATGCTACACACTTTCTACTGCATCCGTAGGCCTGGAGCTAGGGATGCTGGAGGGTGCTCCCACAGTCCCCAGCTTACAATTTGGTTCAATGGCTCTCACCACCCCCACTATAAAATTTGTTCCAGCACTTCTGAGTGCACATTATTGGCTCATATCTGGTAGGCTTCTGAGTGCACATTATTGGCTCATATCTGGTAGGCTTCTGATGTGGCCACATGATGGTCCTTGTTGCTATGGAGTGGAGGAGAATAAAAATCAAGCAGCTAGTAATAATTCCTCCCGTTTAAAAGAGAGGTATCAACTGTAGTTAAAGCTACATCTTCTCCTAAGAGGAACGGTTAATCCCACTGTTTTATGAACATGATTGTCATTTCAGTAGTTCATCACTTCCATCAACAGTTGATAAGACAGCTGTTTCTTTTCATAGTTTGCTGTACATGCAGCTGCATTTCAAAAACTCTCTCATTAAAGTCACTGATATGAGCAACCTTCTCCTTCCAGCATAATAAGTGCATCATTGATTAGATTATGCGAGTGGGAGCCTGCAGCAGGTCCTGTACTGACTTGGTTTAGTATAAGTGTTCTTACTATCAGAATTACAGTCGGATAAACCTGGGTTTTGAAAGCCCCAAAGCAAAGCCAAAATAATAAGGGTGTAGGTGCTCTGTTTGTGGTACTGTAATTCATTAAATGTTAATGCATGTGAGTAAATTTGAGTTGAAAGCATCTGGGGAGCAATGCAGATGAAGACCATTTGAGTTCTCTTTTTGTTCTCTGTCTCCGAATGAAACACTAGTCATGAGATGAGAAGGCAGAAGTGGTATTGTCTGTTGGAGGGCTATTTGAGTTTCATTAACTTTAAGTTCAGTTACAAATTCTTTAAGGTAGTAACAATGGTAATAAAAATCTCAAGCTTTAGTTGAGTAAAAGTAACGGCAACCAAGATGTATTTTAAAAAATGGCTAAGGAGCAAAACTGAGATTCTGAGAAAACTACAATGTTGGGAAGCACAGTAAAATCCATCTTAAGTGGAAACTCAGATCGGGTTAGAAAAGGTAAAGGAAAGTTACAGAAGTTACACAGGTTTCGAAGTGTGGAATTCATTAGGTAGGCAAGGGGTTATATGGTAGGAGGGAAAATAACCTGACAATAAATACACTATTGAAAGAGGGAGAGAATGAGCATTGAAGACAGAAGACAGTATATCCCAAAAGGACACTTTCAGAGCTTATTGTCATAAACTTTTTACCTAGCCTACTAATAAATTATTAACAATATTTTAATAAAAAATCACAATTGTGTTTTCACCATTTTTGTTCAATTTTTGCTATTCACTCAGTTTTGACCATGCAACTAGATTAATTTCACTTGCTTATGGTCAGTTTCACTGTTGGGTCATTGCACAATAGCTGAATAATATAACATTTGGATTGCAGGTAATGAAAATATATGAGCTCTTTTGAAAATCAACTAGTTCAGTTGATTATTTGTTTCTGTTTTTGCTTTTTTTTATCATGGTGACATATCTATTGCTTTCAAGCTTTGTAGAAGCTTGGTTTACAAAGCAAATGTTGGGCTTAAATTGAACAGTATGTCTTTAAATATATTTTTTTAAACTATTTTGCAACCCAGATTTACATTTGCATGTAAGAGATGTACTTGGTAATCTAGTGAGTTGGAAATTTGTCATATAATGTCATTATGGTATTTCTGAAGCAGCTTAATAGTATTTGATGACCTTTTAAAATTTTATTAAGCGGTTTTGATTCCTTAACATCAATTACAGCTTCCCATGTTACTCAGTTTAGCCACTGTGACACTGTCACAGTCCATGAAGCAACTTTTTTTTATAAATCCTTTCATCTGTTCATCCAGAACAAGCTGAAAATTATCTGCCTCATGCATTCTGTATCTTGGGGCTGTATTAAAAAAATAATATGCCTTTTTCATGCAATTAAAAAGATCTATTTCTAAAACAGTGCCTTTTTGGAGTAATGTCATAGTCTTATCACCTAACAAGAGGCTATGTGATCTGAATACTACTGACTTGACAGGTTTATGGCCATCATAAGCAACCGGGCATCTTTACTGCCTAAAATTTGGAATAAGACTAAAAGCTTTTTTACTATGATTTATTGCCCAAATTTTCCCTGCAAGGCTTTATGCACCTTTAATGGAATCTTCCTGTCACGTCTCATACTCAATTATACCTATTTACCTAATTTGTTTGGAAATAATTTATGCTGGCATTTCATTTTATGGCTAGGTATTCAAAGCTAAATAAGGCTAAACTTTCAGGTTTTCATATACATTATATTGTGTTAATGTACTATGACAAAGGAGTTCAGGATGGATCACTACCAGAATTTACAGAAATTAAATAAGGAAGCAGTGTATATATAGCTCACTAACATTAATGATGAGCTCCAGAACTATTTTACCCCTGAAACGTCAGGTTCACCGCAAGGTGTAAATATTTAATCTCTTACAGCAAAATTATGTGTGTCATTATATGCATACCTATCACAGAAATGTCATCTTTGCCATGCTTGGTTACAATATCTCAAGATATAATTATGAAAAATTAAAATCATACAACCTTCTGCATCAAACAATATGATTATAGGAAGTAATATGGCAGTTGTGACATTTTAACTGAAAAGTAAAAGCTTAACAATTAGTCAGGACAATAGATGTTAGATAATTGGTTTTAGTATACCCCAAAATGAAATCAAAGCATGTATAACATGAAAGCAGAGCAGCCTCATTTTTTTCTCTTAAATCTGAGATGATGCTAATGTAGGACAAAAGAATCAGGTTTACTTTGTCAGATCTATTCCATCACATGAATAGCAACCAAAATAAGTCATGGTACATTTTGAAAAAGTGCATTGTTTTGTTCCCGTACAAAGGCTTAATAATGACACAGCATTGTCCCTATCAGTTAGGAGTATCAATTGTATGCTTTAGAGATACAAAAATAAACCATACCATTAGGGATATCATCCCTTCTTGATGTGCATATATGTATATACAGCTGCTGCCTATGAAAGTTATCACCACATGAATCCAGCAGAGACTGTCTCTCCCAAAAAGTGAAATTATTATTTCTCAACAATTACTCTTAAAGCTATAATAAAGAGCAGTAAAAGTGTATTGCAACTCCCTTCCCAGAATTCTCATGCTGTCTGTACTAATTTACAGAGTACTGTGGAGATAGGCCTGAAACTTAGAAATGAATTTTTAGGACCATACATTGCTCTGAGTCCACACATGAACGTTTAATTCATATTGATACAAGTTTCACTGTGGATAGAGAGCAGTTTTTGACAATAAGATTGGTAGATAGTGAAGCCTGAGAAAATCTGAATTAGGATCTCATATCATTATTAAATTTACCCAAAATTCCAGTAAAGGGAAATTAAATGGTACCGAGGAAGTTCAGAAAACATCATTTAAGAAAGTGTTATGGGAAACCTGCACCACAGAATAAGAAACTTATCCAGTGTCACTCAGGACAGCTGGGACAGAGTTGGGAACAGAAACCAGGATTCCTGATATAAGGGCAGAAGAAAAGAGTCTGAAAAGCCAAGACTTAGCCATAGTGTCTGCAGTCATTACTAAAATAGTGTGTTGTATTGGGGTGGCTAAGGCTGTAAACAAAATTATAAATGTTCAATTTAATTTTTTTCTAACCACCAACCACAAGCCACATGAAATCATGGCCAGCACTTACAGAAAAAAATAAAAGAGAGCAGTATACAGCTAACTAATATTGATGATGAGCACCGGATCTATTTTACTTCTGAAAAGTCAGATTCCCTGAAGGTGAGAATACTTAATCTCTTGACAGCAAGATTATATGTCATATAATATGCACCCCATCACTGAAATGACATCTTTGTTATATCTGATTTAACTATTGAAAGATAACACAGAAAACCCAAACACATGCAAATTTTTTTCCTTGTTTCAGGTTTCATGATTAAGCCAAAACTTGGAAGGGGTTCATTTAGAAATATTGCAAATTGTGTGGGCTTAAATGATCAGCAAGAAACCAAATTAAACCAGATGGTTTTGAATCCAACCTTTAAGTTAAAATTAATGTGGTACGCTCTCATGTTTATCACAATGAATGAAAACGTTTGATATTACTGCCCTTAGCAGCCGACAACATGAGCAGCAGCAGAGCCAGTAGGAGGAAGCCTCAGTGGATTCCAAGCAGACTCCCAAGGGTGGGTAGGACAATTTATGTGAAAGGCGATTACCTGAGCTGAGGACTGTGTGTGTGTATGTGTATCGATCTATCTATTGGAATTAATAATACTAGGCTGAGGAGCCTTTGGAGACAATCTCTAATAAGGGGATAAAGAAACAGATGAATAAAATGATAGTGCCCTTAATTATGTTGCAGGCTGTTTGAACAGGGATCATGTTTTCCTGTCTGATTGTATACAGACCAGCGCAATGAGGTGCCATTGATGATGGGGGTCTTTGTGTGGGGTCTTTGTGTGGGGTCTTTGTATGGGGGCATAATAAAAATAAAAAATATGCCCATACCCCTGCAAAATGAAACTGCTGCTTCACCATCAATTTCTTAGTTTACGTATTCTTAATAATGCAAAGCTATGGAAAGGCATTTTGAGACATTAGAGATGCAGAAATTTGAGTTGGAGTTATGTTTATTTCATGAGGTATCAGGAGAGATCATTGTGGGGGTGGGTTGCCACTTACCAGGTTTCCACAAATGGATGTTCAGTCTTAAATCTCTTAATTTAATATTATAAATGGCAATGTTGAAACAATGTATTTATTACTAGATCAGTACGAAACCCAGAAGAAAATTTTGTGCCTTTTTGTTAAGGCTTTTTTCCCCCTTTTCTGAGGCTGCTTTGAATTAAACTGTTCAGCCAGCATAGTGATTCTGGAAACTTTTCTAAGCTTAAGCTTTCAATTAATTTCCACTTAGTCTATGTTAGAACCAGAACAACAGAATGGTATTGCAAATGTTTTGTTTAGTCATGTGTTATGAAATACCAATAGAGAGGGAAGGAAAGCTAATTTAACCACAAGCTGCATAATATTGGTCCAGAAAAAAGTAACAATGTTTTAGTGAAGATAAAAGCTACTAGATCTTAAAGGTCATCAGCCATTTTTAGTTGATGGCCATTGAAGCATGTGATTCAAAAGGTAAAACTGTTCTATGGAAAACATGAACATACCTTTTTATACAAAACAAATGACTTTTCTGATTATCAGTGGCCTTACCCTGTGTTTTGTCTGGAAATATAGTATACGGCTCATTGATTGCTGGCAATGTGATGATCCAGTTACATTGCCAAAAGGAAATTATTAATTTAAATGCAAAATTGATGACGTTCAAGTCACGTGAAAAACAAACAAGAAAGACGCACAATTTGATCTGTTTTCTGCCATTTCATTATAAAGAAAAAAATTAGGACATGGGGTCAATAATCATTGTAATATCATGTGATAGGGCAGAGAGGTTCCACGCTGGCAATGAGGGGTTTAAGAAAGCTGGCAGGCTCTCCACTGGTAATGAAAGAGTTAGGGAAAGTCTGAGAATCCAGGTGGTCATGCCCTACTATACATGCAGCCAATCTTAGATATGGAACAGAGATCTAAAAGGAGGAAAACTATCCTAATTTGCTATTAACCAGGAAGGAGGGCCAGTCCTCTCATGATGGGACAGAAGCCTGGTTCCAGCCCTGACACAGATCTTGCTTGACAGCCAGATCTGTCCTCCTAGAAGGGTCGACCTGACCCAATGGAGTGGCAGGTGGGAAGGGAATTGGCAGAAGCACAGACTGTTTGATATACTGGCGCTGAATGGAGTCCCACCAAAAGTTTTTGGGATGACCTTGTTTTCAGCTCAGTTTGTTGTGTTCCTGATTACCTTTGAACCTTTACACCCTGAAAGTGGTAGGACTGAAGGGTACTCTGGTCAGAGAGCCAATGCATTACTACACTGGACCTTATCAAAACAATGACATAGGAGTGTCCTGAGAGGCCACCAGAGGGTGCCACCCTGGCAATGTGGCAAATCATTTGAAGTTTATATTTTGGCTCTTTTAAGGAGCTCTAATGGCAGTTAGTGTGACTCTAATGACAATACTTTGGTGGCAGCACAGTGTAGTAGGAAACAAGATATTTCATTTTGAGACCAATGTCCTAGCACCCTTTTCCAGCAGTGCCATGTGGGGGGTTTTTTCCTATGCAAATAGTATAAGAAGCTGCACTGTATAAGAAGATTCATCCTGGACTAATCTACGAAGTGCTAACAGTATATTTGTAGATAGTTGTAGAGCTGCCTTCCATAAAGAGAGAAAAACAGTGGACACCAAGGAAGGCAGATGAATAAATGGCTTAAAAATTGAAAAAATAGGTTTTAAAAATGCATAGTAGTAATTATGGTCAGGTATTGGGAATGTGGAACCCACCACAAAAGCATATAAATGTATTTATAATTTGTAGTTGCAAGGCATTTTAGTTATTTATAAGTCATCTTCTTTAAATAATATGTGTTTTTGCTAGTCACTGGGACCTTCTTGGGCTGTATATAAACATCTAGGGAAATATTGTGCAAACATATTTGCACAGGTTTCTGATGATAAGAACAGTTGTTCAAGGGGAAAAGTTCCAGATCTTGACCGGTATTATTATTATTTAAATATTGTATTTTTAAATCTGTAACTATAATAAATATTTTGAATGCATTACATCCTGCATTTTTTGACAAAAACATTAAAAAAAACCCTAGGCTTAATACATATGAAACAAAAAGGACAAGCCTGGAACATGACAACTCTCCATTTTAATATATGAGAAGAATTTTCATCTGAGATTATTTATAATAATCATGCATTTTTCCATCTTCAGCCTAATAAAGTGCAAGAGTTGGGTGTTGGGGAATGGCTGAGTGATTAGTTTTTATTAAAAAAAGGAATCTGAAGAGTGTGTTCCTTATAGCTTTCCACCAGCAGATGTGGTGATTCCTCCATTATTGCAATCTTTGTATGAAGACTGGATATCTTCCTTAAAGATATATTCTAGATCAAATAGAAGTTATGGACTTAATGTGTAAATTATGCGATGAGAATCTTTGGTCTTTGCCAAAGATTAGACGATGATAATGGCCCCTTCTTAAAAACCTGTGAAATCAGTGTTTCTCATCCAAACTGCAGTTTCAAAAAGCAATGCTAAATCTACCCCTCATTACAATTTATCAGGTTTGTTATTGGTATTTTCAATTAGCAAGTCAGTGTTTGTACAGCTGAGGATTTTTCCCCCTTTACTTATTTTTTGTAACAAATTTAGAGACAATATATGTCATTTTGCATTAAGCAGATTCCATGGATTCTGTACTGAATGTCTTAAATGTTGTGCATTTGTTAATGCCATTTCTTTGAATGTAGTTGAAATAATTGGAGAAAATGATTTTAATTTTCTTTTATCTCTCTCCCCCACTTCCATCTTCCCTAGAATCTATTGTTCAAATGCCGGAGTGACAGCTCAATGGGAGTGCGGGAGGCCTTCAATACATTTGTGTTACATGTTGTCTTCCTTAAGGAACTCTTTGGAGAGTAAAACTAATTTTAAAAAATATTCCTCCAACTTGCCCTAGGGAGACAGCTTTTCAGCCTTGCAGAGAGACCCCAATTAACTTCATAATATTACATAGGCAAATTGAGCCCACAAATGCTGCAAATACTGAATGTTTGTGCACCATACAGTCTCCACCCACACTAACTAGTGCATCTGCAAGGACATCCTACTCATCCAGGCTGCTCTCTGGATCCCTGTTTGTGCCCTACCTCCCTGCAGCTCTACAGGGGGGGGCAGTTAATGCTGATGTGTTAACTCTTGTGGGGGAGGTTTCTTGGAGAGATTGAGTCACTGGGGATGCATGACAAATAGAGTGTTTTTCCTGGTTCTATTCCCCCCAGCTCTTCATGCTGGCATCCCCTGCACATGAAGAGACTCCACAGCAGGTTGTTTGCAACAAGGGACTTCTAAGGAATTGAAGGGAAAGGCAATGCTTTATTGACAGTGCTTCCTTCTCTTAAAGGGTGGATTTTGTACTCTTTTTACCACCCTCTCTCCAACCCTCCACCTTCCTGTTCAGAAGAAGGGATGCTTGACTCTCTAGCAGCAGGACTATGTTTATCTCATTGAACATTTTCTTTAAGTAGAAAAAAATCCAAATCCAACCTTTTTCCTCCCCTTGTCTGGAGTAACACAATTAAAATCTCTATTTTATACCCTCTCAGTTGTTCTTTTTTATATTTGTTCTTCTGATGTCAAGTTGGTTTATTACTTCACAAAAAGAATCAGTCAATAAGACATCAAGCTAATATTCCATCCCTACATGAATGCAGCTTATAGCGAAAGGGCTTGATCTGCAGCAAACTGTTAAACCCTTTTACACAAGGACAAAAGAAATATCATTTAGCAGAACAGCCAAATTGCTTACACATGAGTAGCCAAGTAAAAAACATTGTACTTCACTCTACCAGAGGCATATTAACTACTTTATGGTTGCCAGAGTAATATCACACTGCAAGACAAGCTCATTTTGTGCTGTAAACATAAAACCCAGTTCTGCCCTCCTCACAGTTGCTGGGTAGTAATTTACTCTGCAAAGCAGTAGGATACCTGGGGACAGATCCTGAGCTGGTGTAAATTGTCATAACTCCACTGACGTCAATCTCTTCTTGAAATAAGGCAATCTGACATCAAAAGAGCAAATATAGAAATAAATTACTGAGAGAATATACAATTAGGTATAAAATTGTGTTGAATCAATTTTGACTTCAGCGGCTCTCTGACAATTTACATCAAATGAGGCGGATCTGCCCCCACACATAGAAAGATCATAGTGTGAATAAAGAGTGGCAGAATCAGGACTACAATTAGTATTAGCCATTTGTAGTGTATAGCAAATGAATGGGTCACATTTTGAAGATAATGCAGCATTGGGAGTTTGAAGGTACTATGCACACCAGGGCACAAAAATGAAACAATTTAAAGTTTGTAAACATTCATTCAGTAATATTTTAATAATGTGTACATCTCTGCTGCTCTCATGTAGAAGAGTGAATCTTTGATTCACAAATTCAGTAGCACTACACTAATGCACTGCATTGCTAATAATAATTGATAGAAAGCTTTATCTGTAGGCCTCAAAGTGCCGGATGTGGATAAATACTATCATCCTTTAGTCAAGATGGGAAAATTGAAAGCCAGAGTGTTTCAGTGCTGTGGCTAGGGTCATACAGCAAGTCAGTACTGCTAAGAGAAACAGTCTGTGAAATACAATGAGGAGGCAATAAGATAATAGGGAAAAGCCAGTTGCCATGTTTTCCCACGTCTCTGAACCATGAACTTAGTAAAAAGTCTAATGACCATCTTCAGGGGCTTACAAAACCTTTGGCTCTTTTCTGTTTCTTTGCCTTGCCATTTGCATGCATTTCTGAGGACAGATATGTTTTCAAGGCATTTTTTCTGTGTTTCCTTGATCAGTTTCTTCCACTGCAGACTGAGCTTTAAATCTGTAGAATGGGTACAGTTATATTTAGGTCCGGTCTCTCCTCCCAGGTGGAAGGAGTAGCAGAGTTTGTGTAATGAATTTCCATCTATCCCAAATGTCTAAAATTGAAACACTGAAATCAAGAATTTCAAAATATGGCTAAGGATGTCATGTAAGTGTAGTTTATAGGTGTTGCCTCACAAAGTTAGTGCCCCTTTTCTGCTCCTCTAAGGGCAAACATACCATTAATTTGGAATGGTCAGTACTCATGTTACAGCAGTATAGAAGCAGGAATGATTTTTAAGTGCTTCTTATAAATATGTTCTTAGGGGGATGTGTGTGTGTGTGTGTGTGTGTGTGTGTGTGTTAGGTGATAGCAAGTGTGAAAAATTGGGATGGGGTTGGAGGCTAAGAGGCATCTAAATAAGACAAAGCCCCAAATGTTGGCACTGTCCCTATAAAATCAGGACATCTGGTCACTGGAGTATGTGTATGTGTGTGTGTTTCATTATTTTTTTCTAAAATGAATAATTCTTCAAAACTCACTACTTGCACTAAAAACAGTAGATGAAAATTAACTTCAGCTATAATCTTATCTGTATTTCTATGAACATAAACTCAAGATTTGTTCTTAGTAATGGAATATTAAATACATTCTTTATTAAGAAAAGGCTAGAAAATTAATTACAAAATATAATCCTATAACATCAATAACAAGCATGGACAAATCACTGCTTTTCCCATTTTGAAGTATAATAGTTTGATATGAATCTTTTGGTCATTTCACTGTATTTTATATATACAAGTTCTTTAGTTTATGAGCCAGAAAATGTAGTACCATAATTATTCCAGGCAATGATATACCATTTCATGTTTTTTTTTCTTGTTCATTTGTCTCTTCTGTTCTTTCTCTCTTACATGCTGCAGTTGCAAACATATTGTGGCGAGAGGAAGGTAGTAACACAAGTTATTTTTTCTGTACTATGATGATATTTTTTCTTTGGTGCCTCTTACATTTCTTGTTGGCAGTCAGTAGTTATAGTAATTATCTTCTCATTTGCAGGGGGTTTTTGTGTGTGTGTGTGTAAAATATGGTATATCAATGCATTTATATAAGCATGCCATGGTCAACTGCTTTTCTTTATTTTGGGGCAAATTAATTATTTATAGTACCTGAACAACTTACATTTATTGTTTGTATTTAACCTACATTTGTGTAATGTTAAGGGTTAAATACATAGGAACAAGGAAACTCAAAGTTAGTATTGAAAATCCAGGCTGTTGCTTTGCCCTTAACTTGTCCTGTTGATATTCTAAATCTTTCAGCCAATCAGCCTATCTGTAGTAAAGATTTTGATCTCACAGTGTGAATCATTTGTCAAGAGTGTCATCTTGTGCTGCTCCTAGAATAATAGAGAATTCAGATTGGATAGTTAGTTAATGAGACAAAACAGTTTCTTCTTGATATAAAGTTGTGACTTGGGGTGGGGGAATTTCATGACATACTGAAACCTGCTCTGAGGGATACATATTATAGCATAAGCAGTATCAGCTGTTTGAGCAATTTAGTGTTTTCTAAGGTTTACTTCCAATAATAGGTAGCTATTTTGAAGGATCTGAGTTGAGTGCTTTGATATGACTTACCATACCAAGATCTAGGCACAGGGAAAATGTTGAAGCCGAGGTGTTAGTATGAATCTTAACTCTGAGAAGCCATATATTCAATTAAAGTTTTGTAGGGAAACTTTCAAATATTTCCAGAAATTTAAGTTTTTTCCCCAATTACTTTCAATGAAAGATTCATGGAAGCTGAGTTTCTCACAGATTTTGCTCTGTGCTACAGTGCTCTTTTGCCACAGTTGGTGTTGATAGGTGGCACTTAAGTAAATGTTTTGTGATTGAATTTTCTGTTACATACAAATCGAAATTAAAAATATAGCATTTCATTTGGAAATTGCCTAATTACAAAATAACATTTAGCACATACAATTCTTTATATTGCCAAAGTGCTTTACAGATATTAATTAATTCTTCCAACATCCCTAATTTATGGGTCTAGACCCGCAGCTGGTATAAATTAGTCAATCCATTGACCTCAGTGACCCAGAGAGCTCAAGTGACTTTTCCATGATGACAGTGTGAGTCACATACTAGGGTTCTTGATTCAGTTGGTGGGGACTGAGAATCTAATGTGTATCATCCTCCTAGTTTATTTTGCAACTTTAGAAAAAGGTTCTCTCATTTCTTGTCTTGAGCACATTATTAGCCCTGATTGTCTGTTGAGTGTAAGCTTTTCAAGCCAGATCCTCTATCAGTGATTAGAGAGCACATACTACATTTTGATCACTTCTGTAGCAAATAGTTATTAAAAATAAATAATAATGTAACTGTGTGTGGATTGATGAGAACAGAGTATACATGTCGCTGTCTCTTGTCTTCAAGACTCCTACTTGTGGAGCAGAGACTGAGAGGGTATAGTGAAATAGCTGTACCTAAACACTCGCAGGTCAATAGCAGATTCTCTTATTGTCTGCTGTTGGTCAATCCCTGTGACTTTAACAAGTTGGGATTAGCAGGAAGATGACAGCAGACACCAATGAAGGCAAAACCAGGAGGAAGTAGGCCTTTGACTGCTCCTTTCCTACACTGTTGTAAAACTCCCACCATCATTTCCTTTTTCCTTTAAGTCCAATATTTACTTATCGCTCTGCCTTTATGGAGTTTGTATTGACAATCAGGTTAGTACAGAATTTCACTGTAGTGATTGGTCAGCATGATGCATGTGGACCTTGAAGCAGTTATGTGGTAAAGACCCAGACAACTGGAGAAGGGCATGTATAGTACCTATGTTTAAAAAGGGGAACAAAGAAGACCCAGGGAATCATAGAGCAGTCAGCCTAACTTCAATACCTGGAAAGATAGTGGACCAGATTATTAAACAATCAATTTGTAACCTTCTAGAAGGTGGTCACATAGAGTTATAAGGAATAGCCAACATTTGATAGGGTTACTGGCCTAGTAGATGTGGGGAAGTGGTAGACGTGATATATCTTGATTTTAGTAAGGCTTTTGACATGGTCCCACATGACATTTTCATAAACAAACTAAGGAAATGTGGTCTACATAAAATTACTATGAAAGGTGCACAAATGGTTGAAAGGCTGTACTTAAAGAGTAGCTATCAATGGTTCATTGTCAAACTGGGAGAACATCTCTAGTAAGGTCCCACATGGGTCTGTCCTGGGTCCAGTACAATTCAAAATTTTCATTAATTACTTGGATAAAGGAGTGGAGAGTATGTGTATAAAATTTGCAGATGACACCAAGTGGGGAGTGATTGCAAGCACTTTGGAGGACAGGATTAGAATTAAAAATGACCTTGACAGATTAGAGAATTTGTCTGAAATCAGTTAAATGAAGTTCAATGAAGACAAGTACTAAACTTAGGAAGGAAAGATCAAATGCACTACTGCAAAATAGGGAATAACTAGTTTGGCAGTAGTATCGCTGAAAAGGATCTAGAGGTTATATATAGTAGATCATAAATAAAATATGAGTCAGCAGTGTGATGCAATTGTGGAAAAGGCTAATATAATTCTGGGAGTATAAGGTGTTGTATGTGGAACATCAGAGGTAATTGTCCCACTCTGTTTGGTGCTGGTGAAGCCTCAACTGCAGTACTCTGTCCAGTTCGGGATGCCACACTTTAGGAAAGATGTAGACAAATTGGAGAAGTGGTCCCCCTTTTCTTCCACCGTGACTTTCCAGTAAAATGTGATAGGGAATATCCTCTTAACTAATAAGGAATACCAAAAACTCAGGAAGTTTCTGTCAACATGTTATAGAAATTATTTTAACTGAACCCTCAGAAAAGGAAAAGTGAGAAAATGTGTGGAATTAATTTTCATTTGATCCCAATGTAAAAAAAAAAAATCACATGATTGTTTTCATTAATAAAGCTGTCAATATGGCATACATGTTCAAATCTGCATTCATGAAGGCCACTGGCTTACTCGAGGGGAGGGGGACGACAATATGAAATCCTGAATAATGTCACAGCTTTTTGCTTTAGCTCTACAATAAAAGATCCCATAGGATTAGCTTTATTAACATCATGCACATTAATAAATTGATCTCATCCCAGTAATGGTGAGGGCATTAGTTCAAGAGAAGTTGGCTGATTTTGTGGTGTTGTTTTTTGTTTTTTAAATGGTCTAATTTTGTTCATTTGAATGTGTTTTTGTTCCTAAGGTCTGGGAATTGGGAATATGTTCTATGTTTTCTATGAAGATGGAATCAAAGTGATACAACCCATAGAATGTGAATTTCAGAGACACATTAAGCCCAGTGAAAAACTGCTTGGGTTTGAGGCAAGTATTTTACAAATTTATTAATAGGGTTTTTTTTCCTAAATATATTTTTTTTTACAAAAGAAATGTCAATTTAATGCTGGTAAAAGGCGACAGGATGATGGTCATGGAAAGTGAAGTGTTCTACATATCCATTGAACAGGTAATTGCTACAAACCAATGTGCCTCAGTGCTGACTGGGGTGATTATTGTTAGGGGAAAATAAGTTAATCCTGTCTTCTACTGGCTCAAATTCATTAGCCTGTCCTTCTGATCTTCTGTTTCAATTCAGCATTTATACTTTTTCATTTTTGGACCCTCTCTCTCTTTCCTCCCACTTTTTTCAGCTAACTACTTCCTCTGTCTCCTTTCACGCTCAACCTCACACCTTCTTTTATATCATCCTTTCTTCGTGGGAAGAGCCTGCTGCAACTTTGTCAAACAACCTCTCTATCTTACTTACTTAAGACCTATTTTTTAGAAATCTCTTGCAAGGTTGATCTTCAAATACATGATGTCCCTTCAGCACTTTCTGTTTCATTTTATTTGTCTAAATTAGATTGTCAGCTTGTGAGATCAGAGATCATGAGGAAGATCTTCTGCTGATGGAAATTGTCATAGCTCCTTACAGTCAATGGAGACAGTTTACACCAGTCGAGGATCTCTCACTATGGATCTCAATTAGAGTTGGTATCAGTAGTTGCATCTCTTTTCAATTAATAGAGTGGTACCCAGTTCCATTCACTTCTGTGTTCAGTTTTTGAGTATGTTTGTAAAGCTCTGTGTACACAAGTGGCACTTGGTAAACAGTAGTTTAGTCTCTGCATCCACTCATTCCCTCATTGCTAACCAAGTTGTCAACTAAGGTGAAGGACATTCTGATAGGGACATTTGTCTGCTAGTATTTACATTAACTCACTTTATATAGTCCATTATAAATGGTAATAACTCTTTCTCACTGAACATCTGTACTGGATTTGACTGATGACCTTTAGATGAAAACCTCAGTGTAACAATCCATGAGCAATCCCATTCAGTGTTTGTTGCCCAATTACCAGATGTACATTTAAGTAAAAACTGAACTGTCTCTGGAATTTGCCTCTACAGCAGTCATTACAGAAGTCAAAGTATGCAATACGTTATGGCAAGATATATTTTTATTGTGAATAATTGTACTTTCAGCAGCTAATCATCCCTTGATTTGTGCTGCTTAAATTAAATTACGTTGACACAGCCAAAAAAAAAGGCAAAGACCTTTCTTCGTGGAGGGTTAATTCAAAAGCTGATTATTTAAGAAGTCTGTGAAAGTTTTATTGGACTAAAGTGAAAATGAGAACATATTTTTAAATGTTTAGTTTAAGAATTTAATGATATTCGGAATGATTAATGTTATGGATAAGTAAGTTTAATATAAAAAAACCCTTTTTTCTTTTTTGTAGCTTTCCTTTTCCAAAATAACATTCTAATTAAGCTGAGGAAGTGTTAGAAAGTGACTTTTTTCTTTAAATAGGAAAAAATTGGTGTCTCTTTAGAATGTATTTTGGTCATGTATAAAGTTATAAAGTAGCATGGATATATAGTTTAAAAAAGAGGGGCAATAGATTTTGCTGTTGAATGTGTGGGTCACCTCCATTAACTTCAATGATAGTGCTGCATGTACATCAGAGGACTGCCTTTATCTTCCCTTGAATAGGCAGGTTAATGGGGTCTTTTTCTTGGAGTAGGAAACATGGGAGTATTCCGACAGTTTCCATGTTTGTTTATTTTTTCACTTCCCTGTCCGCCCCCCCCCCCCAAAAAAAAGGTTTGATTTTCAATGAAAGATTCTGGAGTGTAATAGGAGAAGTCCACAGAGATTATATGCTTCCTACAAGAAGGATTGAAGCATGGATTTAACAGAATTCCCTATATGCACTCTTGATATTAAGACAGCAGCTGTGTGCTACTCAAAATAATTCATTGAGCAGGAACTTTAGATAACAACTGAATCCTTTGCAGAGTATATCTTTCCCATACCTCTTTGGAAAAAGCTCTAAGTTTGCTCTAAATAAAAATTCTATTTTGGTGCAGTCAGATTGAATCAACTTTCAGCTTGTGCTTGTTGACTGGTGAGAATTCATGTAATGCATTCTCAGTTGTTCTTTCTTCTTTTGTCAGAGAGTTTTACTGGGTAGGATTTTAGTTATATCTACTTGTATAGCTATACATATAACTATATGTTATAACTATACATATATTGTATAGCTATACATATATTTTTACATATATTTTTGCCCCAACACTTAAATTTTCTACCATGGATAATATATTTCCATTATTTAATTCTTTGATATATCTACAAGAAACCAAGCAGTGATTTTTGCAAACCCTTCTAAATATGAGCCCTTCAGTAGAAGAAGAAGAAAGCGAAGCATATGCTCAGTTCTTTGAATGGCTTTTTAAAAAAGACGTTTCTGATGTACTGCTCCGTACATTCCTTAAACTCACATTTAGGGCTGTTTGGTAGCTGAGTACAGTCTGTTCAGCAAATTAGATGTCTACATTTTGATGAGGGGAAATGTAGTTTCCCACCAAGTATATATACTAAGCACTGGTTTACACTTATCGGGCGATTGGGTGGCAGTCGACAGGAGTTACATAAGCTACTCTGCGTAGTTTGCATAACTCCCATTGACTGCTGTGTTTCCCCTCTGCGTGGCGTCTTCACTGCACTGTGCCAATGGGAACCACACTCATTCTGTTGAGCCTCAATCCAGCATTGATATAGATCCTTAACATTTAAATCAGTGGCACTACTCGCATCTTCAAAGTTAAGTATGTGCTTGAATACTTTGCTGGATTGAAGCCTTGTTTGGTTACATGCATCCGTATCTGGTTCAGTGGCATCCCAATCTTGCTCTCTTTTTTCCAGAAAAATTTAAGCCTAAACTCCCTTCAGAAGTTTCTGCATGCATTATTCCTTTCGTTACACTTGTGCCAAAGGAAAGTGGCCCTCTCTTATTCTGAGAGTAATATTTTGAAGTTGGCTTTTGGTTTCATTGGCCTTGAAAAGTCCATACTGATGATTATGTACTTTTTGTCTGCTGTGATAAAGTTCTAGGAGCCCTAAAATTTCACCTGTCATGCAAGAGATTTTCTGCCTTGCAGAGTGAATTCTCACGAAACTTCTTGAGTTATTGTTAAAACAAGCAAAAACGAAAACATATCCACTCCTTTCCCCTGAGGCTGGTGAAAACCCAGGTTTGTTGAAATCAATAGCAAAACTCCCATTTTGGCAGTGGAGCCAATGTTTCAACTGTGGCCTTGCCTTTACACAATTATAGCAATTAGTTGACAGAGCACTCTCCCCTCCGCCCCCCTTGCAGGATAGCATTTAAGCATATAGAGTTAAGATGGGCCCAGAGTCTTAAATGCTACTTTTTATCCAGAAATGGTGTCACAACTGTTGTTAAATATAGTTTTAATATTTTAGACCATGATCCCGTACTTCTAAAATGAGTGCACATAATAACAACATATACAGTATCTTATAAAACCTGATACTGTACAATAGCTAACACTGATACCAGACAATTTATCTGGGGGCAGTATATATAGTCCTCTCACTTTTCCAGATTGCTGGTCTATCTCAGATGAATTACACCAGCAAACAAAGGACTAGATTATGAAAGGCAAGCTATACTTCGCTGTATAATTTGGAAAACTGCCACTGGTTCAGCATGCACAAAGGCAGTTGTACTCTTTGAGAGATATGTTTGGCGGGCTCTCCCTGAATTTCAGACTGGAATCTTGCCTACTTTTTTTTATGGAAAACTATTTTCTTTGAAAACTAAAGCCCTAACCAGTAGCTGTGATTTTGGTTTTTGGTTTTTGGAAATTATTGCTTACAATTATAGAATAAAATTGTTCATCAGATTATGAAATCAGTGTTTAAAGGGCTTGATTCAAAGCCTATGACATACAATTGGCTGTGCTGCACCTTTAAGTGCAGCGGGGCAGTCTGTGGTCCAGTTTATTGGGGGAGAGGGAATAGCACTTTGCGAGGGGTTGGGGGACAGAGGGTCTCAGAAGTTCATGCAAAAGGGAGGAGGGGATCAATATGGTGACGCTGACTCATCCCCAGGGACTGGAAGATTTTGTGTTGGGGAGTTGAAAAGGGGCAAGTCCAGTAGGAGATGCCCCTTTTCACTGGGCCAGGCAGAACAGCACCTACCCTCACTCCCCTTGGAAGTGGCAAAATAGTGGGTGTGATCAGGACCTGTTGTGGGCATTGCACTAGCAGCTTCTTTCTTGGGAGGGCTGGGAAGGAATTTTTCCCTCACAACCAGATTGGCCAAGGTGGAGTGGAGTTTTTTTTTTTAATTTTCCCACAGTAGGTTTGGGGGGGTTCATTACGGTGAGTAGGGAAGGAAGTTGGCTATGATGTCATTATGATGTCATATGAATTCATTAGTGTGGGGTGGATGTCCAGTACAGGTACTTGATAGGGAACGTATACAGTGACCGGATAAATGGTGACCAGATAAATGGGTTGGTAAAGGATTTCAAAAGGAGGTATTTGTTAAAGGAGTGGAATGGGAAAGGGTGCTGGGGGTTTCAGGGCTCCTATGACTGGTTTGGCAGGAAACTCTTTCTTATAGACCTCCTTAACTCTTATTTGGGGGGGATGGTAAGGTCCCAACTATGAGTTGGCTGGGGGCCTACATGGAAAAAGAGTAGAGTATTGAATGAACATGGAGTTACCAGCACTATACACTTTTATCTGCTGGGTAGTCCTAGACGTCTAATAATAAAGTTGTGGCCTGGTTAAAACCATATGTAATATCTCCTGTCCTCCTTTCAGGATAGCTGGACAATAGAATCATTGTCTTGATTTTAGTGGCTTTGGATGAAAGTAAAATGTATCCACATTAATCTACAAACATTTTCTCTTTAGATTTTATTATTGTCCCTGACATCCTCAGCTTTCTTTACTTCACTCCCAAGGTTTATTTTCCTCCATCCCTTGATTAGATTTAAGATGAGTCATTTTCTGATTAAGAAAGTATGGTGAAAAGAATGAAATAAATTTACTTTTTCCATTTTATCTTATCAGATGTTTTCTTGTTTTATACAAAGACTAAATTAGAGAAAAAGGTAAATTGCTCACTTTTTAATTATAAAGAAAAAATAGTACATTTATACCTGTATTTTCAGAGAACATTATTTTATCCAATTACCCAACCACTGGGGAAATTAATATGGAATCTTAACAGTAGAGAGTATAGTTTTTAGAGAGAACTCCAAGCTCAGCCGCTTCAGATATTTTTTTACCTCTTTAAAAGTCAAGATTTCAGCTCCATTTATCAAAAACATTTCTGGGACCTTTAGAACTGCCAGATCAGTGGGGAATTGGATAAACAGGGAAGCAAGTAGGAACTGATTCATGCATGGAGTTAAAACCATATTTTAGATAAGAGTTTTGGCATTGTACTGATTTTATACTATCGATTTGAAACTTTGTGTATATCTTTGTGAAGGATGTTTTGGACAGAACAAGGGTCAGCAAGCATGTTGTGGAATTCTAAAAAGCCACTGTAATGGCTCCGTAGTTGCATTTGCATTGGGAGTTTATAATTAAACTTTATTTTCACCACCTCTTTAATTTATGATCTAAGAAAGCATTTGTTTTGCATTATTTGTGAGTGACAAAAAGAATAGGAGAGAGAAAACTTAGGAATATTCCATACCTATACATATTTATAAATCCATGTTATGTCCACATCTTGAATACTGCATGCAGACCTGGTCACCCCATCTCAAGAAAGATGTATTGGGATTGGAAAAGGTACAGAAAAAGGCAACAAAAATTATTAGGGGTATGTAACAGCTTCCGTATGAGTACATTTTAATAAAACTTAAATTTTTCAGCTTGGAAGAAACAACTAACGGCCGATATGACAGAGGTCTATAAAATCATGATAGGTATGGAAAAAGAAAATAAGGAACTGTTGTTTGTTCCTTCTCATGACACAAAAACTAGGGGTCATCAAATGAAATTAGGCTGCAGGTTTAAAACGAATAAAAGGAAGTATTTCTTCACACGGCACACAGTCTGTGGAACTCTTTGACAGATGATATTGTGAAGGCCAAGACAATAACAGTGTTCAAAAAAGAACTAGATAAGTTCATGGAGTATAGGTCCATCAATGGCTATCAGCAAGAACAGGCAAGGATGCAAAACCATGCTCTGAAGTGTCCCTAGCCTCTGTTTGCCAGAAGCTTGGAATGGGTGACAGAGGATGGATCACTTGATGATTACCTGCTCTGTTCATTCCCTCTGAAGCATCTGGCATTGGCCACTGTGAAGACAGGATACTGTGCTAGACGAACGATTGGTCTGACCTAGTGTGGCCGTACTTATGTTCTTATCTGCAGATTAGTTTCAAATAATTGCTAATTAATACATATAAATTTATTAATAACACGTTAAATATTTTTGCCTCATGATTTTTGACCTCCTTTTCACACAAGAAAATATATTTTTTAATTCCAAGTGTGTACACCCATAGTTTGGCTGATGCACTCACACATGGGATACCTTATGAAGTCACTGAGAAGAAAAATAAATAATGTAATTAAATATATCCCCATCACACAAACCAGTATTCAAAATGCACATGTGAAATCAGCAGTGTATAGATAAAACAACGAGAGTCCTGTAGCACTTTAAAGACTAACAAATTTTATTTCTGCAGGCATGAGCTTTCATGGGTTGTAACCCACTCCAGATGCAATGAATAGAAATCAAATAGAGGGTATATATATACATCCAGGGGTAAGAAACAACAATGGGGAGGGGAGGTGTTAGCAAAATCCATTCAGTTATAATGTATAGATAGACACTCCAATTAATATTCTGGGTCCCAATTCTGATAAGCACTTACACAGGTGCTTAAATTCAAGCAAGTGCATAAGTGGTTTCCTCAATAAGAATGCTTTTCTGAACTCGTTTCCTATCTTGCCTCAGTCAATATCCTTTTTTCCTTATCCACTTAAGAACATATAAAGACAGCCATATTATGTCAGACCAATGGTCCATCTAGCCCAGTATCCTGTCTCTAAACTTCTCTAAACAGAATGTTTTTCAAATTCTTTCTAAGGCTTGAAATTCAATGGGATTTTTTGCTATTAAGCTACATGGGTTCAGTATTTCACTCATAAGATTTTGAAAAAAAATCTGATTTAATGGTGTTTTATTTATATTGGTTTTAACACTAAGATGGAAAGCTCCTGGAATTGTCTATACTCTAACCTTTTTTTGTCCCTTTGATGATATAAATGTTCCTTGTATTTGATCCAGGAGGAAAACATGGTAAAAACCAGTAATTTTGACTAGTCTTTTGCATTGCTTGAGTTTGTTTTGATTTTCATTTCTTTTTGTCCTTCGTTTCTCTTGCATTATAGGATGAAGTTTGTCCCAAAGCTGAAAGAGATACTATTCAGAGGTGTGTGTGGGCATCTGCTGTTAATATCAAAGACAAGTTCATTTACGTAACTCAACCGACTTTGGACAGAGTGCTTATTGTCGATGTACAATCCCAAAAAGTTGTGCAGGTACTTAATTCTAACTTCACAATTAATGACGAGTCTGGGCACATTTCCAGCTCTGCTTCTCTCCATTGTTTTACAGGGACACAGGCAACCTGACAATTACATTTTTGTCTGAAAACAATGCAACATATTGTTATTACGATTCATACCAAACATTACTGAAACTGAAACAAGTTAATGAATACTTTCTTCCCAATTTGTTTACTTTATGTATTTGACTGCAGTTTGTGTTTAGTCCTTTTCCCTGTATATAGGAAGCAAGAAACTAACTGAAAAGACATTTAAAAGCATAAAGAATCAGGACAGCATAATAAATATTTTAAACATCATACTATTTAAAGGATGCTGCACCAGAAAATGATTTTTTAATTTGTCAATTTAAAAAATAGCATCCATTTTAGATGATGATATAGTCCCTATATACAGACATTCAGCATGCTATGTTTTAGGTTCTGCTCTGTACCTCTTAAACACAGCAAAAAATTCCACAGGCCAGGGAGAGTGAGGCTTAAGGTGACTTTAAGTCACCTTTCCGTCCTCTCAATTCTGGGCTGTTCTGGAGGTAGGGAGGCACCCAATATGATTTAACAACCCCGAGGCACTTCTTAAGTTGTGGCAACCCATCCCTGGCTTCCTGTGGTCAACAGTACTTCCCAAAATCCCTACAATGTTACATGCTGTGTCCCTGCTCTCTCCCACCCCACCAGCCCAGCTTCTGACACACACCTATGCCAGAGTAGAGTAAATGGCAGTGGTGTCACATAGCAGCAGCATCTGATTTGCACAAAGCCTTTGCCCAGGGTATTCTTCTCTAGATTGATCCAAAGCCCTGCTATCTCTTTTATGCTGGCACAGAAAGATTGTAGCAGAGGTGAGAATCCTTCCCAATTTGCTTGATGGTGATCAGCTTTGATCTGTTGACAGGGTGGTGTAAAATCTTGCTGGAGGCTCAGTTTTGGTGACCTTACGCCCATGCATAGTCTTATTAATGTCAATAACCCAGTAGTCCTTACTCAGATGAGTCCTCCAACTTGTGTCAATCAAGGCCCTGTATCACCAGCTACATGGAATGCTCAAATATAAAAATATGTTCGGAAATTGACAGGATAAGCTTTAAAATGTCTAAAAATGTATCTCCAAAATATGGAGAGATTATTTAAATTGTAAACTCATGTGTATACTGTTCATAACGAGACAGGTAAAATTTACGAAAGGGAAAATTACAATCAAACTCTTTTTACTCTTAATTCAATTTCAGCCTAATGCCCCTACAAAGGCATTTAATTTTTAATCAGATATGATGATATAGAGTGGAGTACGTTATACCATACAATCTTTAGTCTTCCTGACTGTTGGCATCTGACCAAGAAGATTAGCTTTACTTTGTTTTCAACTGCAACACAGGACAACCAATTACAGGCATTCAGTTTGGAACTGTCAACAGTCTTTTGCCAGCAAAGGCATTTTCTAATTACAGTACATTTCAGAACATGTAGAATGATCGTTAAACTTATTTTTAAAATAGAGATCTGCACTTTCTAAAATAAATTTAACTCTAGTGCAAGCAGCTGTGAATCCAGTTCATGAATGATCCTAATAAGTTGTTAACAATTCAACTGTCTTCCTTAGGAAAAAAAGGCAACTATAGTTGAAATGTTAATGTTAGGGTTTTGAATACCACAACGCATGTTCTCATTCAAATTTCAGTCACACAAGTGTTTCTAATATACACAAGGTTCTGTGTTATATGATGTAATGCTCATGTATAACAAATACTTTGTAAACCTATATAGATTTGATTTTAATAACACTTTAAGATTCTAACAAAAATATTAAAATGCACCCTAAGTTTTTAACTTGCGCTGTAAATCATTCCAATTATTGTTTCTAAGATTATCTTTTTGTTATAAAATTCAGTGGAATACATCAGAAACTACCTTAAATTAAAAACAACAACAAAACAAGCCTACATTATACTTGACAAAAACTATTATAAAAACATTTGAATTTACATATTGTAGGTTATATTTTTATAAAGCTGTTTTTATATTTTTAAAACTAATTCTTATATTTACTGCATCTAATACATAATTATTGCATAATAATACAACAGGTATTATTTCTTCCTAAAATCTGAAATTGACCAAATGCTGAGAGAAGCTGATCAAAAATCTTTCAAATAAAACATTTTTAATAAAAAGGACCTGTTTTCAAAAACATTTTTTGTGACAAATACTTTCTTTAGTTTATTAAAATGTGTCTTTCATTTTTTTCAAAATTTTGGTCAAGCACAATAATGGAAATGTTATCAAAATATGAAACAATCAAAATAATTATCAATTTTTTTGTTTTGAAAACCTGGTTTTTGATCATTTTGAAATTAAATTATTTAATTTAAATTTGATAACCAATTCAGTAATGTTTTCAATAATACATTTTAAAAGCAAAATAAAAAATATGAAAAATGGGTCCATTTTTAAAACATTGAAACAAAAACAATTTAGACATTTGAGATTTTCTGAGATACCCAAAGCAGAAAAATCATAAATGTAAATGACTGGGGCTGCTGGCAGATAATTTCCAGTCCCTTGACTCTCTCATTTATTCATCTCATTGGTCTAGCGGAGTCAAAAGTAAAGTTTCGACTTCACTGGTCATTGGCAAAATTTCCATCAGCTTTAGTGGAGCCAGCATTTCATCATTGTCTGTTGCCCTATGAGTGTACTAGACTATGTGACTTGGAGAGATTAGAGGTCCTTTTAGATCAATGGATTTCATGGAATTATTTAACTGTCATTGGTCAATTTGTGAATTATTTTGCTATTAATTATTGTGTTTTTTCATTTGAAATACAAAGACTAACTCTGTTTCCAAGCAATATATAAGGTAATTCCAAAAAGTAATATTGCAATCTTGGACCCAAGCATATAGATCTTTGAATGGGGCCTAAATATTACAGGTTTCATTAACATTTGATCTGTAGCCTCTCTGTCAGCTACAGCAGCACAAAGGGACCACAAAACAGCCACATTCCCTCCTGGGCAATATCCCAAAGCAAAGGCCATCTGCTGGAGCCAACTCTTTGTTCCCCTGCAAGAGTTCCAAATGCTGGGGGAGAAAGGGTATTGTGAATGGGGAACAGAGCACCAGGAACTAAGCCAGCCCCTTAATATGGGAGGTACAAGCCATCTCCCATCAGTCCCATTGCTGACTCTACTGCCAACGCAAGGATGACTTCCCCAGAAAACCTCAGTTTTGGCACAAGAAAAAACTGAATATCAAGGAATATTCCCATTGGAAATCTTAGATATATTAGTATCAAGCAAAATATTAAATGATAATACTGAAATACTGCACACCAAATTGGGGAACTACAGAAGTGGTCTATCTTGTGTGGAGGCCTCTGCTCAAGAATATAAGCCTCATTCTTAATGTTACAAGGAGTCTCATATGTTAATGGAAAATCCATTTTCCCTGAAAATACTTAATTCAGACAAATATAAATAGCCCTCAGAGGTTTTCTGCAAAGTCAGACAGACAATAGGCCTACGACTAACTGTTCGACCAGAGCAGTGGTTCTCAACCTGCAGCACATGGGCTGCTTGCAGCCCACTTAGCACACAGCTGCGGCCCAGAAGTGTGCTAAAAGAAATTCAAAGACTGTCCCACAGATTGCCCTGTCCTGGGTCCGGGCTGAGGCTGGCTAGGGGGAGATGGCACCATGGAGCCCTGCTGGAGTGCTCCCTGCCAGCATCCTGCTGCTTTCTCCCTCCTTGTGCTGCAGGGACGCACAGGGAGTGCCGCTGCTTGGGAAGGGCACTGCCTCCTTGCTTCTGGATGTCCGTGCCAGAGAGGGTCTGGAGAAATGGAAGGAGGGCACATGACCCCCCAAAGCCTTTCATTTGTGCCCTGCACTAGCCACAGCTACATGTTGCCTCTGGGGGGACTGAACATGCTCCAGGCTATGGCACGCCCTGGGATGCCTGCAGCAGATAGTGCCCACCTGCTTGTCCCCTGCTGGCCATGTCAGGACCCAGAGCTCACTGCCAGAGCAGGCGGCTGCCCTGTAAGTCATTACATTAAAATGTGTACCCTTATTTGTAAACCACAGCTAGTGTGGGATGGAAATTTGTCCTGTGGGCGACTTCCCAGTTAGGGTCTCCTGTGGCTTGGTGGGTGGGATCACTCCTGCCCCTGAAGGCCATGAAGCAGGTGTGGAGGAACATGTGCCCGACTGGGCAGCCACAGGAGGCAGGGAGGGAGGGCCCCTCTCCCCCTCCCATGCAATCCCTGCTACAGACTTATAATGCCTTCCGCAGCAGTGATTCTCTGGACAGAGCTCCAGTATTGAGCCCCATGGGGGGCTGAAGTGCGTGCTCCTGGGGCCTGCTGCACTGCGTGGAGCTCGGAGTAGCTCCCTCCATCCCAGCTGCACCCCTCCATAGTCACTAATGCCAGCTGGAGGTCAATGCCTGCTCACGCATGCACAGAGACAGCAGCCGGGCAGCCTCCAGCAGGGCTCTGCCCCCACCTCAAATGAGCTGCAGGTGACAGGAGCCCAGGTCACAGTGCTGCGTTGTGCCACACGCCATGCAGGCTGCCCTCTGCACTACAGCCCAGCAGCCCAGAGGAGGACATATTGCTCACACTGCAGCGGCTTTGTGGGTCCAGGTTAGGGAAGGCTTAAAGAGGGCAGAGTTGCAAGGGGTCACAGTCCTGGCAAAAAGAATTAAAAATGGAGTGGGGTCACTGAGGGGTGCATTTTAAGCACTGCCTTACCTAGTGCATGAACTTTATTTCAACTGGGATTATCGTAGAGCTGCCCCACACACACATGCTTTTTTCCAGGCCACTTTGAGCCCTGAGCTCCAGGATTCACAAATATTTTGCAGCAATTAACAGCCCAGAATAATCCTGACTATTGTACGGAAACCGGATGAGTCACCTCCTACCCTACCCAGCAAGTATTATATATCCTGGATACTGACACTGTCCATCTCCCATGACTCTCACACTGGTGCTCTCCCTCTCTCACACACACTTCCCATCTGTTTCACACAACTTTCTCCTGCACACACTTGCTCATTCTCATACACGTGCACACCCACTCAGCCACAGTGATATAGAGCAATTTGTTAACAGAAAAACCCTTTATTTCAATAAACAGACTGGGCTACTTTTGTGCTAGTTTTTAAGTGACTTACAATGTGATGTACAATGACTTTTTAAGTGATGTACAATGTTAAGCAATGTACAGTAGTCTATATTATATATTGTGTGGATGTGGTCCACATTACACATAGAGAGCTGCATATGCAGCCTATAATGGTAAGAAGGCTGAGAACCACTGGACTAGAGAAATGAACTGAAAAGCAGCCACTCGCTCTATTAAAGAGATTGAATATGGCTTCTTCTGAGCTGAACTGACTTTCCTGATCACATGGGAGATGCTTAGGAAATCAAGGACACAGCAAAAATACCATGGGACTTGCTTCATCTGACCGGTTACTGTTAACAATGCATATACTTAAAATAGAGCAACCTGAAAAAATCTGTGAGTGTTTAAGTAGAGAAGAAGGAAAAACAGGGCCCTACATATAGTACATCAAATACTTTGCTCAGCATTGCCTGTATTACTGCAGAAACAGTCCTGTTCTCCTTATCTTTTAATAAGACATCTGCTTTCATCTCCCCCCATTTTTCCCCCACAAGCACCAGTAATTTATTCTTTCCCTTAAAGTTAGGTCTGTAAATATATACTATAATATGAAGTGAAAAGGGAATTTAAGTTACTCATGTTATTTGTTTGAAAAGTATTTATTTCTGTCATTCCTGTGAATACAATTTCCTAGCACAGGAAATTGCAAAAAGTCGGAGTTTCTTGGAAAATACAATAGAGAGCTGTTTGTTAAGCTGCTTCTTAATAGGCTGCTTCCTTTGTAAGTAAATAAGGTAAAATCTAAAAAATCAGTCTCCTCTGTATATTAATATGGCCATGCCTGCTAAAATGCAATCCACCTGGCTCAATGGATCTGCACGGAAGGGGACAGACTCTGAGAGGAAAGGTGGGCTGAGTACAAGCAGGCGGAATGCAGGAGTGGTACCACCTCTTCCCTGGGCTCACTGTCTCCCTTTGGCCAGCCAGTGGGAGACAAACTGCTTGGTGCACTCCCCCCAATTTAAACTCTTGCTGTCAATTAATCACTGCTAATTCAAGTGATTTACGCAAAACAAATTAACTAGATTAAAAAATTAGTCATGATTAATCAGAGTTTTAATCACACTGTTAATAATAGAATAGAAATTTAGTGTAATAGTTTTTGATGTTTTTCTACGTTTTCAAATATCTTGATTTCAGTTACAGCACAGAACACAAAGCATACAGTGCTTGCTTTATATTATTGTTATTACAAATATTTGCACTGTAAAAAGATTAAAGGAATTTTATATTTCAAGTCATCACATACAAGTACTGCAGTGCAATCTCTTAATTGTGAAAGTGCAATTTACAAAGGTAGAATTATTTTTTTACATAACTGTACTGCAAAACAAAACAGTGTAAAACTTTAGAGTGTGCAAGTCCACTCAGTCCTACTCCTTGTTCAGTCAATCTCTGAGACAAACAAGATTGTTTACATTTAAGGGAGATAATGCTGCCCGCTTCTTATTTATAACATCACCTGAGAGTTAGAACAGGTATTCGCATGGCACTGTTATAGCTGGCATTGCAAAATATTTACATGCCTGATACGCTAAACATTTGTATACCCTTCATGCTTTGACTTGTGTATGGTACTATCTTTTTTTATCTTTTAAAAAATAATAATTAGGGCTTTCAATTAATCGCAGTTAACGTATGCGATTAACTCAAAACAAATTAGCTTGTTATTTTTTGTAATGAGCTGGATGCTGTGCTGGGGGGAGAGGGCGGGGGACGACACACACTGCTGCATGCCTCCAGGGCGTGGTACCCCTCCTCCCACTGCCCTGCTCTACTGCTGCTCCCACCTCCTCCCCCCCATAGAGCTGCCCATGGCCAGCTGGGTCTGGATCAGGAGCCTGCCTCCTGTCTGCTGTGCAGGGAGAGGGTGGGGAGGACTGATGTCAGGATTGTCTCCCCACCCAGGTACCAGGTCACTGCTGAGCTGGGGTCAGGAAACAAGGGAAGCCTGGGGCAGCAGCAGCAGCTCCTGCTGCTGCTGGCTCAGCAAGTGAGTGATCCTGACAGCAGCTACTGCTGGCTGAAAAATCATTCAGGCTCCTGAGTGCTCTGCTTAAAGAGACAGTGCTCCCACAACGCGTGCACGTGCACACACCCTTCCCCCAACAGCAAAAATATTTAAATAAATGGTATTCCATTATTGTTTAACAGTGAAATTAAAACTGTGATTAATCATGACTATTTTTTTAACCTCTTGATTAATTGATTCATTTTTTTAATCATTTGACAGCGCTAATATAAACTTTTGTTTCTTTTTTTGATCCTCTCTTTCCATTTCTAGCTGTCCTCTCTTTTCGTAATGTGTTACTTAAATACTGAGCACAATTATTGACACGTTGCATATCACTTAAACTCTGATTCCTCAGGATAAAACTGCGTATCTGTTTTGCAAAATGAAGTTTTGAGAATGCAAAAAAAAAAAAAGTGTTCTGGTCCTGAACAAAAGTGGTGAAAACATTTGAGAGAGGCATGGATTCAATAATGAAAAATCTATAAAATTTCTAAAGTGAGGAAACTCTAAATCACTAAAATCAAATTTTCAGGTTTTGTGCAGACTTTTAAGCTGCAGAATTTTCCTAATTTTTCCTAAATTTAATCTTTTTTGCATCATTCATTTATTTTCCTTTTTTTGTGATGATTTTATTTGAACTGAAATTTTTCTAGCTAGTTCTGTTTGTTTATTTGATAAAAATGAGCACTAAATGAAAAATTGTAGAGGTACACATGAAAATTTGGTTCTAAGATGATGTATATTTTAGGAAAATACATGTATAAAAATAATTAGTGAAGATGGTTGATCCTATATTAAATGTTCTGAGTTACAAATAAATTAGATCTCAATCCTACAAACAAGCACATGCTTAACTTTAAGCACAAATGAGCCTTTGACTTTAATGGGACTCTTCACATGCATAAAATTAAGGATCTGTAAGAAAAGAGCCTTAAAGAATTCTTTAGGACAGGTGTTACCCAGGGTTTCTCCCTAGATGGTGTCAGGAATAAATTAATAGGGGCACAGCTCAATCCATCTGATAAATAATGGACACAAGCAGGAGTGCTTTCATCTAAACTATTTTTTAGATCTCAAGTACACACACACACACACACACAGGCTGTCGCAGTAGGATTGGAGCATTTCAAAACACTTATATTTACCTAAAGACAAGAAATGGTTTCTAGAAATCAGTGACCAGGGTTTGGTTTTGTTTTTATTTTTGGGGGGGAGGATCCCTTCCTCTGACTGCTGGATGCTTAGATGCCACATCCTTGCCCAAAGAAAACTTCCTCTCACTGCTGCAAAGCAAGCACTGTCACCTAATCTTTTATTATTAACTTCAGATAAAGCACTTAGCCTATAGGGATACCTAGTGGGTCACCAGTTTTCCTACTTTCAGCAAAACTACTGATCTCTTATCATCAAAACATTTCTAGTCATAACAATAATAAAACTTACATATTAGAGGCACTGGTGGCTGTCCAAACATTACTTCTAGTCTCACAATACATTCACTTCTTGTCCCAGCCTCCCATTCTGGGAGCAAAGCTGCAAACATGCAGTTGTCTGACCTTGCCTCAAAATTGCTGACTGCAATACTATCAAATTCTGGGTACATTTAGGAATTTCCAATTCTGGGGTAACACAGGGACTGCCTTTCTGTGTGTGTGCTATGTTTGGCACAAATGGGGCTTCAGTCAGGATTGGGAACTTGCAGCATCACCAAATGGGAAGAAACGGAATCATTCTTGTGTAACCATAAATATTTATCATTCAGTTCTTTCCTTTGAAGTAATTAAATGGAAATTTGAGGCAAGTGAATACATTAAACAATACAGCAGTCTATCTATTGTTTTAAACAGTAAGTAGCTTCACTCATAGTGATATAAAAGTTTTGGTAAGTGTGAATGACTGTTTACAAGGGTTATCTTGCTGCTTAAAAAAGAGAGCCAGCAAACAAGGCTTCATTTTATATATTCAAAAGGAAAACCAAGTTCTGCTTAGATGCAGCAGAGACTTGTTCTGACACCTCAAGAGTACAGTTAAGTATCATCTGCAGTCTCATCCAGCCATTAGTATTATCTTGAGGATCGACATCATTAGTTTAAATTAGGTTCACTTAATTAGCCAGCTGGTACTCTCCTTGACAAACTGATAAACAAGCTGTGCTTTACAGTTCCATAATGGCAAGACCAAAAAAAAAAACAGAGCGCCACATGTTATTTTTTCTTCTGTAATGACCAAAATAGAAAAATAATCTCCACAGTTGTGATACTTCACTTACAATACAAAGTGTCAATTAATCAGATGCTCTGTTGTCCCCCATTCCACACTTATAAAGTCTTCAGATATGTTCTCAGCTGTGTGGTTCTTATTAACAATCCATTTCTAAGAAAGGAAAGAGTGGCATGCAAATGCCTAACAGAATTGGTTGGGCTGAAGAGGCATGGAACTCAAATTACTTATATTGGATAACATTTGATGCTGAACTCTGTGACATACAAGGACTGGATCACAAAGCTTCAAAATATAGGAAATGTGACTGGACCAAAATTCGGATCTCACACTGGCATAACTATTGATTCCAACAGAATTACTCCGGATTGATTGATTTGGAGCTAGAAACTTAGTCACGGTGATGCTGAGCCCCTATAGGATTCAGGGGCAGCTGAGCAGGGGTTTTGTGAACTCTACTGTGGCCTCATTCTGGGATTTAAGCATCAGAAGTGGCAGAACATAAGACCTACTATGAATCCAACCCTTGGTGAATTATTACAATCACTTGGAGAAGAAAAGTCTATTCTTTTTCTATTCCCAGTTTCTTTCTAGCTTTGCAATGAATGCAAATGTTTAAATATTTCAGTATTTTATTAAGGTTATATGAACAGTTCTAGTAGAATTCTGAGCTCACCTGAATACATTTTATTTGAGTGTGCCCAATACACTTTTCTACGTTTCACAGCCTTGAAATGATATTGCATGGGCATAGTGACATTGCATGTTGACACATTTTTTTCAATTTAGTGAGCTTTCTCTTGTAATATCATAATATTTTGAAACCAGCAATGAAGCGCCCACACAATGGGTGTGTCTACCCTGCAGTCAAAGATGTGACTGTAGCTTGGGTAGATATATCTGCACTAACTTTAATCTAACTCGCATGGCTAAAATTTGCTGTGAAGACAGGACAGCACAGGCCTTAGCACAAGCTGTACAATCACACCTGAAACCCTAGCCAGGGTTCATGATGCTGTACCTTCGCTGCTACTTTCAACCATGCTAGCTAGGTTAAAGCTGAATTGCAGTCGCCTCTTTGTAGATGTACTTTATATGACCACAAAAATATAGATAGAACCAACTGTTTGCTTTTGAAGCTAGCTCTCTTTTTGAAGATGCTCTCCAAGCCACTTCTGGGATCTCATTACATATGATGTCACATAGTAATTTTCATCAAATTGAAAAGTTGGAACTGCCAAAAATGTAGCTAGAATCCAAATTAGAACATATCTTTCACTCACCCACATAGTTTTCCCTCAAATACCCCAGAACCCATACTGCCCCATCCAACTGAAAACGTCATATAGTGCAATAAGATTTTCACTCTAAATAAGAGAAGACAGAAGTTACAATAGAGGGACAATTATAAAATAGGTAAATACTGTTAAGGGTTGGGTGAGATGTTGTACTGAATGAATTTTGTAAAAGTACAAAAATATGAAAATTTGAAATTACTTCAATTAATTTAAAAGCAAAAGTATTACTGACCTATAGCAGAAGCTCCCAATTAGCTAGAATAAAATAACATTTTTGTGAGAGTCATTTCTTTCAAGTTTAGTAAATTAAATACCAACCATTAGCAAATGTAGAGGGACTAATAAAAGCACTAATATATACACAGTACTATATTAACCTTTTCTTTATTGATGGTGCCCTTGTCATTTAAGTAAACCAGCTAGGAAAGAAATGTATTGTACAAATGTTCTTGCTATTTTAAACTCTGAAATTTTTAGGAGGATTTTGCAAACTTTGATCTACAACTCAAGAGAAATGCAAAACTTTTAGTGAAATCCATTATCAAAATGACCTTCCCTTTTCAGTCAATGTCCAATGTCCAGTACTTACCCATATTCATTAAGAATTATACAATATGGTAAGGAGGTTAAATAAACATTTGGCTGATTTACCACTTTTGGCTTGAGCTTCTTTGTAGCTCCAGTAAGGTATACAGTTAGGTGCTGAGTGAACATATATCTGTCACATTGTGCAAATAATGAACAAAGATGACTATTTAAACAGAAGTACTATAGCTTCAAATTAGTCAGAGACCAGCTTCAACAATTGACAGCCTGATTTTTAAATATAGTCTTAAAGCATTTGGAAGATCTCATACAGTCAAAATTTCTAACTCAGTCTTCCTTTTACAAAATCAAAAAGAGACTGATTATTGCTACTTTTCTTACACTATAGGCAGTAAGCACAGACCCTGTTCCAGTGAAACTACACTATGACAAATCACATGATCAGGTATGGGTGCTGAGCTGGGGAAATATGGAAAAGAATTCACCGACATTGCAGGTCAGTATATTTATGTGAATCTTTGCTGTGATGCTAATAATTGAGCTTAACAAATATCAGTGGGTAGTGCAGCCCTTGATAGAGCCCTAGGTATAGCTTAAAGTATGAACTAAAGAAAGGCAGTGAAGCAAAGCAGGCCTTGTCAGAATAATGACACTAGGTATCAGCTTACCAAGTAAGCATGTTCCTGACCTGAGGGAATGGTACAGAACACACAGAGTTCTCCACTAACTACTTAAACAAATTCCTAAGAAGGTTGTACAGGAAAACACAGACCCCTTGTAAAGATACGGATGGGGTGACAGGATCATGGATGGGGATGTTTTGTTCAAAGGTGGTAATACATGGTATGTATCAATGTATAAAAAGAGAGTGGAAGGAAGGGCATCTTTGTACCAGTCTAGTGGACAACACTGTGTTCACTGAGCCGTGTGTTCATGTCCTTGTGACCTTGTGACAGAGTGCTAGTACAGTGCTTTGCTGCCAATAAACTTGGTCAAGCCTTCACCACTGAACTGAGCCTTTGGTCTTCCTTTGAGTAACATTGAGGTCTGCTGGGGCAAAGTACACAGGGTACATAGCACTAGCAGCACTAGCAACACGTAGGCAGCAGATTCATGTCCTGGCATTTCGCCATCTGGAGACCTGGGTTCAAAATCTTTAGTTCATAAATTTGGGACCCAATTCAGCTAAGCATTTAAGCTTTTATATAATGCCATTCCTATTCAGGACAGCATTTAAGAAGATGTTTAATGTCCCGAAGAAGGACGCTGTCCCCAATCAGGGCCTTGATGGACTTAGCATATCCAGAGAGGGCACATGCCTGCGTGACAAAATAGCAAATCTAGAGCTTGATCATGGCAAGTGCTGAGTATCTTGAACAGTCACTGATATCACCAGGAGTCTAGAAGGTTCCTCACCTCCAAAGAACTCAGCATCTGTCAAAACTGAGCACAAAGAATGGAAGACCCTAGTTAAGAGAAGAAAAATAGACCTAAAATATTTAGTGTATGTGTGGACTATTTTTAAAAAAGATTAAAACTAAGTCACCTGAACAGAATAGTTTTCATTGTATATCCATATTAATTTTTCATTGGCAAGACTTTTTTTTTTCATTCAGCAAATAAGTGATTTAAAATTACCTGGAAACACTATCTAGTTCCAAAATTATTAAATTCTATGGAAACCCAACAACCTGCTGTATCACAACATTTTGGTGTCTTCCTTTAAACATAAACTTAATCATCTCAACAATAGTGGTGAAGTAAACTACCTGATAATAATTTGGTTAACCTATGAATTTGTTTACTAAAGTTGGTTGTTCTCATCATATTCATTTCAAAAGGGTGATACTCTTGAATTGATAATGGCAGGGGGTCACACAGTTGACAAGAATAGCACATTTTGTAGCTGCATATCTTTTCAGTGTAGACTGTATGTATTGCTACTGACTATGATTGTGTGCCTGGTTGTGTGTTCAGTGGATTTTAAGTATGTTGACCTGCTACCCAGATGTAGCATTATGAAACTGCATTTCAATAAAATTATGCAGGCTTCATGGAGATGTGAGAAATCTAAGAAAAACCCATCACTTGAACTTTCTTGGAAATAAAAAGTAAAAAAAGCTTCACTTTTACAATTTTTGCAAGTATGTGCAAACCTAAGTACAGTCACTGGAGAGCAATTTAAATGATGCATTTCAAACAGTTGCACTTAAATTTCTATTTTTTTCATACTGTTTTCTACTTCTATTTAAAACAACATGAAAATGTGGTAATTTTTCTATCATAATTTCAGGATATCTGGCTATTTCATTCTTCCTTTTCCTTTCTCACTGCTTCACAGAATCTTCCCCTAAATAGCTTTTTTTTCCCCTCTGTGTAAAGATTAAGGCCAAGTTTTTTTTTTTAAATGAGTGCCTAAACTGAAGCTTCTAAATTCATATTTAGGCACCTAAGCAAGTGGGGGGGGGTTCCATGGGAGCTGCTGGGTACGTATCTTGAAAATCTGGCTCTTTAACTTTGTTGTTGATTCAGTTGCCTAATTTCAGGTGCTGATTGACCTTAGCCTAAAAAATCTGTACTAGAATAAGAAATAACATGAGGGTTGTTGTATTAATTTAGATGGAATATATGGGCTTGTGGTCGAGTGAGAGTAGCTTTAGGCTGACTCACTCACCACTCTGGGCACTTGCTATGCATCCCCACATGGGGCAAACTAGGAAGATAATTGGTTAAGGATTGAATAGGTAACCAATTAACAAGGTGGTTCAGTTCATCAGCTGAGGACAACTAAAAAAGAGAGAGGAAGAGGAGAAGGCTTGAAAGAAGGATTAGAGAAGCATAGGACCTCAGGGAGGTATAAGTTCTCTCTTTTCTCTTACACTGTGCCTACAGCAATGTAAGAACCTCAAGCAGTAGGGTACTTGTTCTGTGACATTCTCACTGTAAACAAAACACTGACTGTTGAACTTGCCACGAGTTCTGTGTTTGTGAACACTGTTTGCAGTTAGGACTCCAGAATGAGGGAACCTAGCCCTGTGATAGGGCCCAAAACTTAAAAGGTGTTACAAAACTTTGTCAATGTCCAACATTAAACAATGTTAAAGAAGGTTTGGTACGCAGAGACCTTAGCTTGCTTAGTACCATGGCAAATACAACATGAAACATCTTACTAACCTTTTTTAATGATACATTAATAAAGAAAAAGAGTTAAAGCATTTGAAATATAAAGTATTAAATGAGGCTTTTATTTAAACAACTTTCCTTGTTCCTTTTCTTTAGCTGTTTTTAGAATAGGGGGAGAAAAAAACAGCCTTGTTTGACGGTGTCTTAGGCCTGGTCTACACTTACCTTTCGGATTTGGCGGCAGTCGACAGGAGATACGCAAGTGATGTAAAAAACTTGCGTATCTCCCATCGACTTCGCTGCGTCTGTTCCACGTGCCAGCCACACTGTGCTGTGCCACTTATGAAGGTGGTTTTCCTATGTCGATTTCTGGATCAACTGAGTGGGTCTACACAGACTGCTCAGTCAATCCAGAGACATCAATTTGACAGTGTCGAATTTGCTGCCATTGGTATAGGTGTAGCCTAAGGTGGTTTAAAAAAAATAGCAACTGTCCTCTTGGGGAAAAAAGAAGAAATGAGCTGTTGTTATTAAAGTCTAGTCCTGTTCCCTAAAAAGATAAAGCAATAAAGCCAGGCAAACACACAAAAAGGGGAGAGAAAAGAAGAGCAATGACAGAAAAAGCAGTTTATCTTTGATGTTGACTTTCACTTGGAATCTTACTGCAGGAAACACACAGGCACAGCACACTGTCTTATTAGCCTCTCTGAGATATGGCAAACTTGTATCCGCATCAGGCTGTAGGACATTTCTTTCAGTTATCTCTTTCTGATCACTGATTCACAGCAAGCAAAAGAACACATGGTGGGTAGGGAAGGTGAGAGGGGGTTAGAAAGAAAGAGAAAATCTCACATTCCAGAACTGGTAGACGTAATCTGGGCACCTTTCTGGCCTGGCTTCATCAAGGTCAAGGTCCCAGGACATGGTGGGTGGCAGCTATGATGGTCAAGTAGCCAGTTGTTTTCCAAAGTCTCTTTCTTTAAGTACCCTAAAAGTTAGTGATGGGTGAAATAGCCCATTCCTTCATTATTTTGTTCACAGTTTGGGCTAATTTCCAAAACATCAGTTTTAATTAATCAATTTCTGACCCTTTATTTCTCTTTTTTACCAGTCATAATTTTTACACAGTCCTTGAATTATATTAGTAGAACTTTTTGTTTATATTAATTCAGCCTTTGTGTCTGAATTTTGCACCTTTTCCCATCAACATTTGTTTTTGGTTACAGTAACATTTTATAAATTGTACGCATTTTTTACATTTGAGCTCACAATTAGGATAAATGTGTAAGCCTCATTATCACAATAGGGTTAAGGGCCGGGCATACAATGATTCTCTAAAATCTGTAATACCAGTCAGTTTTACTCCATTGTCCTTTGCACTGCTCATTATTTGCATAGCCAAGGAATAATGCAAACAGAGGTGAAATAAAAAAAATTATGGTTAACTTATTACCATTTTATTAAATTTGGCTTGCATATAATAGCCTTCCTGTAGTGACAATGGTGGAGTTGAGGGAGGATGATGTCTTTAAACCTACTTATTATTTTGAATCAAACCCCATTAATTCAGACTAATTATTGGAGTGTTTTTAAAAGAAGTAATACTATTATTATTACTCTAGGTAATAACACAAGCCAGTGGGAGTGTTTCTCACCACACAATTCATACTCAGCCAGTGGGGAAACAGTTTGACAGAGTGGATGACTTTTTCATTCCAGCTACAACCCTTATCATCACCCATATTAGGTAAGTTCCATATGAATCATAATATTTTGTAATTAACTATCAAATGAACCAAGACATTTCAAGTAAAGAAAGCACTATATTGTTTCAACATCCTCCTCTCTCTCCCCCCTCCCCCCGGAATTATAAAGTTATTCTATTTGGGCCCACTTCAGTGGTAATTTTGCTGAGTAAGGATAAGGATGTCAAACTTAGGCCATGTAATAGCATATATCGTCCTGATCTTGTCATATATTGTAAACTTCCCCTGACTATCAATAGGGGCCTCATACATGGAATAATGCTGGGATTGAGTGTTCTCTGGTAATTGGAAGGGTTGATTTATTTGTGGCATTTGGATGCTTCGTTAAATGAAGGTCACAGATATCAGTTTGTTAGTATTGCTCATGCATTGCACATTGCATTGCACTCGAAAGTCCCATTGACAAAGTAGAATTGGGTCCTGGATGTCTTGATAACCAATAAGCATCTTTTCTGACATTGAGTACATTGGATGTAACCAACTGCTTTCTTGATTATGCTGTCACAAATGAATGTGTGCAAATTCTTGCATAGTGAGTTTCTTGCTGTTTCTTCATGACAAAAAGTGTAGCTCTTAAAGGTTTCAGTGGGAGCTCATTACAATTTGTGCTGGAGAAGGTTGTAAATTCCGTGGACTCTAGCTATTTCTCTCAGGGTGTAACAATCCACCAGTTGAACTACTGGAGCCTATAAATTCCATGAACTGTGCTTATTTATCCCACAGACGATACATGCTCTGCTTGCAATATGAACATACCAGGTATGGGAGAAAGTGGCCAGTAGAGTTTTATGGAGATCTGGGTTAGTGAGAGAGGAATGAGAAATTGTGAAGAGATGAGGAAAGGAGGCAGATATTTGAAATGAGAAAGAAAGGAGGAAAAACATCTTAAATTTCCACTCAGTCCAATCTCTCCCTTCCACCCACTTCAAGGGAGAAGATGAGGAAGTGCCCACACTATCACCAAGTTCTGTTGCAGATGTAAATGAATGTCAATTTAATTCTACTTGTATTTTCTCAGAGTATGTTGGCAGGTGTATTAAATGGCTTCCCTCTCTCCCCCACCTTCCCAAATTTGCCTATAGCAGTCACTACTGTTTCAGTACATAGCAGATACAAAATTCAGCCACATATTCCTCCCACACCTCCAAAATGTCCATTAATTCTCATTGGGCATACAAAGGATCAGAGTCATAAGATTTGTAGGGAATATTTCTTGGACCAGTGCCCACTAACCCATATCTCCATAAAATCTAGTTGGCCACTTTGTGTGCTCAAGGAATAAAGGTCAGCCCTCGAATCACCTAGTCCTGCTTTTAGTTCAAACCAGTGTTGCAAATAATTAAGCTCTTCATTTAGTACTCTGAGTTTCAAAGGTTTTTGATACTTGTACAAAACTGCTTTAATTAGGAATATTTTCACTATCATTGAACAAGCATTATTCACTCTGAGGGAGATTCAGCTAACATTTCAAATCATGTATATCCCTCAACCCTTTTAAAATATGTATTTAGAAGTTTGGCAATGACTTTCTTTTAAAAGCGAAATTCAGAAATGTATCATTAGAAGTATTTGCCAGTGTTGGTTTCTGAATTCAAATGAGTAGGAAAAAGATTGAGCTGTTGAAATTCACAAAACTAAAAATATTCCCTACACCTTTGATGAATCTGGTCCTTTGAATCAGAAAGCATCTTTGCAGTTCTTCTCAAGATGCTGTCACATTAAAAGGCAAAATGTCTAATTTTCCACATAATCCTTAGATAGCAAGTGAATTATCACCCAGTCACATGTAAATAAAAACATATAGTGAAATGTAAATTTATTCATTTGAATAATAAATTATGATTACAAGTGTTACTATGCACATATTTCTTTAATTAAATCGATTTAAACACAAATACACACTATCCCTGAATAAGTGCACAAACAGTCCATATCTTCATACTTAGAAAATCATTAAATCATGTCTGCTATATTTTGTAGTAGTTCATACTTTACATAAATAGTGGCCCTTGCCTTTAAAGTAGCAATCAAGTAAGGAAGTACTTCTCCTAGTATAAATAGAATATAATTTGTTTATTTCTTATTAATGCCCTGGCGAGACTCAGTTTCTATTGAATTCTGTCATTAATGGCATACAGTGGTGGTGGTTCTTACCTGGACAGATGCCCACAAACCCTTAATCCATAATCGAGAGCAACATTGACAGGAAAGAGCTGTCATTGATCTATACTGAAGTGCTGGACTAATTGATTTAATTGTCTTCCTGAGAAATATTTCAACTAATGGATCCTGTCAGGCACTTTTACGTGTTGTTAATTGTATTCGGTTTAAGCAGTATAACAGTATAACAGTAAAGAACAGTGTGTGAGTCTTTTACATCCCAAGACATGGCTACCGGTAAAAAGCTTGGTCAGAATAAGGATAGACATTATAACAAATATTGGCATATGTTGCAACATTTTTTTCAGATGGGCACATATTGTGCTATGTTAGTAATAAATATATTTATTTTGCTTCTCGAAAGACAAAAAGATTCTATACTATATAGGCAGACACACTTATTTAAATGGATGCTAACAATTTTACTGGGTCCAAAAATGAATATACCTATAAAACATTCTCTGTGCAGATTTTTACGGTGAAAGGTACAATGGAACAGAGATGTCATTTCAGTGAGGCACATTGGTTTGCATACAGTGAAAACAGGAAACAGAAATGTGGAAATGGACATTGGTTCACAGAAAGGCCTACTGTGATCATCTTGTCTGACTTACTTTGTAACACAGTCCATAGAACTTCCCCAAACTAATTCCTCTTCGAACTGGAATATATCTTTTAGAAAAACATACAATCTTGATTTAAAAATGGCCATTCATGATGAGTCTGCCACAACCTTTGTAAATTGTTCCAATGATTAATTACCCTTACTGTTAAAATATGCATCATATTTCATAGAATCGTAGAAGATTCTGAATGTATCTAGTTTCAACTTTTCAGCCATTGGATCTTGTTATAATTGTGTCTCATGGATTGTAAATCCATTGTAAAATATGATCTCCCTGTAGGTACTTCTAAAATGAGATCATCATCCCTTAACCCTCTCTTTGTTAAGCTAACTAGACTGAGTTCCTTGAGTTTATCCCTCTAATCATTTTTGTGTCTCTTCTCTGAACTCCTTGCCATTTTTCAACATCCTTTTTGAATTGTGGACACCAAAACTAGAAACAATATTCCAGCAGCAGCTTCACTCATGCTAAATACAGAGGTAATATAACCTCCATACTCAAGTCTAAAAAGGCACAAGGGACCTGGAAATGGAAAAGGTTGGTCAAAAGAGCCTGATCCAAAGCCCAGTGAATTCGGAGAGAATCCTTCTTTTGACTTCAGTGGGCTTTGGAATAGATCCAACAGAACAAGAGGAAAGAAAAAAAAATTAAATTGTGCACATTAAATTTTAAATTAAAAACACAGAAAAGAAAAATAAATTAGAATTTAAGTTAAATATAGAAAGAATAAAATAGAATACGGAATGACAACATAAAATAGAAAGAACCACAGCTTTTAGAGTTAGTGAATTTTATTTTATTTTATTGATGCTTCTGATTTCTCTAACTTTTAATTTATTTTGCACTTTCTTTTCAAGAAATAGTCCAAAATAAAATGGCCACTTTTTGGAAAGAGCCTATAATATTTTTTCCCCATGTTAACATAATTGATTTCTGTATATAACGGGTGAAATTAATTCACCAGGGTATAACTGGTTTGTGCTGCACTACAAATGCCCCAAAACATGTTTCCAAAAAGACAATCATCCTTATGCTTAGAAAAAACTCCTATAAGAACAGGCTATTTTCAATTTTTTAAAGGAGACATAGTGACCTTAATTTTTAAGCAATAGTGCATTTAAAATCAAAATCAAAAACTGTTTTTGCGAAATAGTTTGACAATATCTTTTTAGAGTATCATTAAAAGCTTCTGATCCAGAGGAGCAAATGACTTCTTCCTATTTAGGTAATTTCTTCTTTTCCTCTTTTTTGACATTATTTTGATCACAAAAATTCTTGATTACCAATAGTTCAAATACTTTACCAAATTCTTCCAATATTCCTTCCAATAAAACAAATCTTGACCTTGGTCATGCATGTGGAACTTTTACCTCCCAAGGAATTTGAAACCAAAAAAAGCTGCAATTTGATTGTTAAAATTGTACCAAACTCTGACTGCATCTTGTATTTAAAAAGCCACTATGCGATAAAGATCACATTTGTATACTTTCTTTTACTTTTCTGAAGTAAATTCAGTGAAATTTGTTCATTACTTAAGGAATTCACCTTCCACTGTGCCTGGCTTTCAAACACTTTGAGGTTTTGTTTAAATAAAAATGAACTATATGAGCAGTGTGTCAGGGAAGGTTTTAAATTAACTGCAGAGAACCAGAGAAATCCATCAAATTAGTAGCGATATGGAAAAGCTTTTTAAATCTAACCTGTCATCCGTGAGCAATGAAAATACTCAATAACAACACAAGTGTGTTAAGGATGTTGGGCAACAAATATCAAAGTTCCTGCTTATTATCTTTTCATGTATAAACCAACCAGTTGAACGCGTCATGAACTTGAATAGCAAGAGACAGCTACAAGGGAAATAACCCCAATGGCTGAACGAGCTGATATGGTTAGCTGTTCAAGTGCTCCTTTTTGCTTTGTTAAAATTCACTGTCCATGCAAGAGCAGACTTTTCCATCATAATGAAAACCTTTTGTAGTTATGCACATTTGTCACTTATAAATTAATTTGTGTGAATGATGAGGCAGATTACATGTTTTACCAAAATGGTGTCCAGGACAAATCTGGGGTTATCTTTCTGCAACTCATGTCTGAGTTGTTTTTGGGGGGAGGGAAGCATTTTGAAGACATTGAGGTTGTCTTGTGAAGAGACTGGAATTCTCAAAAGATTTCATACATCTTGTGTAAGTCAGTTTAAATGATATCACCTACATCACGCTCTTTCTAATGAGTTTTTGTTTATTAAGTAAAAAGCCTGAGGAGATTAGTATGAGAGAGAGAGTGCATGTATGGTTGCATGTACGTACGCATAAATGAAGATGAGAAATGTACAGCTGTGGTGGACAATTGGTTCTTTCTCATTTTTACCTTTAACACAATTACTTACTTATTTAAAACTTCATAAATACAAGTGAGTTTTATATTTTTATTTGAATGAGACTAACACTGACAGAATTATGCATGATCATCCCTAGCAGTTTGCTGTTATTAGTTTTACATTAAATAAAAAAACCCGAACTGCTTCCAAGTTATTTTATATGACAGATTTGTTTTAGAATTAGTTGTTACCTTTTAAATGACAAATATGGTAAATGTATTCCTTGCACCTTACCAGTATTAACTGAAATGAATTATGGAAGACACGTGCTCTGAGTACTGTAGTTCAAGCATTCACCTAAATGAGCATCGGTGTATAGCTTTCAAAGCTCTAAGGATTTAAAAGATTCCTAGGAGATGTGGACTTAATACTTTAGAGCAAAGACTTTTTGAAAAAAATGTATTGGTGGGGGGGAGGAAGTTAAACTTTGTGTCTATTTGACTGAATAGTTGGATTAAACTGGGTGCTGCTGATTATTCTCTGAAAATAATATTGGGGCGAGGACAGGGTTAGTAGTTGTCTGAACATTATTTTAATGTGTTTTCTAAAGTGAATCCAGTATTGGGATCTGGAGTTTATTTCCAGTGGTTTTGACCCAGATACACAGGTGAATGCAGACACAACACACAGCAGCAGACCATAACTTTTATTGATTTGAATTAATGCTGAAGTGAAAAGAATGACAAACTCTACCAGGCAAAAGAGTGGCCCAGTACAGGAAGATATGGCTTTATGCTACATCATAACAAGGGCTTCACCATGAAGTACTCTAAAGGTCTAACCAGCCACTGAGATCCCCTCGGTACATCCTCTTCTTATAAGGAATAAGGGTGGAAAGGTGTTGCTGTGAGCCATGCTAAACCAAAGAGACCTCCTCTCACTCCACAAAAATCTAATTTGGCAGATGCTTTGAGTCTTGTGCTCAGGTTTATCCCTGGAGCTGGTCAACTGTCAGCTACCCTAACCCCATGCTGGACACCAGCTAAAAGTTGTGTTGACTCACAAAGCCCTTCCCATTCAACAAAGCTTCCCAAGTATTGTGAGTAAGTAAAAAGCAAAACAACAAAACCTGAAAACCCTCAAAGCAATGCCCAATACCGACCTGAGAGAAAATTCCTTCCCAAATTTTCTTTCATAGCCAAGGGGTGCTGTGGCTAAACTGACAACATAGTGGGAATCCCAGTTCTGCCATCTTCAGGACAATTAACTACCAGGAAGGGTGAGCAGGTGCTTGGACGTCAGCAAAGATTGTGTCAGGGGCTAGGGAGAGACCTCATGAAATGGCAGCAGCAGGCGCTGACCAAACCTGGTTGGTTCCCTCCCCTGAGCTAGCCGGATGAGTGCCAAGATGGGACAGAGCAGGAGTCCTGCTTTGTCTCTGAAGCTGCCCCCAAATCCTTCTCCTTCTCTCTAAGATGAATGTAGTCATGCAGAGGAGAATGGCCACCAGCATTGGGAGGTGAAAGGGTAAGCACTTCCCCCTACACTCTATCTTGCAGCATGGCCAGGAGCACAGGGTGTGCCTTTCTCCCTGCTGGTTTGGCCAAAGTATCCTTCTCCTTTGCTAAAATACTGTTAAACAAGCTACCTAAATCTCTGGCCACATTGCTCTCTTGTCAGTTAACCATCTTTAAAGACCAAAGCAAACCATAAAATAAAGGTAGGTCTGTTGTTAAAGGTAGCCCTAATATCTCCAGAATACCCTGTTCTTGTTTCTAGTTACCTAATCCTTGCCCGATTGACTCAAACGCAGGTAGGAAGCCTAAGATTTCGTCAGTTACTCTCAGCTCAGGGATGCATTCTCTGCTGAAACTCTGAAAATCTTGTGAATTTCACTCCATACTCCCCATGTCACTTTATGGTTTGTCAGGTCCCCCCGCTAGTTTCACTGGGAAAGGTTGTACCATGAATGTGGGAGTTCTTCCAAGGGAGAACAAAAAACCTTCATGCCTTTAACACTTAAAAATGAAAGACACATACTTGAAGTTGTTACTCAAGTAAAAGTACTTCAGCGGTATTGAGGGATTGTTTAATGAGACTCTAGTATCTGCTAGTTGAGTCCAGTGAACTAGAATTCCATCTCAGGAAGATCACAAGCTAGAAGGACACTGTGGTACAACCCATTAAGGCACTAGTGATTCTAAGCCTATAAATAAGCTAGGAGCAAATGGTCCTCAGCGGAGAGCTTTTATTTTAATTTAGCATTTTTAAAATCTTCCAAAAATATGTCTAACCTACTATCAGCTGGTACTTTGTTAGTTCTTGTGACATATTGGTCAATTCAGTTAAATCGTGCCAGGGCATGCACTCTGTGTGTGTGCACGCATCTGTATAAAAATATAGTTTCTGCTATACACATTTTCAGTATAAACTGCCTGAAAGTAGATTTCCTCCTTCCCCCTCCCGATTGCAAAGGCACTGAGATACCATGCTTATTATGTAATATATTATTAGTGAGCCACATCCCAAGGCCTTATTCAGTTTTACTCAGTTTTTACTAGGACAAACCTACACCCAATTTATTCTCCTGGGAGATTTGCCTGTAAAAAATGAGTCTTTGGCCCCATATATTTACCTTGAAGAAAATTTCATTTTATGAACCACCCTTTCTGCCAAGGTAGATCAATATAAGCAATTATATTTTCCTTAATTGACTCTTAATATCTGTTCCTTATCATAAAAATAGACATTTGTAATTAATGTGTGAGATGGCCCACGAAACTGTGTTTTTAGGAATCTCAGGACCGCAAAGACTGATTATTTCAGCTTCTTAGTTCATAAATCTAAGTGAACAATGATAATTGGAATAAATTAAAGTCTATCATTACACTGCTGTACAACGTTTCAAAGCAATATTAAATGAACTCATTGTAATGGATTCTCTCTAACTCTTTAGCTGCTTTAATCTTTTTAGCAAGCATTTTAAACATCATACGGTTACCCACCTCAATCTGTGAAAGAATTGAACAATCAACCTGCTGGTGGGGGATGGGTTGAGATCTGAATAAAATTAAATATTCTGTTGGAAATGTTTCATTCTTCTCTTTCTCTATTGTGTAGATGGTAATAGGAGAAATGTCCACTCTGAAATTATACTCATTTGCTCACAACAAGCTTTCTGAAAACTGAGCCGTTATTAAAAAGTGATTGGAAATGTATCGTTGTAAGTGTTCCTAAAAGTGAGCCATTCAAAAAACACACAAGAAAAGTTTCTAACTTTATTCTAGAGCCTTTGCTCTCACACTGCTGAGTTACAGCTGAAAGTTAGTACAGCACATTCTTTGTACTAAATGTAAATCAGCACATTTAAAAAAAAAATCTCACTTTGTTTCAGAAATCCTATAAGATTAGATGTCATGAAATTTTGCTTTGATTTTCAAATCAAATGAAGTAGGAAGTAAATTCTGTGCCTATCCTTGTCAAAACAACAATAAAGAGATCGTTAAATTTTGGGTTGAATAGCCAACTGGCTAATGTGGCCCAGTTCAAAGGTAATGGACCACAATTCAGTATTTTACAAATACCATTGAAAGTTGGGTAAGGGAAATGATAACTTATGCCCAATTCACACATTTTAGTAAACAAATATTAATGATGGGTTTATACTATAGGGACCAGAGCTTCTCAGCTGTAGTGTAAGCTACGGGGGAAGCCATTTCAGGTGATGCTTAACGAGTCAGACATAAAAGACTCAGCAGCACCATGCTACCTTAGACCAAAAGAAGCCAATATACTCCAACTCTGTGGGATCAAGGCTTCCGAGAGACCTCCTCCTCTGAGGAGGAGAGAGAATCTGGGGAGCAGCTGCAACCAATGGTAACTGTAGTATCCAGGTGACACAACTCTGTGAAGCTAGTGGCAGCACAGCTCATGCAGGAGCCATTGATTTATAGAGGCAACAGCTCTTCCAACCTAGCTAACCAGTATACATTAGCCTTAAAAAACTATCATGAAAATTGGCCAGCATTTCAGGCATGAAATTTACTTGCCTCCATGAAAACTGATGATAAAGAAAAAATATTTGATTAATTCACCTGGAAAACAAAAACAAAAACACCACCTAAAATCTTTTTTGCGCGTGAGTGCGATAGGATTTTGCAAGGTTGTAGAAATATAGCTACTACTTGTTCATAAAGTAAAGATGATAGTAAATACCTAACTCTGTATGGATATTTATTTAAAAAACGATGCCTAACACGCAGTTAGAAACGTGGGATTCTGACCAGCCCCTGTTGTGTGAGACAACGGTAGCAGTGAAAGGAAACTTCTTGTGCCCAATCCCTCTTCCACAGCAATTCAGGCACTGGCTAGAATCTGGCCTTAAATAAGTTGTGTGCATGAAATGCTGGCCCCCGTGAAATCAATGGAAATTTTGCCATTGACTTCAATGGGACTTGGATTTCACCCTATACATTTCTTCTTCCCTAGTGCCTGTGCAAATATCTTTAAGGACAGGTATACAAGAAAGATAATGAGTATTCTGACCATTAGAAGTGCCCAAATAAACCATTATTTCAAATAATTGCAGTACCTTCTCTCATCCACTCTTTTTGAGAAAGCAGCATGTTGCACTACGTGAAAATAAATCAAAGTGTAATGTATTCTAAAACACATTCAAGTATAGCAGAAAACTAACCCCCAGAGGTGTAGCCTGCTACCCATGTTATTCAAAGAACAGCGGGTAATTTGCCTTTAATGCCCTCCTAATAATCATAGCTATTTCAGATAAATCAAATTATAAACATTGAGTTATTACATATAAAGTTATCTTGAAATTAATGGCTTCTCATTTTGTCAGCCACCAAAGCACAATTATTAAACTAAATTCAGTACAAAAACCCCAAATGTACTAAGGGACTATTCTTTTGTTTAAATGTTTTTGTTGATTGCGCAGAATGAAAGTTAATTTACCTTATTTTGGTGGGTTTTCTACCTACAAGTTAATAGCAAATGATAAAATGGACTATATTTTTTAAATATTTATCAGATATATACTCTTGTGTCTGAATTATAAGAACCAAAAATGTAGACTCTAACCCAAAGTCCATCACAGATATACAGGAGCTGTTGTTCAATCAATTTCTACTGGGATTTGGATTTCTTGATTTCATTGCAGTTATTATACAGGTTTTTCACTGATGTAATTGCAGTAATGTCAGTGGAATTACTCATTCCCACTCTGTGAGTTAATCAGACCCAAGCGTTTTCCAGTCTTCCGTATTGCCAACCCCAGGTTTCGAAAATTGTGTGTCAGGCACCTGAAAATCAGGAAATTGGTTTAGATAGAATGAGATTTTTTAAAATATCTTTAGGGAATTTTTTATCTGATGTCTGGTTTTTTTAGGCTTTAGGGCGCACAGTTCACATTTTCAAGCTTTTCTCTCCATGTGCTAGAAACTTAATTCTTTTTTCATAAAAACTGGGATTCTCATGTAATGACAGGACTCAAAGACTTAACCGCCTCCCCTCCCCCTGCCACACACACACACTAAATACTGTATCATGAGCTTGCAGTAGAATTGCAAGTGTTGGTAACAAGATTTCTGTCAAACACTTCAGTCTCCAACTGCACTTAGTCACAAGGCCAAATTATCTTCTCATTTACATCAGTAGTTACATTAAGCTTTTCATGAGTTCTGCACATCTACATGATGGATCAGAGCCTCCAGAGGATTCCTCAACATCCATTTGAGTCTCAAGATTCATGGGTTCTCAGGCTGAACCTGCATTTTTTTCCTTGGGGACACACCACTCCCAGCTATCTATCCTAACAGAAGAATTATTGAGAAAACCCACAAATTGGAACTCATGAAGTTCCTTTTCCTTGTAAGGGTTATTCTAATGTAAGGGAAATGATGCCCTAAATTTGCATAGTCAAATTTATCTCTGCTTCTTCCATTTGCCAGAACTCTACTGGTTGTTTTTAGGGTGCAGTACAAAACAGTGATATATGGCTTTTGCTTGATTTGGTTTGATAGTGGAATGGAGTGGCAGAGCCTATGGTGAGTTTGACCATTTCCATAAGTTCATTTTAATTTTTGTAATGTGTCCAGCTATCGTGATGGTGGATGCACTTTTAATATGAATAAACAAATCTTTTGAGACTCTTTGTTCTGCTGAGTTACAGGTATTTCACAACCATTAGCAATTCTGATCTTTACTTCATGATTCTTTCCTCCCTGGGTATTGGTCATCCCTTCTGACTTGTACAAATTGCTCTCTGCACTCCGTATGATGTCACCACATCTTGATGTTACCATCTTTTTCTGAGTCCACATCTTCTTAATTCTCGCCATGATCTAAAATAAGTATGTCTTCCTTCTCTTTGTACTTGGGACTGGATCCTACTCCTATTGAAGTCAGTGGCAAAAAGGCAGTTGACTTCAGTGATGTGCAGGATCATCCTATAAAGAAATCCCTCTGTCGGCAGTACCCTGCAATGTTACGTTGCTGCATTTCTTTCTTGGGCAAACGTATCTTAAATATAAAAAGTATAAAGCAGTGAAAATTAGTATAGTTGTATCAGAATTCAAGACATTTACCACTTTGTCAGCTACATACGTCTAATATGCAAACTTTGTCCCTGATCACACAAACACTTACATGCGAGTAACCCAGTTGATTTGGAGATGATTGCTCACTTGGAGTAATGTTTGGACCATTGTGGTGATTCTCTGCCTGAGTGAACAACGTCACAACAACAGTGACCATTGTCATTCCTTTTGTTTCTGGAATACATGATATCAGTCACATTGGAGAGCAACCAAGCTCTGACTTCTGGTCTGAATGTTCTTTTATGAAAACATAGTGCTAACTAAAAGATAAGCCTATAATTTTGGCAATTATTGGAATCACACAAAGAAGTTCTTAACCTTTTAGAAAGACATTTGCAGTTCACCTTTAAAAGCTGTTCTAAAATAAAATTCCTCACAACCCTGGAACATGAATTCACATCAAACAAGACGAATATTCGCTCAGCAGCCTAACTGAGTAAATCTAAAATATCAATGAAAATTACTCACATTCTGAAGTATATTGATAAGCCAGATGGGAAATATTGATTTGCAAAGAAATCCCTCACAAATGATTTGCATCATCATTATGATTATTGGTTTGTCACTTTGGCACGCTGGTTTGGGCTGACATCAATAAATGCACATTCAATAAAAGTAATGAAGTTAAAAGTGAGAAAATCCTTCCATTCTTCTCACTTATACACAGAGTACTTATTTCTGTTCATAAACGCTCACACACCTTTAGGTTTGTTTACAGAGCTGAGAACCCAGCACTTCCTTTGAAACAGCAGTGAGCTGAGCAAGCCTGAATATTCTGAGGACTAGATGTACTGTCCTATCATCAGCCCTACTGTTCATCAGAACTGACCTCTCAGTTCCTTTTGACTTGGGGGATGGGGGTGTTTCACACGGTATTGGCTGTTTTTATCCAACAGGAATAACTTTCCCTGTCATTCCTCTGCTCTGCTTTTTTGGTTGGCCTATTCAGCCATCCCATATTGTGATACTCAGTGTAACAATGTTTGGACAGCCCTAATGAGTAGGTTACTAGTGTTACTTCAGTGTTGCAGGCTAGTGCTGTAAAATATTGTTTTGTTTTCTATAACGAATATTGTAACATTCTCACTGTGCTGCAACAAGTAAAATTGCAGAAGGAAGGGGAAGGGAAAAAGGCCTTCAATTACAAAAACAACACAGCATTATCAATGTGTGCCTCTTAGATGAATCCTTAGAATTCTCACACACAACTATTCAGAGCAAAAAAAGAATGATTACTCCTTTCACAGAAACAGACCACTAAATATTGATGGAAATATACAGTAGCATTTTATTATTCATAGAGAACAGCAGGAAAGGAAAATTAAGGAAATGAACTTTAAAGGTCAAAGACTGTAATAGCACCCAAAAGAAAAACAACTTTTATTCTGATGAGCAATAGCCATTGGGCAAAATCCACTTAGCCTTTTGTTATCATCAAACAACAATTTCTGAATTACAGAAATTAAACAAAGGACCATTCTCGGCATCTGCTGGAAATGTACTGTCCTAGGCAACAATGATTTTCTAAGACATGAGGAGAGCTTTGCTGTGCAGTTTTTAACATCAGTCTAAAGTGTATGTGTGTGTTCTATACAGATAAATATATATATACGTAATATATAATAGGGCATTTGTAATACAAAATGGCTGTAAAGAAGTATAGCCTGTTTAAAAAATATTTCAGCCAGAGAAAGTTATCCATGTGGTACTTTAAAATGTCTGAATGCAAGGCTTCCAGATCAAATAAATGATCTGTGCAATGAGTCAATCATGCTCACACATCCATCTATGGGTAGCTATCAACTGGAGAATAACAAAAGAAATAAATAGCTAGTGCATGGGATACTAAATGTCAGCCTCCTAGAAGATCAAATATTTAGAATGAAAAGCATAATAATTTTGATATTTTATTTGTCACAGTATCTAAATGGGCCCCTGAAAGGAACTGAGCCAAACTGCTTGGTAAAACATGCAAAAACATTTTTTCTTTTTAGTTTTCTAAAAGACCTTTTCCCTCTCCAGGACTGTAGTGAAAGAAATTTCTAGTAGATAACATTTGCTTCTTTTGAATTTTGTTTGTGATACTTAGTAGTTTTCCACGTTGATTGGCAAGGCATTCTTTGTGATATTAGGCCGCAGTCCTGCAATGGGTTATTCATGGACAGACAATTACATCAGCATGGAGTTCCACAGAGGTCTGGAGCACTTCTAACCCTGCTGCAGCTCTTTGCTGATAGCTGGGATAAATCCTGGCTCTTTAATTGGTCCAGCCCTTTCCTTTTTCCCCCTCTTTTGTTTTCCCTTTTTTTTTAAAATTTATTTTGAGAGGAAATTTTTCTCCTTAAGCACTCGATCTCCTTACATACGATCAAATGCTTAGACTCCTCACTCACTCTATTGAGCCTTCATTTCAGAAATATGCCTGTTGACTTCAGTAAGTATTTTGTGGGAGCAGGGACTGAGATAGGAGCTACAAATGACTTAATATTTTCCAGGGACTGCAGCATGTTCCATTCAACCCCTCCTCCTTCTCATTTCATTAGATAAACAAAAACATTTAAAAATAAATATGTAATATAGAAATATAACATTCACATTTAAAAAGAAAGAAAGAGATAATGGTAATTTTGGGCTATTTGAGTGCACTTTTCCTTAACTTTTTCTTTTATTACCTGTATGACCTTCCTCCTCTGCCAAGATACCCCTGTGTAATAGTGAGCACAGTGTTCTCTAATAAGTTCCATTTAGAATAAGACCAGACTAAGGGCACATCTTCACTAATACTTGTAACTGTGTTTGAAACTATTTTCAGAGTAACAGCAAAACTGTGAATAAAGCCATACGTCTCCGGTTTCAGGTGATATTATTCTTCATTCTAGGAGTTAACTATATCGGATGTCATCATGGCAACAGTGTATTATTGGGAATGCCGTGTTACTGGTATGGAACAGCATAGAGGTGTTCAGATTCAGCAGCTAAATACAAAGCTTGGTCCCATCTGAATCACCTGAACTCCAGAAATGCAGGGAAACAGCTATCTACCTGCAGGGATCAGATCTCAGACGGTGCAGGGTTCTTCTTGCCCATGCATCGGACCCTCTAATGATATTTGCGTCAAAGTGACATGTTGCAGCAGTTCAACCCAAGGCAAATTGGGCTAAAACTAAGAAGCAGCAGGAACACAAATGTTACTGCTTTAAGTGGACTTGAATTTCTTCCTGAGCTATCCCCCCAGCTATAGAAGTCAGATAGTACCACGCAGTTCCCACAGGTGTCTCCTATTCGAAGCAGTGGGAAATTGTAGTAATCTCTAATATCACTGTGTGATAACAATTGGCAAATGCTGACTTTTTTTAATGGTGGCCACTCGGTCTGTTCCATACATACATATTATGTAAAGAATTAATATAGAGAAGTATACACGTGCCACGTAAATGAGAGAGATGCCCAGTTCCCATTAGAAATTAATGGGAACTGAATGTCCAATTTCCTTCTTAGCTTTGACAGTATCAGCCTTTGTGTACACACAAAAGCACACTCAAAATATGTTTTTTAAAAAAGGAATAACTTAAAAAATAATCACACCAATCATGATATTTAAAAAAAAATCAAAATATCATTATACACCAACAATGTAATTCAGTGCTTTTCTACTGCTGTGTGCATGGTACAATTTTTTAAAAATATCAGCCAGAGTTATTTAGCTGTCATCCCTAAAATATTAAAGCTATGCTGCAGATAATGTATCTAGGATTTCCTGGGGAAAATATTAATGTTTTCTTCAGAGTTCAATCTTCCTCTCTAAATATGTTTCAACATTTGTAAATGGAATATCTGAAAGAAATCTAGTAGAAGCCATATCACTGGCTGCTATCACATTAATGCTAGCAAAGTATGTCAAATCTTTTAGTTTAACAGTAACAGCATCTAGCCCATGTAGATTTGCAGTAAGCACAGCTACCTTTGGAAAACTTGTCGGTAATTTTTTTGTGCAATTCTCAGAAATCCGCAGACCTCTGATAAAAATACAGACATATGTGAATCAGTGAACCATTAGGGAAGAGAAGGATGCTAACAGAAATGAACTATAGATCTCTTGCCATGGGCCTCCCTTGGTATTAGGGGCCTAGAAATGCCAGGGAGAATCACAGATTTCTTTTCTTTCTTCTTTGTTCTTTTCTTTCTCTTTTGTTTTTCCTTTCTCTCTTTCTTTCAAGGGTTTAGCCCTTTTCCTTGAGAACCAAGTCTTGAAAAAGTAAAAGTATAAAAAATATCGAAATTGATCACTAATGCTTGAAAACAGATTTTTCCCTAAAATGCACAGGTTATGTATTGTTCTCCATTACAGTTTCTTAGGCCTGATCTTTGAATCCTATAAAAGGTATCTGCACAGATCCCTGAATTTTTAGGAGGAAACCAAATCAGTTTGCAACTGTGGTGGGCACTGAAGTTGGCACCGTTGCCCTCCCAACTAGCTACTTGTAGATGAGCTAGCTTGTCTCCCTGAGCATCTCCTTGTCACTTGAGCATCTATCAGGGCTAGTGGACTATGCCCTGGAAAGGGGAAAGAGCCAACAACATTTGACATCTAGCTCTGGGTCTGATTTTCACTGCAGCTTTGGTCACTTTAGCTAGAATTTTCAAAAATACCTACAGTTTTTTGGTGCCTCCATTTTTTAGATGCCAAATTTGAAAACCCTTGAGTGTGATTTTTAGGCGTGTTGGGCACCCACAACTCTAAAATCCAAAGGCCTCCCCAATGTATAGTGGTGTGATCAGAGTGAACAGTCATCAGTTGCGTTTAGTTAGAAAAATAATGCTTTAACAGGCCTGCCCAAAAATGCCAGGCTGGCTTTGGACACATAACACAAGAAGAAAGCTTAAAGTTTTTTAAGATGAGTTAATCTGACAGGTTTAAGCAACATGTGAGGGCGTAGTCAACTGCTTAAGGATAGTGGTGCCTAATGGTAAGTCCACCCTGTCATCTGCCATAGTTCACTGAGAGGCTGATAGGTCCAATTATATTTACAAAGACATATTGGAGCAGAAGCCATCCCACAAGTAAGAAGTGTTCAGGAGGGCTAAACCTGCTATAATTGTTTACCCTTTACAGACCTGGGACTAGTAGCTTTTCAGAGAGGGTGGAAAAGACTCCCTTCTCCCCCCAGCTAATAAGAATGAGGTGGAAAAATAAATGCAGTGTCCTCCCTCATAGCAGGCAGACACCAGAAGATCCCAATAAGAAAGCCTAGTGTGTGGAGCAGCCTGAAATTTGATTAAGAATAAGTAGCCATCTGAAGGAGAAGCTGACCTTCACTTAGGTCCATAGAAGACAGTTTAGAGAATCTGAATAACAGCTTCAGAGAGAACAGCTGGAGGGACTCCTGTTTTCAAGGAGAGAATGAAAAACTAATGAGCACAACCCATCTCCAAAAAGGAGAGCAGGGGACCTTCTACTTAAGAAAGATCTGAAAAGGATTAATATGGTGAAGGAAATGGGAAGGGTTCCAGAAACAGAGTGTTTTGCCTGGTGCAGGGAAGAATGAAGGAGGCAGAGAACATGAATACCCAAGTGTATCAGAGTAAGGTCCTATTTACACTTATGGCGCTCATTAATAAATGAGACTCTTGGAAAAGGGGATGCTCTTTGGTCTATCTGGACTTGTTTATAACCTGAACAAAGACCTGTCAGGCAGGGCTCATGTATAGCACTATATCTGATGCAGAAGGAGGCACACCAGGGTGCTCTCCATGTCATTTGTTCATAAACTGATCAAAGATATCGATTGCGGGAAACACAAGACTTTAAAAATATAGCCGTATAATCTGCAGGTCTGTCAAATGCCTTTGTACCCACAGTCCTAAGGAGCAGAGTTATATTTGTTTTTAATGTTCAGCATTCTAAAACATTACCGGCAGTTGTGAGATTAAAATATGCTTGAGCTGCAGAATTTGGATCGAGATGATGAATCCCCCCAAACTTCAGGACAGATTGGCTCCATCTCTACCAGTGTTATATGATAGTGAAGTATAAATTTGAGCATCAATTTCATAAACCAAAGCACAAGACTGAATTTATTTATAAATAGAGACAGTATGCTCATCCCTTGAGTAGGGGACGGTAGAAGGTCTTCATGTTATATTTAAGAGGTCCTTCTATTTGGCCCAGAAGAAGCATTTGTGCACTAACTCAACACACAGCCTTTTTGAGAGGAGAAAATAGAAGAAAAGTCACGTGACCACCCTATTCCTGACACCAAAATTCTGTTTCTTTACTTTTAAAAAAAAGAGATCCGAAGCAAAGCTGTTTGCTAAACTTATTACAAGGAAAACTGAGAAACTTGTAGAATGTGACAAGAAGTAACTGAATTCAAAGGCCTTCAAGGAAAATCCTTGTATAATATGAAAGCTATTTTCATCACTGCAGCTAATCACCAGGAACGCAAGTGACAACAGTTTAAGTGTCTTAATTATAACAAAAATAATAATAAACTATCAGAAAAGAAAGTGCCATCCTGAAAGTTGGATGATGCAGAGTACAGCGTAGAAGGGTAGTGGCTGAGCTCCACTTCCAGAGTGTTGCAGCACAAGGTCATGGGGAGAGTGCTGATTTTCTGCCACTCTTGCACACTGTGGATTCTGGGCTGGTGAGGTGGTGAGGACAGATCCCAACAGAGAGCTACTCTAACTTCTAGCAACCTAACCAGGATCCTGTCAGCAGCCCAGAACCTCCCATAGCCCTCAGTTGTCTTCTGCCCCCACACAGAAGCTGCAAATGAAGAAGGGGAGGGGACTGCAGAGGGACATATGCTGGTCCTGTGCAGCTTCTTCACCAGGGGTATTCTTGCTTAACTACTTGTGGCTCTATTTCAGCTTGTATACCCTGGCAGAGTAGCATACAGGGAGTAGGATCAACCTCAGGAAATGCAGCTTCCAGATGAAATCATAAAAAGACCATAGTACATGAAATGATTTTAAAAGAGACTACAAAATTCGTATTTAAATATGACTGTCAGCCTCTGCCGTCATGTGTGTCCTCTGGCTCTGGCTCCTATCTTCAGAGGGGAACTGGACAACATTTATCCTGCTTGCTTAACAGCTATGGATATTGGTTTGGCTGAGTAAGACAATGCAATCCCTAAACTGAGATAGAAGTGCCACAACAGAGCTCAGATGAAAGAGTCTCACCACTGTGGGAGTTTAGAAGATGGCTCCCCAGCTTCTTCTCAGTCTTGAGGACAGGAAGAGAGATACTTTGACAAGGCTGGGGGAGCTAGAACTTATTGACTGTAAGGGTTGGAGGTTTTTTTTGTTTGTTTGTTTGTTTGTTTGTTTTGCTTGCTTGCTTTTTTGGCTGGAAGTAAAGAAAATGTTGAATGGGGAAGCTTCCATAGGCTTGCTAGTTCATATAAGATTTCAGATAAGCATCTATCCACAGAGTCACCTAGACTTTAAACTATACTAATACCTTTAAAGCATTTTTAAAGTGAGAGTACAAATAGAGATGCCTACAATGAAGAAAGAACACAATCAAACTGAGAACGTTCCTTTCACTAATAAAAGAGAATCTTTACTCCTATTGGTTTATGGCATCAGTGAGAGAGCTCCGGTCAGTCCAAGTGGCACAGAGAATTTGAAAAGGAGTATTATATAAAGCATATCCAACAGTTGCTATTACTAGGTACTTAATTATTTTTCTGCAGTAGCAGTAGAGTTGGATCAGTTGTGAAAATAACTCATACTAAAAGACAATGATGAATCTCCTCTTGTGTAAGTGTTTCCAGCAATGGAAAGGAGATAGTTACATAAATCCCCTGGTGGCAGTATAATATGTATATTGCATTCTCATACTTTATTTTCTCATACAGTGAAAGACTTTTGTTCTACACTTTTTGAGGATACACATTACAACCTAATATATTTGTATAATGTATGAGTCAGTCTTCTTACAGGCCTCAGCATTTAAAACAATGGAATAATATTGAAAAAGAATGTGAGAGTAGGTAGAGATAACAAACAAAAAGAGGCAAGTAGAGCTTGAAAAACCAATAGAGTCATTGTAATGTGGATAATAAGAACTTCCAGAATTATTATGGTTAGGGTTTAAAAATAAATATACCTTAAAACCTGAATTAAACCCCCATGCTTCAGGGCATAAACCAACTCTCAATGAAAGGGATGGGGAAGAAACTTTCCTTGGGTGCAGGCCATTTCCTAACTGCTTACTGCAGGGTTTCTTAGGTATCTGGTACTGGCTACTGTCAGACAGGATGCTGGTGTAGACAGACCACGAGTCTGACCTGCCATGGCAATCTAATGATGCTAGGAGAGAATGTGGAAAATTGGTCATATCTAAAGTATGCAAGTACTCACTGGTTGAAGATAATAGATAAAATGTTTCACATAGCTGATGAAGTAAGAGAAATTCAAAAAAGGGAGAAGAGGCCATTTTTGGCAGAATGGAGGAACTGGAGAGAGGAACTTTCAGAAGTAGCTAAAGGGTTGCAGGGTTTGAAGGAAAGGGAACTAGTTTTGCAATGGCTGTCAATGTACATAGAAGGCAGTGGAAGTCTTTCATGATGGGTTTGAGAAGACATGCTGCAGAGCTGTAAGCTGGTGGTTTTTACCATTCTCTGGTTTTGCCTATAAACTGGTTATTGGTTTAATAAATTCAGGGCTCAGAAGAGCTCATCCATGTCCCAACATCTGAGCTATTCAGAACCTGTTCCAGCTCTAGCTTTAGAGCTATAATAAATGTACCCATTTGTATTTCTCTGTGCATTTTATTCTACTAACTATGAATGCAACTACTATATAAGAACTGATATATTTCACCTCAGCTTTCATATGAAGTTCATCTAGAAAGCTGTTTCTTTGGTACTTTATTCTGCACATCACTCAGACTTTCCTTTACAGGCGGCAACAAGCAATAATACAAGCACAGCTAAGTATTAATTAAACCACATAACAGAATAAAAAAGTCTCATGTCAGATGTAGATTTTGAGACAATACAGGGAGTCAACTGTAACATATTGTAAACTTAGTTGTTACAGATATTATATTTTTAAATAAAGCTACGTTCATTTGAATTAGAAAAACAAATAACAATCTGTATTGGTTGTGCTTTACTTCTGGGGGAAGTGTTGTCTAATGATTAGTGCAGGACTCCTGGATTGTCTTCCCATCTGCACTGTGTGACTTTGAAGAGGTCATTTAACTTCTCTCTTACTCAGTTTACCCAAGTTGGTACTATAATAATAGTATTTACCCAAAGTACTTCATGTGGGTATTATGAAGCTCCATTCATTCAGGCTTGTATACTGCTTCCAGGTCCCCAGCTAGAAGGTGCTATAGAAGTGCAAAGTATTATTACTTCAGATTTCTTCTTTTGATTATTAGTCACAAAATACAATTTGGCTAAATTTCTTTACCTCTAGGAAGATTTAGATTTGCATTAGACAGTCAGGTGGATTAAATGGAGAAAGAAAAAAATGACTACAGCTTTTGTATCTCTGACAAATACTTTAAATGCAGTGATGTGCTTACAGGTTACAGCTTCCCACCTTCATTAATTGTAAAGTAAATGGTTGAAAAACCAAGTTTTAGCTACCAAGTCTTGCAGACTTGAATTGTTGAGCTCCCAGTATGTGCTCTGACAAATGCCATATAGGCTGCCTAATACTGTGCATGATTTTATTGCATGGAAGACACCTAAGGGTTGAACTCATAAATATTAATCAAGGATTAATGAACAGTGGGAGGACTCTGCATATCAATTTGTAGGAGAGGAAACTTTGCATTAAACACACCGCTTCCTACCTATAAATCATTTGGGAAAACTCAAGGCCCTGTGATGTATCACTTGTTGTTCTACTAGAGGCCTCATCATAAAACAGCCTTACAGCCACAGGCATAATTTCATGGCATGATTATGAGTGGCTATATTTTTTAAAAACAAAAATATTTTAAAATTAAGTGCTTTTGAAATGAGCCAAGCCGTAAAATTCTTCCAGCCAGGTGATGCATAGGGGGTAGCAGTACAGAACCTTATATAAAGCTAATAGTATAGTGAAATTCAAATACTAACCGATTTGCTGAGACTGTCAACAATGTGTTAAATTTAGAGCTGGATTTGTGAAATAGACATGATTCTACTAGGAATTAGGACTGAGATGACAACCCATTCATTTTAAATAGGATGCAAAAGACATGAGATGGCAAAAAACAGCCATTTGATACTAACCAGAGCCAAACTCCAACTGGCAGTATTAGACAGACAATGTGGGTGAGTTAATAACTTTTATTGGACCAACTTCTGTTAGTGAGAGAGAGACAAGCTTTAGAGCTTATATGAAGCTCTTCTTAAGGCCTGGGAAAGGTACTCAGAGTGTCACAACTAAATACAAGGTGGAAGAGATTGTTTAGCATAAGTAGTTAACAAATATTTCAAATGCCCATTCAAGGGGAAGTGGCCCATTTACACCTCTGCAGTCATTGGAGGGAAAAAGAGAGGACAATATGATTGTTAGTGGGTTATGAATTGTTGTATTAAGCCATAAATCCAGTGTCTCTATTCAGTCCATGATTTTTAGTGTCTAGCAAAGTTAGGAATTTAAGCTCCCACACTCACCTTTTGAAAGTGTTGTGCAGATTTTCTTTGAGGGTGAGGTTGGTCAGATACAAGGTGATCGCTTTGTGTTCACACACAGGTCATATGGTGCTTTTGTCTTTTATTGTTTTCCTGTGTGAGTCTAATTCCAAAATGTAGTGATTGTCTGGTTTCATCCACACATTTAGTGGGACATTTAGTGCACTCAGTGAGGCACACCATATGATTGTAGGCATATGTGATAGGCACTTGTAGGACTTTCCTGTTTCTTGAAAGATGTATTGTGGAGGCTAAGTACGTTTCCCAGATCTGAAGAAGAGCTCAGTGTACCAATAAAGCTTGTCTCTCTCACCAACAGAAGTTGGTCCAATCAAAGATATTACCTCACCGACCTTGCATCTCTAATATTCTGGGACTGACACAGCTACAACACTGCATACAACTGGCAATCTTGTGAGAAAAGATTCCATATCTATCCCATTGCTAGTCTCCCAAGCCATCCACCACTGCCTGAGGAGCTTCCACATTTTACTGCTGATTAACATAAGAGCACATGTCAACAACAGTGCATTTTTATTAGTATGTATGTATGTATGTATGTATGTATGTATTTATTTATTTAGATTTATGCCCCTCAAAATTGTGGCCATCCGAGGCTTGGAGCTCCCTTTGACAATCTTTTAAAATGTAAAATTATAAACATCAACCAACTCCCCTAGTTACTAGATCAATGCCTTACAAGAAGAGTTGGTTTTAGACTGGAAGGGACATTTAGTTTTAAAAAAATTTATGTGCACAAATGGTCATTCATTCCTTTTCATTCAGAAAAGCTTAATTGAAATGCCCTTTCATGAAACCAGGACAGTATGGAAATTATAAGAAGGATAAACCAAAATGGTGTGAAGTTTATTTAAAAACCAAAATCTTTATTTTTAAAATGGTCCAAATGTGGTATGAAAAGCCAAGGTCTATATGAACACAGAGCCTCTCTTATGGTATGTTTGTTTTTAGGCTTAGATTTTCAAAGGAACTTAAGTGAGTTAGATGCCCAACTGCTTTGAAAATCCCAGCCATATGTGTTTTAACAGAGTGGCTTGGAATCATCCACCCGTGTCTATGCTGGTACAGATCTTGGCTGTGGCCCCAGGACAGAAAAGACTACCAGGGAGGGGTTGCAACAGAAGGTAGCTGCTATCTCGCCTCCACTGAAGAACTTCAGAGGATCAGCACAGCCAACATGAGGGCTGATCTGGCACAGAATAAGTTGTCAGGCCAAACTAGGATGGGCTGATTTAGAGTATCCACATGGCAGCCTTGGGATTCTTCTGAGAGTGAACTATAATCTAATTTTGCTTCCTCCCAACAAAAGCTCCAAGGTAATACAATACCAGCACAGGGAGGTATAATTTATTTTTTCTTTTTATTATTTTTATTACAGTAGCACTGAGAGGCCCCAACCGAGATCACCATCCTGTCATGCTGTACGTAAAGAGTAAGAGAGAGTCCCTGTCCCAGAATATGAAATCTAAGAAATTGGCAAGAGGTGTCAGAAAGAAAGTAATGGTATTCCTGTTTCAGTGATGGCAACTGAAGCACAGAGAGATTAACTAACTGAAGCTGGATGTCTGAATCGCAGTCTAGTATCTTAATTACCAGACACTCCTTGCACCCTCCTTGCACCCCATGCATCCCAATTTCAGTGACAGTCTCTAAAAAAGAGAGTTATAAGTAGAAAAGAAGCCTTTAAAAATGATCTTTAAAATCTCTCTCTCCCACTTTCCCTACATTGATTTTTTAACTGGCGATTTTAAAGTTTGCAACAGATCAGTTAAATTACAACGTTTGAGCTCCTAAATAAACTGTTTTGCCATCAGCCTGTTTGGTGTTACTTGAGCCTTTGACTCCATAGGAAAATGGCATCAATTTAACTAAAATAATGTGGAAACAGATTTAGTTAAATCAGTCCCTTGAGTATAGACAATCTTAAACCAAAATAAGGAGTTCCTAAATAAGGAGGTTGTATTGATTTAACTGAATCAGTTTCTAAACCAATTTAGTGAAATTGATGCAATTTCCTTGTGCAGACAAGGCCTCAGAGTAGAGTGTTTCATAATTTAAGGAGAGAAAAAAACATTAAGTCATCCACACAGTTTTATTGTAGCCATGTGAAGAAACAAGATGGGTGAGTAATATTTCTTATTGAACCAACTTCTGTTGGGGAGAGAGAGAAGATTTCCAGCTACGCAAGAGTTCTTCAGGTCTCAGAAAAGTACTCAGAGTGTCACAGCTAAATAGAACAGAGAAAAGATTGTTTAGCATATGTAGTTAACACACATTTTAAGGGATCCTTCAAGGTGAAGAATCCTATTAACAGCTCTCCAATCACACTGGGGAAAGGACAAAAAAGGAGATGGGTGGGTAAGTGGCTTACAGTTTTGTACAATAACCAACAAACCCAGTGTTTCTGTTCAATCTAATATCTAACAAAGTTATGAATTTAAACTGTCAGGCTAGATCATCTAGTCTGCCCTTCTGTATATCAGAGACCATTCAATTTCACCCAGTTAGTCTGGTCTTGAGCCCAACCACTTGTGTTTGACTAAAGCATCACCTATGTTTGGTTAAAGAAGACAAGAGATGGAGAATCCACCTCTTCCCTTGGTAGTTTGTTCTAGTGGTTAGTCAACATCACGGTTTAAAACATGTGCCTTTAATTTCTAATTTGAATTTGTCTGGCTTCAGTTTTCAGCCATTGGTTTGTGTTATATCTTTTCTCACTAGATTAGAAAGCCCTTTAGTACCCATTATTTCCTCTGTGTGAAAGTACTTACACACTTTAATCAAGTCATTTCTCAATCTTTTCGATAAATTAAACAAATTAAGAATTGAGTCTCTTCCTGTAAAGTATTTTGTTCATCCCTCAAGTCACTTTTGTGATTTTTTTTCTGCACCCTCTTTCAAAATCTTTTTTTAAAATGTGGCTACTAGAATTGTGCACAGTATTCAAGTATCAATCTCATCAATGCCAAACATGGAAGCAAAATCACCTCCCCACACCTACTCACTATTTCCTTGCTATACATTCAAGGATCACATTAGCCCATTTTGCCATAGCATTGCACTGACACCTCATGCTGAGTTGCTTCTTAGCTATGACCCCTATGTCTCTTTCAGAGTCACTGCTTTCCAGGATAGTGTTGCCTGTTTTGTAGGTGTGGCCTGTATTCCTTATTCCTAAATATATAATTTGCATTTGATAGTATTGAAAAGCATTTTCTACGAATGGGCTCATCTTGCCAAGTGATACAGACCACTCTGTATGACTGCCCTATCATCATTATATACTACTAATAATAACATCGTCCTTAGTTACAAATGAACTAGAAAGTACTACATCTTCCTCATGTGAGATGAATACACCCTCTGCTTTTTTCCAGATACAGAACAGAAATATTTATTGGACAAACCTGCTTTTTTTGCATCATTAATAATACTTTTACCATTTCCTCCAGTAATGGGCCTGTAAGATTGCTAGGTTTCTGTATGTTACTAATGTACTTAAAGAAACCTTTCTCAATATTAGCCTGCTAGCCATGGATTTTTCCCTGATGTCTTTAACCTTCCTTATCAATTTTCTACGCTTGATAACTTCTCATTTATATTGCTTGTTGTCTGTTTCCTTGTTTTCCCATTTATCTGTTGCTATTTTATTTCTAACATCTGCCTTCACTTCATCAGTGAACAAAGATGGGCATTTAGCCAACATTGTCCTCTTTCTTGATTTTTTGGTATCTTGGCTTTTTGGCCATCTAATATATTCTTCTTAAAGAATTCCAAATTTACTCTCACGTTTTGCTGTCTAAATATTTCCTCCCAAACAATTTTGCTCATAATTTGCCTCAGCTTTGGGAAATTAGTCCTTCTGAAGCACCAAGTATTACTGATTGAGATTGTTCCATTTGCCCATATTGAATGCAATCAGGGCAAGATCACTGGTCTCTAGAGAACCACCAACTTTCAGTCCAGAGGTTAATGAACATCATAATGAGGTCCAAAATAGTTACCTTGCTGTGGATGCAATACTTTTTTGTGTTAGCAAATTATCTATAACCTTTAGGAACTTTATTGATGTTTTTACTGCTGGCTGCATGATAGCTTGAGCAGGTCTCCCAAATTGAAATCCCTCATAACACATTTTTTTCATTCCACATATTACAGGCAAGTGCTTAAAGAGTCACTCATCCTGTTCTCGGATTTGGTGGTCTGTAACCAAATGGTCCCCACCATTACCTGCTCCTAGGCATTGTTAATTAACACATTATTATATATGCATTCAAGATCCTGCAGTTCTGCATTATCAATAACTGCAAAATAGGTAATGGTGTCTTTAACAGGGTCACCACATCTTTGACCCACTCTCTCCATCCTAAACAGATTGTAACCAGTGTTTTTAACATTCCAATCATGCAAATTTCCCACCAAGTTTCAGAAATGACTATTATATCTTTTCTTCACGTTGTTTGTCACATTGTTTCCATTTGTTAACAAGATGCTGTTTGATTTTATACCAAATTTTATTTGCCTACATACTTCTCCCCTTGCACTGTTAGTTTAATGCACTCAGGACACTCTAGCTGAAAAGATTAGGCTCCCTACTTTTGAGGTGTCAGCTGTCCTGTTTATATAGGCCCCTTTTCCACTGGAATATGGCCCAGTGTTCCACAAAACCAAAACCTTCAGATTCATGCCCTTCGCAAGCCAAGAATATCATTTGGACTTTTGTGTGCTTCAGCTCCCTTCCACAATACCTTAAATTTTCTATAATATGTGCAGTTCCACATGTTGCCATGTCATTTGTTCCAATGAATATAAACATCAGTGGAGACTTGCCACATGACTTCAGAAACCTATCCAATCTTGCAGTTAAATCTCATAGTTGACTCATAAATATCTGATAATGATTCAATACTTCTAGCTGGGTTGAATGTCTCCTGGTTCTCTTGGGCAAGCTCAGCTCACGGTAGAACACTAAAAATAGTTGTGCAGATGTAGCACTAATGGTGACTTGGGCTAGCTACCTGACCTGAGACCCAGGGGGACAGGCAAGCTTGGATTTGAACAGCTAGCCCAAGCTCTCATTGGTGCCACAATGGGATTGGTATGTTTGTCAAAATCCGGCTGTTGTCCTAGAGAAAAGGGTTGAAGCCAAAAAGCATGTGGTATCTGTGTAATGTGTTAATTCATCTTGTAAACTGTTCTGGCTGATTAGCTCTGGACTATAGATATAATTCGCCCTGATGGACCAAAGTCTTCTGCAACTCTGTTCCTGTGGTTCTTGGGAGCTTCATCTTTAGATAGACCTTAGAGAACATACACTTCCTTTTAAAAAATGAGTTCTGGTTAATCAAAATCTGACTATATCTGTGGTTTGAAAAATATACCAATCCCATGGTGTGACCTCAGGAGCTAAGATTACTAATTTATTATTTTTTCTCTTTTAAAATCAAGGACAATTATATGAAAAAATCTAGCATTAATTGACCATTAGGGCTGTTAATTCAGCACTCAAAGGCCATGTGGATTGATTTAAATCAGGCAACTTAAATAATTGATTTTAATCTTGTTTAGCTTTTGAACTTTTTAGTTCTTTTCTTAAAGAAAGAATAATTTTAATTGATTAGTATAAGCATTAAAACATATTAATTTACAGTTAAACATAGTCTTTATACTGAATTTGCTACTGTTGCTGTTAAGAGGTTTTCAGTCTATCTATACACATTTATTTGGACAATTATATAGCTTAAAATACATTTATTCAGATTCTAAACTTTTACACTTTTTATTATGTTAGAAAATGATGAATGATGCATTTCGTATTTACTTGTTATTTTTTATTTAATATTTGTGTCAAGCTGCATTTGGCTGGAAAATGGAATTCATTTAAAAACGTACAATAACAGTAGTTTAGAATTTTTAATTGTTAAATAAAATTACCTTAAATGTGCTGAATACTGAAGAAAAAAATGAGGATTATCAAAACAAAGTTTGCATTTAAAACTAAATGATTTATTAAAGGAAGTATTGACTGTTTCTGGTCAACATGGCTCATATTTTCAGAATTATTTGAATACTTAAAGATGCAGATAGTAGCCTAGTGAGATTTTCAAAAGTGTCTAAACAGGTTGGGCTCCTAACTGTCATTGAGTTCATTGGGAGTTAGGTACCTCACCTGCTTAGGTGCCTAGTGGGATTTTCAAAAGTGCCTAACTGAATCTTTAGATACCTAAACACTTCTGAAAATCTGGCCACCTGTCCTTCAGGTTGTTAGAACTAGTAGATCTTATCCCCTCCAACCTAATTTTTAGTTATAGATAGGAAGGGGAAAACAAGCTTTCCCATTTTTTCATCTCCCAGGCAGTTTCTCAGCTTTGAATAAACTTGTCCAAATGAAGAAAATATTTTGATGCATCTGCTAGCTAAACAGAAGCCAAAAGTAATTAAGGCAAAAGCTTTGCTGAAAAACAGTAACTGAAAGTACTTATGTCTGGAAAAATATAAATACCAGCATTTGCTCTATTTTGAAGCCTGAATATAACTAGTGACCATGAGTTGGTCAAGTACAGGATCCTGACAAAATGGAAAACTGGAGAATGGCAGAAATACGGACCCTGGACTTCAGAAAAACAGAGTTTGAATTCCTCCAGGAATTGTGATGGGCAGGACCCCCTGGGAGGCTAATATAAGGGGGAAAGGAGTCCAGGAGAGCTGGTTGTATTTTAAAGAAATCTTTTTGAGGGTATAGGAACAAACCATCCTGATGTTCAGAAAGAATAGCAAATATGGCAGGCGACCAGATTGGCTTAACAGAAAAATCTTTGGTAAGCTTAAACACAAAAAGGAAGCTTACAAGAAGTGGATGCTTGGACAGATGACTAGAGAGGAGTGTAAATCTATTGCTTGAACATGTGGGAATAAAATCAGGAAGTCCAAGCACAATTGGGCCCCTTACTGAATGAGTGATACAACCTAATGACAGATGATGTGGAAAAAGCTGAAGTACTCAATGCTTTTTTCATTGCTTCACAGGCAAGATCAGCTCCCAGGCTACTGGTCTGGCCAGCACAGTATGGGGACAAGGTGAGAAGCCCGCAGTGGTGAAAGAACAGGTTTAGGAAAGCTGGACATGCACAAGTCCATGGGGCCAGATGCAATGCATCCGAGGGAGTTGAAGGAGTTGGCTGATTGGATTGTAGAGTCATTGAAAATTATCTTTGAAAACTCATGGTGATTGTGGGAGGCCCCAGATGATTGGAAAAAGGCAAATATAGTCCCCATCTTTAAAAAAGGGAAGAAGGGGGATCTGGGTAGCTACAGACCAGTCAGTCTCACCTCAATCCCTGGAAAAATAATAGAGCAGGTCCCCAAGGAATCCATTTTAAAGCACTTGGAGGAGAGGAAGATGATCAGAAACAGTCACCATGCATTCAACAAGGGCAAGACATGCCTGATCAACCTGATTACCTTCTATGATAAGATAACTGGCTCTGGGGTTGTGGGAAAAGTGGTGGATGTGATAGACCTTGACTTTAGCAAAGCTTTTGATATGGTCTCCCACAGTATTCTTGACAGCAAATGAAAGAAGCATGGATTGGGTGAATGAACCATAAGGTAGACAGATCTGGATGATCTGGAGGATGGGGTGGATTGCACCTTCAGCAAGTTTGTGAATGACACTAAGCTGGGGGGAGTGGTAGATATGCTGGAGGGCAGGGATAGGATACCGAGTGACCTAGAAAAATTGGAGGATTGGGCCAAAAGAAATCTGATGAGGTTCAACAAGGACAAGTGCAGAGTCCTGCACTTAGGACAGAAGAATCTCATGCAGTGCTACAGACTGGGGACCTGCTGACTAAGCAGCAGTTCTGCAGAAAAGGACCTGGAGGTTACAAGAAGCTGGATATGAGTCAACAGTGTGCCCTGGCTGCTAAGAAGGCTAACAGCATATTGGGCTTCATTAGTAAGAGCATTGCCAGCAGACTGAGGAGAAGCGCCCTCTATTGGGCATTGATGAGGCCACATCTGGACTATTATGTCCAGTTTTGGAGAGAGTCCAGCGGAGGGCAACAAAAATGGGCACATGATGTATGAGAAGAGGCTGAGGGAACTGGGCTTATTTAGTCATCAGAAGAGAAGACTGGCAGGGGGATTTGATAACAGCCTTCAACTACTTGAAGTGGTAGGGAGGATGGAGCTAGGCTGTTCTCAGTGATAGCAGATGACAACACAAGGGGCAAAGGTCTGAAGTTGCGGTAGGGGAGATCAAGGTTGGATAATAGGAAAAACTTTTTCACTAGGAGGGTGGTGAAGCACTGGAATGGATTACCTAGGGAATCTTCGTCCTGAGAGTTTTTTTAAGGTGCGGCTTCACAAAGCCCTGGCTGAGATGATTTAGATGGGGTTGTCCTGCTTGAGCAGGGGTTTGGACTAGGTGACCTCCTGAGGTCTCTTCCAACCCTAATCTTCTATGGTTCTATGAACTAGGCTTGGAAGGATTAGATTTTTATTGGTAAATATCAATTTCACTGTACACACACAAAGTGATAAAAAATATTTCAATTGGTAATAATTACAGGTAACCAATGTAAGAAAAGTGTTGCTTGAGAACTTATTGGAGTCAAAATCCAGTGGTTTTGACTTTTTAATTAGGTTTGCTACAAATGGACCAGCGAATGAATAGTAAAAAAGAAAAAGTACGACTTGTTGATTTATCTATTTTCATGTGGTTGTTGTGTTTTAACTTTTTAAGTCTTTAATTTTTTTAATGTGAATGTCTAATGTCATTAAATAATTGTCTGACCCCCCTACTGTCCCAAGACTATGCAAATTTAAATTGATAAAAGTGTGAGACAAATGCTTGAAACCTATCATTTTGTGCAACTGTTAAAATTTAAATAGATAAAATCTTTTAAAATCTTAAAAATAAACATTGATATTATCTGTCAAAATTATGAAAAAATAAAATCAAATTCTTCCAAGCCTAAATAAAATATAGATAATTAATGTGACATTGTGACATACTTATAAAGCTTGAGTTTACTTCAAAAGTTAAAAAATGTTTCCCCATGTTTCTATATAAAATTTAAAAGGTAGTACCCTTAAACACATTAAAATTAGAGAAGAGTTCATTATTCTGGCATATTTATTTACATTTAAGTTTTAATTGTAGTCTCTGATAAATTTAGAGTGCAAATTATACAGGTCACTAATAAGATAACAAAGATAACAAAATGTCCCCCTGTATTGCTCATACTTCAAATCTTATGGATACCATTACAAATGAAGATGGAACGAACAATAAGTGGAGCACATCATAAGTGGAAGTGAGGATTTGAACTGCAGCGTGCTCTTGCCATTTTGATGAACCCATTTGTGAATATATATCCATTAACTTTTCCCCCCCTTTCCTTGAACTGCCACACATGTCCAGGACTATAACTGGCTACATTTTAGTCCTTTTTCTGTGTGTGGTATTCTCAGTAACCGTCATCAATATTCCAGCTGTTAACATAAGCTATTTGCATCAGTACGTTTCCTAATAATTTTAATTACATCAATGCAGTTAGCTCCTGTTACAAAAAAATCCCTAAAATTCCATTATTTCAAAAGTTGTACAGGTTCTTTTGCATGTTTACATGTTTATCACAAGGCACATGTTGCAAAATCTTAGAACCTATGCTAACAAAAATATAAGTACTAATAGATATTGCTAGGCCTCAGCTTTATTGCCAAACTTACATAAATAATGCTAATATTTGTACTATGTTTTCTTACTTTCATTTTAGTTACATTGACTTAACTCATAAAAGCAATTTTGCAAATAATATATATAAATAAAGGCTTCTTAATAACTTGTTCAGTATCAGGTCTCAGGTCAACAAAGAAATTGCAGTAATGTTAGGCCTTAATATACACTGCTATCATTTCAAATTTAATTTTAAACAGGTTTATTTTTAAAATTAAAAATATTTAATTTTGAAAAAAAATCTGATTTAACTCAAAACATTCAACTGATTCTTTTTAAAATCATCAATTTTATTCACTTATCTCAAAAGTCAAGAAATGCCAAAGATTACGGTTTTTTCCCACAATGTTAATTCAACTGTGTTGAAAATACATGGTGGTTTCAAATTCTGTTTTCCATGTTAAATGTAATTTTTTTATTAGTGCAAACTATAAAATAGAAAGACTATGTAGTTAATGTGAGATAATGTTGTGGGACAAACGGTCTTTTTATTTTTATTTACTGACTTTTGAATGCTAGACTTATCGATCTTAATATTACAACTTTTTTGAGGGGTGGGGGAGAGATTTGATATTAATGGTGATGTAAAAGGGGAATTTTGCTTCAAAACTGAAGACATTATCTAGCCCAGTCATTGCTTGTCCAGGTAAAAATCCAGTTGCATTGTTTGTATGGGGAAAGATTGGGTAATAGGTAAATAGAACCCACTGTTACATGTGTGTTATACTGATTGTTTCATGGAGAGTATGAATTTAATGCAGCTACCAGTTAATGCTCCTTTACATTTAGTACTGAAGGGGAAAGGATCAATCCCTGAAGATAACTCATAGTGGAGGTCATGACATAAAGGACATCAGGATTTAGTTGTTATGTACCCTTTTCTAGTCACCTTTATTAATTCATGCTTCCTCTCTACATTTGTATGCAGTATGTTGATATGAACATTGAGGTACACCATAAAGTTTTGAGATTTTATATTGTTGCTTGATAAGTGACCTCCTGTTACAAATGGTAATTCAGTATGTAATACTGTCCAATATTGTTTTAAATCTCTGACAGTCATTTCCATTTGGCATTTCACAAGGTATGTGGCATTAGCCAAATTACACTGTTCTTACTGCAGAAGTTTGAATACTGTGTTTTGCATCTTCAGCAACACAGTGTCATGCATTCTGATTCTCAGCAGGCTTCATGAAAAGCATGTGGAAGGGTATTTTTAGTCAAGGTCAAAACTAAAACAAAAGGCATCCAAAATCAGACTGTCCAAAACACAATATGGGCCTAATCTTGTTCAGTCAATCCATTCCAATTTCCTGTCCCAGCATCACTGTCATCCTTATTTGTTGTTAATCCTATTAACCCATTGGCTCAGGTTGTCAGGCTTTCCAGATATATTAGCACGCAGCAGCAAGAAAACCTGGCTCTCAGGATCCAAGGGTCAGTTACAATTTGAGTTATGTGTCAAGATGAAACAGCTATTAAGAAAAAATGCTGCTGATGCTGCTTCTCATGAAGGGAAGAGTACTGTGTACTTCTGTAGCTTTCGAAAATGTTTAGGGTTTTTATGTAAATGCAATGCAATAATTATAGGGAAACAGAAATGCTCTTTTGTGAGACAATATGCAGATAGTTACTCTGGAGTTTACATTAAAATTGTTATCAATATAAAACTTAGGGATTTTAAGGCTTAATCGTATAACTGATTTTCAAAGGAAATTCTGTGATTCATGAAAGTGCATAAAGAGATGTTTAAAAATTTAACAAATGAGGTCCTCCTGGTTGGAAGGCATAAACCTAAATCCTTTTCTGATATTTATTTCAGCTGAATTAAAATGAGGAGGATGTGGATTATTATCTGAATAGCAATTCAGATGGATTAATTTGATGTGCTCAACAAAATATGAGAACTAAATGAAGTGAATTAAAATATGTGGGATGTATAACATCTTAATATTCAAGCCTTTTACCCTTTAGGTAAAAGTTCTTTGATTTTAAAATGGAATAATCAAAATTTCAGTAGATTTAGACGCATCCAGAATAATGTTTACCCCTTACCCTGTGTAAAAAAAGCTAATTATGCTCTTCCAATTAACTAGATCTATGGTTTTAAGATATTTTGTTTTACACGTTCTGAATTATAATTGCAAAGAAGCCAAGAAAACAGCCCCCAAAAAATTAGATTTTTATAAGAGCTACTGTTGGAAACATTTGAAGCTAAGATATATAGGAACACACCGTTATACATCCTAACTCCTATACTTTGCTTGCATAGATTGCACATTTGTATATAATTAGACTATGGACTTTCTTTTTTTGATTATGTGCTTTTTCTTCTTAGGTTTGGATTTATTCTTCACAAAGATGAACCTGTGCTCCAGAAAATTGATCTTGAAACTATGTCATACATCAAGACAATTAGTTTAAAGGATTATAATTGCATTCCTCAGTCTCTGTCTTATACACACCTTGGAGGGTATTATTTTATCTGCTGCAAGCCCGATACCACTGGAGCTATTCCACCACAGCTTATAGTGGACAGTGTCACTGATTCTGTGATTGGATACAATGGTGATGTTACAGGCACCCCATATATCTCTCCAGACGGACACTACCTTGTCAGCATTGATGATGTGAAAGGTCTCATGAGGGTCCAGTCCATTACAATCAGAGGAGAAGTACAGAATGCATTTGATATCCACACTAACTTGCACATATCTGATGTGGCTTTTCAGCCATCCTTTACTGAAGCCCATCAGTACAACATCTATGCTTGCTCCAGCACACAAACTGATGTGCTTTTTGTAGAGCTTTCCTCTGGAAAGGTTAAAATGGTGAAGAGCCTAAAAGAGCCTGTCAAGACAGAAGAATGGCCATGGAACAGGAAGAACCGGCTAATCAAGGACAGTGGCCTCTTTGGCCAGTATCTGATGACACCTTCCAAGGAATCCCTGTTTATCCTGGATGGAAGACTCAATAAGTTAAATTGTGAAATCACTGAAGTTGAGAGAGGCAACACAGTAATTTGGGTTGGAGAAGCATAAGAAATCATATTAGATAATTACCGAATGAATAGTTTTACAGTACATTGCACTTAACTCCATTCTTTAAATTTACACTTTGAAATTTACACTTTTTCCTTTGAAACTTAGACCCTCCTGTATCTGTCATTTGTTTGGCTCAGATACAATTTGATATTAACTTTGACATAAAAATTATTAAAACTGTGATTACTGCTTAAAGGGACTTATTAATAATGACCCTCTGAGGATACACTGGTTGATTAGAATCAATATTGAAATTTATGATAAATACCTTAATCATGGGAGCATTTCTAAAGATTAATTATGAAATGATGATACAATATTTGAAAATAGTAAAAAAAAACCAAACCTAAGCTTCAGGGAATTTCAAATGACTCAGTGTGATCCATTGCACTTATAAGTGGCATGCTGAAATATATTTAAATTCTGGTTTGGTTTTCTTCCAACAAAAAATAAGAAGTGTTGTGCAACCTTAGACTTCTTAAACTGAAATGTTCTGTCCTGTCCACTGTTTAATCTTTTTGTGCCTTGAAGGGAATGTCTCACAAGGAAATGGAAGAGTAGAAACTATATAATGTATTCCCAGTGTGGCTACAGGATTGCTTGTCATTGAAAAGAAGCATTTAGTATCTCAAGTTTTTAGTCTCCGTCAGATTGTGGAGCACATTAATGAAAAAAAAATGGAAAATTATATTTGCAATGTTTCTGGACTCTGTTTTTTTGATCACTGCAGTTTGAGAAGTTTATTTTTATTGTTAGTTTTAGTTGAGATCCTTTCAATTGCTAGAAATTTTACCTTTTTTGTAACAGATCTAAGTGTCAGGCTATTTTGCTATCACAGGGTTGCATCAACAGGGAGTTTCAGTTGTACTAAAGAGAAACATCACGTGTATCTGCTTAGAATAAATCACACTTTGTCAAACTGATATGAAGCTTCACTTGTACTGGCAAGAAAATGGTCATTTTTTAAAATAATTTTATGAGATGTGCATTTTGAAGAACAAAACAGAAAACTCAGAACTGGATTTAAGACTACAGCCAGTGGAGAGAGTTTTTGTTTGTGTATTATGTCTTGTACAAGTACTTCATAACCTTTTTAATTAGCTCAGTAGATTTACCTGTCCAAGTCTCCAATTGGATTATTATCATAAAAATAAATACCATCTTTGTTTTTTTGTTTTTGTTTTTAGTTTAACTATTACTCTAAGTTTGGACATTGCCTGCACACACCGAAATAGGAATGATACGGTTTTCAAATTTAAAACAAAGTCAGCACATAGAATCAGCAAAAAGAAACGTGTAACTTATTGAAGCCAGCAGTAAAATATCTATCCAGACTTTCAGTAATGACGTAAATATTTTGGGATAATTTTTATTTATTTTTATTTTCCTAAGGGATGCTTATGGGCTCTTAAACTGTTCTCTGTTTACTAAAGGCAATTAGGAAAAAGCCTTTTTCAAATAAAATTTTACTCCAGTTTAGATTATATAAAATCACTTAGAAACTGCAATTTTCTAGCATTGTAATTGTGTGTATATTTAGCATCCTGTGTTGTGTGATACAGTAGATCTCTCTTTAGCTTGAGGAAACTTCCTGGCAGGTAGATTTAATTAAAATAAAAATCTGCTTACATTTCTAGCTACTGAATCTGTTTTCCTTTTTAACAATTTTTCCCATTGTGAATGAGACCCATGTAAACTGTTACTCAATTATTTACAGTAGTCTGTCGCTTATGCATTTTTCTTCTGTAACTTACACCATGTAGATGTTCTGTATGTAGAAAATGCTTGACAAAAGGAGAATAAACCCCTTACCTTTTAAACATTCTTGACTTCAGTGAATGTTGCAATACAGCCCAACTATATTTTATTGTAGTAACACGAGAAAAATATAACATTGGTTTTTATTTGAAGGTCAGAGGAGAGGATGCTCACCTTTCATCACCTACTGCATATTGTTAATGATACATGTATCCTATAATTATTGTTTAGAGAAACTTTACCAATTGGGAAGCTTTACATTTGCTGCTACACTGAAAAACTTAGGACTGCTATTGCTATATAAAGCATAGTGTGATTATGTCACCTATAGTGAAGGATACTTCTCAAAAGCTATTCCACATTGTGTGTTAGCCCTTACTGTCTCATTGAAGTATAAATATAGTAGTCTATTACCAATTTTGTCAAAGTAAATTTCTTTAAGTATTCCAAAATATTTGGTAGTAGTTGGACCCTTAAATTGTAAATTAAATACGTTAAACTTCAATTAACCTAGTGGGCCCAGTAATTTGTTAAATTCTAGTTTAAAATGCATTATAATAAGTATACCTATGGCTGGAGAGTTAAGGTAATTGGTGCAGTTGTTTGCTTGCTTTGTTCTAACTTTGTGGTATCACAAAGGCCCACAGTTTGGTTGGTTTCTAGTTGCTGATTTTAAAAAGTCCTTCCAGCTTTTCTGCATGTGGGATGAAGTTCTGGCTCCATTGAAGTTGATGGCAAAGCTCCTATTAACTTCAGTGCAGCCAAAATATCACCCTGATGTGGCTATGCAAAATACAGTAGGCAGTTTCAGATTTTCTTTAATTATTGTTATAAATCCCCAACTAATACTATCTCTTAAAATATAGCCTAATAATGAGCTGTGACAGTATTTTATCAAGGGCCTCTCACAAAAATTGAGGTAACACCTGTGGTAAAAGTCCTGATTTTCCTTGATAGCCTGTGATAAATTTCTAGGGTCTGCTCATAAACAATGACTGGAGAAACCTGGTTATAACACAGAAAGGTGTCAAAAACCACATTGCGAACAAACTTACAGAACATATAATTTATTGGAAAAGTTTTTTTTTCCTGACAACTGAGTATATTGAAAGGACAGCACAGATTAAAATGTGTAATTTGAAGAGTGTGGGAGGAGAATGGAGGCCTCCCCCTGTGAATTACTTTGAAAATCCTTAGCTTGCCATTTGTTACAAACTGAACTATTCCAGAAAAGTGCTATACTTTTATAAGACAAGATTCTGGCAGGGCTGATTTGGCAGTATCCAGAGAGAAGAATTAACTCTACCAGAGGCAAGGAAATCATGTTAAATTTCCTATCAGTCTGGTAGGAGAAAGGATGGTGTGGAGGCGGCTCCCTGGAACACTGACTTTTTAATAACTACTCTGATACCAATAATCAGTTGAAATATGATTTACCTGTCTTATGTTGAGTACTTACATCAATTGATGCAGTGGAGGAAAGGTGGAAGGAACTGAAGTTTCCTTTTATAAACAAGAGGAGGTATTTACTCATAAATCTGATGGTTGTATCTTCCAATATGTATACATAGTCCATAGTGTCACCATCTGCCTTCAGTTATGTTCTTTCAACAGACTGCTCTGTTTCATCAGTGTCAATTAATCACCAATTAAGTCTCACACATAAATAGGTAAGCTGAGTTCAGAACACCTACTTTAACACATTTAATTATCTCTGCTGCAAACAAGTTATTTCCAATATGCAGACATATGGTACAAAACAGTCCATGGGCTCAAAAACACCTCTACAAATGTCTGAAAATCTCCCATAACATCCAAAATACATGAATATTTGTTGTTCACACATTTCCAGATGCTTTTAAAAAACATTAGTACTCGTAATGATTGAAAAAGTATGGGCTCAAAATTAAAATCATTGGGGTTTGCCTCTAGCAATGCCATCTCAGCTGTGATCTTGTCAGCTAAGAAATCAGATGCTTAGAAGCATCTGGCTTAACAAGTTCTCTGATGCGAGACTTCTAAAGAAAACACTTTTGCTACTGTAAGTGATGTGGGTAGCAGTGGAATTAACATGGTGGCTTTTACTGGAGGGGTTGTTTGCTGGGTAGGAGGTAAAGGACTGAGCCCTTGAACGTTTTGAGTTTTTAAAATTTCATGGAACTATTTTGTTTTTAAGCCGAGTCTTGTCTGTACTCCAGATAGGGTAATTATATTCTTCCTTGCTATGTGTATTACCCCGCAGTTTAAATTAGATGCAGATTTTTTCTTCACTTTCAAGTTGAAATGTGTAGTTTGCAGTGTGCTGTTAAGGCATTTCAGTGATGAGTGAAATTATTCTTAAATATAGTTTGCAAAGTTATTGAGAAGACTTATAAATGAAGTGTGTTATATAAATGTCAAAGTATAATTATTAAATTCTGTTGCCCACTTAGCACAAAATATTTAGGTAGCCTGACTAGGCTTGTAACTCAGTTAGCATTGCCAGCTTAATATGGGCCATTCATTTTAAGTGGCTAACTTTTGAAAAAGGGATGCCAATTATTTACACATTTCCCACAACATTTATCACTGTTAGTCATTTCACTCTTCCTCATTCCTACTTGTGATGTTTAACCTTTTACCTTACATTATATTTAGGGTAAGGAAAATCATATGCATCAATATTTCAAAAGCTTCTAAAAATACATCTATCAGTAGTAAATAAGCCATACATTTGACCAACTCCAACATCCAATAATACTTCCACTGATTTCACTCAGCTTCACAATCATTCAGCCCATTCCTTGGTGGAAATATGTGAAAACAACTAAGCTTTATTGCATGTTCTGAAGAGCAACAGCCCGTGGCCTTGCTTGAACAAATTTAGGAAGTAAATTCCAGAATTTACTGACAATGCTTTGCCACAGCCCCTCTCCTGCTTAAACCTGAGGGTTGTTAGCTTGTTCACCTCAGCTAATCTCAATGACCAATGCATTACATGAATGAAATGGTGCTGTCTAAAGTAACCAGCACCAAACTGTTGATAATTTGTATGTCAAAACCAAAAGCTTGACTTGCTCCCAGAAATAAATTGGAATTTAGAGCACATGTTAAATAATGGTCTGAAGAGTGAACACTGGTGTTCTGCACCAAATGCAGTGTCTGAAAGTTATCAAGTATGAAGAATATGCTGTGTTAACACAATCTGAAGAGGACAAAAGAATGAGTAAATGAGATGAGAAATGTTCCAAAATACCCAGCACTATCCTCATTCTGGCTAGGCACAGGTGTACACTGCCACTGGGCTATCTCCCTACCTCCAACAGCCAAGGATCCATCAAGACTTCTAGGTTGCGAATCTGAGTAACAAAGGGGTGATCCAGTCCCCTCATTAGAGATCAGAAGTATAATTTCTCACAATTCTTCAGGTTGTTTCCCGAAACCTACTGTGTTCTCTTTGTGTTTTGAGGCCCTTGGAAGAGAAGAAGGTGATCAGGAACAGTCAGCAGGGATTCACCAAGGGTAAGTCGTGCCTGAACAACCTGATTGCCTTCTCTGATGAGATGACTAGCTCTCTGGATGTGGGGAAAGTGGTGGACATGATATACCTTGACTTTACCCAAGCTTTTGATACGATCTCCCACAGTACACTTATCTGCAAGTTAAAGAAGTATGGGTTGGATGAATGGATTATAAAATGGATAGAAAGCTAGCTAGATCATCAGGCACAATGAGTAGTGATCAATGACTCTATATATAGTTGGTAACAACTGGAGTGCCCCAGGGGTTTGTGCTGGGGCCTGTTTTGTTCAACATCTTCATTAATGATCTGGAGAATGGGGTGGATTGCACCTTCAGCAAGTTTTGTGAATGACACTAAGCTGGGGGGAGTGGTAGATATGCTGGAGGGCAGGGATAGGATACTGAGTGACCTAGAAAAATTGGAGGATTGGGCCAAAAGAAATCTGATGAGGTTCAACAAGGACAAGTGCATGGTCCTGCATTTAGGACGGAAGAATCTCATGGAGTGCTACAGACTGGGGACCTGCTGACTAAGGAGCAGTTCTGCAGAAAAGGACCTGGGGGTTACAGTGGACAAGAAGCTGAATATGAGTCAGCAGTGTGCCCTTGTTGCCAAGAAGGTTAACAGCATATTGGGCTGCATTAGTAAGAGCATTGCCAACAGATTGAGGGAAGTGCCCTCTATGCGGCATTAATAAGCACTGGAATGGGTTACCTAGGGAATCTCCATCCTGATAGTTTTTTTAAGGTGCGATTTCAGAAAGCCCTGGCTGGGATGATTTAGATGGGGTTGATCCTGCTTTGAGCAGGGGGTTGGACTGGATGACCTCCTGAGTCCCTTCCAACTTTAATCTTCTATGATTCTACATTATGTATTTGTCTTACATGGACTGCGCCTAAACCAGCCATGTCCTGATTTCCACTAGGTGCTGGGAAAGCTAAACTAGTGAATTGTCCAATGTAACAGCTGTAGAGATGCATGCTATCTACATACTGCCGACACTGCTGCCCACATCACCTCCCTGTCTCTGCTAAATGAATTAACCTGGACACTTAATTTTTGTCCATTATTGGGAGAATATCATTAAGCAAGGAGATTAGCGGCCTTACTTAAGGCTTATACAAATACCAGATCTATGTGCTTTTGTTACATATGTGCATTCATAATGTCGGTGGCTACAAATGTATATGCACATTTACATGCACCAAATTGAAAAATCTAACTTTCAATATATAATAGATGAACAAATATAGAGAACCATCACCCCTTCAAATGACCAGATGTTCACCTAGTGATATAGACTGCCCCTTTTGGTTTGTTTAGCAAATGGCTGATTCTCTTCTCACTTACAACAATTTTACACTGTTTGAATCCACTGCCCTAAAGGGACTTACTCTCCATATAAATGAGACAAGAATACGACTCTAAAATTTATATTGTAAAAGAGAGTTTGTATGAGAAAAGAGAATGTGTGGTGACATTTGGCTGATTTAGAGCCCTGAATATTTCATCTTAAGGCAGGACTGTTACCAGATTTGCTCATCACATTGGGGTATGCTAATTTATTAGGGTTACCTTCCTGGAAGAGGGGGTGTGAGTCTATTAATGTGCTGCTTGTGTGTTCATATGGCTGTAAGTCCCCTCCCAATAGAGCTATCCTGCAGGACCTAAGGTTTTCAGGGCCAGATTCAAATAAACCCCCCACAGGTACACACACACATTCCAGATTAACTGAGTGCATCTGAGCGGACCGGGCTATCAGCACTCTCAGCTGACCCCTTATATGTCCCTGAACTCGGCAGGCTGGGTGACACAGCACTTTCAGCAGCTACCCTTATATGTCCCTTTGCACCGCACCAGAATAGAGCACACTTGTGAGCAGGCTTGGTCAAACAGCACTTTCAGCTGCCTCCCTTATATGCCTCTGGACTCCGTAGGCAAGGCAGAGCAGCACTTCTCAGATGCCCCCTTTATATGCCCCTTTGCATTACACCAGAATAGAGCACACTTCTGAGCAGGCTGGGTCCAAACAGCACCCCCCTTATTTGCCCTGGACTCAATCAGGCTGGGTCAAATAGCACTTTTAGCTGTCACCCTTATTTGCCTCTGGACTCCGCAGGCTAGGCAGAGTAGCACTTCTCAGCTGCCTCCCCCCTCATTCTATAATTGTTCTAGTACTAGCCCCCTTGATGAGCAAACCCCATAGGATTTTTGGACACTCCAGGGATCTTTGGCTTAGGTAAAAGAAGCCTTGCTGCAGAGCAAGATAGGGAAGCCAAGAACAGAAAGGAGTAAATGAAGTTTGGAGAGAGAGACTAGCAACCAGATTGATTATAAGTTAGTTTATTGCCAGGTATATAAAACTTACGATACTAATAGTGATACTATACAACAGGGGTGTCAAAGTCAGTTCGTATGGCGGGCCACATTTAAATTAAATTTAGTTGAAGCGGGCCATGCATACCAGTAAAACACTTCATACTGTACACTAAAAACAGTCTGCAATAAAAAATATCAGACCCTAAACTACTCTCCGCCGTAAAATCTCCCTGCGGGCTGAAATTCGGCGGCGGAGTGAGAGACTCCGGAGCCCTTTTCCTTTCAAAACAGGAGATCTCGCGGTAACATGTGCTACCGCGAGGTCTCACAGCCTTTTACTGAGCTCGGCTCAGAAAAAACTGCCCGGCCGGAGAACACAAGGCGGTGGGCTGGATTTGGCCCGCGGGCCTTGTGTTTGACACCTATGCCATACAAGAAGAGAAAGACGATCAAATACTTACAATACTACACAATTACAGTTGGGGTATTGGAGAAAGGTAGCCCAGATTTGATTACAAAAGTAGAAAGTTATACCTGGACTAAAAGAGAGAGAGAGAGTGTTGGGGGAATAAGAGGGGGTCTCACCACTCCACGCAGCTCAGAGGTTTCCAGGAGACAGGCTGTTCAACTTAGGGTCTGGAGCACTTGAGACAGGCAGAGCCCCCAACACAATCAGTCAGGAAAAGGGGAAGTCCCAGTGGATCTGATGCCATGTTTGGATCCAGGCATCAGAACAGGGGTTTGAACATGGGTAGGGGTTTTTGTAGAACAGGTTTTGTTTATGGGTAAACAGTGTCTCAAGGAAGTATTCCAGAGTGGTTTTCTTTATGCTGGACAATAGGAGCTGGTTCAAGCAGATGCGGGGGGGAGAGGGGGAATTCAAGTGAGACAGAGAGAGTAGGGGGTTTGCGCCTTGGTTCCCCAAGAACATAGAGCTGTCAGGTAACAGGACCATTCTCATGTTAATGCCTAGAATGTAGACCTCAGATGTAAAATAAACTCAGGTTTGTAAAGAAACCTGCAAAAGGCATTGTATACTAAGTATGCCTTTACAAATGGTAGAAGAACAGCTATAGTACAACTACAGTGGGACTCAACTTCAGCACTGGATATGAAACCTCTAAAACATTGGGATAGAGTATATACAAAGCTGAGCCTAATGGCCAAGGCCCACCCCGAGCCAGAACTCTGATTGCAGCTGTTCTGGGTGTTTTGTACTCTGGGCAAACTTTTAATATTAGAAGACTATCATATTGCATTCATCATAGGGGGCAATGGTAAATTAGAAGAGGAGCTAACTTGTTAATTGGCTTGAGATAGGGAAAGCATGTCAGGTATATGGTATGAATGTCCTCAAAGGGAACTCTTTGCACACAAAGAAAATAGTTTTAGCCTCATGGAGAAAGCCAAAATTGACAGCTTTGAACTGTACATTCTCCCTTCAGTCTGCTTATTGATTTTCATTTCAATCAGTGTCTAAGAACACTGCTGATTACGTCATTCTGTCGGTGATTATCAATAAACACATGAACACAAGGATATTGTTATGAAAGAACAAGAAGTAAGTAGGGAATATGCAGCTGTAACCTGACACTAAAGTAAAATGAAATTAATGGTGAGTACAGCCATACAGTTCTGGAATAGCCTTCCAAGGGAAGTAGTGGGGGCAAATGACTTATCTGGCTTTAAGACTAAGCTTGATAAGTATATGGAGGGGATGTTATGATGGGATAGTTTAATTTGAGCAATTGATTTTGGATTATCGGCAGATAAGTCTGCTCAATGGTCTGTGGGAATGCTGGATGGGATGGGAACTGAGTTACTGCAGAGAAATCTTTTTTGGGTGCTGGCTGGTGAGTCTTGCCCACATGCTCAGGGTTTAGCTGATCGCCATATTTGGGGTCGGGAAGGAATTTTCCTCCGGGGCGGATTGGCAGGGGCCACGGAGGTTTTTCGCCTTCCTCTGCAGCATGGGGCCTGGGTCGCTTGCTGGTGGATTCCCTGCAGCTTGAGGTCTTCAAATCTCATTTTTGAGGATTTCAATAACTCAGTCATGGGTTCGGGGTTGTTATAAATGTGTATGGGTAGGGTTTTGTGGCCTGCCTTGTGCGGGAGGTCAGACTAGATGATCATATTGGTCCCTTCTGACCTATGAGTCTATGAGTCTATGAGCCACCACGAAGAGGTGAAATGTATAGCCTCACTTCTGGGTCTTACAATTCTAATCCACCTAAATTCAGATTCAGCTAAGACAAAAAACACTTGGAGATCCAGAGAACTTTGTCGTTCCTCTGATTTTCCCTTTTCTTCCTTCTCTCATGTGACATTGGACTGGGGAAAGCATTTGCCTGCAGTTAGTTAGTGCTTGGGGAACTCATGAAAAAAGTGGATCTTTGGAGGATTTTAATATGAAGTGGATAGAACCCTAGCATGCTGGAATTGGAAGGCCATTTCACATACTGCAAGCAGCATCGGAAGAAGACATGAATCGGAGCAGCAAACAAAGACAGTGAGCTATTTTATATCACTGGTAGACTGGTGAAATCAAACACTCTGGAGGTGTTGGCACGCTGTAACTTTTGCCAGTGGCTTCAGTTCTATTATCCATTGTGTATAAACTCCCAATAACTGTTAACAGGAGCAGTGTGCAAGAGTAGCAAGAAAAGAAAAGAATCCTGGTTTTAAGAATAACCATGTGAAAATCATTTTTAATAATTGCAGTGACAAAAGCATAAGTGTAGAAAGAAATGCAATTATCTGTCTTGATATAACATTATCAACCATTATTTAAAAAAATCTTTTCCCATTAATCTATCACATCTAATGTAGCTCTTTTAATAGTCAAATTGCATTCACTGACTGTACCAGTGCTTTTAAAAATATGGAAAAATTATCTTTACCTTACCATCATCAGATGAGCTCTACTTCACATTGGTTGACAAATTCAAGTTTTAGCAAAAGACTGAACTGCATTGAAATTGCCCTTGCATATGTAGAAACAGTGAAAAAAAATTACTTCTATTCATGAATATTATCATTATTCTTACTTTTATCTTCTTGATGAAAAAATAACCTCTTGCTATTAGTCATGATGTTAATAGTCTTGTTTTTAATCTTCTTGCTGGTGGTGTGTCTTATAGTCTCCCATGAAGATGAACAATAGATCTCTCATGGTTTAATAACACTTCTTTTAATACACTTCCCTGATAATTAAAACTTGTTTGTGTGTGCGCACACATTCAAAAACCCCAAATTAACTCTCATGTTTACCAATAGCATGTTATGGCTTAAGAAGTAGGGGAGAGTCATCCTTTCTCTTCCACGAGCTCACTGTGTGCCACCTTCCCTGCATCCATCCCTCAGTATTATGGGCTTTGTGTGCCCTTTTCCCTTTCCCCCCATGTCAGGATGTCTGTGTGCATCCCCTTCCCTGCATAACAAAGTCCTTTAATCTCTCCCTGCCCCTCCCATTACATACTTCCTCCTATACCAGGGTCCCCCAACCTGCCTCTGCCAGGAATTCTGTAGTTTACCCCATTCAGTCATTCCTCAACCATTATTATTTCTCTTTTTTCTGTCTGGGAATGTCAACATGGTCATCTCCATTGGGGGGATGGACAGAGTTGAGATTGGGTATTGTTATGCTGAAAGGTGCTAATGGGTGCCATTGACCAATTTTTTGATCTACAGACAATTCTAGAGGAGTTTGAAACTGTGGCTCTGTTAAATAGATGGAGAGGCTCCATGTGTCCATATGTATATGTCACAACTGCCTGTGTAAAAATGACCTATAAGACCCTGTCATATATTGTGACATTGTTGCCACTGGCTTACTCACACCCCAGTTGAGTCTAAATGGATTTGTGGATTTGAGGAATATTTATGTACAGGTCATTCATAAGCAAAGTCCATTAACAGTTCACTCGAAGCTTAGAAACAATATTTTAGTTGTGAAGGGTTAATGATGAATGACACATACTATACTATGAATTTAACAATTATAAATGATTTTACTAAAGAAATGCGGTTCTGTTCGTTAAATGTACAAAACTTAAAACTTTTAATTTTTCAGACATACTGTATAAACGGTGAAACTTTTCATTTATCTTTGAGATATCACACACACTGTTCACAGATAAGAAAATAGAGCTTGAGCAGCCGTATGCACTAGCTAGCAACCGCTCTCAAAGAACCAGGAGCTGCTACTCAGAACAGTATTCTGTCTTTCACAGCACCACTTGTTTGTTCCATACAAGAAGATCATTCCAACTATAACAGGTGATGTTTTACTAAACTAAGGGAGACAAAGTGTAAATGTGATTTCAAACTCTTAAAGGGAAAGGACATACATGTAAATTCTATTCATGTGATAAGCTTATTAGGATATTATATTTCAATGTGTATAAATGGTTTCGGGAATATTGAAAAAATTCAACATATATTATACTGAGGTGCATTTTCAGTGACAGAGCAGCCACTGTAATGCAAGTTGTTCCCATTCTAAGGAACCCTCTCTTTAAAATATAAGAGCCCAGGTTCTCAACTGGTGTAAATCAGAATAGCTCTTTTGACTTCAGAGCATCAGGAATTTTCAGTTCAATGGGACTCTTAAATCTCTAAATCTAGTGAGTCAATGTTGTTTTCAAATAAAATAAACAGGGATGCCAACATTTGCAGTGCCTTTGATTATTTTTTTGGTTTTTTGGGTTTTTTTGTTTTTGTTTTGTTTTTTTGAGGAAAGTGAGTAATTCCAGGTTTCTGGAGTCCTTTCAAAACCCAGTATTTTCCTGTGCAATTTTTTTTCCATAAGAAAACTACTGCTCAAAGAAGGCTGTAGCTTAGGTCTCTGATTTTCTCCAAAACTGATTTTGGGGTGACTTCATTCATAATATTAAATAAATAGCTGTTTTCATCCATAACTGGTATCGTGGTGCAAGAGTGAGTTGTACCTATAATCACTCCCCCAGTGTCTCTGTGGGCACTCTTCCCAAGTGACAACCCTCTACCTGAACTTCCTCCTGAGTTGAACTCTGAGGATCTTACTTTACTTTACTTTAGACTGGATCCCCAGGAGTACAACCACCGTACTGCCACAATTACAGGAGAAGCTTAGACTCCTTTTCAGTCCCTCTCAAATGCACCCTTCTAGCTACCTTCAGCTCTCCAGGTGGAACCCCGCTGTTAGACTGCATCCTGGAGTGGGCAGCCCTCCTCCCTGTTTTCAACCATCATAAATCCTCATGCCCAACTGTACTTGACACTTCCAAGTAACTTTCTTTTGGGAGCTTGTGACTAGAGGCTAATTAAAGTGATTCAAAAGAGCTTCTTTCAAAGAGACATAATGTTTAATCACCCATAGGTACATAGCCATCAGAGGAAAAGGTAAACCCCGCGAACTGAAGAACTTGCCTAAACTTTCACCTTCTTTTCCAGATTTTGGTAAATTCCACTTAACTCAGGTACACTACCACTCTGGGATGGAGAGACAGCCTCCTGATGCAGACTTGCTCTGCATCAGTGGCTTTCCTCTGCACCAGCTGCTGACAACTTCCTACCCCTCCTTCCCACTTTCTCCAAGGGCGCTTTTCAATTAGTTAGTGTCCTTTTGATCTCTAGGTGCCCAATATTGACCAAGTAGCTGTGCAACTCCTGCTGGAGTCTGGAAGTTGCCTCTTCCCAACTGATAGTTCTGCTGTTGTCTTTCAAGTGCCTATTCCTTATTTGGGCTGTTAAGGTTGCCTGCCTTCATGTTACTCCAACAGCCCAGTTAATATTAAACGGGTGCAATGCATTCCCACATTCTAATGGCCTGATATAGCAATGCACTGGCTAGCTGAGTAGAGCACATATTCATACACTTCTTATACATTAACCTCCATAACTGAAAGGGCACCACCAAAACCCAGCTGTCATTTGTTAATGACTATGTAGAGACAGCAGAACTGAGGACTCATGGTGGAAGGCTGAGCAGGAACACAGCTAGAAGATCCTGTGCAATGGCTCTCTGGCTCTAAGCTCTAGCCAAGGCAGCATGGCAGGACCTATACTCAGAACACTAGTTCCCCAATCTACTTCCAAACATGACTGCCACAGTGTGAGTCACCTGAAGGAGGTAGGTACATTTTCCCTAAGCCCTCATATCCACCATGAGACCCCCATTCTTCTCACACAGACATGCTTAGATGTGCCAGAGGCAGCAGCATCCACTGAAGCTGTCCAGTGCTCATACCAGTCTTCTTTGCTCTTCTCCCACCCTCATTTATTTTATTTGTTATCCAAATAAGACATTTTTTCTTTGATTCACCAGAAGGATGTCTTGGCCTATTTTTCCCGCATCTGTTTTTTTGGTTGCCGAGGAGAATGAGTATTATTCTTGCATTGCTCATGTTTTATTTTCTCTGGAAGCAGCAGTCCTTTGTGTATTCTTTATAGGAAAGCCATAAAACAGAGGCACCACTACATCAGTCGGTAGCTCCACTGAAGAAAACAAAAACACTAAGCACCACAATACTGTCATCACATGCTATTTCCCATGCTCGGGATGCTGAAGCTTATACAGAAATAGTGAGCTAGGTATCCATCATTATAGCATAATAGCAGTTAATGACAAGCAAATGGAATACTAGCGGACAAATAGAACAGACTTATTCAGTAATTATTGGACTCCAAAACAAACAAAAGCCCCATCTATGGTATCTAGATTGCACACCTACCATTCCAGACGGCTGTGTAAAACAGGAATCTGGCACAATTCCTATCAAAGTCAATAGGGGTTTTTCCACTGACTTTAATGGGACCCCAAATGAGCGCAAAGGGCCATCCTGAGTGTCAGCCATTTGAAATATATACCCAGGAATGGTTTCCAGAGACAGTAATACAGTAGATGACAATTCAGTTATTTGGTGTATTTATACAGAGGTTTTACAAATGCCTATTACTCTGTAGCATGTTTCCTAATCATATTAATATTTACATTTGGCAAATGCTGAAAACCTTTGGTTCAGTAAATATGAGTGCTTTTCAAGGATTGCTTTACTAACCTAATACTCTGATTTCTTAATCACCAAGAAAGCGTTTTTGGAATCAGATCAGTCCTTTGCTTTAATTAGGAAGTGGCTTTGTTTTGGAGATTTAAAAAGAAAAAAAAAACCAAAACCCACGTTGTATTTACAGCTTCATTGCCTGAACGTAAGTTTTCATATAAAGAGATAGATTGTGATTTGCATACCTAGCAGATAGTTTGTTAATTCCATGGCCTATAAAATTAGGACATTATAGTCTCCACATTGCTTTTCTAAAATTACTTTCAGTGATCATTTAGCTAGCGACTTCAGGATAGTTGCATATAGTAGTATAGTGTCTTCCATCCATCCTTGTATCATTTGGTAACAGTATTATCCAGATCACGTGGTATTTATTTCCACAGAATCCTGAAAAAAATGGATTGACACAAGATTGACATGGAAAAAACTAGGGAGGTTTCTTCCATTGCTACCTGTGGCAATAATTTTGAGATTTCACAGTGAGCCATTATTTATTCCATTGCAGTTTCATTGCATGGTTGAGGCTGAGCAACTCCCATGTTCATTTAATAGCATGCTGTAAGTAAGCATTTGTCTTTGCTGTCTTGTTTCCAGGAAATCTCTTCCCCTTCCCCTCAGAATTTTGTTAACATTCTTCATCTAACTGGCACCTGAAACTCTGCTCATTGGCAGGCCCATTAAAAAGGTCAAATCTGTAATGTTTCCTCTCATATTTACTTTGCTGATTGAGTGATCTCGCACTTTACACTTTATCAGAATAAAACACTCTGTAGCACTTACAGCCAGGACCTTGCTAACTTAAACGGCCTCTAATCTAACAGTGGAATGCTCTTTTTGTAAATGTCATGTAACAAAATTTATTTAAACCAACATACTCTAGCACAAGGCAATGAATGAGCTCACAGTTATAACAAACTGGTCAGCAATCTGACAACTTGTTTTGGCCAGAAAATACCTATTTGTCAAAACAAAAGATTCAAAGTTGTCAAAATATCCCATTTTGACATTTTCTAAATGAAAAATGTTCCATTTTTAATTTGAAATGACTTTGTTTAAAAATTTAAATTTACTTTATAGTACAAAACAAAAAATATTTTAAAAAAGGAAAACAGAAAATTGTAATAGGCCTGGTCAGTATCTGAAAACAAACAAACTCTTAAAAAATAAAGACATGGATTTTCCATTAACATCCAGAGTTGACGGGATTAAAAAGAATATTATATATATTCATTCATGGTAACTATTATATATATATTCATTCATTCATGGTAACTGTATCTGCTACAATGTTTACACTCATCTCAATAAAAATATAATAACGAGAAGATATTTTACTTTCTCTTTTAGGTAACCCAAGCAGAGGATCCAAGTTAAGAACTCAGATTTAGCTAAAACAACTGTGTGTTCTTTTACTTCCATTCTAGATGCATAATAGCTATTTGACTAAGTTTAGTTGGATAAAATTATTTTTAAACAATGCATTGAACAATTTCTCTGAGCTTTCATTTCTACAGGACTCTCAATGCATAATTATTATTGCTTTTTGATTTTTCTGTGTAATAGCAATAGTTAGTCAGTGGCCCCATTCAGCACAATTACTGTTGTGCTCTTTAACTGTTTATCTTTCAAGTACTTCACATTCTCTTGTGACCAAACTTTGTTTGGTCACAAACAGAATCTAATCTGTTTAGGAAAGTTCCCACAACTTCATTGAGGTGGCTCCCATCAGCCATAGTTATTCTGATGCAAATTCAGAATAACTTGATAGAATAACTTGATTGACTTCAGTGGAGTTAGTCTGGTTATACACCAATTTAAATGAGAGGAGAATTTGAATGCTTATATACTAGAGAGGCCGAGTCCTCATTTTACACCTACTCCTTGTATTACTGTTGACCCACCAGATAGGCCAAGCCTGTGGTTCAGTGGAAGAGCAATGTGCAACTACAATAATTCAGGCAATTGGATTAGAGAAAAGCTTGGGCTCCCACATGTACTTGTAGATGCAAGACAGCAGCACTGAGTGCAGTGAAAAGCACTGGGCCTGAGGCTGATCTCACATTGGTTTTACAGTACTGTAATTTCATCAGCTTCAGTGGAGTTTGTCCTGCTTTCCACTAGGATAAATGAGGCAAAAATTCAGCCCCTTATCTCCTAAAGTGTTATCTCATGTGTGGAATGACAGAAATCTATGGTAATATAAGGGAATGAGTGGGGAAAATGGATAATCTGAAGAATGAAGAGAGAACATCATATTAGAATTGGAAGAGCCATGTCAATCAAGAAACACAAAGGTTTTATCTGGCGTGTGAGTGGGTGAGAGGTGCTTATTCTATTACTTAGGGAGTTCTCATCTTTTACACATATACATCTATTATATTTGCAGGAGAGTAACAACCATTCAAAGAAATTTTAACTGTCCTATTATTTATTTGTATTATTATACATTGCAAGCATCACTATATATATAAAGACAGACTGTGTTATTTATAATGGTCTTGAGTAGAGGATAGTGCAGAACTTCTAGGGAGAACAGCCATCAGACAATGTGAGCTGTCTATTTTCATCATTGGCCTGCTGGTGGTTGAGGTGGTTGGGGGAGGGAGATAAAAAACATGGCAATGTCTTTTCTTTTCCCTCCTGGCACTTTTGGAGAAGCTAGCATCCTTTGGCTTCAATAGTGGCTGATGCAGGGTGAGTTCCTGCAGGAAATGGCCATCATTTAGCCATAATATTAAAAGCATCTAAAGCGAAATGTCTGAATTCAACATTTATGGTGAAGTTTCTTTTTTCACCCCAAAGGTGTTGTTTCACATTTTTTTTTTCTTTTTTTTCAGAGTTTTAGGTTTTTGAAATGAATGAGTGGATGAAAAGAATGAGAGACCTTAATGCTAGTTTAGCCACACACAGAAATGATAGCTGCATGTTTTCTCTCCACCTGTGGATTATTAGGAAATGCCAGCAAATATTGTTATGCTGGACTGCTGAGAATTGCTTCCCATGAAGTAACTATCGATGGTTGACTCTCATCTCTGGAAACAAGGCCCTGCAGGCAGGAAAATAGATCTTTCTTAGTTTTGTTACATTCATGCTGCTAGACTCCCATTAAAAATCCAATATGAGCTACAGTCAAGAATACTTTGTTCAGCTTGTTAAAGGGGAGACTCAAATTGCACAATGGTAATATGCTCTCTGTTAATATTACTTTGTTTTGTAGAAGTTGGGAGATTTCAAGCAGTTGTTTCCTCCTGAGTGTTTGCCAATCCCCTAATGCGCTCGTTGTAATAAATGGAAAACTGCAGTTAGGTGGTTATCTCTAAGCGTGAATCACTCTATAGGGCATCTGTGAAAGTGGACAACTGCTCCTTTTCTCATGGTTGCTCTAAATCTGGGACGTACAGTAAAATCCAGCTGCTCCTACTGGGTAAAGTTGTGGGATTGAAGCCCATGAATTATGCAGCCAGTGTAGGTCACGAGGGCTTGAAGGGGGAGTCTGTCCCAGGATGTTTTCTTATTCTTGGGATTATTGTGGTGAGTGTTCTCAATATTTTACTGCTTGAACTTTTTCTTTATAATGCTGTACTTGTTCAGTTTCACCTCTATGTTTTTAGGCTTCCTGGAGGTTAGAAATTACACTTTTTGAAATGACTGATAGTATAGTTTATAGGGCAGAACTTTAAAGACTGATCTTTTGTGTTAATACACAGACTTTTCAGGGGGAAAAAAAAACCTAATCCACAAAGTGAGTGATATAGGCACACCTGAGATGCCCATAAAATTAGCAAATTACAATGTATTATATGATGTTGCATGCTTTACCAACCCAAGTTGCCTGGTATATATTGTTTCCATAGATAATACAGACAACTAGAAATGATAACTCATAGGAAAGTTTGGGAATATGCGTGTGATTTCCCTGTATCATGTGTCAACACTAACTATTGTACAATGTATGTAGGTCCATGGGGAAGATGTAGAATTAAAATGTGATTTGCATTAGAAAAGTTTGGAGTCAGACAATGGGACCAGATACTCAATCTCACTTGCTACTAGAGCTGGCAGAGTTGTTTTCAACCCTTTTTACTATTTAGTAAATGTAAATGATTAATTAAATTGAAAAAGACTTTTTTGATTCACCAACTGTTTTTTTTTAAATTTTTCAAATTTGGTTTAACTTGAATAGATTTGTTTATTTAATGCTCTTCAGAAATTCCAGTGAACCAAAAAACAAAATATCCACTAAGCTCTTCTTGCTTCCTCCTTCATATAATCGAGATGGGAAAACATGCCTTGCTATGACAGACTGAAGAAACTCGACCTTTATAGTTTAACAAAGAGAAGGATAAGGGGTGACTTGATTACACTGTAAAAGTACCTACATTGGGAACAAATATTTGATAATGGACTCTTTAATCTAGGACTCTTTAATCTAGGAGACCAAGTATAATAAGGTCCAATGCTTGGAAGTTCAAACTAGACAAATTCAGACTGGAATAAGGTATACATTTTTGATAGTGAGGGTAATTAATCATTGGTAAAACTTACAAAAAGTAATGGTGGATTGTCTATCACTAGCAATTTTTAAATCAAGATGAGACATTTTTCCAAAAGATCTAGTTCAAACAGGAATTTTGGGGAAGTTCTATGGTCTGGGCTATGCAGGAGATCAGACTAAATGGCCACAGTGGTCCCTTCTGGCCTTAGAATTGACAAATCTATTTAATGGGAACTCAAGATTTACCTTAGCATATCATATCCCTTTTGTTTTCAGTTGTGTACAATTGTCATTTTAGCAGTAAACACCCAGACACATTACAGTTTACTGGGCAGACAGAAATATGATCTTTTCTCTTTTCTAAAAGAACTGCTTCTCAGACAATTGAAACATACAGTATATGCATTGTAATAAACAATACATCTGCTGGTGAAATTGTTACGTAAAATTTCTGTAGGGCTATGTACTATCTGAACATTCCAATACATCACATCTACTGTTAATCTGGATATCCTGGGCAGTAGTCAATCCTCAATTATTCAAAGGATAGAAAAAACTATTCTTCCCATAATGCCCCAAGCCGCTAGCGTGGTGATCCATGTATGTGGGGAAAAAATCCTTTCTGGCTCCCTCAACACAAGCAACATACACCCAAAATTTGAAATACAATTTCCAGACTAAATAAATGTATGGTAGATTTTGCAATATCTAATAATTCTACTGTCTATCTGCAAAATACTTCTACTAAGCTAATATTATTCATCTGCCTCTGATTATAGTAATGCTTTACTCAAGTCCCTTTATTGGCTTTCCATTATGCTCCACATCATGTTTAAACTCCTTTGCCTCATCCTGACCTTGTGTTCTCTGATGCCCCCTATATGTGTAAACACTTCTCCCCTTTGTACTCCCAATGAACTCCATCTCACCTCTCCCATCATATTCTTTTCCTAAGTTCATCCCTTCATTTCCTCCTTCCCCAAACTGCCCTCTCCACACTAGGAATGGCATCCCCACCCTGATGTAACAAGTCTTTACACTCTCCTCCTTTCAATCTCGCCTGAAAACACAGTTCTTCTGCAAGGCCAGTCAGTGTTAATTGCCAAATAGATAAAATTAATTTAAAAAAATATGAACAGGAAAGGTAGGAAGGTTGGCAGAGGATTGTAAACCATTAAATGTTTGTCATTGCAGATCTGTAAACTCCTTGGGGTGGGATTTCCATCATCCTCTATGATATTTACAGTACTCACCTCAGCCTCTAATTTGGTGTGAGTTTTACAGGCATAATTGTACATGTTCAGTCAAGGGCATAAATAGAAGCAATTAATTGCACTTGAAAATGAGAAGTGATTTATCTAAATTCTGTTCTTTGTTCCTGAAGTATAATCTGCCCACAAAGGTGCTCCCTCAGTTGATTGTTGGCATAAAATAGCGATTACATTAGCAACCATTTTGGACAGTTTGACCTTTAGTGTGAAAGTTAGCATTAAGGAAAAGAACATGACATTCATGTAGGGCCAGGTTCTGTGTCCTTACTGTAACCTTTTGCAGCAGAAAGGAGCCAGAATCTGGCTGTAGGTGCAAGATGAGAATTCCTCCAATAAAGGGAAATAGTCAGCTAGTGAAAAACGGACATAACTGGCTCCTATGCCATTAGCTCTTCCCTAACTTTGAAGTGGGGCACAAGGCAAAAGTAGGGAAGAATAGAATTCCATATACCAACTCACAGCTGGTATATGGTCCTTTAGGGTGTCATAAATTAGAGTACCCCTAGATTGCTCCTATCTACCTCAGCTTGAGAACTAGGGAGAGGTAACTGGCCCCCTGATGACATCTTCCTGGTCTCCTGAATCAACTGAATAGAAAAATTCTGTCCCAACTGTGTATAGGAAAGAAAAGATCCAAAAGGACAATTAAATTGTGCTAAAATTATAAAACAAGTGTGCCCAAATTTAGATTCCTAAATTAAAATGTAGGCAAGTAAATAACTGGCCTGATTATCAGAGGTGCTGAAATGCTGGTGATCAGTGTCTGTGAAAATCAGGCTACTTTTTTAGAGGTCTAACTGTACGCACTGAAAATTGAAAATGATGGTTGTAGTTGTGGGTTTTTTCCCTATCTGCTGCAAGGATGCATTTAAATCTGTATATGCAAATAAGAAGGAATTAGATTACATTGTTATGGATTAGATTACATTTCTTTGAAACTGGGCCAAGGAGTATACCCTTCCGTTAAGATAATTGTAGAAGCTAACAAGCTCTTTTATATAGCTGAAAATAGTAATGGCCTCTACCTTAAACACAGACATGTTACCATTCAAAGCAAAGACACATGTGGGTAGAAGGGTTTTGCTGGCTATTGTTTTCTGAAGATTTATGTGCCTGAAAGAAAAACATCAGCAAGCCAGAATTTTTACCCAGGTTCTTTGAATATTCACTGGATGCTGAATAAGTACATAATAACTAATGTGCGGTGTAGTATGTTAATGTTTTATTGTAACTTTGCCTGTATAAAAAGTTTTTTTTTAAAAGATCAGACAAGCTGATGAAGAAGTCAGAAAGGACGCACCATCCATAGTTACAGAATCACTGAGAAAGAGCTAAGAGAGGGAGCTTTTGAGCTGAATGCTGGCTAGAAAGATGCTTAGAGCTGTGAGTAAGAAAACTATGTTTGATTTCTCCAGTGTTCAGGGAAACTTTGTATATTCTTTGCAAAAAAAAAAAAAAGAATGCATCAAAGTTACCTGATTTTATCCTCAATGTCTCCTTCTAACAGAAACTTTAGCCCTGAACTTTAGCTAACTACTCACATCACGAAGGGGTACCAATTTGATTTGTCATACAGAATATGTTGCTTCTATTATGATTTGGAAATAGGTTCAGAACTTGTTTTGGCATCTGCAAATGCTGTCACAGTAAAACATGTCATTTGGCTTTGCTCAAACAATAGATGTCATCAGGATCTGTTTTTTCTTAAAATTCTTGCCTTTTAGGGCTTCCCACAGATAGAAAGCTAATAAAACTGACTGAATACACAACATTGAATTTGCTCTGAAGATAGGCTCCAGAAGTTGTTAGAGAGAAAGAGAGGATATTTCTAACTTTTGTGACACTATCCTTTAGTTCTATATCTTCCACCCTCCTTTAAATTGATAGATTAGGGTTTGCTTAAAAACCCTATTCCCCCTATTACATAGCATGTAGATTTATCACTTTTTGGGGAACCAAATGCATGAGAGTTTCTACAGATTCGTGAATATGAGGATGGCACTTAGTTACCAGAACTATGTAATAATATTCTCACCACTGGCAAAACCAGTGAACAATATAGAACCATAGAATTGTAGAAATGTAGAGCTGGAAGGGATTTCAAGCAGGGCCCGCTGTTCTGAGGCTATAGATTTCATGAGTTTCCATAAAAGCAACATTTTTTTTTTTTGGTTTTGCTTCTAATTTGGGAGTGAGGGAGAAGGAAGATTTTTCCCATTAGAAACTGATCGTGCTACTCAGCTGTGTATTTGCAGTTGTATTTCTGATTTACATTTTTGTAGATTACCTCTGTGTGTAAATCAGGCATGTCCAAAGTCCGGCCCGGAGGCCAATTGCGTCCCGTGTTCAAATTTCCACCGGCCCGCAGCCTCTGTCATAAAATCAATAATATGTGGCCCGCCAGCACTGTTGACCACAGTATAAAATACACACGTAAAAAAAAGCTATTTTATATTTCACCAGAAGATGGCAGTAGACCTGTGGCCGCACTCTCGCCGCGTGACCCTTGTGTGATCCTTTCCAGCCCATTTCTAAAATGGCGACTGTAACTAAAAAAAGGAAAGTTGACAACGAAGGCCGCCGCTTCCAGGACAAGTGGAAATTGGAGTATTTTTTCACTGAAATATGAAACAACTGTGTCTGCCTAATTTGCCAAGAGACTGTGGCTGTTTTCAAGGAATTCAATATCAAGAGGCACTACCAGACGAAACACGCTAACTATGACAAGCTAACTGGGAACAAACGCAGTGAAAAATTGAAGCAACTGGAAGCTGTTTTAATGGCACTGCAGTGCTTTTTCACAAGAGCCCATGAGTCAAATGAAAATGTCACAAAGGCGAGTTACGAGGTGGCAACGCTGATTGCCAAGCACTGCAAACCTTTTACTGAGCGTGAATTTATTAAAGACTGCGTGATGAAAATGGTGGAGAAAATTTGTCCTGAGAAGAAGCAAGAGTTTGCCAATGTTTGCCTGGCTCGTAACACTGTGGTATGGAGAATTGAAGACGTTTCATCTGATATTAAGAGACAGTTAGAGGCAAAAGGAGTGGAGTTTGACTTTTTTTCGTTAGCCTGCGACGAAAGCATGGATGCATCTGACACCGCTCAGTTACTGATTTTTTTGAGAGGAGTGGACAATGAAATGAACGTGAGTGAAGAGCTACTTGACCTCCAGAGCCTTAAGGACCAAACAAGAGGAACAGATTTAATTGTTTCTGTTTGTTCCACCGTAGATGACATGAAACTACCGTGGAATAAAGTCACTGGGATTATTACGGATGGCGCACCTGCCATGGCTGGCGAGCGAAGTGGATTATCAACCCTAGTCTGTAACAAAGTCAGCGAAGAAGGAGGCAAAGCTATAAAACTCCACTGTATTATTCACCAACAAGTTCTCTGTGTCAAACATCTCAAATATGATCATGTTATGAAACCGGTGATAAAGGCTATTAATTATATTCGCTCCAAAGCCCTGTGCCACCGCCAGTTTCAACAGTTTCTATTCGACATCCAGGCTGAATACGGAGATGTTGTGTATCACAACGACATAAGATGGCTCAGTTGGGGGTCTGCACTGCAGTGCTTCTACTCTCTTAGGGAGGAAATCGGACAATTCTTGGCAAAAAAGGGACAATTGATGCCAGAACTATCTGATCCTGTTTGGCTGGCTGATTTTGGATTTTTAGTTGACATAACACGACATCTGAACGTGCTGAACACGAGCCTTCAGGGCCAAAATGCAGTGGTAAGCCAA
>ML675624.1:21551399-21637112 GCA_007922155.1 Mesoclemmys tuberculata | reverse complement strand
CCCTTCTGACCTATGAGTCTATGAGTCTATGAGTCTATGAGATATTTGTTCCAAAGTAACTTTGTGTGTGCTGGTGCTAGAATGCAAACTTACAACGTTAAAATGTAAATCTAATCCCTCAAATCTTTTTTACTTTCCAGGTACATAGTCTTATAGCCTTAAAGCTTCACCTTTGTTTGAAGAAAAGAACTATTGTATTTATTAGAAATATAATGTTATTCAGTAGAAGTGACCCTATAAGACAGGTGGAATTTTCAAAGGTCTACAATCATAAGAAAATTGGAAAATACAATTATCCCATATTCTATTACTGGTTGATGTGGATTTTCTTCCCAGTACTACAGTGTTAGCAGCTACTACATCTTAAGGAAAAAATACCTTCAGGCTTGGGAGAAAGAAATCACAGAGAGAGTTGGATAATTGACAAGTGGGAAATCTGTTGTGTAGAAACTGCCAAAGAGTTCTAAAAGCCTTCAGGAACTTTTGAATGTCAGACAGAATGAACAAGGCAGCATGTTCAAATGATGAAATGTTCTGGAGGTGCCTGTGGCAATGACAACCTGCAAATCTGTCCCTCAGATTATTCCTATGTCTTGAAGGAAAAAATGTATTAGACTGACATTTGTAACAGCCTCTCCTTCTTGCTTGCAATCATATATTTAGTCCCATCTTCTTAGCACTCTACTTTGTCTCCCTGTTCCTAATTTCCATCTTTCTCCATCTGCCTTCAGATGGGTTTCTCTTAAACTAGCTGTAGCCCTGAGAGTTCTAATGAGACAGTGGAAAGTGCCACATGCCTGATGAATGATTGGCCAAGCTGGCATTAATGAAAATAATACTGACAGCAGCAAGAGAAGAGTGCATGATGACATTTGGAGCTTTATGATAGGCTCAATAAGATTCTTTCCATTTTCATTCAAGCAGAACTTCTGACCTAGACAGTTTGTGTTTTAAGTATTTTATTACGTTGGGGTCAAATCTTAAGGTTGGTGTATGCAGCAGTCTGGAGCATGAGAATCCGAGGATACCATAAAAACTGGCTGCAATATTTTTGGGGCAAGATTCTCCTGTCAGGCCGAATGCATAACAGGGGCAGGACACACCTAACTGCTGTGCAGTCAGGAGCTGTGAAACTGCTTGTGGGGTGAGATGCATTTATATGTACACAATGCAACCAGAGAAACCCTATGTTTGAGAAGGTCACAACTTTTGGATTCTCACTATTTTGACTCTTTTTTTGGTGAGAAATTTTGCCGTTTACTGGTTGAGCGAGTGGACAACATTTTAAACCTTTTTCCCCCTGCATTTTTTGACTCACACAAGCCTGCATGTGCCCAAAGTCTCCTGCCCCTCCACCCTGGCTTAAGTCATAGGAATTACTGTAGCCCTAGGACTGCAGCACTTTATTTGATTTAAATATTGCACAATTAACTATGCAACAGACAGAAAGAATCACAGAACCAGATGGAAATCATTCAGATAAACAATAGGGAAGTGGGAACCAAAAGATCAAACAATAAAGAAGTGTAAATTTTACTACTATAACTACTGACAATTGATTCCTTGGCAGAGAGAATGCTATCAAACAAAGTTTCTTTAAACATCTTAAGATCTGTTTCTTTATCTGGTGGTACTATTAAGGATAGGAATGCCATCTTAACAGCCTGATATTACATTGTTTGATGTAATTTATCGAGGATGTGACCACATACTTCTTAGTTTTTGGCTGCTTCTGTTCTAATATGGCTGCTGCTACTTAGCCAAAGAATAAGGCCTCAGACCTTACAGCTAGCTGGGAAGGGAAGCAGACTTAGCTAGCTGGCTGGGCCAAGGAACTGCTTGAGACACTGCTATGTATCAGAGCCTCTTTGCTTTTTGCTGGGTAATTCTCATGCAGGTGGTGCCTTGCCGAAAAGGCCTTTTGTGTTATGTACCTGATGATATGTTGGTTGTGATCCTGTCATGCCAGGCTAATGGGCTTGAATAGATAATCCTCTGGGATCCAGGTCTAGAAATGTAAATGCTATGTATGGGTTTTTTTTTAAAAGTGACTATGTAATACTGGCACTTACTCAATAGATCTGTTCATTTTGTGTATTCAGGCTCATTTATATGGGTCCCATTACCTGAAGATCTAAGCACCTCCCAAGAATTTTTTTGAAAAATAGAAATTGCTCTCCTCATTTCCATATTTGAAGAGAACTATCTTGTTGGTTTTATTGTATGTGTTAGTATTTGCGAATAACTTACTGAGGGGAAGTGAAAAAGATGAGTCGTGATTTTTAGTGAGGTTAGTGTTCCACTTCTTAATTTATGACTACCCTTCTGAACATATGTGGGAGCACAGTGTTTCAGAGGGTGAGGTGATCCCCCACATAGCTAGTGACAATCCTGTGGAGAACTTTGAATCTTAGGATTGAGACAGTAGACAGGACTACGTATCCATCGGTGTGCTGTGTTTGTCCACCAGTGTTGCAAAGAGAGATTGCTATGGTTTGCAGAAGCTGGAGATTTTCAAGGCATGTGGTCTCATTCTTAGATATAAGAAGTTGCAATAATAAAGCCTGAGATACATGGAACCTTTGGGCCAGAATTGTTAAATCGGATAGAGCATTGGCTTCTTGCCAGTTATGGGTGGATGGCTATTTGGGCAGCACAGCCCTGAGACAATATTTTTTCTGTATGCATTCCCCTTCACACTATTATCATCTCAGTCTTGACTGGGTTGAAGTTGCCCCTTGTCTAGATTCTGATTTTGGTTAGGGATTTGTAAAGTTGGGAATTGGTCCTGATTACATTTTTGAAAAAGCATTTGGTGTTACCTACTGGCACTTCAGACTGTGATATCTCACCAGATCTCCCAACAGCCTTCTACGGAGAAAGAATAAGATGATGTAGAGGTCTGCGCCTTATGTGGAGAATGTATTTTGCATGAATATGATCTGCACCTCAGTTTATCTGCTTGATATGATTCTGTCTGACTACAGCGTTAAATCAAAGCAGTTCTTCGGAATAGTAATCTGGAAGCAAAGCAATGGTCAGATACACCTGCAGTAAACAACTTTAAGGGCATTAAGATTACAGTGGCTAGCCTACTATTGGAAAAATGTGGTTTCCTGGTGCCACCTGTTTCCTGGAGGCCAGAATCTAGGCTCAAAAAGGCCCACGAACAGTTAAGCACCTCACCCTGGAAAAGCAGAGTGGGGGTGAGTGGGCAGCAGTTAGCTGGGCAAAACACAGAGAGACAAAGAGTGCTCCAGGGCTGTCATGTCTGTGTCTTCTAGCTAGCAATGGATGTAGCTGGGCTAAATGGAGTTTACTGAAACTGGCAAAGAAAGGATAAAGTTTAGTGAGACCAGATGTGTGCAGACTTCTGCTGTTTTAACTCATTTCTCTGAATGATATGTACCTTTGGGTGAACAAAAAATAGTTTTGTTTTGAAGGGCCTGTTTTGAGTCACTTTAGTCAGCTTCTGGTCACAGGGTCACGAAGGAAAGTTCTAGGATATGTCAAATACAGTTAGGCCTATTGATTGTTCTGAGTGGTAAATGGGGACTTCAGGCCACAGACTTAGTGAAAGACTGCATAGTTCTAGCCAGAAAGGCATGAAGGTAGCAAAAAATCCATAGGTGAGGGTCCTAGAGGTGCAGAAACAATTGCTTATGAGTAACCTGTGATTCAGAGTTAGAAGGATCTCAGTCATTTTAGTGTATTGCAATGCACCCTCTTGGGGTTGGAATAAGGCATCATTCATGAATCAAATGATGCACAGAGACCCAGCAGGATGAGTATGTTAGTTCCTTTGCTTATGACTCGGAGGTGATCATCCACTGGTGATGCAAGTGCTGTCTCTGTATCCTGCTCTGGCCTTAAGTCTGAGAGGCCTCAGGCTATTGGTATTTAATGGGTGCTGTTGGGAACTGTGTGTTTTTTCTAGCTTCTTGATTCTTTTGCTTAGAAAATGGAGATTCAGTATTGGATAATAATTAATTCAGCTCATGCATCATTAGCACGATTTTTAACCCTAATCTAACCCTCATCTTTACCTTGAGTTGTACGTAAAAGGAATATGTCAATTGCACTTTACTGACACCAAGAACACATCTTTTTGGAGTTAGCATTGCTTGCAGTTTTCACATTCTTCTGACTTATGCCAGCTTGATGAATCAGGATGTTTCTGGCCAGCTACCACTTTTTATTTTATTTCTGGGCTTCCTGATGATTGCCCGGCTGCTGCTCTGCAGCTATTGTGTGTTGTCCTAGGCATTACTGGCTAAGCAGAAGGAGATTCAAAAACAAACACAGCTGTAGTCCCTCCTATGAGCCCAGCATAAAAATAAACAATGTCCCTCATGAACCACCACAGACTCCCATTAAGAGGGGCTCTCCCTGTGGGGATGCCTGCTGAGCCCCCAACTTCTGATAATTCCCCATCTTTCGCTGTCTGAAACCCCTGGATGGGAGCTCCTTTGCCACCCTCACAATACAGAAACACCAAGCATTTCCGCCTTTCTGGGAGAGAACACTAGGAAGAGGCAGCAGGAACGTTATGCACAGCCAGGAGCCAGATAAGCAACATCTCAACTAGAGGGAACCAGCAAGCCTATCAATCCCAGGGGGACACCCAAACTGAGCCCAAAAGGATGTCCAAGCCTCACAGAGGACAAGCCAAGTCCCACAGAGGGTAAGTCAAGCCCAGCAGATCTCAGAGAAGGATTATAGGTCCACCATGGGCAAGTCAGGATGAGCAAGGTTGAAAGCACAAGTGTCTACCTCATTTTGGTGTCTATCTCAACTGAGTGGATCTTAAGAGAAGGTCAATGCTTTCCCACCTCAAGCCCCATCCATTTCTAGCCTTGAGTACATGATTAGAAAGAACTCAGCTTGACTTTCAAATCCCTGAGTGAGTTTGCAGAGTTGACTGTTAAGGAACAAAAATCTTCATACTTCTAGACTGATCAAATTTGAAACAGAATTGTGTTGAGATAATAAACATGGAGCCCCACAAAGACACTCTTATAGTTGCATTTCTGAGGATAATATCATTTTAATAAGATATATAGACAAATTGGCTTCTTCAAGAACTTGCTGAGACAAGAACTTTTTTCCTATTTCCAACGGTCTTGGATTTGGCAAGGTATTATTGACTTCTCGTAGTTTTGTTCTCAAGCTGGAAGGTGTTTTTTTTTTCTTTTTGCCCCCCTTAAATGATATATAAAACCCTTCCTGAATCTCCTGCCTTCTGTCATGACTGAGGAAAGAAAGAGAGCTGAGTTCCTTTTCATTGTGCTCCTTTCCTCAAGAGTCTGAATAGGCAGTATTGAAATATGTTCTATTGAAAACACTTAGGCTTTCTCATTGGGAGCACTCTCCTTTCCAGAATATTGATATTCTTCTTTTTGTGAGAGCAGGCTGCAGCATTTCTCATTTCTAAAGAATGTATTTCAATTTCACAGATGGAATGCATAATTCCAAAAGACTTCTTGTAGCATTGTTCAATACATATTACACTCTTTTTTAAAAAGTTCTGATTAAGAGGCACATCTTTAACTGCAGGGGTAGCCAAACGGACAGTTAAGAAACTGCTTTTTAAATTGCATGAACACAGAAAGCCAACTACGAAAATGAATTGTGGAACCTTTAAATACTAATATATTTTATGCAGGACTGCAATTCAGCACTTCTATAAGAAAGAAACAACTGTGCCTTGGATGATATAATCATTTATGAGGCAAACAATGTTTGCCAACATAGTCTCATTAAAATGTTTGAAATTCATTCAGTATGATAATGTTGACAAACACCCATCCAGTGTTTCAAGTCACTTATAACTTCTCATACATATCTTAAAGTAGTTTACAAAAGAGCACGTAACAGAGGTGACAAAAAGAAAATGTCAATGACATATAGTGAACATAGGAAGAGTATGCAGACAGGTCCAGGATTTTGCTATATGAGAAGACATTTTAACAAAATTAAATTGCAAAATCTTTGCCTCAGATTTAAAGCATGAAAAAAGATGACAGACCTAATATTGTTGAGCCAACTGTTGTAAAGAATAAATCCTTGTCCTGGCAATTTTTAAATGGTAGGTTACTAGTTCTAGATGAATGGGGATATTTCTACACTGCACTTAAAAAAAACCCTAGCTGGCCCATACCAGCTGACTGGGCTCAGGATAAGGGGCTGTTTAACTGTGATATAGACATACAGGCTCAAGTGGGGGACTGGGCTCCATGACCCTGTGAGGTGGGAGGATCCCAGAGCTTGGGCTACAGCCTGAACATCGATAGTGCAGTTAAACAATCCCTTAGCCTGAGTTCTGTGAGCTCAAGTCAACTGCAGCTGGCCTGTGCAAACTATCTAATTGCAGTGTAGACATACCGTGGATATTTTCTTAACATGGGGGCATACTGATATGGAGGAAAAGCAGTTAAAGTTAGGACAGAAACTTTATCTAGCCAGATAAGGTTTTTAGATGCAGTTAATTGTTTCAATGGTAACAAGTGTGATTAACAATGCCAGGTGGCTATGCTCTGTGACAGAGTTGCCAATTTATACCTGACAGGCACTTTCAAGACCAGATAAAACCAATACAGTGACAATGCTGGAATTCCAAATTAAAAGGATTTGCAATGGATTAATTGGTAGAGAGCACAGAAACTGAGGCATAGATGATTCTCACTAAATAACATACTTTATTAACTATATTACCTTTCACTCTGAAGGCACCCAAATGACATTATTTTGAGAACCATTTCCCCCACCACTGAAATGCTGCCAGCTTTGGTGTGAAACACAGCAGGCCAAGAGAAGTGGGGGGAAATGAAACATCCCTCTGTTAAAACAATTATTTCTCTTTAAAAGTGAAGAATTTTTCTTCAGACTTAGTCATGGTTTTTTATGACAAATTTGATGCAGGAGAGAATTGTTAGTGTATATTTAACACACTTTTGTCAGCCACGTGGGAACTCAATAATTTTGATCTATGTAAAGAAACATGTTGTAATCAAACTATAGAGTCTATTATACAGAAGATTGTTGTAAAATGTGATTTATATGTAAATGCCATTAGCTTGATTTTTTGCAATTTTCGGAATGTCTATTTAGTTTTCACAAATAAATTTATGAAGTAATTATAACTGGATTGTAGCCACTAAGCATGTTTCATACTAATAGCATTACATAATGATGTTGAATTATTTTAATGAGCAAGGCACATGTGCTTGTATGTATGAATAGAATTTGGAATTTAGCATGGGAATTCACTCCCTTAGGGGATCAGAAGTCCCTTACAATGAAAAGAGGATCCTTCATTTAGTCCTGTCTCCAACTAATCACCTTTGAAGCCTTGTTTTGCAACACTATCCATCTAATTGAGATGGGTCTCCAATTGCAGCCAGTCTCTCCTACCCTGTGAGAAAGCTCACTTTTAAGTTACTTGAGGCAAGAGATAGTCTCTCTCCCAATGAAGTTAAGTGAGCTGTCAGTTCCAACCCCAGCTAACTTGTGAAAGGGGGACCAAGATCCCACAAGAAAGCTTTACTTCTGATAAATTCAATGCCAGAAAGATTTATTGGAACTCAGTTTCACTGTCTTCAGCATAGCAGGTGCATTTGTTCCCTAGCCCACACTTACTTTCACTTTCCCTTGATATTAGCCCTCATGTCCAGCATGTAAAAATTTTAGCTTTGATATACGGGCTAAAAAGACTATTCAAGGATAAATTACTTAAATTGGTGGGACAATGGAATCTGCTGCATCTCTGTATTTGATTGAGATTGGAATTAGTGTGCTGACATTTTGTCTGTTACTTGGCCTTGGGTTGGTTATTTTTTATGGTCTAATTAAGAGAGTGATTGCTGAAAATTTGAACAATTTGGTTTTTATTTTTATGGTAATTGAATTGGAGGTAGAACCTGAAACTTCTTCAGGTATTTTGTTCATTTACTTATTGCTGTGCTGAACAAAATATCCCCTTTTTTTCCCCGTACATAGAGGTCAGCCTAATATATCAAAACTAAATCAGCAGTGGCCCTGATATACTTCAGAAAACTCAATTTTTTCCTCAACTTTAAGATGTGGAATTGTCTTGGTGTTTTGGTTTTGAATATTCTCCTATGAGAACTATAATTCAATCGCTGAAGTGTTGCGTGTAGGAGTCTTCTGGAAGTAACTAGCCTTTAAACAGAGGTGAAAGCAGTGTTCCCCACTCTCATGGTTTTGTCACGAGTCTCATGATGATTAGTATTTTCCTTAAAGTGCCAGCTCCTGGAATCAAGTGGATATGTGATGATTTCAACTTTCATTCTTAAAGGAAAAGTAAGTTTCTAGCCCTTGTGGCTGTAGAGAAAGCTTCAAAATGTGACCTTACAGGCTCAAAAAGCAGAAGGCAAATAAAAAGAACGCTGAATCTATTATTTTTACATAACCTTATGATTTTTGGTGAGACTGACTCATGATTTTTGATTATTTGGGGTTGCTAAGACCATGAAAGTGACTTGAAAGTGTCAATTTTCCTGTTTAAAGTCAGTTTCTAGTCTACTTCTTGTAGTATCCTCTATAACTCCAGGCAGGTACAATATAAACCCAAAGGGCCTTGCCCTAGTAGGATGCTTCCAAAAGTTAAATGATCAAGTCCTGGCTCTGGCACAGAGTTGATGTGACCGTGCATAAGTCCTTTTGTCTGCAAAATGAGAATGCTCGTGCGTCCCTATTTTGTAGAGGTGATATGGGGTTAAAATATATTAAAGAAGGAGAGGTACTCGGAGGTTTTGGTAGTTGGACCAAATAAGACAAACAGACAGATGGTGTGGATAGGAGAGCTTACCCCTGCTTGACATTGGGCCCTTGCCTGTGAACACCCAGGGATTACACCGATGCAGCTACACCAATGGCTGTAATCAATAATTCTAAGGAAGGCTGTGAGTGAGCCTTAGCAAAAAAAGATCTTTACTGTATTTGAGGGGAAGAGTGAAGCAGACATACGGCAGCTTTGGGAATAGTGTCTTGGGAGAAGTGGAAGAGAAACTGTTGTTGGATAGCTGAAGTTGTTCAAACACAGCTGCCTTTGCTGGAGTTCTGAAAATGGAGCTACACCTGTGAACTGTAAGATTTGCTGATGACTTTACCATCAAAAACACCTGCTCAGGCATATAAATAAGGGTGAATAAAATAAACTGGGAATTCACTATACTTTCTTGGCATCCATTTATTTTTTTCCCCAATGAAGTAATTACCACACCTGGAATCAATTCTTCCCTAATCACCATGAAATTGTGGCAGTATCATTTTTCCCTATAGTTTAATGTATTTCTGAACTTTTACAGAAAGCACTATCTGTATTCTTCTCTTCTTGCAAGAAGAGCAGGAGAACTTTGAAGCCAGCCTTACAGATTCAAGGCTGTAGCTGTTGTTTATGGCTTAAAAACTACTTTAAAGGTTTTCTTCTTTTGCTTATACCTAACACTCATCTGTGTTAAGGTAGACATTCTTAAATACTCTATGTACCCAGTTACTTGAACATCATTTTATTATAGTATTATTTGCTTTAGGCCCTATAATCATGAACACATAGTTCTATTTCTTTTTTTTTTTTTTTTCATCTGAAAGATATAGAAGTGCCCTGATGCTACTGCTACAGTACATTAGGAAAACAGAAGATTTTCCCCTTACTGAATTGCTCTGGGGTGGATTGTGAATAATGCTGCTCCTTTATTTACATTATAGTTTATTACTTGTATTTGCTTAAAATCTAGCATCTCTGTTGATAAAATACATGTTGGATTTGGAATGGGTAAAACCACTTCAGATAACATAAGACACAATGCAAACCTTCACCCAAAAGTTGAACCAAACTCAAATCTACTGTTTACTCAATTTCTCAAAAGTGTGGTTGCCATTTAATATTTTTAATCCAGGCCACCATGGGCAGGAATTTAAATTTGACTGCTTTTGGAGAGGCATATTAAACAAACGCACATGAAAGATTTGCATGACCCCCCCCATACACACCCTGATTTCTCAGGACTCTGGCTGGGATGCCCAGCAGGGAGGAGGCAGTGGTGCTCCCCCCCCCCCCCCGCACTCTGTGTCCCTGCAGCCTGGGGAGGTAGGAAGCAGCAGGGTGTCTGGCTGCCTGCTGGGCTCCTCCGCCCCTCACCCCTACAGCTGCTGCTTCTCTTTCACTGCTGCTGGAGGCCCAGTGCTGCTGCCTGCATTGCAGACCATCTGATGAGGTGAGTCAGGGAGTAGAGACCAAGGTAATGTGAGACTCCAGCAGCATAGAAGGAGAAGCAGCAGGCTGCAGCTGTAGGGGTGAGGAGCGGATGAGCTCAGTCAGCACCCAGCTGCTTCCAGCCTCCCAGGGAGACATGGAATTTGGGGGGGCTGTGTCCCTGGTTACCCCCCTTGTGCACACCCCTGATTCAAGCCAATTGTAGGCACAATAGGCTAAGAATGTTTTTAGGACTTCTTCCAAGATACTGTTTAATAATTAAAAGGAGGCAGCTCCCAATTTGTTTCAGCGCACGTACCGATCATTACACAGTGAATGTGCTCTTTCAGGGAGACTGTATTTGTACTTGATTGTACTAATCCTAGAAATGTAGGGCTGGAAGGAACCTCAGGAGGTGCATTCTCCTGCACTGAGGCAGGATTAAATACACTTAGACTGTACCTAAGTGGTGTATCTCTAACCTCTTCTTGAAAACCTGCAAAGACAGGGATTCCGGAGCCTCTCTAGGTAGTCTGTTCCAGGGATTACTTATATTCGTACTTAAAAAGCTTTTTTCCTAATACATAACCTGAATTTCCCTTGCTGCAAACTAAGCCTATTACTACTTGACCAACTTTCGATGGTCATGGAGAACAATTGTTCACATCCTTTATACCTTCCCTTAATACATCTGAGTTATCAGAGCTTGCTTCATTCTTCTTTTCTCAAGAGCAAACATGTCCAGTTCTTTTAGCTTTGTCTCATAGGTCAGGTTGTCAAAATGTTTTATCATTTATATCACTGTCCTCTGGCCTCTCTCATTTGTTCACATCTTTCTTAAAGCGTGGTGCCCAAAATTGGACACAAAGCTTCAGCTGAGGCCTGCCCAGTGCAGAGTAGAATGGAACAGCTAACTCCTGTGTCTTACATACAATATTCTTCATAATACATCCCAGAATATTAACATTTTTGCAACACTTTCTCATAGTCAATAAATAAAAGTACTCATCCTGAAATTTTTTTAATTTTTATATATTTGGAAAAGTAGCCTGTTTTTTTTTTTTCCAAAGATGACTAAAGATTTTGTGTGTTTAGATTTTGGAGTATGCAAATTAAGACAACCTAAAGTACCTGACTTTTAGAAAGTTTTGAGTAGCTACCCTCTAAGATCCATTTAAGCTGTTTTAAAATTTGGCACCCAATAATCTAGGCATTCAGTCTCTTTTGAAAATCTTGGCCACATAACATAAAAAAGACTGGGTACAATAGGAAATTTCTTATCCATTTTTTAAAACAAGAGTAACACTCTGGTGCTATAATTATGTTAGCTGTTGTATAGCTTAGCTCAGGCACTTTTACTACTTTGTAACTTTAAACTCCTCAAAACAGTTACAGGGTTAGCCTCAATCAGACTGAGAAGGCATAGGGATAATTGAGAATTAAGGGCTTCTCATGTAGCAAGATTTATGGCACACGTAACGAGACGGACACCGACGTGAGGAAAACAGCAGTTTATTATTGCCGGCAACAGGCTCTGCGGAATAATTTCCAAAGGCTGAGCCCCGATTATACTGGGGCTTTGCCTTATATACATTTTAGGATTACATGAATATTCATACATAACATCACTACATTTTACATAACGTGATTGGCTTTTTACTATCTTTTACTTCTGATAAGGTGGGTGAGGATGCGCAGTGTGGTTTTCTTTGTCTAAGGTTTAGGCCGTTAGGTTATTCCTTAGGAATGTGTGAGAGTGTGCGCAGTGTAGTTTTCTTTATCTAAAATTTGGGCCTATCTAGACTTACCCTAACACTAAAATAAAGCTAGCCTTTTACTTAAGATTCCTGGTACATACCATAGAATAACACAGATTGATAATTATATTTTCCACTACTCTACAGGATTATATGCACAGTTAGATAGTTGGCCAGGTGCATTCTATTTACAATACAACATGAGTTATGATTTATGACCGGCCAAGTGAAGCTAGGGAGGAAAGAATGTAGTAGCCTGCCTCACTCATATGTGGGTACAGATGAATGGTCATAGCTAGAGGTTTTGGCAAATATGTGCTATTGATATAAGACTGCTGTGTTTGCAACAGCAGAATTAATATATAAATCATATACACACAGTATGTGCGACAAACCTGTGGAACCAAGTTTATTTACTTATCTTGATCATTCATTCAAAAATACAGGCTACTTACATTTGAACTAGAGGAGGCCTTTTGTAGCTCATAAAAGTGGTAGGACTCTAATCCTTCATTTTTGTCCAGCCACTAGCGGACAATATTATGATTATTTTTAATGGCATAGCTCTCACAATGTGTAAGATATTGCCTACACACGCACACACATACATATTCTCTACCCAAAAGACCTTACAATATGAAATTAAAAGACCCAGCAAAAGGTTTGAGAAAGGGATGCAATTTACAAGCTGAGTGATCTGACATTTGTATTGTAAATTGCACATATGTGTATGTCTGGCTTTTGTATGCAGAGATTATCCCTGTTGCCCTTCTACCTAAAAATTACTACCTGGCTAACCTTTGTGAGCATCACAGCCAAAGTTAGCATTGAGCAGGGACTTGAACAATGAGAAGAAAGTTGTCTGTCTAGTGTATCCGTTTGAAAAGTACCTTCTATATGCACAGGACAGCATGGAAAATGTGTGAAAATCATGGTGGGAGAATAATTGGGTTATGTGAGTTTGTTGTTTTCACCACTAGCCAGTAAATTACTCTTTAAATAACTCTCTGTAAGATAATGCTTGTCCTGAGAATCTGAGATCTACCATTCAGAGCCAACAACTGGGTGCTAATCTGTAGTAAAAGCTATAAACAGACACAGGACTTGTCTACACAATGCCTTAGTTCACACTATCTGGGTTATAAATTCTAACATGCACCAGTATATTGTCCACTAACTGTCCTATGTGGACCCTGCTGATATGCAGTGAAAGTTCCCTAGTGCATGTTAATGTAGTCACGTAGTATTGTTAGGTGCTGTGGGAAACATTTTGAGTGTGGACCACGTAGACAAGCCCATTGTTACTGTGTAAATGGCACACAATGTATACTTGCATACAGGGAGCTGGGACTAGGACTCGCACATATTTCCACTATTTGAACTAAAGCAGGACATTGTAGAAGATGGTAGTAATAGTAACAGGTAATTATCAGGCCAGCCACTAGAGAACAATATTACTTCCTCCCTGATAGGCACAAAGCCAGTTTATTACAATGAGTGAGAGATTACAGCTCCAGCAAGCTGTTGATTCTGAAGTCTGATGTCCACTAGAATTAATAAATTTTGAATTAGACATAGGCTGAGCAATGATACAATGCTTTATGCCATATTGGCTTTCATGCTTCATTGCTTAGGGATTCATCTAGTGTCCCATTCTATTTGGGCCTGGATGGCGGAAGGATGAACAGTAGTTGCCATTTAGCCTGGAAATACAGGTAACTATCAGCTTTGGAAATAAATACAGTGAGACCTATCTGAAGCAAGGCATTTGTTAGAAGACTATCACTCTTAATAAAGATGCAGCAAAACTGTGTGCACTATCTCTGGAAAGGAAAAGTCTTTTACAACTGCTGCCTAATTAAGGTGGTCTCTGCTACTGCTTTCATGGTACTCATGCAAGAAAGTGGAATTTTTATGGGTGTCTCTGACTGTTTTATAGTTTTATATGGATTTTATAGTTACTTCTGTCTTAAGGAACAAAGGGTGACTTGAATCAGGGAAGATGCATTTGGTTTTGCATATCTACAGTAATTGTGTAATGGAACAAAATCACTCTTCAAGGGGAGCTAATGTAGACCTATTTCCCCCATTTTTGAACACTGATAATACACCAATGGTTTATAGAGTAATAACTGAATACTCTTTATATGTTGACAGTATAGTTGGAAAAATATTAAATAAAATAAACATTTCCGTCAATTAGTAAACATGCAGTGTCCTTAATAAATAACCCATGTCTGGTTAAATAGTATATTCCAGGAATTATTATCTGTTTGCATCATAATTGTAAGAATATATATCTTTTTTAAATAAAGCATGATTAAGTTGGACTTCTACTGTTAATGTAGAGTTCACTAATAAAGTCAAAGCTGTTACGCTTCCCAGCTTTATGCCTGTATGATGAATGTAGGCTGCCTGTAGGGTAATATTTTTTCCTTCTTGTTCTGCAGAGTTCATTAATTAATTCATTAGCGAGGTCTGTAGGTAAGTTCCATGATTTCAAGCATTCAGAAAGTATCTTTAGCAAAAGGAGACGATTTGACATTTTGATGTGACTTAAAGCTATGCCAAATATAAAAAGTTGAAAATTAATATGCTATTTCCTGTTAGTTATAATGTGCTAAAAATCAAAGTGTAAAATTAATATTGCAGTCCTGCACATGCACCCATTAGAACAACAGCACATTACTACCAATTACTCGAGAATAATGGAAGCTTTATAAGGTGTTTAAGTATGGTAACAAAGTTTAATCAATTATGACAGTTATGGATTTCTAAAAATACTTGCAATTTGGAAACTCAAGGTCATGCCAATTGTTTAATGGTGGTTAGAAGGCTTACCAATGATTTTCATCTTTATAAAATACATTGTTTTACAGTATGCATCACATGCAATATCACTAGAAAAAGTAATGCCTTTAATTTGCTCAGTCTTTCAGAGTAGCTGTGACAATTCACTGAGGCCTAGGCTATACTTACCCAGAAATTTGGTGGCAGTAGTTTACTCTGTGTAGTTTGCATAACTCCCATCGACTTTGGAACTTCCCTTTAGCACACCGTCTTCACTTTGCTGTGCTGACAGAAAATGCATTCCTGTCAATGCAGTGCTATGCCTTTTGAGGAGGTGGTTTAATTGAATCAGCTTCTGGATCGATTGAGCGGGTCTTCACTTCCGCTCAATCAATCTGGATAGATCGATCTGACAGCGGCGAATTTGCCACCGTCAGTGTGTACATAGCCTGAGTATTGACATGGATTCCCACACAGCTGCAGAGCAGTCACACTCCTTCAAGGAGCATGCTATTCATGCCAGTTGTCTGGCATATTGTATACTCATACATGTAAGAGCTCTGATATTGATTACAAGCATTCTGTAGGATTTTCTTCATCAGCTCTGTAAGCTTTTCATCCTTGGGAGACTAGTTTGCCATAGCAGATATTTATAAACCTATGAAGAATACTTTGACAGTAGAGAGACTTTTAATCAAATCCACCTATCTTGAGTCTTATTGCAGATTTAAATTTTTATTATTAGAGGAAAAGATGATGCCCATTCTTGTTTGAAACAAATTCATCTTCAGTTTAGGCAGTTATGTTCAGTGTATACATAACCATAGAAGGTTTTTTGCACATGTCTTTCTGTGCCTTTTTTAAGACGCTGTTCTGAAAGGCAGCTTCAAGTTCAGGAAAAATGAGTAGAATTCCCTTTGGAGCCCAATACCACTGCTTCTAAACATGCCTGCAAATTTTTCAACAGATTGTTGTGAGACTTTGCTTGCTGACTTGTACATCTCCCAACTACTGTTGGAGCAAGGAGAGAATACCAAGTAAGGCAATTTTACTCAGCTCTCCTCTTTGGCAATACAGTGAGCCATCACTAGCAGCACCAAGTTAGTTGAAAGGAAAGTTCAAATTCTTTATCTAAAATTGATCTTAGGTTGGGGATTGATTGGTAAGGGATATTGAACCTTTATCTGCAAGATTTCTGGCTTTGTATTCCAGGTTTCAAATACTACTGTGATAAGTGCTATAGAAAACCCTAACATAGCTTAGCTAATTAGACCAGCTGTAGAATTCCATTGACTTCAGTGAGTCCTGTTGATAAATCTCACTGTTAAAATTGACTAGTTACACTTATTTCATGTGAAAAAATTATGGACTCTATTCAATTCATAATGGGGAAATGTCACAGACCCACAATCCATATGCGTACCTATGTTGGTAGTTTTATCAAATGGACCAAGAAATTGAGTCTGCATGCATTATTCTCTTAGCCTTGAAGGTTATCCCATTGTGGAGGGACTGGTATTTTCACTGGTACTGTTTGATTTCAATGATTCTTTGCTGAGTTACATTAGCTAAGAACCTGTCCAATGAGAAAAGTATTAAAATATCAGTTGCTCTAAGAAAAAAAAAAAAGATTTACCTCTTAAACAAAAAAAGAGAATTTTGCACTGATGGGTATCAGCATGCGAGAGTTAAACAAAATGAGTGAGGAGGTCTCTACCAACCATAAAATCTAGAGGAATCACTAATCACATTCTCTTCTGTGTCTACAGAATCTTGAACTTTGTAGTTCATTGTTAATGAGAACTTGTACAAAACACCCTAACAATCATGGTTTACCATGTAAGGCCCTGATTCAGTGTGTATGTGTATACATGTATAGTGCCACTTATATGAGTCCCATTGACTTTGATGCGCTTAAAGATTTGCAAGATTAAGTTCTTTATATGAGCCTATGACCTTTCCTTATGCCATTAATATCTTTAGAGCTTGTCAAAAATGGAACCTCATTTACAAAAAACTTCAAAGATGTTTGTTTTTAGGGACCATTTTAGGGAAGGGATGTTGAAATTTCTTGCCAACTTTACATGTTTGTCAAACCATTTCCAAATGTATTAAAATGGTTATCAGAATTTGTCATGTACTGAAAGCCTTGGTAAACAGCGTCAAACTATTTAAATAATTTAAATGTCTATAATTTGATGTGTCTCCAAACCATTTTTAAAAAAACAAGTCGTTTTTCAAACTTATGCCAATTGTCATGGACACAGATAATAACTCAGACATCGGATGGTTACATGCAGATGTTGGAACTTTACTTAAAGTTTTTAACTAACTGAGATACCTATCCCCAATCTGCCTGGCAGATTTGTTTTGGTGCAGTTCACAACTGTCACTAGGGCCCATGTACTGCAGACCTGAAGGTGGGTGTGAAGGTTGTGTCCCGTTTAGGCATGCTAAGGGACCCTGACTGGATGTCTGACTCCTGACTTGCTCCCCTGCTTTCCATTGGAGATAGGAGAAATAAGATGAAGGGAGCCACAAGATGTGCCAGACTTAAAGCTATATCTCCTCACCATGTATTGTTATGCCCAAGACCAATGCTCAGGTAGTCCACTGGGTTACAAGGACCTCATCTAGACACTTTCTAAGTTTCCAAAAAGGTGTATTAACAGGTATATTTGGGGTGTATTTACAGGAGAATTGTATGTGAGAAACTTAGTTAATTGTTCTTTTGGAACTGGTGTTCTTTGGGAAAGATGTGGATAAATTAAAGAGTCCAGAGGAAAGCAACAAAAAACTATGAGGTTTGGAAAACGTCACTGAGGAGGAAAGCTTTTTTTTTTTTGCAAGGGTGTATTTATTCTTGAGAAAAGTGGGGCCTTGATAACAGGTCAAATATGTTAAGGCTGTTATAAAGAGGATGGTGATCAATTGTTCCCTATATCCCCCAAAGGCAGGACAAGAAGCAAGGCTGAATCTGCAGCATGGGATATTGAAGTTAGATATAAGGCAAATATTTCTAATCATAGTCGAAATTGTGACCAAAAGCACCCTTGCATTCACACAGTACACACCATTGTAGTGATATTTATATAAAATATACCTTGTGAAACCTAATAACTTGATGATCAAAAATATCATTGTGAAATGTATGTAGCAACATTATATGTAAAGGCATGAAATCCTCCTGGATGATGTTCTTAGTGCATGTTCAAAACTACACCACCCTGCCCAAATAGAAGTAACCTCAGCAAAGAAATCTTTACTTCAATTTACTTATAAATAGTAAACAGGATTCTTGAGACAGCAGGGAGGGGAAATGGCAGAAGACAAAGCAAATTTACATTTCAGCAAACACAGGTGAGCAGAAAGAGCCTAGAGCCTCCTGCACCACCAGGCTCCATAGTGCCTTTTTTGCTGTTTTGATTAAACTTTGCTTTGAGGGGTAACTCTCAGAATAATCCACTTCAAAGGTCAACTGGATTATACAAGAAAGGGGCAGAAAACTGCAAGCTATCTATTTCACTTAGGAAGACAAAGGAACCAGCCTTTTGACTTTGACAGGGGAGATATTGACCTGAACATTTTGGCCAGCTGTGTTGCTGGGAACATGAGGTAAGGATTTTACCTTGATCCAAGACTGGCTTGTTATGTTTTAGCTATTAGAAAATGCTTAATCTTTAAACCATTTTTGACTTTAATACTTGATACTTGAATTAACTTAATGTCCTGTCTTTTGTTTTGGGAAAATTAAAAAAAAAGTCCCAATCCAGTGCTGTGATTAAAGTGAACTGCTTGGTATCTCCAGTTAAAGTAGCAGCCTCTGTCCTTTTACAGGGACGATAGGCTTTAATATCTGAACTGTCCAGGAAAGGGCTGAACAGAGCAGAACACACATTTTAGGGGAAAATTCAGGAGTGGGAGTGTGTTGGGATCACCCTGCAAGTAGTAACCCAGACTGGTGAAAGCCAGAGTATGACTGAAGTGCTGCTGACAGGAAGCTGGGGTCAGAGCTGCTGGACAAGGGCTGCAGCTATGCATAGACACTCAGGCTATGACCTGCATGCTGTTAGCCTGTTTGTGAGTGGCTCAGGTTGGGAACTACAATAGCAAATAATTGTGAGGCACCTAAGGACGTAGGGCTGGTGGAGACACAACCTCACACTGGTCTGTTTGCACTCCAGAACTTCACAATAATTAAGGTCTAGAATAGGCTTCCAAGGGGGGTTGGACGTTTTTAAGAACAAATTACAGAAACACCTGTCAGGGATAGTCTAGATTTATTTTGTGTTGCCTCAGCGCTGGGGTCTCTACTTGATGACTTCTCATGGTCCCTTCAGGCCCTAATTTTTTCTAATCTGAAAGTTGCAGCACTTGTAACCAACACCTCTCCCACCGCCCCAACCAGATCTCCCACTTCCCTGTGGAAAGTGAAAAAAACCACACAGCAATTGGCCAATTTTGCCATGTGGTACAAATTCCTTGCTGATGCCCAGACTGGTGATTGTCTTAGCCCTCAGCATCACCAGAAATCCACCTAGTAAGTTAAGGGTGGGACTGAAACATAATAACTATCTTGGCTAGGCAGCAAACTGTAACAATGCCCTCTTCTTGCACCACCACCAAATTGGACCCAATCACCTGGCCGCAGGCCAATGACGGCAGTAGTGTGAGAGACAGGCCTGGAGTCCAGTGTGTGTATTCAGTATGTGATGCCTCCCTTCCGAGTGCTCTAAGTACAATGAAGAAGTGGAGGGGCGGGGGGGGGAGAAACAGTCCTCACATGCAGAAAGCAGAGGGACAGGAAGAGTGAAAAGAAAGGAGAGGTGGCATGTGGAACACTGCGGCCTCAGTTGCTTGCAGTTAAGATCTCTGTACCCCTCCTACCCCAGAAGGTATCTCCACTTCTCCAGATATATCAAGGCTGCATTCAAACAGGCAGGTGGACACTTTTTATATGAAGAATTTGAATTAACAAAACTTTACCTAGGCCTAACAACCTATCTTTTGTAACATGTGGATTTCAAATGGTGAGTGGTAAACATTTAACATTATTTCATTTTCAATAAATTACTTTCCTTATCTCAGGTTATAGCTTTTAAATCCTTTCAAAACCCACCAAAACCAAAATTATAAAGAAAATATACTCTCCTATTGCAAAGGAACTATACCATCTGACCTGAAAAAGAGCATGTTGGAATTCCTGATACAATCAGACCTTATACTGAAATACTGCCTTCAATAGATGACTAATTCAAAAACTGACAACTTCAAGAGGCAACTGTAGCCAAAGATCCTACCTGCTTGAGACCATAAAATATTATAATCTTTAGGACTCTCTGCACACATTTAGTTATAAATTATGGCTGACCAAAGCAAGTTTGTAAACTTCGCAGATGTAACTTAGTGCTGTATAGCTGGAAACAAAGAACTCAATAGGAATAAGAGGGGAGATTGTTGGCAATTTTTTTTAAAGCAAAGGAATGTGTAGTGCCTTTTGTCCTTTTTGTCCTCCCATTATGACAGAGCAAAACTTCCAAATGTTTACTTCACTAAATGTTTTGTTCCAATTTTTTCTTTGACCATTTTCACAACATTTTATAGCTTCCCTATTCTTTTGTAAATAGAGTGTTCCTTCTGCAGACTTTAATCACCCATACTTCAGGCCATATTCTGCCATGTTCTGTGAGGAACCTACACTGAAGTCTATTGAATCTTTAGAGGAAAAAAAATCTGATGGCAGGATATGACTAGTGGAAAAACTAAACACTTCCAGCTTTGTTTTAGAATCAGTTTTTCACACAGCTACAAGGAGTTTCAAGGTGGCTTCCTGCTCCCAACTCCTAATCATAAATATGGTGGTTTAAAACGTGTTAAAATTGTAAACTATCTTTCAACTTCTCAGGGGTTCTCTCAGTTCTGCTCTAAATCTAGAGAGCTTTCTGTAGGGAAAATGTAATCTACGTCCAGCAGCAGTCAGTATACAAAAAGATAGCCTAAAGTAAGATGGGGGAGAATTATGCCTCTCTGCATTAGGGAGAAGCCTCCTTTTTCCCTTTCTGTTTTTCATTGTCCATATTTTGAGGTTCTGGATTTTAAGAAATAAAGTAGTGTTATGCTGCAAACTTCCAGAATGAATATTTTGTTTGTATCTATTTTTTTCTGTCGGTTGTGAACCTAACAATGCCCACAAAAGCAGATCAGGTAACACAAAATGAAATTTTTTTCAGTGAAAACTTTCAGTTGTTTTATTTGTTTGGTCCAACAGCCCCTCTACTCCCACTCCTTCAAAAATGTTAAAGAAAATTTCTCATTCATCAAGGTTTTTCAGGTTTTTTTCAATTTTTGTCAAGAAAAAAACATTCCTCGGTCAGCTCTAATTTTGAAAAGATATTGCTGTATAGTGTATATATACGCATTAAGGTTCCGAGACTTTGGATTCCTCCCTCTGGCATGAGGCCATTGCGGCTCTAGTCCTTTACATCTAAATTTTAAAAGTTGTCCACTGGCTTTACGTTTCCCACCTGAAATACCTAAGAGGCTGATTTTTTTGGTATGGGATAGGAAGGGACAGAAAAATAAATTATATTGTCCATCAAAAAGGGGATTCTTATTAGCTGTCAAAGGTTTTGCTCAGTTTTAATCAGTTTTAGCATCATTTAATTTTAATTATTCCTGTAACATCCAAGTAGGAGGAGCAGATGGACTGCAAGAGAGAAAATCCTTTGGGTAAACAATTAAACTATTTTATAATTAGTAAAAGTGGCAAGGGAAATTATTAACACAAGAGAAGTAAATTGATCTTAGTTTTAAATAAAATTTGTTTGCAAGATTAGCCTATTGTGACATCTCTTTTAAATTCCATTTCAAGTTTTTTCCTACCCATAACACGTTACAAAACACAAAGTGACAAATCATATTAACAAATATCTAAAATAGCTTCATAACCTATCTTTCAAATGCTTTAAATGGATGTACTGTATTAGCCCATATTTAAGGGCATATTCTCTTTCTATGTTCTGCATCATTATAGTGATCATCATAGTATCTTGGCACCAAATAAAAAGAAATCAAAACACTATTCCTACAAAATCTTGTGGGACTGCTCAGGGGAGATAGTTACACTGACTTCAATGGGACTAGCCATGTGAATAAAGTCAAGCAAGTTCATACATATTTGCAAGCACTAAAGGTAGCATTAATTCAGTCCAAAAGGACCCTAAATAGTAGTAGTATTACCCTAGTGCCTAAGATCCCTACTCATAGTTCAGAATAACATTGTGCTAGGTGTTGTACAAAAAGACAAATCCTGCCTGAGGATCTTACAGTTTAATTATAAGACAGGAGACAACAGATGAATATGGACAGATGGGGAAGTACAAGGAAACAATGAGAAAATGTGGGTCAGCATGATAGGCAGTGGGCGCAGCTCTCCATCATTCTCTGCTTGAGGCTGTTACACTACTTACATCCTTTTTTCACCTCTGTTCTCTTGCATCAACACCATCCACCACCATCTGACCCAGAGAAATCATGCAAAGAGGCTAACTTCTATTGTGTTCTGAATATAACATGCTTTAGACCTGGGCTCCATGTGTTCTCTTTCAATAAAAAGTTCTGCAGCTCCAGGGCCCTCTACTAAGAGCTCTCAGCCTTGAGCTTCTGATAGTTTCATCCTGGGCTTCATCAACCACATTATGTTTGAGTGCAGCTGTCTTTGTGGGTCACAGCTGGAGAAATACTGAGACCTTATTGAGGATCTGAAGAAATTAAGCCAAGGGACTATGAATAGGATCCAGAAATGGATCATTCATGGAAAAGTCCTAATATATACTAGAAATACTCTAAAACTCATAGAATTTAATACACATTGAATAAACAGTAGAAATTGTAAACATCTTATGGAATTTAAGAGATATTTATCTGTCACAGAAACCCATAGGTTAATTTAAAAAATGTGAGACAGATGTTACTGTGGTGCATTAAGTAGTATAAAAATGACTAGCTGCCACTTTAAATCAGAAGGGGTTTACTGGCCCTGCTTTGGGGCATTAAGGGAAGTGTGCAATCTGTGCTTGCCAGTCAATCCGCAAAGAACCAGCCAAGGACAAGGTGGTTTCTGTTGTGCCTCTCTGCGTTAGGTAGCAATCTACTTTCTCTCTCCCCCTCTGTATTTGGTTGTTGTGTGTTAGAGTTCTGGGTTCTTAGAAATAAAGTAGTGTCACATTGTCCCCTATGCTAGGAAGCGTATTTGTTTTGTTTCTAACTCTCTGTGTGTATGCTGTGAACATAAGTTCCCCCTCGCTATTAATGTTGTGAGACTTTTTAATAAGGCTGGAGAGTCAGTGGGACTTAGGCATTTACAGTATGTCCCAACAGGTAGACACAGAGGATGGACTTTTTTAAAGGCCTTGGGTGTTGGGATAACTCTGCCTCCATTTAAGGGCTTGTCTATGTGCGGGTTTTAAATTGGAGCAAACAGAGTTAATCTGGTTTGAAAACACTTGCATACACACCGTGCAAACTATCACAATGCATGCACTCTGCATTTATCAGGAGTCCCTCTTGCAAAGTGGACGAGGTTGCTTTTAATTGTATTAGTTCAATGTTTGTGTGCATGCAGTTGCTGCATTCCCCTTTTTGCATGCTTCCAATACTATTCCACAACATTTTGTACAGCAAGACTTGTACTTATGCACCTTCCCTGCCCGGGTGTCAAGTTTCCAAGATGGCCCTTCCTCATTTTAAAAGCAGAACCAGATTCTGTCCATTTTCTCCTCGATCCCAGAGTATTATTCTGGCGATACAATCATGATAGCCTCCTGAAAGCCCACGACAAACCTCATACAGCTTCTCAGAGCAATGCTGAGACCCTGCATCTCATTGCCAAATGGGGAGAAACATTAATTCAGGAAGCTCTTTTGGCCAGCCACAGGAGAAAAGACCTTCAGCACGTAATTGCCAATCTTTACAATTTATTGTTAGTGGGTGTGACACAGGAGCACCCACTCCCCCCCCCACATCTTTTGCTGTTTCACAATGGCACTCGCCAACATGGCGCCATCGCAATCTGTACCTCACCCTTTTCCTGCCCCGCCTCCTGCAGCAGATGTGAATATGGAAAACACTCATTTGTGCAAAGGTCAGCAGTTTACTGAAGTGACACTTACAGGAAAAGTAATTTGGTTGATTTCCATGATGTATGAGTGCACAGTGCATAATCTGTCAAGGCACAGCCATCTCTGCTAAGATGCAAATACCCTGTAACATGTCTCCTAGTTGGCAATCACTGCAGGCCCCATAATATTTCTCTCTGCACTGGCTCCATGTCTGCAGGGAAGATATAGCAGAACTTAAGACTGAGAGATTGTTCGATGTTGCTCCCACTTTACAAGGAACAGCTCCCTGGCATAGCTGGCAAGCGCCTTCTGCTCCTGCAACACTTCTGGTGGGGGAGGGACCATCGTGGTGCACAACTTCACAGCGTCTTTCACTGGCCTGATCTTTGCCTTAATGAATAAGACCATTCTCGGTCTCCTAGTCACCCGTATCAGCATAATGTTACTGAAAGTCAGGCTGGCCTCAAAGGGATGTAGACATGATTACGATCCATCTCACCCCACAGTGTCCCCACTCAGTCACTTTTTACACCTCCCATGCCATAGGAGAGCCTTCAGTGCAAAAACAAATCAGGACCATGGCTCCGACCACCCCACCTCAGCCCAGTCTTAGCAGCATGAAAGCAGACACAGTAGACTGAAATCCGAATACACCCAACATCCTCTGTATATCCAGAAGAATGGGGAGATCCTCAGGGAGCTAAAATCACAAATACATATTTTAAAAAACTCTCATGACTTGCCTGGAATATGCCCCGCCCCACTCCTATAGCCACCGCACTTGCAACAGCCAGACCATCATGGACAGGGCCTCTAGCCACTGCTGATAGGCTGGCCAGCTTGAGGGAGAGAAATAAGGAGACTTACAGCAGCGTGTTTGCAGAACTCATGGCTGAGTCACACACAAAAGCCAGGCTGATTTTGAAGTGGAGACAGTACATAAGGAACCAACAGGAGAAAGAAACACAGTTCTCCCAAGGGACTATAGCAGTGGCCAGGGAAAGTATAGCTGTGGCTAAGAACAGAATCACCATGGTGAAGGAAAGAATAGAAAAAAACAGATGCAGAGGCAGCTCATGGATGCTATCCTGAGCCAGAATGCCCTTCTGAAAAACCTTCTCCTGCTAGTCCAGCAGGCCTTACAGCCCCATAATTTGAACTTCAGCCCCTGGGACCAGCAGCAACTCCTAACCACCACATCCCTGCAGCAGTGCTTTCAGCATGCTCCTATTCACCGCTCAGCTCCATCCTCTCGGCACAGAACACTTGCACCTGAGAGCCCAGCTATTTTGAGTCCTGCAATACCATTGAAATTTGGAGCTGCGGCACTCAACCCCTGAGGCACGATGTATACTCTTCTGTAACTTTATGCCTTTTCCAACCCCCCCCCCCAAATTGCTGTATTGGGGTCGTTCTTACTGTTGCACTTAGAATTCTGTTTGTAGTGGGGCATCCATTAAAGATTTGTGTATAGTTGGTTATTTTGTAGATTGGCTAATTTATATGTATTTCAAAATACAAAGATGATATTTTTCTATTGGTTTCATTAAAATGTTATTATTTTTATTGTTGTATAATAAAGCCCTTCACATGCATCCATACTGTGCAGTGTAAACAGAAAATCCCTTTCAAGAAAGATGAAATAATGTATATTTTGCAAAAACACATAGGGAATAAATTTCAGTACTCCACTGCTCACAACACAACTCCCACAGGCTAACATGTTCAGCAATGAGACTCAGAATACATTTAGGCATTCCCCTAGCTGTTTGTGTTGCTATGGGATGCCTTGATGGCTGTTTGAACCTCTGTGTTTCAGCTTTCTACCCTTTTTTCCCCCTCTGCTCTCACAAATATTTGTTCAAAACACAACATGCAGTTAGAATAGCTGGAACATTTTTTTTCCTCTGCTGCTTCCAACATATACCATAAGCAGCTCCATCTGCCTTTCAGACAGCCAAATCCATATTTGACTACTATTCTTCAACTACTAAGGTGCTAGTTAAAATAGTCTTTTCTGCTGTCCAAGCAGCCTATGTATGGGTTCATTAGTCAGGGCCCCAGAGAATAAACTGGGTTTCCCACAATAACCAGGCTACCCTCCACCAATTAATGACTAAAGCAGTCCCAGGGGCAAACTGTCCTGTCTCCATTAATTTAAATAGTACTGAGTTCCAAAAGCTCCTACTATTGTGGACTGTCCCAGGCCACTCTGCATTTATCTCTGTAAAGCTGTCACTGCATTCACTAGGCCTTTGAGCACTAAGGAGAAAATATCCCTTTCTGTCTATAAATTCTGTGCTTTGCCTCAGGGAAGGGCCAAATGATAAGTATATGGGTTCCATGAAGGAATCCAATGCATGCAAAGCCATCAATAAGCTCCTGAGCATTATCCAGCTTCATGATCCAGTTACACTATATGTTATCAATGGCAGAGAAGATCTGCATGAGAATGGCCCCAACAGATGATCTCCCCATACTGAAATTGGTTGGCTATGGATGGTAACATTCTGAAGTGGCTGGCTTCTAGGTGGCAGCGGTGACCCATTTCTCTACAGGTATAGAACACAGCATGTTGGTACGCTCTCACTGAAGTTCCAGGGCCAGTTCTGAACAGATCTAAAAAAATGGTGGCCCTCCCCATCCTGAAGTTCTCTTGCTACTACTGTTTATCCCAGGTCTGCAGAATGATTCTTTCCCACAAATCCATGTTGTTTTCCCAGACCCAGAAATGGCACTGAATGCTGCATAGGTGATCCAGCTCAATGTCATCTTGTTCGTCTGCCTCATCCTGCTGCCAGAGGAGCTGTTGCTGACAGAATAGTCTCAGTGGTTTGATGAGTGAAGTCCAATGCTGAATTCATCCAGCTCTGAGCGCTGTAATACAGCCCAAGCAGCCGGTGTATATTTGCACTTGTCACCGTTTCAGTGCAGATAATTGTTTGGTCTCTCCTGGCCAATAGCAATTTGAAAATGATGTGAGCCAACCCAGAAAGGAAGCATGAAATGGAAACAGTGGAATCATGGGATTTAAAAAAAATTAAAGCCACCTAGCTTTCTACAGTTCACAGTGAAAACAATCCCAGGATGTACACTGTTCAGAAGCAATGCAAAGGATAAGGTCCATGCCTTCAGTTCACAGCAAACTGCTGCTGTGTGTTCACATGATTTGAACTGAAAACAGAACAGGCATTTTATGTGCCTGCTATTTTTGTGACTTGTGTACTGTGATTTACCTAATGCACAGCAGAAAGCTTCAGATTAACACCCCCTACATAGGCACTGCCTAAATCAGTGTTAATGTTCCCATTGACATTAACAGAAGCAGAATTAGGTCAATGCTGAGTGCTTTTGAAAAATCCCAGCTATTGAAAGAGAGGGAAATCCCGTGGCTAGGGTGCTAGCCTGGGACTCTCTTGCTTTGCATTCAATTCATTGCCCTGTCAAGGGCATCCTGTGCGACCTTGGGCAAGTCACTTCCCCATCTCCCCACAGTGCTAAAACATATGTTGAAGGCCATGTAGTAGGCTACTGTATGTTGCACAGACAAGGAAGAAAATGCAGCAGAGGTAGTAGAAAGCTGTTAGGTATGCCCCTTCCATACAAGATAGCATAGTGAACTAGGAATGTTGTAGAGAGACAACTATATGGGCATTGGACAGAGAAGGTCATTAATAAGGACAGACTAAAAAGTTCAGATATTTTAGGTGTCTGAATGTTTATCTGAACCAAACCAGGACTCTAACCTTTCTGAAAATTATCCATCACTAATTAAAAGCCTTTTTCTATGCCAAACCAGCTGTCAAGAACATGCAAACATAACCTCGTTTCACTAGAAGAAATTTAGTTCATATAATTATGCACTGAGCATTTTAAGTAGGGCTATAGGTGTTAATTTAGACGTACTTGACCTTTGTGGTTCATAGATGAATTAAAATGAATTGCCTTTAATATAGCAAGAAAAAAATTCAGGGCCATTTCAGAAAAAAGTGGAACATGCTGGGCATGTTGTTAAATGGAGAGTCAGTGCTCTGTTCAAAGTAATCTCAGATAAAGACCAAACTCTTCTATCGTTATTACAAGTGTTAAGCTAGTCTTATGCTGACTGACAAATATCATGGTTGTCTTGGTTTCTTTCCCATCTGTTCTGAAAGCCCAGTAAAAACTCAATTAATATGGTTTCTGTGAGTCAAGACTTTTGCCTGACAAATGGTAGGAAGCAGTGTAAAGAAAAAGTCCTGTGTGGGTACTATGAAAGATTTATTTTTAAAATAAGCACAAGTTGTGCCTTTATTATAAAATATGGAGTCTGTTTAGAGTTTCTTCACACAGGATAAGGAGAAATGCTCTTTTTATAATACCTTAGGCCATGTGTAACACAAGCAGTAACTATTGTCCTTGACTTTTTTGTATGATTCATATTTTATTAAAGCTTACTACTATACCCACGTGTTTTAACTAGAGGAGAATTATCCATCAAAATGGTATTAAGGCAATCAAAAGCAGTAACAAATTTGCCATTCTATCATTAGTAGTAGAATAAACATCTATACAAAACTGAGCAGCAACTGACAAAAAAAGAATATATTGTATTGACCTGATTTCTTTGAGAAGGCCATTGAGGAGAGTCCAGCTCAACTCACAAGTCTTAATGTGTTCATACTGTGCTTGATTTACCTATTCAACACAATAGACCCACTAGACTTAACTATGACTAGACTGCTCCTGATAAGTCTGACCTGCAATGAGATCCAGGTAGATCTGCTAATGTGTAGATAATGATGAAATTAAGCTTTGGCTGAATCATCTCAGATCTTTATTTTTGTCTGTGTAGATGCTGGAAAGTAACTTTAAATTCCTATACCATTAGAACCCTGACTAATGTTAGCAGGTTAAATCAGAGACTTAGACATCTCAGTAGATGAAAATAACTGGGTGCAAAATTTAAAAAACCTCTTTGTGGTGTAGGAATTTTCACATTGTGGGCATTACAGTTATAGAAATAATTTGCATCCACGTGTATAAGCCCACAAAAATGAAAATGCTTAATTATATGTGGACAACATGGTTCTTAGCCTCCAAGTATAGATGCTGATCATGAGGAAATACTTCTTAAATTGCAGCTTTTCCTACCCTTGATCTGAATTTATACTGAAGGGCTAGGGGGTGTTTATCCCACACTTACCCTGAAAGGGTTAATAAAGATTTTAAGAAGGGGGGTAATTAATACTATAGGCCACAGCTGAGAGGAATCAGGTGGCTGAGTAATCCCCCCTAATTGAGTGAGGGAGCCCAGCGAGGAGGAATGAGCTGGGCTGGATTTACAAAAACAGCAGAAAGGTGGGGGAAGGGTTGCTGGTAAGGGATGTAGCAGCAGTCACTTCATAGAAGGGGTGTTTGTAGGCTATATATCTATGTTACTTGCAGTTGTTTCTTGGGATGTGGATGTAGAGACCTAGAGAAGGAAGGGAGGGAGAGCTAGAGGGTTAGGAAAGGACTGGGGGAAGTGCAGCAAAGTCTCAGGAGGAACAGACCTTGACTGCTGCCTAGAGGATCCCTGAGCTGGAACCTGGAGTAGGAGACGGGTCTAGGCTCCCCTGCTAGCCACTGAGGGAGTGATACTGGGGGGGCAGTAAATAGCAAGACCTGTTTATGGGAGGAGACTTGACCTGTTTATGGGAGGAGACTTTCCAATCCTGGTAGGGGAAATTGTTCAGTGATTTGGCTGATGGGCCAAATCATGAAGAGATAGCAGCAGCAGCAGCAGCAGCAGCTCATGGACCAAGAGAGGGGCTGTAGACCTTGAAAGACAGAGGAAGAGGATGGTGTGCAACTGAAGGAAGGAGGTATCACCACTGTGAGCTGTTTCTGAGGAGTCCTGTGCTATGGTACTGGTGAGTAGAGCACCCTGTCACAGGGAGGAAGGCATTAGCGAGATGGACTAAAATCAGAAGTATATTGCAATGACATGGGGGAATATCATCCTTATGATTATAACTTTATGGTGGCAAGAGAGACATTTTCCCAGAGAATGTGCAGTCTCATAGAATGTAGACACCTGAAGTGTTGGAGTGTTGCTTAATATATAAGCAGTGTGATGACAACCACTGTAGTTGTGTTTGTTCTTTTCTTTTATTAAAGAACACTATTCCCCCACCTTCCCTATTCTCTTTCTGTAACTCAGTGCTTCATGGCTTTCTGCCTCACCAATACTCCCTTCACTTCCAATTCCGATGTCGCTCCCATGCTTCTAACATTCAATTCTCCTCCTTCCATATACCACTGATCCTTGTTTACTCATGAGGTAAACAAAAGAAAGAGACAAACAGATGTTATAGGACCTGATTAAAACCCCATGTCAATAGGACTCTTTCCAGTGATTTAAGTGGATTTTGGATCAAGTCCTTAGTCAGCTAGTTCTTGTCGACATTACAGAGAGAGAGAGAGCTTCAGGAGAGATTTAAATAAAAAGGATGGCTTTGGAACAGTTCAGTAAGGATGCCCCATGAATGAGTGATGTAGGGAAAGGTTGGTAAGGTTATGCAAATGATTCCCACTTCTGGGCTAGTTACAATAGTCAAAAGAATAGTTGTTATAGACTCTAAGGTCCGAAGGGACCAATATGATCATCTAGTCTGACCTCCTACACAACGCAGGCTACAGAACCTCACTCATTCATTCCTGTAATAGACCCTGACCAATAAGCAAGGTTATTAAAGTCTCAAATCATGGTTTAAAGACTTTATTGACTGATTATCATATGGGCACTATTGATGGTGAAGGTTAATGGACTTAATAGACTTGCTACCTGAAAGGAAATTTATCATCTACTGTTATGGATAATCCTAACATCCATAGAGAGAAACCCTGAACTAAAATCCTGGATCCAAAATTATCCCCACACCCAAACTAGAGGATACTTTGGATCTATATCTTAACTTTGAGGATCAATACCAATCTTTATAATGGTCCTCAATTACTGCCCCTCTCAGATCCACACACACACAGACTTTGGAAAAGCTGGGTCTGGATTTGAATTTTATAATTTAGATTTCATATTGACCTTTACTGAAAATGATTTTGCATTAGGTGAAATCTTACTCAATATATCTGTATGAGAGTGTGAACATTATTGGATTTAAGTAAGTTTGGTGCTATAATATTTCAGAGAGATTGTATGTAATGTACAGAGCATAAATTGCTACTTTCTGAAAACTGTTTGTGGAATAATTTTTTTTCTGTCCCGTTTTATCAATTTATTCATGTTGTGGATCTGGAAAGATTTAATATTAGCATTATTTGGTCAACATGACATAAATAGTCAATTTTGTTCATCATTCCCAGTCCTAAGAGCTAAGAATTCTCAGCTAACACAAACCAGTTCTAATTAAGTGATTTGGTTGGTACCTTGCATTGTTGGCTTTTTTTTCTTTCTTTCTCTGAATTAGTACATTTCCCTCCATTTTTAGATATGTTAAAGGTTTTATTTCACACATACTTTTGTTGAATAGCACAAAAAGGTTTTTAATCTAAGGACTGATATTCAGAATATTAACTGAATGATGAATGTAGCGCAATTGTTTGCTTATGCACAAGATCTTTTTTCTTAAAAGAAGCAGTTTCCTCTTTCTAGGTCCTAAATTGTTCAGCACTTTCTCCAGAAATGTATCCTTCAGCTTAATCTTCTCCTGATGAAAATAATCCAAACGCAGTCTATTCAACTTCTTGTTCCCCATTGCTGGTCATAGCCATGTCTTGACTTTACAAAGGTCTGAAGGAATATTCAATAGTTCAAGTTGAGCCTGAAAGGATAAGAGCAGGCAGGATGACCATATTAATGAGAGGGTAAAATTTGATATGTTGAATATTAGTGTAACCCATATTCTCCATTAGCATTCCTCTATGAAATCACATTTCAAACAACATAGTTGCATCTTTAAAAATGTTCAAACGTGCACATTTCAAAATTATTTTCAGTTTCTTGAAAATTGCTTGAGGGAGATTATCTTTAGTAAGATGAATCCTGGTTAACTTTCTTTAGAGAACCAAACGTGCAAAGCTGCAAGCAGAGAGTTTGAGTAAATTTTGCATGGAGAGCAATGGTGGAATGATTGATAGATCTACTTGGGTAATTGACTCACTTTATCTGCCATAATCCTGTATGTGGACCTCTGACTTCCATTCCTCCTTCAGCTGTTAGTTTCTAACTATCTTCTATTATTTTAATTATGCTGATCTGAGCAGTTTCCCAGTGTGGCTCATTCAAACCTGTTTGTTCTTTTATATAAGCCTGAATTTCTAGCAGATCTAACTAAATGGCTTGTAGATTTCAAACCACTGGCTAGGCTCATCATGAAAGGAGGTATACTGTGACACAGATTCTTTGGCAAAGAGTTCTGTGTTCTTTGATGTAGTGAGTTTGTCATGTCTGAGATGAGAATTGCTTGCAAACACATCTCTTAAAAGATATTTATCCCTAAAGAATAGCATGTAAGATATCTACAGAAAGCACGTTATTTGTCAAGATTCATGATCATTCTGATATGTATGAATAGGCAATATTTAAGGAATAGCCTATTTATACTGAAAGTATGCTTCATGGATTTGGCATAGAAATTAGTCATCATGGGATAACATGCCTTGGTGATGGTCCATTCACTCAGCTCTGTTTAGCTGGTGGTATTGAGCAAGGCTAAACAATTGAGTCTTGCATTACAACAAGACTGACTGGAAAGCCATCAGAGGCAACTGCAAACAACCAAAACACCTTGAAGGTATGAAGGGAACATTACAAAAAGACAGGGGTTCACCTTGTCTATGGCTAGTAACTAAACTAAAAGACTGTTTCAGTATAAGGCAGGGGAGGGAAAGGTCCTATAAGACAGAGGAGGGAAATCCCTTGTGAAGTGGGGTATTTTCAAGAATGTGTGGATCCTGGTTGTTGTGAAACCAGCCAATTCTGCAACTGACTGAACTTTGGGTGGTGGTGGGGAAACCTACTTTATCAAGCGTAGACCTATGTTCACGTTGTTGTAATACAAAACAAAATTGTATAATTTTTCCATCACTTTCTCTCATTTCTAGTTAATCTTTCTCTTATTAAATAAACCTACTTTTGTTTTGTTTTATTACAAGTGCTGTGTAGTTCACAGGAGTGGTGGTTTAAGGTTAAAGTGGGGTACACTGCACCCCTGCAGTAGAGGATGTGGAATTTCTGAGTAGCTAGTGTCAGGGACTGGATATCACAGGGGAATGCTTCAAAGAAACTTGGGGATTGGATTTCACCTCTTGTTAATGTGCAAGACTGACAGGCTGGCATTGCCCAGAGGAAAGTGGTTAAATGGCTGTAAGGCTGGTGGAGTTGGCGAGCTGACACCCAGCCAAGCACAGGAAAACAACCAGGGGATAATGAAGTGATTGTACCCAAAAAACTGTCATGTACATTGGCTGCATGAAAGAATTAGTGTGCGAGTTGCCTTGTCTATCTTACTGGTATAAACAGGGCCTTGCAAACAATGTAATAATGGATGTGACGTTTGTAGTAAAAATGGGAATGCTCTAGTACTTCTCCCTTTGAGTCCAGCCTATCCTAATATTGCATTGGTATGTAAAGAATGAGATCTCCTTAAGTACTATCACAAAAATTATAGATAATTGTTTGTTTGACAGATCAGATCAAGTTACACATTTCTCCTATAGTTAACAACCAGTGTGCACATACTACTTTTGCGTATTTGCCCAATATGAAATGAACACCTTCTGGATTCCTGTCAGTCCTGAGTAACCATTGTATCCTGTTCACCAACTTTTTTGGAGAGAAAGTAGAAAACTCACAACTTGCACAATTTTATTGGTTATGGCCCCCCCACTCAGTTTAAATATTGAAACAAAATTCAAGAATTCCTCTATAGTGAAGGCATTTCTGTGCTTAAGTTCAAAACAGCTTTTCCCTAAAAAACAAAATCCAAACCGATCACTTATTCTGTTCTGCTGCCAGCTAGCACTGCCGCACTCTGTAGTGAGCTGCCTATGCTTTGCTCTCCTAATCCATACAACTGCCTGCCACCCTTGAGATTTCAGGTTGAAACAGCAGCTGAGTAGACCAGGACATCCACATCACAGAAAGTGCAGCCAGCAAGGGTGCAGGGGTAGATATCCAGTGAAAAGCTATCTGAAATCACTGCAGGAGAGAAGAATGTTGATTTGTTTCCTTCATTTCCACCAGCCCATCCATGTATGGAACTCTGAAGAAAAATATTTGTTAATAGAGAACTAATGCCAAGGAAAGTAAGAGATGTGTCTGAACCAGCGGAAGGGCAAACATAATTTCACCAACACAAATGTCAGGTCAAAAGAGGGACCATACTAGTAAATTACAAGTCCCTTCACCTTTCTTTGCTATAGTTTCCTAATCTATAAAATGACCTCCTTTGTAAAGCACTTTGAGAGCTATGGATGAAAAGAGCTAGTGCTAGTATTAGTAATAACAATTTACTGAATATGAAAAATATTTTAGCTTGCAATATTAGTAATAAATATCATTCTTTGTTTCAAATGCCTCTCAAACAGACATGACACTTCAAATTCAAATATCTGGATTCTGAGTGTGGGGACAGCTCCCTCCATGTCCTTTCTTCTTCATAATGAAGGCCAAGGATTAGGAGGAAAGTGGCATGCAAAAAAACTGACCAAAGGATTTTTTTTTAAAGACCATAACCGAGATGCGAAGGGTGGAGAGAGAAGAGGAGAAGGTTTTAGTCAATTCCTGCTTTCTTTTAAAAATCTATTCCAATCACTGCATCACCAAAAGGTTATAAAAATTAAGTTGGGTTTTACCACCTTCTCTGGTCGTATTGTTCCTGGCCCCTCTTCCAGTTGAATTTTGCAGTTCTGTGGAAAAACTGAATGTGCTTTTGGCAGACAGAATTATTTCCAGAGTATCTTTGAAATTTCTTAATTTTCCTATGAAAAAGGAAACCAAAGGCAAGCAAGGTGCAGAATTTGAAAAGCTTTCCTAGAAATTTACAGAGCCGAATTCGGATTCAAGCATTCCAAAGCACACACAGCTTTATATTTAATCTCTCTGGTTCCCCCGTCCTCAGTACACTTCCTCCCTTCTAATAGATGATAAAATTGGTATCCTAGATCCTTTTTGTTATTAATAAATGGTATTAAATTGAGATGTATCTCCCAAAGGCCATCCTAATTGCAAAACTGCTCTGCTCTCAAACAATAACTAATAGAATCTGCTTGATTCCTAATTGAAGACTTCAGGCAATCTATGTTCATCATGCAGTTGATAATGCTGTATGCTCAATTGGCTGTGGCCATTATATCATGGAAACCAAAAGTTTCAGCTTCTTGTTTACTATGCAGTAGATTTGTATTCTATTCTAATGTGTTTTATTTTGCATTCCTTTCCATTAGGAAATGTCATGAGAAATTTATCCTTGCCAGATAGACTGTAGCCAGGCAATGCTTTTATTTTCATCTTTCAAAGAAAAATTAACCAAAAAGTTTGAGGACACAGTTGAAATACATTCTCTATTCTGCTTAAAAACAAGTTCTTAACCATGTCAGATACACTGTCATGTTTCATGCTGAAGGTCTGCCTCATGAACCTCTAATAGAGGAAGTAGAACACCACAGGGCAAAAACCACTATTTCAACTACCTCCTACATGCAAAATGTGCAGTAAGTACAGTAGAAATGTAACAATAGGGACCATGACTTCTGGAGTGCAAGAAATCCTGAAGTAAAAAGAGGATAGAGTGTACTGCAGGGAAAAAAGGATAGGACCTGATGGAGAATGGGGAAGTGGTATTTGAAGAAATAGATAGGCATTATAAAGGAAGTACACCTTATGGTGGAAGGAGTAATGAGGGAGAGGGAGGAAAAAAATATGAATCAAAGAAGAAAGACCTGTAACGATCTAGAGCAGGGGTTCCCAACCTTTTCTCTGCATGGCACACTTGATAATTTTAATTATTTTGTGGCACACCACCATATAGTCTCCAAATGAATTAATCAATATTCATTAGTATCCAGAACTCTTAAAATAGTTTTTCAAAAAATTCCATGGTACACCTGCTCAGGCCTGATGGCACACCAGTGTGCTGCGGCACACTGGTTGGGAAATGCTGATCTAGAGGATCAAAGACTTTGAGAGAGAAACTGATTGATTGTCCCAAGAACAGAAAGTAGGGCTTCAGACCTGCTAAAGCAGGAAGAATTTTTTGATTAAATTTTAGGCATTTCTGAAAGAAGATCTCTTCTGATGAAGGAAGTTGTTGTTGTGTCACTTAGAGATTCCAAATTTCATGTTTTATCGCTTGGCAACTGTGAGGATTTCAGCAGAAAAACAAATCAAAGCTTGATTGGCAGTTGGAGGGAGGCGTAAGGGGGGGGGAAAGAGAAGCCTTGCAGATGTAGGGATGGAGGGGAACTGGTGATAATGACCTGAAAAAGTCAAAGGGAGAGAATAGTATGTTACCAAGGAAGGCTACATTGATGAGTGCTCTAACCCTTACAGTTCAAGTCAGCCAAGGATGTCTAAAGTCAGACTTTCAGATCCTCAGCTGGATGTAAATCTGCTCTATTGACAGCAGTTTACACCAGCTGAGGATAATGTAAATTGGAATCCATGACCCAGAATGTTTTATCTCTAGAATTTCTTCCTCTCAAGATGTCTTCAGGTGGGATGGGGGGGTCTAGTATATTGGAGCACTGGCCTGGGACTCAACAGACATGGGGTCAATTACTGACTCAGCCACCTGTTTCCAAACATGTCACTTAATTTGCCCCATGCCTTAGTTCCCCATCTGTAAAATGGGAATAATGTTGAGCTCACAGGGGTGATAGAACAATAAAAATCCTCAGTGATTGTGAGGTACTCAGATATTCTGGAGAGTAGGGCAAAATAGTACTTTTTACTTTACTTTTTTTTTTTTATTTAAGAACTTTAAAAATATATATTTATAAAGCATATTTGAATGCTATAGAAATCAGGTTTTAATGTTCTCGTCTCGGTTCAAAACAATAATTCATATTTTAACAGAAACATTCTCCTTTGGAGTCTTTCATTATTTTTTTACTTCTCCTCTGCAACTGCCCTGTTAAATGACCTTTAACACATTATTTCATTGTCATATTTCTCACTGCACTTACAGTTAAGTGGGAAGTTAATCAAGAGATCTTCTCTGTTTTGTTTTAACAAGAGAAATTCCATTTGTAGTTGATGATATCATAAACCTACATATCTTGTATATATTTATCTATCACTGCTTTATTTTTTGCTACATGTGTGATTGAAAGAATTTTCTTAGAATTTAAAAAATCCAGGAGAGATCTTTCCCCAAGCTTTAATGGAAGGTAATTGGTCTTGTACACAAGTGGCAATATCCTCAAAAGTGTAAATCAGTATAGCTACATTGTCTTCAGTAGACCTCTGCTTATTTATACCAGCTGAGCATCTGAAACTAAATTTCTTTATTTGAGGAAAACAGCACTCTGACATGCAAAGAGAATACTTCAGTAAATGAAATTCTTTTGCACTCCATCACTCTCTTTTTTGGTCTCTGTTGAATCTAGATCTGATCTGATCCAAAGCCTGCTGATGTCCAGTCTTCCAGTGGGCAAGAATCCCAATTAGTTCCATTGGTGGTGGTTTTTTATGTTGCAGATTTGTCCGTTAAGATCTAGACTGAGACCACAGACTCATTTAGCATAAGCCATTAAAGAGTCTTGAGGGTATCAAGTTTTTTATGTGCTTTACAGGATAGGTTTTTTTCCCAAGATCATGTCAGTCATTGAAAAGTAGCAGTTATATGTATTAGTTCTAAACAAATATTGCAGAAAATTAGTTTACTGCAGCTGATTTGTAATTTTTAAAACAAATATCCATTGATATACAACAGTTCTGGGTGAATAACTAATTCTTCAGTTTGTTGGAAGTTCTGGAAAAACTGAAAATATATTGGGCTGGATCAAACTGAAACTAAAAATTCCAAAAGAGTTTGGCAAATCAAAAAAACAAAGCTGAAATTTTGTTTTAGTTGCCCAAAACATTTAATTCAGTCCAGGCTAGAGTCATGTGTTTGCTGAAAGATGTGGGTTTCATTGGGACAGAGAGTATTAGAGTGAGAGTATAGCCCAGAGGTTAGAGCATGTGTCTAGGATATAGGAGGCCCAGGCTCTAATCACTGCTCCATGACTATGTATACAAAGTGGAACAACTTCAGCAGGGGACACTAAGACCTTCCCCCGAATAGCTCATAGCCCAGTGGTTAGGGCACTCACCTTGAAGGTGGGAAAACCCTCATTCATACCCCTTCTGCCTAATGCAGAGCAGAAGTTCTTAAAGTGGGGGGCACAAGATGGATCCTCATGCAGGCAGTCCCAGGCAAGTGTTGGGGGTGGGGGACCGACCTTTTGGAGGGGAGTGGAGGCAGGGGGAGGCTGCTGGCAGAGCGGGAGACACTTTGCACAGCTGCCGCAGTCCCCTGCTGGTGCCGGACACGCTCCCCGCTCCCCATGCTGGTGTCGGGTGTGCGCCTGTCACGCTGTTGCTGCTGCTCCCGGCAGCTGTCTCCTGCTGCCACTGAGCACCCCAAGTTTCTTGCGCTGCTGCCCAAGGGGCGCACACAGAGTGCCTGTTCATCCTTCTGGTGCGCTCACTGTTGCTTCCCGCTGGCAGGCAGGACAACCTGGTCCTGTCCCACTCCTTACTGCGGGGGAGGGGGCAATCTGCTCCATCTAAATGGACAAGCCCGCATGACACGCTGCTGCTGCTGCTGGCACCCGCTTCCGCTGCCCTCCTTCCGCAGCAGCAGCCGTTCCCCTGCTCCCCCCGGCCGCTGCCAGGTACGCACCCTACACTGCGGCCGCTTTCCCTGCACTGCCCCTGCTCCCCTGCCACTGCTCGTTTTTTCTGAAAGTGTGGGGGGGTTCGGGGAAAGGTGGGTGTGATTGTGACACAAAGGTCCATGGAGTGGCTCCATTTAAAAAGTTTGGGAACCACTGATGTAGAGAACGAAGCCTGGGTCTTCCACATCCCATGTGAATGCCGTGGCCGGTGGGTTATAAGGAAGGCATCACTAACAAATAATTTGTCTAGAAAATTTTGCCCAGCTCTAGCATTGCTTCTTTCTGAGCACTTTTATATCACAAGTCGTATTAATGCATATGAAAAATAAGAAATCACTGTCTTATATATATAAAGCACCACTACTTATTTACAAGTAGAGGTAACAGAAAGTTGACTGACTTTATTCTTGACATACTGAAAATGTTCTTTTATGGAACACTGCAAATAAAGGTTTAAACTGTGAAGACATAAATAATCCTATTGTGGGATTAAATATTAACTCAGGTTCTGTGCTTTTTTGAATTAATATATGTCAGTATAACTGAAAATGTACTTATGCTTCATCTATGCAAAAGTATTTTTGTACCTGTTTACCAGTTATAGGGAAGAGTTCATTCATCATATAAATGAAGAACCTATTCAGCTGTATAATTCAATACAGTTGAAGTAAGGGAGGAAAATATGGTCACCATCTTCCCTTTAAATGAGCTTCCCAAACTATAAAGGGATGGATCCTAAGCTGCTGTGAAGTGACATAAATAGATCTGTGCTGATTTATACCAACTGAGGATCTGTTCCAATGTATTTAGGACTTACATATACAATAACAAATATGTAGCTCTTGTATAGCAATTTTCATCAGTATATCTCAAATCACTTTACAGAGGAGGTTAGTATCACTATCCCCCTTTTTACAGATGTGCCATCTGTAAAGTGACTTGCCCAAGGTCATCCAGCAGGCTAGTAGCAGAGCCAGGAATCAGATCCAAGTTTCCTGTGTCGTAGTCCAGTGCTCTGTGTACTCATATATGAACTTCAAAAAAACAAAACAAAAAACAAACTTTATTGATTAAAATGTAGGGAAAAAGAATGAGAACTTTGAGCACAACTGTGACCTGTGTTATGAACACATATAGAGTAGTAAGGGCAATAAAGTGCTCTTACTTCCCTGGGCGAGCTACATTTATCATAAAGTTTCAGGATGGGTTACCTGTATTGTAGGTTGCAGTTGAGCAGTTTCTGCAGGGTCACTACTCCTACTCCACTGCAGATGTGTGAGGAGTGGACAGACACTACAGTTTGACCCTGGTTTACTCGTATGCAGTTATGTGCTGTTCCTAACTCAATGCTTATAGCAAAGTCACAAGCCAACTCTTAGAAACTAAAACAATACTATAGTACCAGTTGCACTTTAAATATCAAGCAATGTAACTTTGATCAAAGAAACAATACTTACTCCCCTGGTGTATGCACTATATATATAGTATATCTCCATGGTGTGTCTAATCTGTTTTTAAGTGAATCAGTGCATCAGGCAGCAACCCCCACAACAGAACACGTTGTTTCATTTTTTTTTCTATCGGCGTCACTGAAATCACGCTTACCTGCAATGCAGCTAGTGGGGGACTGGAAGCTCATTAAAATACTTTTGCAGAGATGAAGCAAAAATTTGGTCTCAGTATATTGATTAGATTAGCACAGAAATTGAGTTAATATTTAATCATGAGCTATGATTATTTCATCATGTCATAATTAAACCCTTATTTACATTGCTCCATGAAAAAAAACAGACGGCCCTAAAATCAGCGTAATGAAACTGGAGAATCAGGCACAAGAGCTGAAGGGAAGAGCCCCTGAGGCAATGCTTGATTAGCAGTTTGATAGGTGTCCGCTTTTTAGTTCTGACAGGATACACAAATTGTACTTCTATACTATCTATGTAATGGTTACAAAAATAGATTAACTCTGACCCAACTGCAAGATTAATATAATTTGAACACTAACCAAGTGCATAGAAACAGCAAATTTAAAGCATCATCAAGCAGTATGAGTGTTAGTGTAGATAATAATGCACAACTAGCGAGCATGATTAAATTAATACCAGGAAGATGTGATATCAATAGGCTATCTAAAATATACTAAACATTCAAGAATTAAATTCGGTCTCTGATTTATTGAAGAATAAATGGAAGAAAAATATAGGTCTAGACACCAAACTGGAAAAGGGGAAATATTTGCCTCATTACTAAAACTCTGTCTATTGATGCTGGTATGTAACAATACCATGTAAAATAGTTAGGGCTGTCAAGTAATTAAATAAATTAATTGCAAGCTATAAAAGTCACTATAATCACAATTTTAATTGCACTGTTAAACAGTAATAGAATACCCTTTTATTTAAATGTTTTGGTGTCGTGGGGTGCAGTGTGTGTGTGAGGGGAGTGCTTTCTCCCTAAGCAGACCATTCAGGAGCCTGAACACTTTCAGCCGGCAGTAGTTGCTGTCAGCAGCATTCACTTCTGAGCCAATGCAGACAGGCTCGCCCTGTTCTCTAACCCTAGCGCAGCAGTGACCAGGTACATGGGTGGGGGGGAGGGAGGCACCCTGACATCAGCCACTCCCCCACCCCCTCTCTGTCTGGCAGGCTCCTGGTCCGGAGCAGCTTAGCCAGAGGTGGCTCCTTAGGGTGTGGGGGAAGAAGCTGGATCAGCAGGGAGGGACACCTGCCCCAGGGGAATGCAGTTGTGCTCCCCTGAGCACAGTGCCCTGGTGTGCATGTAATGCTCGTTTAAAAAATGTTAATTTGTTGTGAGTTAATCACATGCATTAAATGGGATCAATTCACAGCCCTAATATTTATTACAAATATTTGCACAGTAAAAAAGATTTTTAAAAAGTGCAATCTGCAAGTCAAAGAATGAAGGGGCATACAAAAATTAAGCATATCTGGCTTGTAAATACCATGCAACATACCTACAACAGTGCCATGAGAACCTGTTCTCATTTTCAGGTGACATTGTAAATAAGAAGTGGGCAGCATTATCTCCCATAAGTGTAAACAAACTTGTTTTTCTTAGAGATTGACTGAACAAAAAGTAGGACTTAGTGGACTTGTAGGCTCTGAAGGTTTACATTGCTTTGTTTTTGAGTACAGTTACGTGTGTGTGTGTGGGGGGGGGGAACCACTACATTTGTAAATTGCACTTTCACGATAAAGCAATTGCACTACAGTACTTTTATGAGGTGAACTGAAAAATACTATTTCTTCTAAGTACTGTTGTTAACTGTCAGATTTAAAGCAGATACATTCTTTAACTTATTATGGAAATGCATATAAACTCAAAACTTTGTTATATTGTCAGATATTGTTGGAAAAGAATTAAGTATACCTGTGAGATGCATATTGAAAATGGGAGGAAGATAATACTTGGAAGCTAAATTCTTAATGGGACTGGGGATTTCACGCTAAAATCAATGGAAGTTTTGTCATCAACTTAATTGGGGCCAGGATTGAACCCTTTATTTCTCTATCCTTTTCTGAATTGCGCAGCAGAGAATTGTCTTGAGCTGCAAGAGAAAGTCATCTCTTTGTATCAAGCCTTAGTTCCTTCACCTGAGGGGACTATTGCACACACAAGCCATCTCTGAGAAATGCTACAAAAGTTTGAAAACTTCATTCCTATCTTAGAAAACCTAAAATGATATGACATGCACTCACTAGTGGAATAGGTTATGTTATGTCTCCCCCCATACCCAACCCACTGTGGTTGTCTATTTCAGCCCTTAGCTTGATACACTTTATTTCAAGCTGTAAAGACCTCATGGGTTTATCTTTGGAAGTCCATGTTTCAATCTCTGATTGGCCAAGATGGCAGCTGTCACAACTTTAGTATCGTAAAAGTGTTTATTGTAGGTAGAAGTAATACTCACACTTCAATCCTTCTCTCTTTTCTGAACCAGGCTTCAAATTAGTCACAACATAAACTTGCAAATCAAGGAGCCTGACTCAACAAATAATACATGCTTTGATAAAGAGGTTGAATCAAAAGAGAACTTGTTTTAATATAAATTTAATGTAATAATAGTGTTGCCCCTCTTAAAGCTGTGTGCTTAACCAATATGTAGGGCCTTGAGGGGTTTTTCTCTTAGGAGGAGAAACAAATGATTGTTGAGTATTTCTTTGAGCAATCCTGTTTCTTCCCAAATAGTATACCCAAAATCCTGTTCCCTTGAACAAAGTTGGAATTAAAAAGGGGACAATTTTCTTGTTCATTATTCCAAGCCTCTTTCCAGACAGCACTCTGTCCAAAAAACTCTTAGCTTTTTCTTCTGTCCATTTGTAGGTATTACTTTTGTTGTCTCCTGGCTTTCTGTTTGCTTTTTGCTTCTTCTGACTTACACACACACACAGAGCACCCCATCTTCCCCCGATAAAATACCCAGTACCCACATGAGCTTTCAGATCTCAGGGAAAACCTGGGATTTGGATGGTAGTCTCTTTTTTTTTTTCCTGCTATTATTAAACAAAGTGGATTTACCTGATAGCTCATTTAGCCTAACTGGAAGGTGGTAATAACGCCCACCAATTTCTGCAAGGTTTGTGACTGTCCCATAGATAAAAGCTGCACTTGCAGGGCACCATCCAACCTCCAGCATATCAAAAATATGCTGTATTATAACTAGACAATGTCATATTGGCATGAAAGTTGTACTTCAAACTTCTTACTATTAAAAACATCAGTGGAGAATTGCAAGAAAGAGCATGTGGTCCAGTGATGTAATATTTCCCTGAAAGAGGCCTGGGTTTCTTATCTAGCTCTGTACTTTTGTTGATGGAATGGATATAAACCCTGTGTGCACAAAACATTGATCCCCTGAAGGGACAAAGCACCTTGTTTTGCTCAAAAGAGATTCCTTCAGAAGACAATTGTTCTCAATCCTGAGTGCAGTATATTCTTTACCTGGTCTAGCTACATCTGGGTAAAAAACGGTGCTTTTCTCCCCTAGGATTTTACACAAATAGCTATCTTGCTGGTAATAAAACCAAACATACCTTATTTAGAGGACAAGACCTGGCCCTACAGTTCCTGTTTCTTTGCATGAACAAAAGGCTTAGGTCTTGAAAGACATGGCATTGCTAGCAGCTCATTGCTGAAGTTGTCTGCATATACAAAATAAGGTATTTTATTGGATGAGTCTCTCAGGCTGAATCACTTCAGAGCAGAGAACTGCCTACTCACAAAAGACAATACACATTACGTGGCAGCCAAACTATTAACCCTCAAACCTGCCCTAAATCATGTTTTGAGCAATTCAGAAAAGAAAGAGTGAGGATGAAGACACATTTAATATTTTCAGGGTATTTATTAAATTGAGCACAGTACTGTGCTCAGTGAGATTATGTAGCAAAAGGAAGTGATTGTGAATATTCCTTTTTAAATGAAGATAGATTACAGTGAGAGCTTTCAGAATATTCTCAGAACTAAAATCTTTCTATTTCTCTGGGGTGAGAAACAGAACAAATATGCATGTAACATGCATCAGCTATTCAAAGAAAACATAACTCTTCACTAAAACTCTGAAAAAGGCATTAGTATTCATTAAATAACATGCAAATATTTACTTAAGATAAATTCAAATCCTATGGATTCTATTTTGGTAAACTAGAGTTTAAAAATTATAGGTCAATGCAAGAAATCAATAATGACATAGCATGGAAGGTAACCTTTTAAATACCATTACATCAAAAACACAGTTTAAAGAACACATTTCTATATACCAAGTCATAAAACAAATGGTGCCATAGAATCTGAAATGAATAGAAACCTTTATGTCCTCTGTGCATTAGTATTGATACAGTGAAACTCTACTGGAACAAACAGATCAGACAAGACAAAATGTTTACACTATAAAACCAAAATGATGTTAAATAAAATTCTTAGAGGATTTTGCATGTAAAATCTTTCTTCCTTCCCTCTATATTAGAATCTAATGTTAATAGTAAACACTTACTGCAGTCACTTGCTAATATTTAGTCTTATATATTGTTACTTTCTGAATCCATTAGAGTCGTTTCATAGTTCAGAGTGTCCAAATTTTGCCTTACTGAGGAGGATGCACTGACAATCTGCCAGGATCCCTTTATTTTAATGAAAGGGAATGGATTACAACTACCTTTCCCCTTGATACAGGGTGCAATCTATGGAGACTTTGGGCCTAATAATAATTTTTCCACTAAGGCCCCTTATCCCACTCTGGCAAAGTGGGAGTGTATTACATTTAGAAAAGAATTATGGCCATTTTTTACTGTCCAAGTGATGTAAAGGGGCATTCATTTAAATGAGTCAGGCCCTATAATTTCCATCATGTAGTGCTCCATTTTGATCTCAGCAAATGGAAGATGAGACAACCATAGATTATTTAATTCTGGGTCGGTCTACACTGTGAAGTCCATTTAATTTCAGTTGACATTCATCCACCGAACTATTTAATTCGGTTGGGTTTGATCACACCACACTCATTGCATCAGGGGAGTGTGTTCCCACCAACCATGCTTGAATTGATGGACAGAGCAGTACACTGTAGGTAGCTATCCCACAGTGCAACTAGCCGCAGGAGCTTTGGGGAATGTCTTCTGACTCCCATGATGCAATGTTATCCCTACCTCCCCTGATGTCAACAGTAAGCAAATGAATGCATTTTTTTCATGCCACATTTCAAAACCCTGCATCAGCTGCACATATGTCATTGCCGAAAAGCATGGAGTCCACTCAGCTCTGCACTATAGTTGTAAGCATCACAAACACCTCACAACTTATCCTGCAATATTTCCCAGGTTGAGAGAGCAGAAATATTTCCCAGCGCAGAAAAATGTGATGTTACTCAAGCCGCCCTGCTGCAAGCTATTGAATGAAACAATTCCAGATTGCTGCTGGCTGTCGTGCAGCAGCTGAACTCAGCAGAGCACTGTTTCTGGTCCTTGGAAACATGCACTGACTCGTGGGATTGCATTGTTATGAAGATTTGAGATGATGAGCAGTGGCTGCGGAACTTTTCAAGGAACTTGGCACAGAGCTTTCCCCAGCCCTGAAGCACAGGAATACTAACTTGAGACCTGCTCTGACAGTGGAGAAGCGAGTGGCCATTGCTCTGTGGAAGCTAGCAATGTGAGACTGCCACCCGTCAGTTGGGAATCAGTTCAGAATTGGGTAGATCCACCAGGGGAGGTGCTGTGATACAAACCTGCAGGGCTATTAACAGATTTTTGTTAAGAAGGGTAGCGAGTTTGGGAAACATGAAGGACGTACTGGATAGTTTTGCCCTAACTGCGGTGGGGGGATAAATGGTGCACACATCCCTATCTTAGCCACAGACTACCTTGCCAAAGAGTACATAAACCGAAAGGGATACTTTCCCATGGTGTTGCAACCGCTGGTGTATCACGGGGGTTTTCACTGACATCAGTGTGAAGTGGTCTGTAAAGGTGCATGATGCACATTTTTAGGAACTCAGGTCCGATCAGAAAGATGCAAGCAGGGACTTTCTTTCCAGACCAAAAATAACTACTGATGTTGAAATGCCAATAGTGATTCTCTGAGACCCAGCCTACACCTTGCTCCCATGGCTCATGAAGCCGTACACTGGCCACCTGGACAGTGATAAGGACTGTTCAATAATAGGCTGAGCAAGTGCAAAATGGCGGTGGAATGTGCCTTTGGATGTTTAAAGGCTCACTGGTGCAGTTTGCTCACTAAGTTAGACCTCAGCGAAAGCAATATCCCCATTATCTCTGCCTGCTCTGTGCTCCATAATGTCTGTGAGATAAAGGGAGAGAAGTTTCCACTGTGTTGGCTCGTGGCGGCAGATCAGCTGGCCACAATTTGAGAAGCCAGATACCATTGCAACAATGAGAGCCACGTGAGGAGCTCTGCACCTCGGAGGCTTTGAAAACCTGTTTTTGTAATGAGCCACAGTAATGTGAGCCACTTACCTGTCCTTTGCTTTCCCATACTATCCCTTTTGCTGCTGCACTGTCACAGCACCTTCCCTTCCCCCACCACCCATGTGAATGTGATGGAGTACTTAATTACAAAGAAGTTGACTTTGTTTGTACATACATAGAGGGAAAGGAAAATGTAACTGTTAGCAACCATTCTCATGAAATTGTGAGCGGGGGGAGAAAACAAACATTGTTTGTTGATGCAAGCACCAAAGCCTGCACACTGAAAGTTCTTAGGATGGCTGCCTTCTCTTCCCTCTTCCGGTGTCGAGTGGGATACATACTGCACCCTGCCCAATCTCCTCCTGGAACACTTGAGATGGGGGCTTGGGAAGAGGTTGATTGATGCTGCAAGTTCTGCAGAGGGAGTCTATGCAGCTGCTGCCGTTCCTGAAGCTTAACAAGATACCTCAACATGTCTGATGGATCCCTCATTATTTGCAGCATCTTGTCCTGCATTTCATGCTCCTCTTCCTGGGCTGCTTTCCTGCTCTGTTTAGTTTTTCGAACAGTGAAATCCTCCAGGCTCTGCGCTCCCTGTCAGCTGCACCAGAGGTGTTCATTATCTCATTGAACATGTAATCCTGAGTTCTCTTTTTATGCCTTCTAATATGCGACAGTCTCTCCGCAGGAGCGGAGGATGCACTGAAGGCCACGCTTTCCACTGCAAGGCGCACAAAGCACAAGGCAACAATTGTTAGTGCATACTATGGGAGAAATGCAACGTTGCCATGTAAAAATCACTTTTGTTGTTCTCATGTGAATGGTAACCCAGACTCAATCACTACCTTTTCCATTAGTATGTGTGGTGTGGCAGCCATGGTGAATAAAAGGATTGTGCCTCCAGTTTTTGGAAATCCCTGAAGCATAGGAAGTGTTTTTGACATTTGCCCCGTTTCTCCAGGAACATGAGCAGGGCACATCATTATCAAAACTTGGTTTTTGAAGGAGGCTGCCCTAGAGGAGGTGAGGGTAGGGAGGCGTTGGGCAGGAGAGAACACATTAACATGCAATTCCTGATCTGCTATCCAGAACAACCTCATATGAGGGAAGCATTGGTTGAGGGAGACAAAAACTGGCCCAGGAGAGGGATTACATGCACTGCTTTTGGTATGAGAACATATATTGTAAGTTTGCACCATCTACCCTAGGTGATCCTATGTGATATTAGTCTCCAGAGGGTGACAAAGGTGGAAAGGGAACAGTTACTACAGGTGTCTGGGTACAGACCTGGTCCTTATGCTGTGGTCTGTGATGATGCCAGAAAATTTAATAATGGAGCGGCGTGGCAAAGTGTCGTATCATGGTAGAAGAAATAAGGCTGCCTTCCTAAGAAACTTTCTGCAAAGGATTGCAGAATACCTCCATGAAAGTTTCCTGGAAATATGCTTGGAGGATTCTCGGGCTATCCCTGTGCACATAAACAGTCTTTTCTGGGGGTAACCGTCTGCATATTTGGAGCACTTATAGTGAAGCCTATCGCCACTACACCTTAAACATTGTTTTCATATTAAACGGAATACATCAGGGAATGTAAATGCAATACTGTGAAATTCCATACTCACCAGAGGTGCCTTCCCTGGCGCATCCATCAGCTAAGGTTCTGTCCAGTGTCCAGCTGGACTGCTCCAGAGATAAAAACAGCTCCTGGCTCACAGGGAGTATGGATAACCCACTCATCTGCCCCCCATTCTCTTCCTCTTCCAGTCTCCTCATCAATGGCCCTGGAGTGAGATTCCCCTGAGTTCTCAATTCTGCATCTGGGGGCAGTGGTGGGGTCACCTTCAAGAATTGCATGCAGCTCATTGTAGAAGCGTCATGTCTTTGGTGATGGAGAAGAATGACTGTTCGCCTCCCTTGTCTTTTGATACGCCTGCATCAGTTATTTAATTTTAATGTAGCACTGCTGTTTGATCCAGTTGTCTCTTCTCCAGAATACCCCATGATATCTTTTTGTAGATATCAACAGTTCCTCAGCTGGACCAGGGCTGTGCCTGTACAGACTCTTCTCCCCCCAGACTGATGGGATCCAACACTTCAAGTCTGCTCCAGGCTATAGCACATTTAGGCGTTCAGTTGTGCTAGTGATCTCTGCAATCTTTCCCAAACAGGAAATGGGAATTTAAAATTTCCCAGGGCGTGAGCAGGGGAGGCGCTGTCTCCTGTGCATGGTGCAGCAGAGTTAAAAAAAAAAACTATGCCCAGAGCAGTCACAGCGGAGCATTGTGGGACTCCTTCTGGAGGCCAATGATGTTGATTTAGGCAACACTCTGCCTACACTGCCTTTCATACAACCTATCCACTTTGATTTTAGTGCCACTTCTTCCATGGAGGTGGATTTATTGAGTTGATGTTTCTGCTGAGTTAGGTCGCCGGAATGGACCCAGCAGTGGAGAAGCATACATTCGCAATGTGGACCAGGCCTCTGATACATCTCATGTACTCTTGTGTTGATCATGTGGAAAGAGCAGCCTCAAGTGCATAGAGGATGATTGGAAGCATGAGGCTAATAACACCCCCCTGTTTCTCCCCGCCTCAAGATAAGTGGGAGTGCACCTTACATGAGTGGGAGTTTAGAATGAAAATGCAGGATGCTCTGAAGATGAGGATGTGAGGTTGGAGCTAAGTCATGAAGGACTTAGCAGACGTGGTAGTACAATAATACTAACAATAAGAGCTAATATTACAGTCCTGCCTTAACAGACACAGCTGAAATATATTAACATTACTCCCTGTATTCACATTCCTTCACCATTTTGGGGTGTGTTAGATTTGACTGAGTCTGACAATTGGGGGTAAAATATCACATTTCCTTTAGCTACTGTGTATTGAGATGCACCACTGTGTATATGTGTTTAGAAAATGTTAAACATACAGCTTCAGGAATTCATTCTGTTCAAGGATTTATTACTAAGGGAGCAACATAATGGCACCTGCAGACATTGAAGTGCAGTGAAAGAGTAATTCCAGACAATTAATTTTAATAAGTGCCAGGATATTTTCCACAAATATATTTCTCTCCTATATTAAAAAGCTGGACAAATAATTAGATTTGAGTATTTAATGGTATAAACTAAACACCAGCCTTCTGAAAGAGTGGACTATATATTTATATTTTCAAAACTTTTTGAATTAACATGCTCCTAGACCACTCATTATGAACAGGAAACACCTGTTTGTTTCACCTACACTTCAAATAGCTTTCTTGCCAAAAGATCCAAAGATATGAAGTTGAAACATCAAAGATGGATTTCTTAGAGAAATCTAATCCCCCCCCTTCCCCCCAAAAAACAAACAAACAAAACCCCTTGAGGCTCACAAACAAAGATTCAGGAAGAACATGATGGAATTGCAGTGCAAAGAGTCAATAGCAAGCCCTCAGTGCTCCAGTCCAAGGCAAAGTTCACTAGTTCCCAACAACGAAAAGAAAATGTAGGAGACTAATGGCTAGGCATAATATAATTATTAACAGATCTCTGTAGAAACCTGCAAGTTATCACAAACTTTAAACTAAGATTTGCTTGCCAGGATATTTCCTATTTACTTTGCTTTGCAATGTTGGACAGATGTAATGTGAATCTCTGAAACTCACTGGGGTAGAATTATATAATAAATCCCACAAACAATGACTCCTACCTCATTGTTTTCTAACCTATTTACTCTTTCCTTCTATAGTCTTATTTTAAATCTATTTTTTCTCATTCTATCTGGAGTTCCACTCTGGGGATGGCAAAGTTATATTTTGCAATATAAATTTTGAAAGCTGACCAGAAGATGAGGATTTTTCACATGAAGATTTCTCAAGAATTTTTCCTGTTGGGAAATTCTAGTTTTCTAATGGGAAATCTTAAAACTGGAAAAGTGGGTAATTATCCATCCTTCTTAGCTTCCCAACATTTTCAAGTTTGCTAAAACCCTATTTTCTGATTAAGTTTTTTTTTTTTCTCAGCAAATTTTTGACCAGTTCTGTAAACTTTTTCTAACTGTGTACTTTTTTCATAGAATATTAACTTCCTAAATAGTAGTGTGTCTCCCAAAAGTATTTTCAAGACACATCATGAGTTTTCTTCTCTCCTCCCTCCCCCACAAAATCCCTTTTGGGCTTCTGAAAGTAGTTAAGCTTCAAACTTATCAGAAGAGTTCAGGCAACAAAGGCAGCATGTTTTCTGTTGCAGTTCCAGGTATTCCTCTGTCGTCCCTGTGCAAAGGGACTATCTAATACTTTTATGACCTATACTATTAACTATACTACCATGGAGCATATGTTCGTTCATCTTCAAATCTGGATAAATGAAGAATTTACCAGAGGGACCGAACATTTTATTCAGTTTGGGTTGGTTTGTGTCCCAGGTAGTGTTACTTGCATTCTCTAATTACAGCTTTGCTTAGGATGAAATTTATTTTTTGATGTTTTTGAGGAAAGTGGTGGTTGACCTTGTCGTTAAAAAGTTGAAAACCATCGCTATAGAAGAAGAAATATTATATCTGGGCACATACCAGTCTACACTTCAAGGCAAATTGCTGAAGAAATTATCCATTGAAAGGTAGTTTTTCGGTCTGCTAAATGAATGGTTGAATAGCAATTGAAGTAGAAAGCATTCATAAAATATGTAAGCCTTGGCAAAGCTGGCAAAGTGTTTAGAAGTTTTATGGTCACTTAAACCTTGACAGCTCTTCTATTGTCTCTTTCTGATACCTTAAGTGTGTGTTTAGAAAAATAAACAAATAAGAGCATTCTATTGTCTCTAACTTAAAGACAAAAATCCTGACAGTCACTTATCTTTTTTGCAATGTTAGCATTCTGGAAAATCGTAGGGAAGAGAGTCAAAAAAAATTATCCTTCAATTTTTAGGTTGTACATTTTCATTGATGCATGCAATATATTCATTGTGCAACTCCCATGACTGTTTATGGAGGTTGTGTCCCATCTACTGTGTATGAAACTATATACTTTTTTCACTTAAATAAAATTGCAATTCAAATGAAAATGGTTGAGGTTGCACTGACAGATTTCTTAGAGGAGGTTCTATTAGAATCTCTTTCATTACCTGTTTCTGTGGAATTGTTCCCCTCATCCCCATCCTTTTGAGCTGGATAGGCACCCTGCAATTCAAGCAGGGTAAGTGGCAACATAGCTGTGCTCCCCCAGGAACAGGGAATGGACTGAATTGTGGCTGTAAGCTTTCCTCTTGCTCCATCTGGGCTCTGCCCCCATCCATGCCCGCCTACGTACATAGGATAAAGAGGATAGTTACTTAGTGACAGTTTGCTGTTCCTGCCATACAGGGTCTGGCAATATGGGTATAAGAAGACTACATACAACCCTCACTCCTCTGCATGGGCCCACACCATGTTTCCAGGAAGAACCCATGAATGCCAGAGAGTTATCCTGAACAAATAATTAATATAGCTGAGTAGGCATGACTTCTAGCTTGTCTTGGGAGTAGTGTTTGTACTACCAAGGTATGGCTCTTTTTTTTTTCTCTTATTTATGAATGAAGGGAGAAAGGACACACAGGAGAATATTTCCTTCGGGAAGTCCATTGATTAGTGAGTTTCTTTTGCCATATTTGTTTAGGTAATGGGGGATGAAACTGAGCAGACTGAGTATTATTATTTTTTTAAAGAATGTATAAAGTCTGGGGCATTGGGGAGAGCTGGGTAGAAAATGTTTTTTCCATTCCAAGAGAATTTTCAAAATAAAAAATATCTAGGCACAAACTTGGAGACAGTCAAAATCTTAATTTTTTGCAAACTTAAAATTCACAAATTTTAGATTGTCAACTGAAATATTTCATTTTGGTTTTGAACACTTTCAAAATTTTAAAACTTTTTACCATAAACTTTTATTTCTAAACAAGTCATTTTGAACTGAAAAACTGTACCTTATCACTTTGAGAATATCAAAACGGGGTATTCAAACCATACTGAAACTTTTTCAAAACTGAAAACTTGTTGAAACCACCCCTTCCCACAAAGTTTCATTTTCCCAGCTTTACCTTCTTCTACGTGTGCAGAAGTCCATGTTGAGCAATCTTCACTTCTATTTTTACCTACAACTAGTGAAATTCAAATAGCTCAAGTAGGCTATCTCAAGCATCGCTTTTGCTGTGTAGCCATACCCAAAGTCTCACTACTGTTGTGAAGAACTAAATCTTCCACAGATTGCTTCTGTATACTGAGGAACAGAGCCCTGGTGTGATGTAAATGAGCTGAACAGCTGCTGAGTGTTGAATTACAACAATGCTAGAAGCAGCTGAATAGATTTGTTTTCCTCTGAGAGAGTAGTATTTAAATGGCAGCTAAAATTTCTTTGTAATATTCCCTATGGTGGGAGGAGAGGAGGAACCCTGAGGGCTGAAAGTTTGGTAATTAACCTATAAGTGACAATTTAAGATTACTGAACACTTTCTTCCTAGTCTTATTTTTTATGGTGTGGGCTCCAGACTCGGCTGTCTCCAAACCAATGAAAACATTTGAAGATGCAAAGGACCCACAGTGAAATTTATCACAAAGGCACAAGAAAAGTATGGGGTATTGTCCCCAAATAACAAGAATATTTTTCACAATATTTTTGCAGAAATGTGGAAAAATTGCCAAATATATTGATTTAGTTATTTACTCTGCACTAGGTTCTGTAAACACTGGATGATCGTATGTGGGGGGGACCAGCAGCAGGATTTAGCAGCCACCACTAGGCTCTGGATTGGACCCAGTGTGGAGAGTGGGCCTGGGTTCTCCTACCAACCCCTAAGGGATGCCAAAGCAGAAGCAGATCTCTGATACAGGGAATCTAGGATAGAGAAAACTCTGATGTCTGAAGGGCAAGACCCTGAGACCTCAACACACAGGGATACCCGTTGATCCTTGACTAACCCAGGGTGCTATGCCATTGTTGGCTCTTCGTGTATTCTGAAAGTGCCACGTGACCTGGCCAAAGGGCTGAGTCATGGAAGGACCAGAACACTGCATGATCCAAATGATTGTCAACAGTGGTACCAGGAGAGAGAAGGACTTTCAACACACTTCCTGACTGCTGGGTGATGCCTGAGTGAGGGAACTCCTTTGCAGTTCCATTAGGAAGCTTTCTATAGTTCTAGCTGTAAAATGTTTAAAAAATGTGAATTGATCCTGCAACACTTATCACCCTATGTAAGTATTTAATTATTTATGTAAGCTGGCAGTTTCAAATGGAAGTTTGTGCTCAGTTTCAATGCCCACTGCCTAACTCCCTTTTGGTTTTTGAAAATACAAGTCAATTGCCTTAAAGTACACTATAGGTAGTTAATCAAGTCAATGCTCCAAAAGGTGTATTAATGACCTGGTCAACTCCCATTAAAATCAGTGGAAGCAGGATTGGACCCTAAATATATGCCATACAAATAAATGAATGGGAAGAGAATTATTTTCCCACTCGTTTTCATATTTTTCCCACTTTTTTCACCTTGGGAGGGGGTTCAGTTGCCCTTCCGGCTTCTCGTCCCTCTCCTTCCTCTCTCTCACTTCCTACCAGACTCTCGGCTCCCCCTAATGCCCCTCTTAGGTTGGTGGAAGTGCTCTTGGTGAGATTAGACATCTTTTTAAAAGAGATGCTTTCATCCAGTTTCAGAGAGAAGCTTTGTGGCCTCTGTGCAGGAGACTTGCTCCAGTTGATTTTATCTGGTCTTGGGGTCTGTAAATCTGCAGATCCCCTGTTCTTCCCCTTTTTTCATGGACATGTGGAGAACACGACTATCTGTATTGCCTTCAATATTGTAATGCTTGCACCTCTGCTCTAAGCTAATAACGATAGTTATATATCATGGTTCGGGCTCAGCCTGCATGGGCTTAGAGGAATTTTCCCCCAAAACACTATTGACTAGATGCATACCGTCTCTTTCTGGGGTTTTCTGGTTTGTGCTTTGCTTTCTCTGAAGCATCAGAGAATGGCTACAACTGGAGGTGGACCACCGCTGTGAGATGATACAGAGAGTCCTTTCTGGTTGGTGTCTTGCTTGCATGCGCAGGGTCATACTGATCTCCAGATTTGTAGTTAGAACAGAATTTTCCCTTAGGTCAGATTGGAAGGGACCTTTGGGTTTTTTAATCTTCTTCTTCAGCCTGTGGTATGGTTTGTGTACTGAGATGATATGGACATATCTCACTTAATCATTAGGGTTCTGAGCATTAGTGCCAACTTGGTCTCTCTGGTTTTCAATCTGTGGTGCACAATATAGTTTCCGAGGACTGAAATATTCTGGTCTAAAGTCTTTGGGCTTAATATAGGGTACCTGGGTGAAATTTAATGGTCTGATATGCAGGAGGTCAGACTAGATGTTCTAATGGTCCCTTCCCTCTATGAAACACTACTAATGAACAAATAATGAATGATACCACTTATTCTGACTATAAAGAGGTCTTTGCTTTAATTGCCAGTGACAGCCAATTGAATATAAAATTGGCCAAAAATAACATTGCAATCTCAGGACTGAAAATAATGCTTTGATAATATGGGGGGGAAGACATAAAATTTATAGTCAACAGCCAACGTTAACAATTTTTGTACTGGACTTTGAAGATAAAAAGCCTGGAACAAGTGTGAAGTATTATTAAATACTAAAGATCAAATAAGGTATTTTCTAAAGTGATTCCTGACTGAATCCCTTTAGTGAATTTCCATAATAATTAGGATGGTAACTCATGGAATTCCCACTAGACATTGATGTTTTGAGATTCTTTGTGAATTGGCTGGCTTACTTTTTTATGTAACATTATTTAGAGCCTACTTTTCCAGGGTTAACTGCTAACTGATCAGTGTTTTCTGTACAGTACTTCATTGCAGAGAAACATCCATTTATATAATGGAAAAAATAATGAAGCAGATGTTTACAGAGGAAAATAATGGAAGTTTAAAGCTCGTTCTTGAAGCCATATCTAATTAAATGTATCAATGTTTGTGCAGGCCCTATGGCTGTTCATATTTATGGTCATTTGCAATTAAATGTAGACTTGCTTAGCTGGTTTGTTTTTTTTTTTTTCTTGGCAGCATAAAAATTATCTTGCCATTAAGAAGGCTGTATGTTCCCACGGCTAGTATGGACCTTTTAAAATATTTTATTTAGTTAGAAGTGAGAGTCTCTGTTAGAGTTTAAATTGCTTAAAGCTCAAATGAAAAGTAAATGCTACAGAATACAAATAGTTTTAGCTACATTAGTTACTGAAAATTAGTTAAGACCAAAATGCTATCCTTTCATTGTGTAAGGAGAGTGAGATCTACTGGTTGAATGATCTGAAAACAGGACTAGGATCCATTTAGAAAGTGAAAAGCCTAAGATTTGTCAGTTCCAGGAGTGGGGGAGATTCCAAGGGGCCAACCCTTTCTTCCCTGCTCCACATGCTCCAGCACATGGGCCAGGCACAGTGTGGACCTAGGATATGCCATGCCAGTGTTACTGGTGATACTAGCCTCTCCATGGTGGAGATAATAGGTGAACAATGAGCAACCAAGTACTCTGGTACTTTTCAGAGTGCTGAGTAACACTGTCTCCTTCAGGCAGAATGCCTCATGGAGCTGCCATTGTACCTCCTCATGGCACCTCCCAATGCTGTTAAAGTGTGCTGTAAACATGTGCTATCAAAGTTCAGGAGACCCCCCAGTATTATGTACTTTAATTAAATCTGGATAGTGGTGGGATTTGTCCTATTTGTGACTTGTCCAGACAAGAGAGCCTATCTATGCTTTACTTTCCTCTCCTCAAATCCCTTTGTACTTTCCCTTGTGCCATTCTCCCAATCTGCCTTCACTAACATGACACAACAAGAAAGTTGGAAAATATAAGATTTATTTCACTGGCAGTTTAAACTAAGGCCTGTTAAAATTTATTTTTGGTTTTTGTGTGTTACCTTTTGTCCTTTTTTTTTTTTTTAAATTTGACAATAATTTGATAGTATTAATTAGTTACATGAAAATAATTGTTTATTGTACTGCATAGATGTCATTCACAGACTGGAAACCTGATATGCTTTGTCTAAAGCTCAATGAAATCTATATGTGTTACTGAAATAGGATGGCTGCTTATTTAAAAAAATAAAAATACACTTAATAAAACACTTAGTTTGACCATTCATCAGTTTTTTCCTCTGTCACTTATAGTAATAAACAAGAGCTAATGGATAAACATGAGGAAATACCAGGTATTCCTCCACTGCCTCTAGTCAGACACTTGCCATCACAGCCCTGGCCAGCTTACTCAACTCCACTCATCGACATGGGATTGGAGTTTGTTAGATGTAGTTAAAGACAGGATTCTAAACGTAAAGCAATCATATTTGTATAGCTTAAAGTGAAGGAAGTATATGAAAACCAAATATATATACTAACTGAATTGCACTTTTCAGCAATCCTCTTTTGTACCTTCATCCCTCCAATGCCAACAGACTCTTCCTTTTGTCTTCCAGCTCTTTGACTTCTTCCCCTTCCTGAAGAAAACTAATGACTCTCTTCCTATATCAGGCATTCTTGGGCTTCTTCCCATCCTGAGTCTTCTATTAGCCATTGCAACAATGCTTAGGTTGTCCTTCAATCATAGATTTCTTTTCTTTCTCCTTTAGGCATATCTAGAATTTTATAGAGCATCAGCATCTCTCTCTATGCCCTGCCTTTCCTCTTCCTCTCCAATGTTTCTCCATTGCTCAGTCCATATTTGAATGGCCACTGGTCAGACTTCACTACCTACAATACTCAAAACAGCTTGCGTAATACTCCCCTCTCTTCCTCCACTGATGCTGCACCAATACATTGAACCACCTGTATATCTGAACAGCAGCAAAGCACTACTCACACAGCACATGCAGGAATAAGCTTTATGTAAGGTTGCAGTAGGGAGCCTGGTGTGTGGAGAAAATGTGAAGTAGCAAATTAATTCTGCCATTTGCCTCCCAGACAGCAGTATCTCCTCCCTCTGCAGATGCACCATACACACAACCTACACGATGATGTCACAATGAATCTTCATGGCTTACATGATCTCAGTGCTGCCCACAGCTCCATGGAAACCCATAGAAAGTGCAGATAACCTCTCAAGAAGCCAGAGAATGCTGCAATCTTGAAGTGGGGCCCCAAAGTCAGATGTTAGGCAGATCTTCTCTCAGTACAAGTCTCTCTGTGACCTTATTCAAGTCACTTAGGTCTCGTCTACACTACAGATTTCCATCAGTATAACTATGTTGCTCAGGGGTGTGAAAAATCTGTGTGTAGTTTATACTGGCCTAACCGCCAGTGTAGAGAGTGCTATGTCAGTGGGAGAGCTTCTCCCGTTGATATAACTGCAGCCTTTCAGGGAGGTAGATTAACTACACTGACAGGAGAAGCTCTCCCATTGGCATATAGCGTCTTCATTAAAGCGCTACTGCTCTCAGTGGCAGAGAGCTACTTGGTGCAGGAAACAATGAGGAGATTGGGGGTTATCAGGAAACTGGTTCTATCTGCTTGGTTCTGAGGGCCAGCCCTCCGCTGTTATACCACTATGGGAAAATAATCAAAGTAGAGCTTTCTATCCCTATAACAGTCCTTATGTCAGGAGAATGGGGTGGAGATGGATGGCTCATCAGCAGTAATTGTGGCAAGGATGTAGGCCTATTAGTATTCCCCCCCACTTTCTGACAAGAAGAGAAAAGAGGCAGTCCACTGTTACCTATTTTTGGTGAAGGTAGAGAAGAAGTGGCTACTGAAGGAAGGACACTCTTCAAGTAGAGTAGAAGTAGTGGGGAGAAGAGTGAAGAAGGTGAGTGAAGAGGCAGTTGTCAGGACTAGATAAGTAGCCACTGGAGTCGGGATACTAATGGCTCTTATGTGACCACTATTGACATTTTGTAACCCTGGCCCACATCAGGTGCCTGGAGCTAAGAAGGTAAAGCTCATTTGACCTCTGATTGGCACTCCTATGTATCACAGCCCTCTAATACAGGCTCATCTATACTTGAATGTGGAGAGAAGAGCAAAAAGAGAGAGAACAAGGGGAAGCTGGTCAAACCCCAGCTGCAGATGAGGAAGAGTGGCAATGAAGGGAAATAGGTAGATGGAAAGAGAATTTGAGTGAGGAAAAAATACAGAAGAAGAAAAAAATCCTTTTGGAGATAAAAGGAGAGGTAAAGAAACAGAAAAATGTGGAAAGGGGAGAAGTGATGCCCAAGACAAGTAAATTTAATAAATGTGTTAAAGTTTCTACATCTAATGTGTTTCTTTCCAGAGTAGTTGTGGTCCTGATGCTTCTCCCATTGAAGTCAGTGGGAGCATTGCAAGATTAGGCCTTGCATTAGACACCAATATATAAATCTTAGTATAGAAAGGTCATCTTAAAACATACCTATTAAATAATCAAACTCACTGTAGCATGACATGTTGTTACAGTGTAGGTCATTAGATAATCTTAGGATATGCCCTGCTAAAATGTTGTCACAGAGGGTATGTCTACATAAAACATCCAGCCTGAGCTCTGGCTCAGATTTAAGCTCAAGCCCCCCTCCCTTTCACACCAAAATCAGTCTGACTCAGTTCAGGAACAGAGGGTTGAGTCAGAGCCAGAGTCCTGCTGGTCAAAGTCATTTTGCAGTGTGGATGCAGCTCAAGTCTGGTTGCTAGACTGGTCTGTAGTCTACCAAAGCTATACTACAATCCTGCACTTCAATCTCAAAACTTCCAACTCTCTACTCACGTCCCAGGAACTAGAATCACCTGGTTAAAATGCTGCTGCTTGGCATTTAACTCTTTACTTCCAGGCAAGCTGCTCAACTGGAAACAGTCTATGCTCACATGCATTAGCATGGGCATCACTCCAAAAGAAGTCCTGCATCAAGTGTGCCACTAGCTGGCTCAAGGAACACAGCTGGATTCTGGTTAGCCTCTTGTGGGACACAAGTAAGAAGTTTGACTTCATTTCTTGTGCTCTTGCTGATGTCTGCAAAACTGTATTTGAGTAGTTAGCACTGGGGATTGACTGTACAGCAGAACAATGCAAAGAATGAATCAAGCAGCAGAAGACAGAATACCACAAAGTCAAGAATACTAATGGTACCTCTGGGAACTCCCCATCTTTGTACCTTTTTTACAAAAAATTTGACTGAATACTCGGAACAGTAGTAAGCACAGAGCCCACAATGTACATGATGATCTGCTGAGTGGGGATGACCTCCTTATAATTCCCCCATCATAGGCACTGCTAGAGGAGAGCCAGCCACCTGATGAAAAGTAAGAAGTGACTTGGTGCTAAGGTTGGTAACCAAAGAAGTTATGCCTCTTTGTGGTTATGACCACAGTAGCCACAGCACATCTTAAGTCTGTACTTGGAGGAGCTCTTTGGAGATGACTCTGTGGAGCAGCCTGCTGGGGAACCAGCATTAGCGCAAATGTCATAGCCTGGTAAATTTCTGCTATGTTTTTATTAATATATGGATGAGAGGGATTTCCAGCTTACAGGCCAATTCAATTAATACAAGCCTGGGATTTGCTGTGCTTCTGTTTGGAGCAGAACCTATGCCATTCCCCTAGTGTTGCCTTGCCCTGTTTCCTTGATGACAGTTGACTGTCCTCCCAAGGTCTGAACACAAATTCATGTTTCCACTCAGGGAACTCCAGAATATCAATGTTCCTTGGAGCTTGCCCTGTATGACAGGATTGAAAAACAATAGTTAGTTAGTTAGACCACTCAAAAGCCCCACACTCTCCCCTCTCCCCGTCCCACCCAGCTTGCCATGGAGAAAATGAAGGGGATGTAGAAATCTGCTGAATTGTGTATGAATTATCAATTGAATTGTGTACCTTTTTAAAATGTGTAGGGGTTTTCAGTGCTGCTCCGAAGGACATCTGAATTGACCGATTGTGTGAATAAAATACAGCCCATTGATTAAAAAGTATATTTTTTACCTTGAATTAATGTAGCATCTTTCATAGTGGGAAATATAATCTTTTATCATGGTCAGATAATAATGTACTCCTTTCTCATTTCAAGGACCTTCCACCTCCCACAAAGGAAAACACATGGCACCATGTGTGGGTAGGGACCAACCTATTGCAAGTAAGGACAAAAAGACTGAGATGAGTTGATGGGACAGCTGCTAGATGAAATAAATCTGCAGATAGAATTTCAGAAGGATCAAAGGAAGTATAAAAAGAACAAGGATGCAAGAAGGGTGGAAAGATGAGGAGAATTGATGGACAGTTTCCTGTAGTGTGACCACAGGTTGAGGGAGGAAGACAGCACAATAGAAGGAGCTATTTGAGCAAGTGCTTGTGCTTATGGCTACCAGATTGCAGGTCCAGTGCCACCTTTAGCACCTGCCTCTGCCCCAGACCCTGAATCCCCCCTGTACTATGATGCCCTGCAAATTATGCAGATTTTGGACGATTCAGGAGGTGGCTGGACCATGTCCAAGGCAATGATCACTAGCAAATGGCATGGACAAATGAACCCTGTGTATTCATCTACTTCAGTCCAGTTTCAGGCCCTGTGTTTAAAATGCACCAGAAGGCCAAGGAGAACAGAGGGACAGGGGACATCTAGGAAATAACTGGACATGCCATTTGAGAACATAGACCTTTGAATGTTTTGGTACTGAGTTAGTTTGTTTGTTTTGCGGTATTTTGGAGGGGGGCTAGTCTGCCTTTCTATTTCTTGCATTGGTATGCAAATACATGTGTAAAATAAAGTGTTTGAATTTTCACAAAAGGCTATAATAGCAGGTTTTATTATATGTAATGTTAAAAATGGCACAGATGTTAATAAATTACATTCTCAGTGACTTTCATAATAAAAATTTACAACGGTCATAACAGAAATCCATAAACACTGACATTTTGTTTCCTCTGATGTATTGGACAGTGCAAACCCATTACGAGGGTGCAAACATTCCTGATTCCTGTTGCTGTGTGTATTGGTTCAGAAATAAAGCACTGTCTTGAGTTCATTTGGTGAAAAGTTCCCTCTTTTCCACACATACATTGTGCAGAACAGAGCAGGCCACATTATTGTGGCCTGTATTAATGAGACAGGCATCCAAACAGTTTTGACGGCAGCATTAATGTGACTTCAATCTGCCAAACATACATTCCACCAGCTACTGAGTGTGTAGTTGAGCCTCCTTTTGCAGATTCTCTGAAATCAGGATATGGTGTCATAAGCCAGGGCAGGCAGGATTCCCTAGAAGAACCGTATGGACAGTGACTGCATTTATGACAGTCATTCCATGGGAATAATGTGCTAGCTTGTCCATGAAGCTAAAGTTGTGAGCTCTGAAACATACGGATACCATACACCCTGCCAGTGCATTCCATGTTAGTGCCCATGAATCTACCACTGTGGTCAACCAGGGCCTGCATAATGATTGTCCTCTGCAAGGAGCACATAAGCTGCAAAAGATACTACTCAAACTACAGGCATGTGAGTTGCATCAATGGCCCTGTTGCAGTTTGGAAACGCTATTCTCTCAAAAACCAGCAATAATTTCAGGAACGCTTGTAATGCCCTTCATCGTTGGGTACACTGCAGTCCTGCTCACCTCACATACCTCTGATGCAACAAACCTGACAGTTGATTTGCCAAGTCTTAACTGGTTAGCCATTGACTAGTAGCAGTCTGGGGTGACCATCTTCCAGGTGGCTGGCATGACCTGCTTCTGGATGGGCATATTCTGTCTTATGTAGTGGTCTGCTGCTGGAATATTGGGGCAAGCTGATCACAAAGCTCCAGAAACTTCTGCTCATTCACATGAATGTTCTGGGCCTACTATTAGTCATCCCAGGTCTGCATGACAATGGATTCCTACAAGTCTGTGCTTATTGCACTGCTCCATAAACACCAGCCTTCACAGGAGGAGTCTGCAGCTAAGGCAACAGACATCAGCGGCACAGCTGGGTTGTGGCCAGCATGAGGATATCCCTCTCAGACGTGCCTTTGGCAATTCAAAAACTGCCACCAAAATATCCACTAGCATCTTGTAGATGCTTTGTCAATTTCCTGAAATAGAACTGACAGCATGAAATGGCAATATTCCTCCATTAAGTTGGCATGCATGTTGATGACTTCAGCTTCTAGGAGTGTGCAGACACACAATGGCTTGGCTGAGTGTGTTCATGTACTAAAACCATCCAAGACATTGTAATCAATTTCTGTAGTACAGACAGACAAATTCTCCCACAACTACTATGAACTAAGCTCTAGGTGGTCTTCAGCTGGTGAGAGAACTAGAAAATTTGAGACCTAGTATATGCCCACAGAAGATGAAGTTGTGACTTCAGGTCTGCATAGTGCAGTATGACCTCACCAGTGCAATTGTGAGACCCGGGTTTCTAACGTGGTGTGAATGTTCAAGCATAGGCTTTCAATCACCAAGTCTGCAGGCACAGGTCTCACAGACCTGGGTGTAGTGGGCTGTGTAGACATATTCAGAAATGCTTATCGGTACAGCCCAGTTGAATAATTTTTCAAGTGAGTTCATTAAAATCTGTTTTTCATTTACCATCAGATAACAGAATATGCTGTCAAGTGATTCCATAATAGTGGAAATACATTTGGTGTCATGCTTGACATTCCTCCTTTATCATGATATCACAGCATAGTAATTGGCCCTATTGTAAATATTTATGGTTGTAGACAAGATGCCACAGAAGTGGTGTGTGAATATTATCACTGCTGTACAGATGTGTAACTCATTCTTCCAGAAAATCCCACGGCACTAGAACATAACACAACGTAATCAATAGCAAGTTGTCATTTTGATAGGAAAGGCTCTTCATGGCCCAAGTTTAGTGACTATTTCATCAAGCTAGCTTTCACATTCCAGCTCTGTTGCAGATTGTTGTAAGTCTCACCTATATACCATCATTTCAGCCACTGCGATTTGAATTTCATCATAGATTCTATAATCTTGCAAATATAGAGACAGACTTCCCAATAATTTAAGCAGTAAATGTATAGAAAATGTCCCAAGGTAATGCAAAACAATCTATAGGACTGTGGAACAAAGCAATGAATGTTTTATATTGAAAAAGGTTTCTGAACTTATAAGCATTTGAATAAAAATCTATAAGTGATTAATGTTGTTGCAGTGTGTATCTAAAAGGCAGCAGCACTACTAATCCGTTTACCATTAATTTCCATACAATTTGCAAAGTTATTACCTATTTGGAATATTACCCACTTTTTCATGTACATCATAAAAGTTTATGATGTATTTCCTTCAAATGCTTGTACAAAAAAGTATGAATAACAATAAATGTGATTTATGATGAGAGAAAAAGGTAAATCTTCATTTTTAATTACCTTTTTCTTGTCAACGAGCACTGTAAAGTACTGTGGTAAAATATCTGCCACAGTTTAAGGATATATGGGCTGGTATCTAGCATTCTATCCCTGTATCAGGGCAATAAATGAATCAAAGCAGCAATACAATCAAAAGACATTACACTACAATATACAGTGTGATGTGAGAGCTTAAATAGAACATACAGCCCTTGCCAATGAATTATGTTGTTTAAATGTACAAACTAGGCTTGATGAGGAAAAAAAGTGCTGTCAGCAAGTTTGCTAAAAAGCAAAACACAAGAGACAATGAAAATATCCTCAAAGGGAGGATAATGTAGAGTTTAGCTGTACTCTTTATGCTATATTATCCTTAGTTCATTCTAGACTCTACAGGAAAATAAATGACAAATTAGACAAGGATGATATTAAGGTAACTTTAACCTGAAGATAAAGTAAAAATAACTGAGCACTTTAATCACCATGAAAGGTTTAAAAGGAGTGCTGGAATGACTGCCCCACCCACATCTAGATACTCACAGATGATCTGTTTATGATCTTGTTCTTTTATTTCAGTTTCATAAATACATAGAGGGAAAGGATAAATATTTCACTCTTGGATCAGTTCTTCATGGTCCTTCACTCAAAATCTGATCCTGCACCATGAAGTCAGTGGCAAAAAAATCTATTGATTTCAATGGGGATAAGATCATGACATATGTGCTCAAGCAAAACACACATGGAATTCCAAGGGAGTAAAGAAAGAATAAGTACCTCAGGATTTGTCTTGTTGTGTTCTTAACACACCAGATATCTTGCAAGCCATAAAAGAATGAGTGAACTGAAGTCATCAGTTATTTTACTCTCTCAATTCCCTGAGGGCAAAAAGATACCTTTATTAGTATAATTACTGAAACTACAGCTATCTTGGCCCTTGGGTCTGTTCTGTCTTTGGCTTTTCCATTACGGCTGTACTCCTGTTTTTGATGGTGTTGCTTTTGTTTTTTGTTACAAGTTTTTATAAAGAAGTCTCAAAATTTTTCAGAAATTTTTTGTCTAGTTTGGGTAAAAATTTTCATGTTTAAAAAAAAAGGCCATTTGTAGATGAAAAGCACTTTTAATTCTAAATATTTTGCTCAGTTCTCATTGTGATTTCTTGATGGGGTAAACTGCACTTTGTGTGCTCTCTGAACCGACCAAAACAAAACGGTCATAGGCAGTGATGATATCCCAAATTTCCAATAACCAGTTCTATACAGGCAGGTGATATTTAAGAACCTATTCTGAACTTCAGACTACTCTCCACCGTGAAATTGACTCTGCCTTGTCAATTTTGGCGGCAGAGCAGGGCACACTCTCCGCCCTGAAATTGAGTCTGCCTTGTCAATTTCGGCGGCAGAGGGGGAGACTCGGCATTGCAGCGGAGAATCTTTGCTGTGAAACTCGCTCTCCGCTGTCAAATTCGAAACCCCACCAGCGCCCCGCAGAGCGCGACAGGGGAGGGCGCTAACAACCGGTTTGCTACATTTTTTTTAATTTTAAGAACCGGTTCGATATCATCACTGGTCATAGGGGACAGAAAATCATGTGCTGATCTTGCTGAATCTTTCAGGCGTCATACTCTGATATAGAAGTGATCTTCAGTGCACAGAATGACCAGGGCCAAAGCTTCCAAACTCTCATATCCTCAGAAGGAAAGCCTAAAGACCACAAAGGCAGAGGGGTTCTCAGGGAGGGTCCATTTCTCCTTCTGGCTTTTCCCACCAGGCAACACTCCATGAAGAAGCCATGCTGCTATTGGCTAACTTACATGTTGCTATATAGCATTTACTATCTATCACATCTGTAAGGCACCCATTATGTCAGCTCTATGATACTGGTGACTTTAAATTTGCTTTGTTTTGCTGGAGTAATGGAAAAAGAATATTATGAGATTAAGGATCTGGCCCAATATTTCACATTTAAAATACTCACAATCAAGTACCAGAGCAAATAGAAAAGTAAACAACTTCAAAATCTTAAGTCACCAAACTAATTTTTTTAATGCAGATAGAAAGCTAGGAAAACTCAAAACATGAGTCAAAACAGACTTTCAGTAAATGCTAGAAAAATGTGTTTATACCCACTAATTTGTAAATAGGCAGAAATTATTGCTTTTTACTGAATATTCTGATTTTTAAAAGTGATTAAAATAGAAACTTCATATCTTGATGTAAATTGCATCACAAAAAGACAAGGATTACAATTAATTAATTTTACATTACATTTCTTTTAATCATTCAGGAAATGGACATCTGATCCTAAATGGAGCAAGTAGACCGGACCAGAGGAAATGAGTGTGCTTGGTTTGCCAGCTATCCAGAATGAGATGTGTGATGGCCCGGTTACTGTTAATGGGAGCTATGACCATTTGGTCAATAGAGATGATAACCGTATACTTCAGTGTATCAGAACAAAACCCACAGTTCACAAGAAATCTCTGAACATTCACAAAACAATCATCACTCCAAAGCTGGCTATATTCTGTGATATTCAAATTGATCTTCATTTTCTGGAACTGCAATATAATGCAGTACCTCAACCCCCATGCAATCCTTTTCTAATTCGGTTCTCTTTACTCCGTCAATCTTTTATTATGGCTGCACCCACTTACTTTCTATTACTGTAATTTTGAATTGAGCTTTAATTTGGGACAGTCTTGAAAATATAGTAAAATGCTGCCAAACTTTTTAAAAATGAATTATTTTTTCCATAGATGATAGGATTACTCAGAACAGATTTTTTTTTCATGTGTCTGTAACTGAAGAAAACTCTTTCCTTAGGAAAAGGTTAATTTAGAACTAAGTTAATACACATTTACACTGAGCAGAACTTACTGCATGTGTAGTCTCATTGAAGTAAATCCTTTTGTTTTCTTTTGTGCAGTTGAGGTCAATGGGACTACTTATGCAGTTAAATTATTACTCAAGGTGAATAGAGGTGTCAGAATTGGGCCTTTGGGGACTTACTGCAGTTATTTCTTAGGCAGAACTCTCATTCAGTTCAACTGAGTTTTGCCTGACTAAGAACTGCAGGATTTTCTTTAATTCTTTGTTCTCCCAGCATTTAAGTTTGTGTCTGAAGTAGAAGGATGGTTTCTGACACTGAGAGCCCAACAATATAATAATTTACCAAGATGGAAGCTGGTGGTGATTTCACACTCACTATTTTACATATGCACACAAAGAAGTCTAAAATATTATAGACTGAATGCAAAAAAAAGCCAATGGGACAGCACATATAAACTAAAAATGACAATTTTTTTGGCAAAATAATAATATTCAGCTAAACAGACCAGATATCTAAACTACTTGGATTGCTAAAATGATTCAGAGAAGGCATTTGCTAAATTAATAAAAATGTAAATTAACTGCATTCTAGGAAAGCCCTCCAGTTTAAAACAAAATATGGTCTTTTCAGGTCAGGATTGAAGTGCAGTGTACAGTACAAGTTACTAATAGAACAGTAAAAGCCTTTCTGCCCCTGGGATTTCCCTGCTAAAAGAAGATCATTGTGGAATTTTCAAAACTGTCATCATTAAGAAAGGAAGATGTAAATGGAGGGAACAGAAGTCCATTGTTTAGGCATACAGAACCTTTTCTTTCAAATGTATAGAAGTTAACAAACTAATTTCTTACACTTTCCTGCATCTGTTTGGAACTGGCAATGTGAATTCAAGTGGCTGTTTAGATGTCTAGTCTGGTTAGAAAATTTCAGCTGAAAGTCTGTTTTTGCCAAAATAATTTGTGTCATTTTTAGTTTATATGCTCTATCCTATTGTTCTGTTCCTTTTAGGTAATTAAACTCAATTTTAGATAGCATTAGAGCTAAATTATGTTAGTAATTATAGTACAATGATAAAACCCCAGGCTATTGATTCTGGTGATATTTGTACTTATCTTTTATTCACTGCACTGTTTGAAAATGATTTATTACCGCCTCAGGCCATAGTTAGTAAAATGAAAGCTCTGAACTGAGAATATCTATTAATACCCTTTGGGGATCCGAAAGGCACTGTCTTCTGTCTTTGTCCAAAGATCACAAGTTACATGTGTGAATGAATATAATGGGAGATACTTTTCAACTTCATTTTTAACAAATAGCTAAGGCGTCATGAAATTCTTTTTAGACCCCATCTGTGCAGAAACAAACAGAATGTGCGATTGAAAAAAAGGAGAGCTATTCAGAATGATCAGCAGAGTTTCTTATAATTTTATTCATTTTGTGCAAGCAAGGACGGAGTTTCTTCTTCTCTCTACAGTTGCTTGTTTGTTTCTCCTAATCATGGCAAATGTTCATATCTAATAGTGTTCATCCCAACAAAAAGTGTCATACATTTTAACTCTCATGTTATGAGGATCAGTCTGAGAAATTCATTTGCCATACTGTCTTCTATTGCTGAGGTAAGGAAATATATTGCACTGTTAAACATTTGTTTGTTTAAGAAAATTAATAGCAATATGTACTCTGGGTAAATAGGTATTAATGGACAAGTAGGAATAATTTTGTTAAGAATAAACACCTTAAGCCCCAATAAAACTCATTCTCTTTAGATAGGAATATTCTTCTACAGTAGCAAAAGAAGGTAGCAAAAAGTAAATTTGAAGAAATATTTGGTAGAGATCAAATCAGGGGTTTTGTTGAACCCAAATTGAAATATGAGTGCACTGATCTCCTATATAACCAATATATTCAAACCAAACATCATCTTACTCAGGGAAAAAATAAGAATGCACTAACTAGAGAATTGTCAACAATAGAAACCTTTATTAAAAATAACTAGAGTGCAATCTGCTATTTACAGAGCACTGAGCAGCAGGGATATAGAAAATGAAAGAAATGAAAACATGAAAAAGTCCTGGTAAACAGATTGAAATTGAAGACTGGAGACATATTTGGAAAACAATCGAAACCCATCTTGCTAAGGGCTGAGCACCTGCTAGGACATGGGAGTCAAGGGTGCTCAGCACCTTAGAGAATCAGGGAGAATTACTTTGTTACTGTACCACTGTTACTTATTATTGATTGTATAAATCAATATAAACTATACCATGCAAAGTTAATTTTTCAACCAATTCAACGAGACAGGCTCTTCCATGAAAAAGACAGCAGACGGACAAAGTGAATGTTGTGTTAGTTCAAACAATTGCAAAAACACCCTTAAAATGAGTGCTGTTTCTGAACGTGGTTTTGCTTTGGAAAGGGTTGGAAAGAAGCAGAATCTGAAGGAGAAAAATAATGAAGAGAAGGATGAATGGAAGGGAAGTAAAGAAAGGCAGGAATGAGGATACTCTTAGAGGGAAGGAACTGATCCTGAAGCAGAAAGGGGAGAGATTTGCAGGCAAGAGTAAACCACCAATCATTATAATTGAGAAGTGATGAATTCATGTGTGATGGTTCTAATGGCATCTTGAACCCTGAAGGCCGTGCAGATGGTTTGGTCTTTTGCGGATCTTAAAGGAATGTAAAGCCACTCCTAGAGCTGCTCCTGTGGTTCCTGGACCATCCTGGTTTGAAAAGTGAGAAGAAGCCACTCGTTCTTGGCATCCCTCTTGTTTGGGATCAATGAGAGAGCTGGCAATTCCACAGGTAAAATGGAGGAGCAAAGGAGAGATCTGCTTTGTGTTTTAGACCTGCTTCATATCTTAGAAGGAATTTCAAAACTCCCAGTGACTTTTTAATGGTGCAATATTAAGATGCTTGCTGGTACAAAAGCTGTCTGCATAAATGTAAACAGTTCTTTTTGTGCTTTTCCTGTGTGGTTCTTTACCCAGAGCTCTTATGTGAGCTTTATATTGTTAAGAAAATCATTTCAGGTCTGTTGACAGAAGATTAGGGACATATTTAAAAACAGAGACATGCACATTCATAACTTCTCTATAATTAAAAATGGCTCCATGAGTTTTTTCAAAACTTTCAATACTTGTTTTCAAAATAACAGTACTTTTAGTATGAGATTACATAAGAGAAATTTTAACCAAAATATGTTTGTGAAAGGTAGAAAAATATTTAAAATGGTGATTAGACTGGAATGGCGAGGGTAACCTTTTACAGAGAAGGTAATTAACAATTGCAACACTTTTCAAAGTAACATGATGGATTCTCCGTCACTGGAAATTTTTTAATTAAGATATACCAGAGTAGTTAGTATACTTGGGATCTGATACTCATTTACATTACGACACATTCATAACACTCTGGCAGTATAAAATGGCTGCCACAATGATATAAAGGAATTAGAATACAAATAAAAATTAGGCTTTTATTGCTTTGTTACATTTTGCAACAAAATTCAGATTCTGCTTATATTTTTCAATTTCTTAACTGAACAAAAGTTAAATTTGTATGGCTCCAATTTTTAAATGCTTCTAATATGTGATATGTGAAGACATTTTAATATTCTGAGTTCACTTCTTTGCAATGAATAGGTATGAAGAGAATGATTGAATTATTTCAGTGGGTGAAATTAAGTGATGTCAGTTGAGAATGAGTGAAAATGTCACTGCCAACTCAAAATCAACTCATTGAAAAACTATTAGAACCAAGGCTCTAGCATAATTACATAATGCCAAAGGCAGGGTTGCTCTCATTTAATAGAAGATTCTTGTTGCACCCGAAGAGTAGTATAATCTGCAATTATTGTGTAAAATGTGCAGCCATTCTTTATATCAGATCAGTGAAATGTGTTTAATTTTTTAAATGAGGGAAAATTCACTTTATCAAAAAATATTAATGCAGTCTACTATATATCCTTGTCAATCATTAATTCTAATCTCAGTACCCGTTACCATCATGAGAAAGTTATAGAGAGCATTTGGTGTCTTATGTTATCAATGGTTTTATTAGACAACATTGTTTGTATATATTGAACCAGACACATAAACCACAGATAACTATTGAAGGTTTCCGCTGCACACACGTTAATTTCTTTCTTAAATTTCTATCCTCTTGATTCAGTTGTGACCCCAGGAACCTCTGAATGCCAACTGGCAGTGGGACCCCTCTTGCTGTAACTTACATCAGGCCTGACACATCTATTGCTGCAGCACAATGATGATATATCTCTCAAAGGTGGCATGTAAGGTGTATGGAATTTGGTGAGATGCTGGTCCTGAAAATCATTGTGTCATGTATGTACAGGTCGGGTACAAAGAGTTATATGCTGGAAATATGTTCTTAAAATGTTTGAGAGGCAGAGAATAAAACCCAACCTGTCCTAAACAAAAACTGTGTATTTAGCCATCTGGATCAAGCTTTGTAAGTCACAGAACAATGCAAATACATTTACATATGAAGTAACAAAGCCATCAAGCTAAACAAGTTAAGGAGGAGAACATTGAATAACCACACTGTGGGACAGAAGCTACACCTCAGGAAACATTCCTGGCTCTTGCGGCAGAGAAAATGTACTCTGAGTAATAACAGGGGAACAAAAAGATTTTAGTTATCCTTCACTGAGGGGACATAGGCTACAACATTCTTCAAGCAACTGAAAGTTGGATCCCCTAGTGTGAAAGTCGGGGGATGCTGATAACTTACTGTAAATAAGAAAACTGCTTAGGCAAAGATTGTAATGTGTTAAGATATTTGAGTTTGCATCATTAGAAAGCATGGTTTGTTTTATTTTATTTGTAGACATATCTGCCTCTTTTTCTCTTGTTTAGTATCACTTAATCTCTGTTCTTCATTAATAAACTGACTCGTGTTCTATTACAAAACCATCTCAGAGCTGTGCATTAAAGTGAAGTGTGAGTCTTCAGCTAACCTAACCTGGTAATGTGTTCTCTGTCTCTTTGGAGGCAGCATGCTTAACGATTTCTGAGTATCCAGTGAGAGGGATTGGACACTGCAGGGAGACATCTCTGGGAAATTGGGGTTCACTGACTATTACCTTCAAGGCAAGATTTAGGCTGGGTCTACACTGACGGCGGCAAATTTGCCACCGTCAAATCGATTGCTCTGGATCGACTGAGTGGTCTGTGTAGACCCGCTCAGTCGATCCAGCAATCGATGCAGGAAAACCACCCCGGTAAGTAGTGTAGTGCTGCGTTGAAGAGAGCAGCGCTGTTCCCTTCGACGCAGTGCGGTGTGGATGGCACGCGGAGGAGATGCAGCAAAGTCGACAGGAGATACACAAGTAATTTATGTCACTTGCGTATCTCCCGTTGACTGCAGCCAAATCCCGAAGGTAAGTGTAGACCAGGCCTTAGACTGACCATCTTGAGTTTGCTGACAAGGCAGAGAACTGACACACAACCTAGTAGCAGCAAAGCTCTCATTCTTGCTAAGGCAGAGCAGTAACATAATGGGTATCCTTAGCAAAATGTCACAACAGTACACGTGTCAGTATTTAATGAGATGGGAATGCATTCATCTGAGAGGTTTTCTGCTTTTTGAAGTTAAAAACAATGATACAGAATCTTTATGCATTATTATCAATTAGAGATATGAGCATTCCGGAGTAAGTCCTGGTCAACCTTGTCATGAAAGCTGTAGTCTCATTCAAGGTGACTGGGATATAGTTGACATGATTAAAGTGAGCTGGATTTGTCCTAGTGTGTAAAAGTGAAAGTGGAGAAATTACAAATCAGTAACTATAATAAGGATTTCATCTAGTATTGTTAAATCAGTTCGGAATAATCAGTTTTTACCAGCAAAAACAAAAGTAGTTTTTCCATCTCTTGAAAAGAAGGAGACAGCAGTCTGTTAGCTTGTGCTGACCAGGCACAAGTGTGGAGACTCTGGTAGAGGAAGAAGGCAGCATAAACACAAGAAAATATTTAAAATAGTTAACCAAAAATAATCAAACATAGTTTGGTCATTTCAAGCCTTTTCACAGCATAATTGTAAATTTGCTCTTTGCTACCTTTTTGTTCTAGGCAATGATCAGTGTGACTATATTTTCATTACATTTATGGTCACAGAAACTTTTGACACTAACCACTCACAAATATATCTGACAGAAAGCAAAGGTATTTTTCACAGTCACTCACACTATACCTTTTACTTTTAGATTGAAATTGATGACTTTTTTTTGTGATAAGCCAGAAGACATACTTTGTTTATTTCTGATAGTTGTGCTAGATACGAGCAGAATCAAAAATATCCAGGAGTTGTAATGAAGCCTGATGGGAGCAATATATTATGATGTTAAAATACTATTCCTACAGCTAGGATTTTGGCTTATATCTATCTCTATTAGGAGACATTTAATTAGTTGTTCTATCAAGTTGTATGAGTTAGTTTTGTTACTATGAAACAACAGCAAGGCACATATTAATCTTACTAAATTAACTATTAAAGCATGTGTTTAAGTGCTTTCCAGGACTTTAGACTTCATGGTGATATTATTTAATCCAAATTGAACAAATGATTTTTGGGAGCTACTAAAAACTGAAATACGGCAATCCAAATACAAACTTGTGGTGACCAGATAGCAATCATATACTTTGGTGTTTCAGGACTTGATTCAAACAAGACTTTGGTCTTTCAAATTTTATGATTTCTTCTAAAGCCTATATAGCTAGTGTACCAGGCGACTCATTTATTACCACTGGCATGAGGCATTATTTCACCAAAAATAAATTTGATAATAACTTACTACTGATCATTTATACAGTTGACAAACTGGTGACATGTTTTTATGAAAATTTCCACTAATTTATTATGCATGACATTACTCCTTTTTGCAAGCTTTCAGGAGACACACACATTTTGCAATAAGACATTCAAAAATCTCTAAAAGCCCTAGGCTGAAAGTTTAAAGCTCTTAGTTGCATACTATATTTGTTAGGAAATAGAGTAATTCATGTGCTTGTATCTTTTTCTTTAAAGGTCATATTTATATTCTTGCTAAGCCTGTATAAGGTTTGCCTCATGCTTTGTAAGATTCTTTTTTTCTGTACCAGTATCAACGTTCTATCTATGTTTTATATTCACTGTTGAGAGTTATATGGGCAGGTAGGAGTGAGAGTGATGAACAAACCAGAGAGAGGAAAGATGGTCTGTTGGTTCAAGCACAAGACTGATAGTCAGGAGATCTGGGTACTATTCCTCCATTTACCACAGATGTCCTGTTTGACCATTCGGAAGCCACAACCCAAAAGAAGCTGTGATTAATTGTTGTAACTTCAGTCTCATAGTAATTTGCAGCTAATCTCATGGTGGGTTTGGAGGCATAGTATCCAGATGTCATAATTATCATACCTGTGCTTGAACCAGAAGACCATCCATCTCTGTCCTGAAACAACATTGAATATAAGGGGCACAGAGAAGCAAAGATTTGTAAAGTAAATCTTTATTTTATAAAACAATATTTTCTGACTCTTTATATATGTATATATAATTAAATACATGTGTTTCCTGAGTACTTTAGTCACAACAGGAGCTCTTAGATAAAATAAAATTGCCTTGTGCAAATTTAACCTGAATGTCTTATAGACTTATGGCATATACCACAGTGCATATGCACCTTGATTATTAAATACAGTATCATCCACTTGATCATGTAATACCTCAAACATTTTACAACTACTACTAATGAGAGAAAATACTCGATAGTTCTCAGACACTTTTTAATTCATATTAAGTTCAGTTCCTTTCTCTGGCAATTCAGCTTTCTTCCAAAATATGATAAAATCCATAACAAGTATCAAGAAACATTTGCACAATTAATTTGATATCCTGGCTTAGCAGTGACAAGAACTTAACATTTCTACAGTAGTGAATCTAAAAGCCAGTGACAATTTAAAAATATAATTTTTACCTTTTAAGTGAAATGCACTTTAATGAGTATGATAAGTTAGTGTGTAGATTTTATAGAGAAAAACATACCTAACAGTATGGTCTACCAGTGACAGTTTGTATGTATACATGGGGCTTAGTATGGCACCTGTGGATTGGATAGGTCTTACTAGAACTCCTTCTGCTATGCCTTATCTAAAACAGAGTAAATGGAGCACTCATTACATATGCATTTCCCATGCAACTCAGTTACAAATCAACTGGGAGAAGTAGGGAAACTGATTGGAGCAGGTTCCTTCTCTCTCTCTCTCTCTCTCTCTCTCTCTCAGCAGCCAGGAAGGGTTTAGAAAGGAGATAAATGTAATATTGCCTCCAACAGTGACTCAGTCACAACCCAATGGTATAATGATTAGAGGTGAGCAACATATATTTTTGGCAAACAGTGAATTCAATGAAAAATACAGTTTTTGAGATTAATCATGAGTTAATACTGAATGTTAGAGTTTGGTTGGAAAAAAAAGTGGGAAAAATTATTGGAATAGTTGGTTTCAACGTTTTCTAAAAGAATCATTTTGACATTTTGTTTCAAAATGAAATATTCGAAAACAAAATGTCAGCTCAAATAGACATTCAAAATATTTCATTCAGGCCAGGCAATTTTTTTGGTTTTCTGTTTCAGTGAGAGTGACTGAAAAAAATTCAGTTTTGGTTAGAAACAAACCAATTTTTTTAACTCTTTGGGTCAGCCACCAAACTGAAAAATAAATTCTTCATTCAGCACTAGTAATACTATTTTGACATTGCCTAAATTCACACGACCACTCATGTAGGTAGAATGCTATTATCAATGATAGGACAAGGTTTCCATTCTGAAGATCTCCTAGATTAAATAGTTCCATTAAAACAATGGAAACAACAGCAGGTGTGTATAGGTGTGCAGAGGTGACAACAGTAATCAATGGGAAATGAAAATTTCTCTTGACAGAGCATCATTTTTTCCTTATGGTTGAGCTGATTATAAATGTTGTTTTGTGCCATGTCTCTGTTACTATTTTTGCTAGGTTTGGTGCCATTACATGAGCTGGATTGGAGGTCAGTGGTGGAAAACTACTTAGGGAAGCAAGTACTGAAGAGGAATGTGAAGGCTACTTGGGGCAATATCCAACATCAGTTGAAGTCAAAGGGAGTCTTTCTCTGAATTCAGAGGGCTTTGTGTCAGGTACTTGAGAATCTAACATGGAATATATTCAAAGTTTCCAACTCTCATTGAATCCAAGCAGATGAATGCAATGGGAACATTCAGCACCAAGTAAAATCAGAGTCATTATAGATAAGAACAGGGAGTGTGGTATAGCAAGGACAGAGGGCAGTAGGAAAGTTCTGGAAGGGCACTATATAAGTGCTAGAATGATCCGGGCTTTATACCCTATAGACTAGACAGAGGCCATAGAAGGTAATTAGTGTCAGCTGACACCAATTAAGGCCCCACCCAGGTGCCTATAAAAACCCTCTACTCCTGAGAGACAATGTGGAGTGGAAGGAGTAGGTGTGTGGTGAGCAGAGGAGTGTGTGATGTGGAGAAGAACGGAAGAGAATGGAGTGCAGTGGTGTGTGGGGGAGAGATGGAGTCCTGAAGCAGGTACTGGGCTCAAGAAGCCAGAAAGACAGAGGGGGGAGAGTGGCCCAGGGGAAAAGCCTGCAGCTGCAAGTAAGGTGCCAGCAGCACATAACTGCTACTCGGAGGGCCTGTGTAGCAAAAGATGCTCTGGTCTTGCTTCTGTTCCTATTCTGGCCTGCCCATCACCTGCCCTTTAAATGCTGGCAGTAAGGGACTTCCAGGAACTGACCTCTGTGCTGGCAAAAGGGTGTGTATCTTTTGCTTGACACTCCAGAATTCTGCTTCCTTCTCTGCTCACTGGAACTGTTTTGGTGCTGCTGACAGGAAATCCTGTGCTGTTCTGATGTCCTGCCATTGAAAACTACAGTTATGTCATAAATTGATTTAGACAGAAATGAGAGTTGAGACTAGCAGGTCCCCCCCCTTTCACCTTGCCAAAACAAAGTACAAATATTTCTTTAATGGGCTGCAGTTTTATTTAAATCACAAAATATTATTATCTTTCAATGTAACTGACTATGGAACAGTTTATTACACATTGTCAGAAGATTCCTGAAGCTAGAAATGCCTCTTTTTATAAAGCCTTCTGTACTTTTCTCCCTTTTTTCAACAGTCAGAGTAGCTCTTTATCTAAGGGGCTTTTGAAGCTACCTAAAAGACGCTGAGGTAGAAAGCAACTGCTACATTTACATTTGTTACCTCTGTCTCTCCCGTTACTGGTATTTATTTGCTTTCCTCCTTTAGAGATGTAGAAGGAAATTCTTGTGAGATCAGCAGTGAAACTAAGTTATTTTGGCCATCTGCCACTTTCACCTCTCACATAGCCCTCTTTTCCCAGCAACAAATAAGAAGGAAAAATATCTAGGTTATTATCCCTTCTCTAAAAACCATGAAGAAATTCAGTTAACCTATTAATCCTCTAGTTTTAGGCCTTCTCACTCCTTACAAGGATCAACAATGTGTTCCTCTTGAATTAACTCACTAGCCTTCAGATAACCTACCACCATGGTTATGTTCTCTCTCCCATTTACTGGCCTGGAATCGCAGCTTAGAGTTCTACTGCTTAATGCTGGAACAATTCTACATGTAGCCATCCCAGCAGAGACAACATTATTGGTTGAGATGCATAGGTATTATATCCTGTGACCTAGGTCATGTTTTCTCATGCCATCAAATCAGCTCAGTACATTTCTCTCCAGGAAGTAGCTAATTCAGGGGTGTCAAACACTTGGCCTACAGGCCGTATCCGGCCCACCAACCTTTTTAGTTCGGCCTGTGGCAGCAGCGCATGCTGCTGCGAGTTCTCACGGCAGCATGTGCTGCTGCTGGAGAACAGGACGCCGAGAGATCTTGCACTGGAGAGATGTCGCAGCAGCGCATGCTGCTGCCAAATACCATGTTGTCATGAGATCTCGCGGCGGAGAATAGAACACTGTGAGATCTCACAGCAGCGCATGCTGCCCCTAGATCTGCATACTGACTCTGTGGAGCACTGAGTGCACGAGACACAGCACTCCAAAACAGCCTACTGTTCCAATGCATGCTATATATGGCCCACTTGAGCTACATTTAATTCAAACGAGGCCTGCCATAGCAAATGAGTTTGACACCCCTGAGCTAATTCATGTATCCAACAATATAGCTTTCCTCCTCCTGCATCTTTGCTGATTGTAGCCAGGAGGTGTTGCCTCCCTTGGAGATTGACAGCAAGGGAGAGCCAACCACCACTCCCCTGAGGGTTGGAACCCAGGAGTACAGCACCTGACTGGAAGCAGGTAGGCGGGGCTAGGCCTATAAAAGCCAGGCCTGCCCACTCAGTCACAGCCCAGCAGCTGAGGGAGAAGGATGTCTCTCCCTTGGTGCTCAAGCCTACGGCTGCACCCAACTGCTGCCCGGAGGAGAGGCTGCTGGATCTTCCCACGGTGTGGGGCCCTGAGGAGCTACCTGAACTGCTAGCCCCCGGTGAGCCAGAAAGGACACATGGACCCTGGAATCTAGAGGAACTGCCCTCCGCAGATGACCCCAAATGGTTCCCGGACCTGCTGTCAAGCGACCAGGAGCCGGGTTATGACTCAGGAGACCAGGTGCTCTAGGAAGAGGGTAGGAAGAAGTAGCTCAGAGAAGCCGACTATGGTCTGGCTGAACTTGCACTCGCTCTGAGTCAGCGTGCTTCGGCTGGAGCCCCACTGACCCAGTGATGGGGGGGCCCTGGCCTGGGACACAGTGGAGACGGGTGGGTCCGCATCCTCCTCCCCCCTTCCTATCCCGACCAAGGGGTGATTGCCCCATGAGGGCCAGAGTCTGTTCCCTGCTGCCTGCCACGCCCTGCCAAAGGGCCTGCTACTCACCCTGCTGAGGGCTAGAAACTGCTTCCCTTCTGACTGCCCTGCTCTGTCTAAGGCCTGGGCTTTCAACCATTTCCTCGTCCCTCTGGGGCTAGAGACTACCACTCCCCATTTTCTGCCTACCCTGCCAGAGGGCTAGGCCATAGACTGTTTACTCACCCTGCCAAGTGCTGGAGACTATTTCCCACTGATGGCCCACACCTGCTGAGGGCCAGGCAATAGACTGTTTGCTTGCCCTATTGAAGGACTATTAACCCTAAGGAGCAACCCAAACCCAAGGCTCGCCCTACTAAGGGCTGGAGGTGGCCGCTTTAACTTGGACTCTTTGAAGGGTGTAGTGCCAGGAGGTGTGGCCTCCCTTGGAGATTGACACCGAGGGAGAGCCACTGGCGCTGCCTCCTACAGAGGATCTTCTACAAATAGTTTGCACAATGTTTAGCCATTGATGAATTCAAGAGCTAACCACTGAGTATTTGCTGCTTCTCATTTGATATTTATGCCATGTGATTGGTTACCTATGTCACAGGGTACTGTTTTTGCTTTGTGAATGGATATCCTAACCTTTATAAATGGTGGTTCCTTTTTCTGCTCTCAGATTTGTGTTTGGGAGCTGCTTCAGTTTCAACTAATCTGCATTTTACTATGGAAAATTTCCAACCAGCTGTAGTGAACATCCATAAATGTTCAATAAATCTACTCTAGAAATAATAAGTTTTCCAAAAAGTGTATTAACCCATTTCCAGTTTGCATAGTCTCCATAATATCTGTTCACATTAGTGTTCAGGATGCCTTTGCTTTTCATGAACATTTTTCTGAAAAAAAACAAACAAAAAAAAACCCTCACTCATCCAAAAGTTCAAGCACTGGGGAATACAAGAAGTGGTTACCAGCAAAGTCAATTGGCAGGGTTTATTGAGGAGAATATATAGGAATGTTTTTTGCTGTATGTGCTCAGATTTAGTTGTGCTAAACAATGCTGGAAATCTTCCAGCATTCAAGCGAAATAATCTATATAATAAGCATGTCAGTTTACACAGTTTCCATCCAAACCCTTTAAATTCCTAGCCATCCAAAGACATAGTCTCTTTCAATTCTGTCACTCAAAAAGTCACTGAAACTTTTGTTGACATTTTGTTTTTAGACCTAATGTACAATCCCCTGCAACATAATACCTGATATTTTTAAAACAGATGAAAAAAGAATAAGATGTGGAAGTGTCTCCTGGAACTTGGAATTTGAGAGGGAAATTAGGCTCCCAGAGAGGCTCAGAGAAGGGAAAGAGATCTTGCCTTGTAGGAAAGAGATCACTTCCAAGCCCAAGGACTCAACTCAATGGTCCTAAGTACTCTTTGCTCCTCCCCTGTGGAGCCTTCACTGCAAGAGACATGCAGAGGATTGTAGCCTTCTTTTTCCTTAACAAAGCTGAATCTCTAAGACAGAATAGGTGGTGGCACCTTCAGGTGAGACCCAGTAACTTGGAGTCCTTAGGACTTGTGACAGGGTCAGGTCAGACGGCTATGCAAGAGTACTCCTATTTGGAATCTAGGGTAGGTGGGTGGGCGCGAGCCCACCCACCGCTAAAGGCTCCCCCCCCCAGCCTAGGGGCGGAGCCACTGGACCCGGGTCCAACTGATTACGGGGGACAACAGATGAAAGGGCGTGGGGGTCACAGGTTAAGAAGAAGAGAGCCAGAAGGGGACACCGAGCAGAGAACCCCGGACAGCGCCCACTGCTCCTCAAAGGTGTCCAGGGAGCCAGCGGACGCCGCCCAGAGGAACTCTGCCCGGAGACGTGAGTTGACCAGGGAACGGAAATAGGCCCCACAGTCGCAGGGAGCCCCCCTTGCCAACCTCCTCTCCCTGGTCCGGTAGATGGTTAGTTTGGCCAGGGCTAGGAGGAGGTTGACGAGGAGGTCCCGCGACTTCGTGGGGCCATGGATGGGGTGTGCGTGGATGAACAGGTGCGGGGAGAAGTGCAGCCAGAACCTCAACAAGAGGTTCTGGAGGAGCCGGAAGAGGGGCTGCAACCTGGAGCACTCTAGGTACACGTGCGCCAGGGTCTCCCTCACGCCGCAGAAGGAGCAGGTGTCAGAGTGGGAGGTGAACCGCACCAAGTACACGCCCGTGCTCACGGCTCCGTGAAGGAGCCGCCAACTGATGTCCCCGGCGGGCCGTGGGGTCAAGGTGGAATACAGGCTTGCCCACCGGGGATCCTCACCCTCCAGGGGTGTTAAGAGGTCCCACCACTTAGTGTCTGGGCGGGACGCGAGGGCGAGGAAGTGAAGGGTGTGGAGCACGAGCGTGTACAGATGGTCCCTAGGCACGGTCTGGAAGAGGGCCGGCTGCAGGTCGAGCAGCCGGCTTGGGGCATAAGGATGGGGGGGCCGAGGAGGTTCACGGGGCCAAGGCCCGATGGTAAGCACCGGAGGGCCGGGGATGGGGGGGGGGCGGGGAGCACCCTCCTGCAAGACCCGCTCGAGGTATGTCAAAGCAGTAGGGGGCAAGGCTGCCTTCACCTCCTGGAGTACACGCCGGGGTGTTTGAGGGGTGGAGAGCCCCATACGCCGAGCTAGCGCATGGGGGTCCACAGGCCCCCCGGGCGTAGTCCAGGAGGTCTCCGACCCTGGTGACTCCTGCCAGGACCAACCGCCATTGCACCGAGGGGGCCTCCGCCACCTGCACACTCAGCTGGGGATTATGTAGCAGGGGCTCCGCGAGGAGATCCTCCCCCTCGGTGACCGCAAGGGGCCTGGAGTCTGAGATGAGCCTCCAAGTCTGGAGGAGGTCCTGGTAGAAGACCGGCAGCTAGGAGAGGTCTCGCGGAAGACCCCTCGGGTGGAGAAGAAAGAGCTGCCGGTCGTATCGGAGCCCTCGGAAGCGGCGGAGGAAGACGCGCGCCAAGTGGCTCCACACCGGACTACCTGCACCATAGAGGAGTCTCTGCAGGGCTTGGAGGTGGAAGGTGTGGACCTGGCTGCGGATGCAGCACAGGCCCTGCCCGCCCTCCTCCAGGGGAAGACTCAGAATCCCTGCAGAGACCAAGTGCAGTCCTGGCCAAAAGAACTCCAGAACTGTCTTCTGGAGGTAGGCCAGGAAACTCGGGGTCGGGACCAGGGAGTTGAGCCGGTGTCAGAGCATGGACAGGACGAGCTGGTTGATCACCAGTGCCCTCCCCCGGAGGGAGAGGCACCGGAGCAGTCCTGTCCATCTCTGCAGCCGCTCAAACACCCTGCCCTCTAAATCCTGCCAGTTCTCTGCTGGGGAGGGATGGGTGGCGGAGAAGTAAACACCCAGATAGAGCAGCGGACCCGCGCTCCACCGGATGGCTTGAAGCGTGGGTGGGAGGGAGCTCGCCTGCCACCCGGCCCCTACCGTCAGGGCAAAGCTCTTGGCCAGTTGACCCAGGCGGAGGAGGCTGCCGAGTAGACGGCCAGGCAGTCCTCCAGCCGCACCAGGTCACCCAGGTCCTGGACCACGAGGAGCACGTCATCAGCATACGCCGACAGCACCAGCCTCAGCTCTGGCTCACGGAGCACCAAGCCCGTCAACCTCCGGCGGAGGAGACGGAGAAAGGGCTCAATGGCCAGAGCGTACAGCTGGCCGGACAGCGGACAGCCTTGGCGTACTCCGCGCCCGAAGCTGACCGGTTCGGTCAGGGTCCAGTTGAGCTTGACCAAGCACTCTGCGGAGGCGTACAGCACCCGGAGAAATCCCACAAAACGGGGTCCGAAGCCGAACGCCTGCAGGGTGCCCAGGAGATACCCGTGGTCCATCCGGTCGAACGCCTTCTCCTGGTCCAGGGACAGGAGGGCGAACGACAGACCATCCCTACACGCCAGTTCTAAGACGTCCCGGACCAGATACAGATTGTTGAAGATGGTGTGGCCCGGGACAGTGTAGGTCTGGTTGGGGTGGACCACGTCCTGCAACACGGACTTCAGCCGCAGCGAGACAGCCCTAGCCACTATTTTGTAGTCCGTGCCGAGGAGCGAGAGGGGACGCCAGTTCCGGAGGTCGCGGAGGTCCCCCTTCTTCGGCAGTAGGGTGAGCACTGCCCGCCTGCACGACAGGGGGAGCACTCCGCTAGCCTCGGACTCGGCCCAGACGGTGACAAGGTCCGGGCCGAGGACGTCCCAAAACACGCGGTAGAACTCCTCAGTCAGCCTGTCCATGCTCGGGGATTTATTGGTAGGCATGAGGCGGAGGGCTTCCGAGAACTCAGCCAGAGTGAGAGGTTTCTCCAGCCGGTCCCGGTCGCCCGTGCTGACTGCGGGAAGTTCATTCCAGAGCACCCTACAGGCGGCGACAGTCGGCCGGCTCCGGGGAGAAAAGGTCTGCGTAGAAGGCCCTGGCCCTTCCACGCATCTCCTCCGGGTCCGTGAGGGGGGTGCCGTCGGCAGCCAAAAGGCAGATGACATGCTTCCTGGCCCCCCTCCTTTTCTCCAGGGCGTAGAAGAAGCGGGAGCCGCGATCCATCTCCCGAAGGAGATGGATGCGTGACCGGACAGAAGCACCTCGGGCTCAAAGGTCCTCGAGGGCTCTAAGCTCCTCCCGCTTCTCCCGGCAAGCTCCGCAGAGGGATGGATCATCAGGGCTGGTGGCCAGTCGCCTCTCCAGCTCCAAAACCTCTCTCTCCAGCTGCTCTATCCCCACATCTCGCCGCCGGCTGGCCCCCCGAGTGTAGTCATGGCAGAAGAGCCGGGCGCGCACCTTCCCCATGTCCCACCATCGCCGCGCCGAGGAAAAGGCGCCCCTCTGCCCCCGCCAGGCCAGCCAGAACTCCCGGAAGGATGCCACGAAGCCCACGTCCTCCAGCAGGCTGTTGTTAAAATGCCAGTAGGCCGGCCCCGGCCTCTCCGCAGTGAGAGAGGCCGTCACAGTCACCAGATGGGCTTGCAGGACCGAGTGAATGGGCGGCTACGAAAGTGGGCGGGATTGCTCCGGTGTCTCTCCCTCCAAGGGAGGGCACTGGTGCTCAACCAGCTAGTCCTGTCCATGCTCTGGTATCGGCTCAGCACCTTGGTCCCGACCCAGAGCTTCTTGGCCTATCTTCAGAAGAAGGCCCTGGAGTTCTTTTGGCCGGGACTGCACTGGGTCTCCGCAGGGATCCTGAGTCTCCCCCTGAAGGAAGGGGGACAGGGCCTGTGTTGCATCCGCAGCCAGGTCCACACTTTCGGCCTCCAAGCCCTGCAGAGGCTCCTCTATGGTGGGAATGGTCCAACATGGTGCCACTTAGGGCGTGCCTTCCTCCGCCGCCTTCGTGGGTACTGGTACGACCGACAGCTCTTTTTCCTTCACCCGAGAAGCCTTCCACAAAGCCTCTCCGAGCTGCCAGATTTCTACCAGGACCTCCTTCGAACCTGGAGGCTGGTCTCAGCCTCCAGACCCCTTGCAGTCACCGAGGGAGACAACCTCCTAGCGGAGCCCCTGCTGCACAACCCCCAGCTGCGTACTATTGTTTATTTATGCAAAAACATGTAATTATCATTACATAATTAAACCACAGTACAAACTTAAACTACATTAAAACCAACTTACTAATCTTCTATACACTACATTAAAATAAACTTTTAATAAAAACCATATACCCAAGGTGACCCAAGGGGTCCACCCACTGCTCAGGACTCCCCTGATGGGGGGTCACACATTTAAACAAAGGGAGCCAAATGGAGATATCGAGCAAAGAGCTCCGGACAGGGCCCACTGCTCCCGGAAGGTGTCTAGGGAGCCGGCGGATTCCGCCCAGAGGAACTCCGCCCGAATACGTGAACATATGGAGGAACGAAAATAAGCCCTACAGTCGCAGTGCCCACCCTCAGCCAACCTTCTCTCCCTAGTACTATAAATGGCCACCTTGGCCAGGGCTAGGAGGAGGTTGACAAGGAGGTCCCGCGACCTCGTGGGCTTCCGAATAGGGTGTGCATAAATAAACAAGTGGGGAGAAAAATGCAACCAGAACCTCAACAAGAGGTTCTGAAGGAGCCAAAAAAGGGGCTGCAACCTGGCACACTCCAAGTAGGCGTGGGTCAGGGTTTCCCTCGCATCACAGAAAGGGCAGGTGTCCGGGCGAAGGGTAAACCGTGCCAAATATACGCCCGTGCTCACGGCTCCGTGAAGGAGCCGCCACCCAATGTCCCCGACGGGCCGCGGGGTCAAGGTGGAATAAAGGCTGGCCCACTGGGGATCCTTGCCCTCTACAGATGTCATTAGGTTCCGCCATTTAGTGTCTGGGCGGGACGCGAGAGCATGGAAGTGGAAGGCCAGATAGAGCATGAGACCTGCGCTCCACCGGATGGTCTGCAGCGCAGGTGGGAGGGGGCCCGTCTGCCACCCCGCCCCTACCATGATGCCTGAGCTCTTGGTCCAGTTGACCCGGGCGGAGGAGGCTGCCGAATAAATAGCCAGGCAAGCCTCCAACCGCACCAGGTCGCCCGGGTCCTGGATCGCGAGGAGTACGTCATCAGTGTACGCTGACAGGACCAGCTTGAGTTCCGGCTCTCGGAGTACCAGTCCCGTCAGCCTCCGCCGGAGAAGACACAGGAAGGGCTCAATGGCCAGGGCGTACAGTTGGCCAGACAGCGGGCAGCCTTGGCGGACCCCCCGCCCGAAGCTGGCCGGTTCAGTCAAAGTCCGGTTGAACTTCACCAGGCACTCCGCAGAGGTGTACAGCGCTCGGAGGAACCCCACAAACCGGGGTCCGAAGCCGAACGCCCGCAGAGTGCCCAGAAGATACCCGTGGTCTATCCTGTCAAACGCTTTCTCCTGGTCCAAGGACAGGAGGCCGAAGGACAGGCAATCCCTGCGTCCAAGCTCCAGGAGATCCCGGGCTAAATAAAGATTATCAAAGATGGTACGGCCCAGGATGGTGTAGGTCTGATCGGGATGGATCACGTCTCGCAGCACGGTCCTCAATCGCAGCGAGAGGGCTTTGGCTATGATTTTGTAATCC
>ML675624.1:21502039-21541399 GCA_007922155.1 Mesoclemmys tuberculata | reverse complement strand
CTGGCATTATCAGTAGGCTACCCTGGGCACGGACGGGTTACAGTAGCCCTTGAGCCAAAAAAGTTGGGAACCACGAATCTAAGGTTACTCTTGGTTAGCTACATATGCTTAGGCTCGTTAGGCCTTATCCTTAATTATTTTGGCTAAGCTATTGTTTTACAGGCCTTGAGGCCTATACCTATACCTATGCCTCACCTAGCAAATAGCTAAACCTATAGGCTACAAATCCTTTCCTCCACTTAAATTCTCTGTTAGTACCCTTTAATTAGCCAGTGCACTGCTGCATTATAGTCTCAGAGAGCTCTTAATGGGGTGGAGTGTCTGTGCTCCGGGGTGGATCTGATCTTAAAACTTTCAGGAACAAAGAGAACTCTCTGAGTTGAAGGGACAGTTTCTTTCCTCCTTAAATCCAGACCAGCAATCATATCGCTTTGTGACACTGCCTAAAATGAGGTCACAGTTGAAGCTCAATCTATGGTAGCCCACATCTATTATAAACTTAGCAAGCCATCACTCATGATTTCAAACTTGATAAAGAGCTGCACCTTAAAAGACTAAGGCCAGTAACCTCATATTCAGAGTACCAATATTTGTTTGGGAACCTCGACAGAAGGACAATAAATCTATCAGAGAGCAAGAAATGCTCTTTGCCACAATCTAAACTGAGCGCCTCCTTTAGTATAAGTAGCAGTAGGGGGAGCTTTTAACTTCAGGAAAAATGATACCCTTTAAATCAAGTTTCTCTGTTTGCAGAGAATCTGGCTTTCATTTGAGACAACACAACAGCCTTCTCTTCTGTTTTGATGGAAAGCCTTCTGCAGCTTATAAATCAGAAATAACTTCACTGAGTCAAGCAGCTCCCACATCTCCTGCTTCATGTATCCAGTATGTCATTTAAGGAGGATAGAATTTCATCAATCTTCAAAATGTACAACAGGATAAATTCCCAGTGCCTAATTCTCCACTTGGTCTCAAAACTTTTGCCCCAACAGATGAGAGGAAGTGCTGTTAAAGAGAAGATCATTCAAAGGGTGTAATAAAATCCTAACCAAATCCAGAAAGGTCTACACTTCAGTTATTTATAACAAAATGTGAAGCATTTGTATACTGTAGTACATTGCTATCATTTCAATGTTTTGACAGGTATTTTTAACAAAATATTGTGATGCCAGTGAAACTTTCTACTGCTTTTTCTTTAAGAAGCCAGTTGCTTAAATATCTCTTCTCATCCTAATTCTTCAGCATAATTTACATTTTAAAAAATATTCTTCTCACCTCTAAACAAAAACTATAGCTTACTGGGAATTAGAATCATAGAATATTAGAGGTTGGAAAGGACCTCAGGAGGTCATCTAGTCCAACCCCCTGCTCAAAGGAATTCATGAAAATTCAAGGCAATTCATGAAAACCTTTCATTTCATGATTTATATTTATCTCCTAACCCTATGCTACTATTAGCATCATTTCAAAGGAAAGATTTTTATTTGTTTGTTTATTTTAACGTTTCCAGAGTTTTTAATCATGCATTTGGGGTTTGTATGGTTTCTAATATAGAAATGTAGGACTGTGAGGAACCTCAAGAAGTCCAGTCTTACAACTTTCTATCCACTTTAGAGTACATATGATCTTACAGGCTAGGAAAGGTTTGCAAATCTGTTTGTTGGCTGTGTAGCAGCAGACTGACTTATTAAAGGCAAAAGTTCACTCACTGCTTAGGAACAAAAAATAGAAAGCCTAGCATGTCAGATGGGAGCTGTCTATTATTGTCTTTTGCCACCAGGCCAGGAAATCACACTCACCACAACTTGCAAAAGAGGAAAGTAAACATTTAAAATTCTAAAAGCTGATAAATACATTGTGGTATTCCCAGACTGTGTGATGGTGAAGTGTGTCCCTACTGGTAGCCTAATTACTCTCCTTTTATTCCCTTTAGGTGTGTTATCAAACAGGTGGCTGCCACCAGTTAATATGGTATATCATTTTCCCAGAAAGTAAATGGATCATTTTTCTTTTCAACATCTAACCATCATAGAGGCATTTTACTACTATATTAAGATGACACTTAAAAATCAGAATGTGAATACTAAATCATAATCTATTACTGGCTAACACCTGATATTATTAGCAGAGTTTCTAATCATCAAGCTAAAAACAATTTTGTTTCTCATCTCTCTACAAATATATATCATTTTTTTCCCTAATATCCCTTTATTCACTTGTAATACAGGAAAGTTTGTATGAAAAAATGGAAGGCTACATTCATGTACTCATTCACAGTTAATTCCATAATAAGAACATGACATGAGGAAAAATATATGATGATAATGTTATGTGCTTTGAGAAATTTACATAGTTTTAAAAGTAAAAGAGTTGGCCTGCAAGAAATGAAAGGAGAGAGATAAGAAAAATACAAGGGGAGGATGGAAAAATAAAGCAAAAGTATTCAGGAGAAAGAAGAACAGAGATATAGAAAACTAATATATGGAGCTCTACCTAACAGTCAAAAAAAGCATATACAAAATGAATAATGGAGCTACTCACAGCGGGGAAGGGTTTGCATGGACCTATAGATGGTTAAGTAGATTTTTTAAAATCATATTAATTTCTTTAACTCCATATGAATAATTCCACGCTGGTTTCAAACCCTTGATAAGAGGAAGTATATAGTTACCCCTTTTCAGGGCAGAAATATTTTAAGAGATACAATTCCCTCTCTAGTCTCCCATCTGCTTCAGGGCCGAAATAATTTACTATTGGCCTACTATATCAGTAGCAAATTACTGTCTCCAACAACCCATACTTACTCAGCTCTGCTGTGCTTACTGGTTATTTGAAGAGTGGAGCAAAAGCTACACCCTTTCCCCTCCCTTGCCTGCCTACTTCTTGCCCATTTACATGGTGGGGGAAGTAACAACCCCACAGAATCTTTTTTTCATTTCCTGAAGAAATTTCCTGCAATATAGGCAACCCAAGGGAAGGAGTAAAACTATCTCCTTCTGCATAAGCATGTAGAGCAAGGTGAAATTTTTTCCCCGCCTTTATCTTTGAACCCCTTGTTTCTGAGACAACTAGAAACTCTCATAATATCATGGATCAGATACATATTTTCTGATGTAATGCTGGTAAACATTGAAACGGAATAATTATACTTTCTTTATACTATGTAATTGTGTGTGTGTATATATACACAATATATATATTGTCCTTCATTTTATAATAATTTAAATTACTTATTTTGTACCAGAAGTATATCTTTTTATAAATAATTCTTTATTGCTTATCTCTTTTGCTACTTTTTGTATTTCATCTAAAATAATTAATGTATATTAATATGTATCATTTAGAAATAGTCCAAAAATTCCTTATGTCCTCAGTCACACACTCCATCACCAGTAATCATAATTTTATGCATATTGCCAAGACTTAAACCGTATTCAGCAAAAGTTGGAGGTATAATCCATTTTCTATATTAGCCTCCATGATAGCACACATTCTCATTAAGGCAGCACATCATTCATTTATTCATTCGCTCACTTATGCGTATTAATAATTTTCATAGTGAGTGAAATCGCTTTACAAGAAATCAAGCAATTTTTAAACATAGTTTTAAAAACAAGTAATAGACATTAGTGGGTGCTTTCAGGCTATTACATTCTATTTTTCCAGATATTTACTTGGTGGTTTCCCCCAGGGGAATAGAGAGAGAGAACTGCTTAGCATTTCCCCAGAATAAATATTGAACTGGATTCTTCCCCCTACAATGGACTGAGGGAGAATTCTTCAAGCACTAGAACAGCATAGTGTCTGACCCTGTGTTGCTCTTCCTTTCTTTAGGCCCCAATATCAGGGTAAAGCTATGGCAGAAGGGGGCAGATCAGGAAGAAAAGTGGTTCTTTTGGTGCTCAGCACTGTTGGGGATCTTAGGATGCAGAACAGTCCATAGGCAGCCCAGGTAATGGTAATAACTTAGAGCAATGCCAGGGTTTCTCTAACTCATGCCATGAGAAATTTCAGCTCCCATAACAGCCAGACTCTAAGCGGTACAAAGTTGCAAAAAACGTCCTTCTCCTGGGCTGAACTTTCTCAGGAGATGCGGCAGAGAATCAAGCCCCACAAGTTTATTTTTAATAATAAGCAGTAGTTTAACTTTTCCTTTTAGTGGTTTAAGGAATGAAGGACAAGACTACCTCAAGGTTAGGGTAAATTCTGCCTCCACGGGCACCCGGGAAGTTTGCTGGGTTTACTCATTCCTAAATAAATAATTGAAATAAGGCAAAACAGCAGACAAAATACTCTTCTGCTATTGCATTCTTAGAACTTCAATAAGCATCAGCAAGTGTTCTGAACACTGGGCTTGATTCCCTAACTGCTTTTACGCCGGTGTAATTCTACTGAGCTTGGGGAAGTTGGGGAATTGTTAGTTCTTACATTGCATTTTGACATTTTTATCAAAGAAAAGAACACTTTACTTAGAGATCTTGAACATATCAAATTTTAAATTCTTTGGTTCTCTTTTACAAGACTGATAAGAAATTAACCATATCGTATTGTGTTGCCCTTATTTATTAAACGTTCAGTTTTGTTTTAATTCACTGTAGGGTATTTTTTAATGAATTAATTTTCATGGTCCTTTTTCATGTTGGATATTTTCTGGCAGATATGTCAGAGGGCCAAAGAGCACAAAGGAGAGTTACTTGACAAACTTCCAATGAATGTGAACAGCAGATGATCCCCTAGCTTTTCCTTTGGCCTTTGAAAATCTCCCTGACAATACCTTTAATTTTTGAAGGCCATTTGACATGTAGACAGTCAGACCTGAAAAACAGATGAATAAAAAACTGCATTTAAGATATAGTTTCATATATATTGAATTGCAATTCAGATGTATACTAAAAAATAAATGAGAAACTGCTTTTCTGAGTTTTTTCATCAGATGTATCATTTTATGAACGTTTTGTTAAAAGCAGTTATGAAGAAACACATCTTTGTTGGTAAGGCTTCTCATGAATCATGATAATGAAGCTAATAAGTCGTGTGTTGTGAAATTCCACCTGCTTTCTAAAGCATATGATGGGTGAAATTAAACAAACATTTCCAAAGATTTCTCATTTTCTAGACCATTTAGTTATTCTTTATAAGAAAGTAATTAGACTTCTCCATAAAAGGCTTTGCTGCTTTATCCACAGAAAAGTCCAGAGTTTGTTCTGGGCTGTACCCCAACATCATTGCCAATAAGTGTTTATTCTACAGAATTTCATAAGATATAAAAGGAATATGATCATTGAAACAAGCAATAATTGATCAAAATATATGGTACAATATTTAATCATTCCAAAATAATTGTTAATTCCTGAACAAGATGGGAAGCTTTGAGCTTCTGATGATAAATTGGATACCTAGTCCTCCCCCAAATGGAGGGCTTGTTAATTAGCTAACTTCTACTATTGCAACTGGCCACGAGTTGCCTCATGCAACTTCCAACCTTTCCCCCTCTCGTGCTTATCTTCCCTCACACATGCAGCCTTAAAACGCTATCAAGTTGGGAATGCTGCATTTCTTAGGAAATGCATGTTCTGTACTAAGATCTTATGGGTTGAAACAATTTTTATTTTCCATGCAATAATCTTTCTGTTTGCTTGACTGACTTCCAAAAATAGGCTTGGTTACCTGCCCTAAGGCCCGAATATGCTAATGTAAAATACTGTACCAGGCAACCTGCAGACAATGGGGTACCTCTGAAGGAACTTTTTTCTTTTCTTCCAAGGAAGCTTTCTATTGACTTTTACAGCTTTCATTACAGACTTTAACCAAATGTAACAAGGACATTTGACCTATTGGATTTAGAGGTTTTAATATATATTAGTTGTGCTGCCACCAAATTAGCCCTTCTTTTTCTTATCTAACATTGCAAGCAAAACTAAGACTTAAATATTTCTCAGTTCCTTTTAAGATGTTACAGATCATGTTCCAGTGGCAGTTAGATCCCCCCTTTCTCGATTAAAGAACAAGAAGGGCCAGAGCCTCCACTGGTGTGCATTGATGTCTGCTGCAGATCTGGCCCAGGGAGTGGAAACTGGTTACAATTCTCCAGCTGAGGATTGCTCTAACATTGGAAAGTCACCAGCAGGCCTGGCACTGGGCAGAACTGGCTACTACTACATGTGCTCCCTGTAGTTCCAGCGTATAAGGCAACTTCGGGACGGGTGTGGTAAAGAGGGGTCCCAGCCAGAACAAATTCTTGCATAAAATTAGCATAGCAGAAAGTTTGGGGTTTCTTTCTTAAGTAAGATAATTATCATATGAGAGTCTTATCACAATCTCTTTATTACCTACTCTGATCTGAACAAAACCTTAACTCCACTCTGAATTAGATGATCATCTAGATCTTCTGCCCTTAAACCTAACTTTCAATCACTTCATCTGTAATGTTGGGCATCACCCAAGGCACATGCCAGTCCCAAGACAGGATTTATCAGTTGAGCATGTCAACGACATTAAAGGCCTACTCCTCTTCTCATTAAAGTCAATAGCAAAATGCCATAGAGTTCATTGGGAGCGAGAACGGGTCCCAAATAATCATTTCAGAGATTTGTCTAAGAAATGTTACCTCTTCAATATCATGGCAATAATGTATTCCCAGCTAGATTATATACAAACCTTTGTTTCTGTGTTTTATGTGCCCTATTAATAGATTCCACTGTCCAAAAGTGTGACTAGTTTGGGGAACCCACACTCTTAGCACTACATTTCTGGATATACAAAATAGCTGATTTTTGTGTACAAATGGCACTAATGTGTTCTCACTGGCCTTCAACCATTCGCTGTGTTAGGCAAAAGAACTATGAGTTATGAGATGCATTAATTCCAGATTCTGAGTGTGATTTATTGAGAGTAGTGTTACCTATAAGTTGTCACTTTAAATTTCAGGGAGGTTTCCTGGTCATTCTGGCAGGCCAGGGTATTCTGTGTGGGAGTGAGCAAGTTGGGCCTGGCAGCAGTCAGCCTGCAGTCAGCTAACCTACAGTGAGGTGGGATGAGTTGTGCTTCTCTGTTGGAGCATTGTGCGTTGACTCTCCCTATTTTGGATTTCTGTGTATTGCATTCTAAGGATTAAAGTAGTGTTATGCTGCAACCTTCAGGTGACAGTGTGTGTTTGTGTAACTCTTCTGTGTGTATGCCATGAAAAGTATTCTGACTAAGGTCCTAATTAAATCATGGAATAATTGTCCAAAAACTATGGATGCATTCTGGACAAGCCATGAAAAAGTGTGGAAAAGTAGTAATAGTTATTTGCAGTAATAAGGGCTAATATAGCTTTTCCACAATTTTCCACTGTCGGTTGCCTGGGGTGAGAGTGGGAGCTCCAGCTGTCAGCTGCCTGGGGTTGAGAGCGGGGACTCCCACTGTCAAAATTGCAGTGGAAACCTAATATTGCCAGATTAGCAATTTCCTCAATATCATGAATTAAGTAGGGCCTTAACTATGACTAATATAGAATCATAGAATATTACAATTGGAAGGGACCTCCAGAGGTCATCTAGTCCAACCCTCTGCCCAAAGCAGGAATATCCTCAGCTAAATCATCCCGGCAAGGGTTTTGTCAAGCCTCAGCTTAAAAACCTCTAAAGATGGAGATGCCACCACCTTCCTAGGTAACCCATTCCAATGCTTCACCACTCTCCTAGTGAAAAACTTTTTCCTAATGTCCAACCTAGACCTCCCGCACTGCAACTTGAGACCGTTGCTCCTTGTTCTGTCTTCTGCCACCACTGAAAACGGCCTAGCTCCATCCTCCCTGGAACCCCCTTTCAGGTAGTTAAAGGCTGCCATCAAATCCCCCCTCATTCTTCTCTTCTGCAGACTAAACAGGCCTAGTTCTTTCAGCCTATCCTCATAAGTCTTGTGATCCAGCCCCCTAATCATTTTTGTTACCTTCTGCTGGACTCTCTCCATCTTGTCCACATCCTTTTTGTAGTAGGGGGCCCAAAACTGGACACAATACTCCAAATGCGGCCTCACCAATGCCGAATAGAGGGGAATAATCACTTCCCGTGATCTGCTGGCAATGCTCCCACTAATGCAGCCCAATATGCCATTAGCCTTCTTGGCAACCAGGACACACTGCTGACTCATATCCAGCTTCTTATCCACTGTAACCCCCAGATCCTTTTCTGCAGAAGTGCTGCCTAGCTTGTCGGTCCCCAATCTGTAGCTTTGAAAGCCACGAGCTTTCAAAGATAATAGCCAATGGCTCTGAAATCACATCAGCTAACTCCCTCAGCACCCTTGGGTGCATTGCATCTGGCCCCATGAACTTGTGTCTGTCCAATCTTTCTAAATAGTCCTGGACCTGTTCCTTCAGCACTGCGGGACGTTCACTTCCTCCCCATTCTGTGCCACCCAGTGCAGTAGTCTGGGAGCTGACCTTGTCTGTGAAGACAGAGGCAAAAAAGGCATTGAGTACCTCAGCTTTCTCCACATCCTCTGTAACTAGGTTGCCTCCCCCATTCTGTAAGGAACCCACACTTTCCTTAATCTTCCTCTTGTTGCTAACATACCGGTAGAAATCCTTCTTGTTCCCCTTCACCTCCCTTGCTAGCTGCAACTCCAGTTGCACTTTGACCTTCCTGATTTCATTCCTGCATGTTCGAGGAATATGAGGAACACTGGGGACCTGTTATTGGAGCCAGGCTGAGATACGATGGGGGAACATACTATTCCTGGGCTAAATTCCTCTTTGCATTTATTTACAAGTATAGGTATAATACACATACATATAACTGTAAAGACAGTGGAAATAAATAGTAAAAAACTAACTTTTAAAAAAGATTACACCTACTGTAATATAACTAAACATCCAGTCCCATATTAATCTTATGTAACAAGGTGCTGAGGTACTATGACACTTAGCTCCACTACACGTTCCTTTTTCCTGCCTCTGAGCTTAATTCTTTGCTGTTGAAAAAGCCGGAGTTCTGACTTTTTGGGACTTTTCAGAAAGCATTACATAGAGTTAAATCTAAGGGCTATCGTATGTAAAACCCTGAATGTAGCTGTAATAATAATAGTTCCCATTCAGCTTGAAAAATGGAGTACCATACAGTTTTTTTACTAAACAAATATTTAATACACTAAAAAGCATAAATAATATTTGGAATACTTTTATAAGTTGTTGGGTAGTATATCTACTGGTCCTTGTAGAAACTTCTCCACTTTGTTCCTGTTACATATACTTAAGTGCAGGGTTTCAACATAATATTTACACTTCTGTACGTTAGTGTACACATTCCCCTCTGATTTTCTTTCAGAGATGATTTCTTAGTCTCTGTACTGTGGCCATAACTTATAGTGTGTGTCACCTGGATTCTTCAGAGCTTGAGAAGTATGGCAGCATTGCTATTCTTTTCCAGCCACCTCAAAGCCTTGTCAGGAAACAAAAATCTGGGGTTCCTTACAGCTAGCAGCATTCTTGTCCTTGGGTTCACAGTGGACTTGTCTGCTCAGTGGCTGATAAGAAAGTAAATCTGTAGCTCGTAAGATAGGAAATCCAAAGTGTACAAGTATGAGGATCAGCATATAAAACATCCATTTCCTGGATTTCCATAATTATCTCACTCTATAGGACACTATCTTTCCACATAGGCTCAGCTAAGTCAGTCAAACATTTACAAATCTTCACCTCACTGAACTTTCCTGTTCTCTAATAGGGATAAAATCCCAGTTTAAAGCAGCTAACTAGAGACAGACTGCTCTAGCTACAGGAGAACTAGGCTGGCATATTTGGTCCTGATAGCCTTCTGTTATAATGGACATGACAAATTTAAATTGCGTTATGACACAGTATGACTGCGTTATGACCCAGTATGACAGAGGGGCAGCTGGGCCAAATCTGTTGTTCTAGGCCCATAAGGAAGAGGGGTGCCACATTGAAATTTTGCCTATGGTGGAAGATAGTCTTGAGTGGCCTCTCTAACTAATAACTAACTATAAGTTCCATAACCTCTGTAGCCTCTTGGACTGTCAATTGCTCCCCTCCTAGCTATCCTTCTAGCTGCATAACACATTGTGGTGGAAAAACATTATCCTAATGGAAAGCTTCCTTAGTAAGTAAATCTGGAATAGCACTGATCTGTATCCAAAGTAGTACAGGTAGATCCAGGATTCACAGAAGATACATACCTTAGTCCTGTGTCAGTCAGCTGCTGAGTCTTTAACAAAGCTGTCTTTAACTCCTATATTTATAATGTCCTCCCCAACCCTAGAGCTCTGAGTGGATCAGCTCTCAAATGGTGAATGTTTATTTCTTCCGGAACAGCTATTGAGAATATTAAAAAACTTCCATACCCTATTTCTGGATGTTTCTGGGCCCTTCTAGCTGAGTTATCCAGCCTGGCATGCTTCATGTGTGCAGAGATCCACAGTATTCAAACTAAAATCCATGTCTCCTTGCTCCTGCTTCTCTCCCTTTCTTTGATCTAAACAAATCAAATGCTAAACAAATAAAGCCTATGGGTTATATTTACATTCCATAGATTGCATTAATAACCGGTCAGTGAAGCAGACATATCCATTTATTTATACACATTAATGCTTTCGTGTATACTTTCCTTCACTTCATTCTAATTTATGCCAGCTGCAAATGACCCAATGGGGAAAAATTTTAGTTAGAGAAGTGCATACTATAGAGGCATCTTGCTCGACCAGGGGCATAAGAGCTTTTAGTGGACGTATCCTCCTAGGGCTGAATGAGTTTAATAATTAGAGCTAGATGAATACATATTAACAAATAATATATCTAATGCTTTTGCCTCTTTTTTCTGTTTCAAATTCTTCACAAAAGATGCCAATTTCCTTAAATCTGTTTGTTCAGAATTATTCACTCAGTGTTTTCCATTAATAAGTCTTGATCTATAGCATGTTTGTAAGCAATCTGCTGGATGTTTTTGATATTTGAAATTCTAGTTGTTTTGATTGACCATATGGGTTACATGATGTTGTTTCTGTTCCCTGGATAGATGAATGTAACCCTTAGAATCAAGCTCCAGTTACAAGTGCTTGTGATTATAAATCTGAGAATCACTATAAATATTCTGTAAAATTCATCTACTATGATATTTCCATGAATGTCCCTTCCAGTGATTGCATTTGCTAAAATATTTCAAGGTCACTTGAAAAGAAAGCTTTAATACATTTTTTGATAAATTTTATTAGAAGGCTAGCATTTTTATGATCAAGTCCAAATTGATTAGTGTTCCCATGTAATAATTTAAGACCGAGGATTCTAGACTTCATCCATATAGTAATGTAGGTTCTATTTTTTTATTACTGTCAATTAGACAGCAAGAAATTAAACGGGTAGATTACCTTACAACACAATTCAGATAGGTTCTACATTGCCTTGTAAAATCAACCTGACTGCAGATTATGGATTGTTACATTTTTATTTAAATAGCTGCATTCCGAAATATGAAGTTAATGGACAATTAGGAAAAGGTTTTGTTTGGTCCAAGTAATCTGTTAAAATGTAACATTAATTGTTCCAGCAATTACTTTAACTTATTTGACTTCTTCCTGTCTCCCACGCACGCACACACACCTCACCTCACAAACCAAAGTGATGTAAATGACAGTTTTAGGTTGGGTCCACACAGATGGCGGCAAATTTGCCACCCTCAGATCGATTGCTCTGGATCGACTGAGCGGTCTGTGTAGACCCGCTCAGTCAATCCATCAATTGAGCAGGAAAACCTCCCCAGTAAGTGGCATAGCGCTGCGTTGAAGGGAATGCTGTTCCCTTCAACACAGTGCAATGTGGATGGCGTGCAGAAGAGATGCAGCGAAGTCGATGGGAGATATGCAAGTGATTTACGTCACTTGCATATTTCCCGTCGACTGCCGCCAAATCCCGAAGGTAAGTGTAGACCGGGCCTTAGAGCCTGTGTGCTTTTACTAAAGGCAATATATTTTTCAGTTGGATATAAATTAGCAGCATAGATGATTAATTATTTTCACATGAATACCTGAGAAAATGTTTGTGCAATATTCGCTCAGCTCTATTAATAACAAAGTTTCATATGACATACAAACTAGAAAAGTACATTGTTTAAATTAATAGGGAGATAGACTAGGATGTACATATACTGATTGCCCTACTGCTGCTATTAAACTTGTAGAGCTGATATCCTAGTGTATTTTAATATCCACATTATATATGTGGATAGCATCACTGACCACAGGGAAATTGTGGTGAAGGAGAGGAATCAATGAATTCCATGTAACATGCATTTGAAATCTAAATCAGCAAGGTAGAGACTGGCCATTATGAAATGATCTGTTCACATGACCTCACTGGAAGTGCAAATGCTTGCTTCACAATGTAAGAGACACACCTCAGCTTCTTTTGTATTGATTTCCAGGTTAACTATGTAGGGACAGTTATGAAAAAAAATGTTTATCTTTCTTTCTATTGGGTCAGTCCTTTATGAACAAAAGGAGATAGAAAATCCTGGTAGGGGAAACTTCTACTTCTGGGGAGAGGATGAGAGAACAAACAACACATGACCGCTATGTAGTCACGTTGCTCAATGCACCAGTGGAAGACACTCAGATACTAAAGTGATGAGTGTGGTAGAAAAACCTTGATGGCTGGGAGGGTGGAGCAACATTGGCCTCTTTGTTGGGCACAGTGGCATCTCATGATGGCCAGAGGATGAAAGCCAATGGCTATAGTAGCAGTTATTAGAGACATGCAAACCAACAATTCAACAAGCAAAGCTTCCCCTCCCCTCTTCAATTTTTGAAGATGGTGGCTGGCCTGCCTAGTTACGCCCCCTTTGGAAAGTCTCTTCAGGAATCTATTGATGAATTAGAATTGAGCACTCTCTTTTCAGAGTTCTGACATCTCCCAGTGGGGTTTGATGAGATCACCTTTGTGCAAACAAAGAACCTCCTATTCCAGTAACTTCAAGCTTAGAAAGTCCACAGATCCAAAATTATATCCAGATAATGAGTCAACAGGTATGTAAATATTTTGAGATATTTGAGTTCATGGGTCAGTTTGCAGGCATTATCTCAAAGGCCTCAAATATCCTGAGTGAAAAAAAAAATTTAAAAATACAAAATGTTGCAAATGAAATGTTAGGAAAACACTGTTCATAAATTCATTCAGTCTTGCCCAGAAAGGAACAGTTACTTTTTAAAGTTTTTTGACTCACAAAAATTAGGTGAATGGTTAGACTTGAACTTAATCAGAGAAACAAGTCTTTTCTTTCTGGAATCACAATGTAGATATTCTATTTTATATACTGGCCTATTAGCCTCACAATATGGAGAAAATATTGCTAAAAACAGCACTGAATCCAAAGTCTGGCTTGTGATCAGAAGAGGAGAAGAAGTTCAGGCAGGCTCTGTGTTCTTTAAAAACTGTTTTACCCATCTGACACTGATATTATCCATTTGCAGATAAACCACATACTTTGATTTAAGAGTATAGGAAAATGACTCTTAAGTGCAAGATTACCTTATATAAAAAGATCACTTTGATATTAAAAGAGAGACTCACTGTCCACAGCAAATTATTTTCACTAGCTCTTTAAAAATCTCTTGTCAATGCTAGTACAACAAAAAAACAGAGGCAATGAATTAATAATGTGTGTGGGATACTATTTGTCATCTTTTGGTCTGTGGATATAAATGAGTTCAAAGGCATCTCTTGCTTATCAGGAACTACCCAGTCTCAACTCAAAGTTCAGTCACACATTCACTAGCTAAATTAATACAACAGAATCCTGTTAAATGGATGTTCCTTTGTATGGCCTCCCATTTAATAGAAGACACCATATAAGCAATAATGCTGTTATCTGTGGAGCCGTGGAGTTGCAATGAAAGTACATCATGATACTGGACAGGCTGCTGATGTTAGAGGGAGGCACTATTTGCACTGGGATAATAAATGAGCTTGCTGCCTGCCCTCATTGGCAGGGGCAGCTGTAAAATGACCAGCATATGGCATGTCCAGTCGTTGTGAACAAAGCTGACTGATAAGCAGGAACAGGCAGTGGTTAAGACCTCGTTTCCTATGTGTATTACCGCTCAGAAAGGATGGAAAGAAATGCTTAATTAGTACAGCAAATCTTTGGTGCCTGATTCTGCTCCTAGTGAAGACAATGTCAATACTCCTACTGATTTTTACAGGACCTTTATTTAGATCCACAATAATAATATATATATATATATATATATATATTTAAAGAGAAAACTAAATAAACAATTAAAAATATATCAGCAGTGAACCATGGTATATTTGTTACTCCACATTCACTATATCTTCCAGGCATCAAAATGTAATCTTTTTAAGTTGTCTTTGCTTCGCTGTGACTTTGAATTTCATGTCCTTGACACAAAATTAAACCTTGATATGTGAATCTGATGCAGAGCATCCAAAGCAGAAGCTTGGTATTATCTCCTTTAGTTCACAGCAGGTGACTAATTCCCACTGATCCAGAATGCTAATTTCAGTGAAATTGCACGATCACTAGGCTCAGTCAAATTAAATAGTGTACTTAATTTCTCTCTAAACACCTGTCAGCGTTGCACTCTGCTTTAAACTGTTGTTCTTTTTATTAATTGATAAGTGCACACAACTAAACTGTCTGAAGCCTCAGTCCTGCAAAGATTTATGCTTGTGTTTCATTTTACACAGTTAGTCGTCCCGATGATTTTAGTGGGACTATTCACAGGGTTAAATCCTGGCTCTATTGAAGTTAGTTGCAAAACTCCCTTTGACTTCATAGGCTCAGGATCTTACCCACAGCGTTTCATGTACCGCATGCTACGTAATAACATGAACAGACTCCATGCTTGTAAAACTAATCCAACTCTTCACTGAGAGATTTACAGAAATGCACAAACTGCAGCTAACACTCTAATCATGTGCATGTCATAGTAGAGACTGGCTTCATGGAACCTCCTCTAACTCTTCCTTTCTGCAGCCTGTGCTTCTGTCTCCAAGTTCCACGCAGATTGCTCCACCTTTCCTTTTCACAATTTATGTTGTTGTGTCTTTTGTGCAAGTGTTTCCTTACTTGTTGGGGCCAGAGGTTACTAGTACATGTCCCACTATAAGGACATGGCCTTTATCACCAGTCATTACAACCTATTAGGCCTCATAATCCTTCAAATACGCTGGTCTTGAACCAGTTCCTGACATCTTTGTTATCCTTCTTTATGGGTGACTTGATTCCAACCCGTTGCTGCCTTCATTCTGTTGGGTGGTGTCCTGTTGGGGCTCTATATCACTCATATGCCTTATTTCTTCTGGCCCTTCTATATCAGACCAGCTAATGGTTGAGGTTCTTTCTAAGTCCTCTTGGTCCTGGCCTTGGCCCTGTCTGTCTGGGTGTGCCAGCTGCTTTTCACCACTCTGTAGCTGTCAATGGTTTCAGCTCCAAATTTATCCTATGACTGTAGCTACTGCTTATGACCTGTGTCCTAGGATGGACCTTGCCTTTTGCCATTGCTTTATGTGGCTATTGAATGACTGGACCCAGACCTGATCACCTACATGCAATGGCTTCATATTGTTGGCTTCTTTGTTGTATTGGGCTGCCTGCTTAGATTGACATTCTCTTAACTGTTTCTGTGTCCTCTGCATTATTCCTCCACTGGACTGCAGCAGATTACCCATCAGGGTCTCCAATATATCAGATTCTGTTCTGGGCTACTATGTAGTCCCTGGGAAGGCACATTGAAATGGTCCAACTTGCCAGATAGAGATCCCTTCCTGTCTGTTTTTCCTTTTTCCATCAATCTTTTGGCTGTCTCTACTGCCTAGTCTGCCATCCCACTTTATGGGTTTCAAGGGGAAGACATCTTGTGCTCAAACTTCTATTTGTTGCTGAATCATTTGAATTTTGCTGCAGCATACTGTGGCCCATTGTCTGAGTCTCGCATGACAGGTATGCCAAATCTTGCAAAATGCACACTCACGCTCGCTCTCACGCTCTTAGTTTCAAAAGGTCTCAATATTTCTCTATGGTAGAACAGAATTTTTTTTTAAATCTCAGTTTCACAGGATGGGAAAACTATTTCCCACCCAGCTCTAGTCACCAGCTAAAACCTTGAAGCCTGGGAGTTCCACTATGACACTTCTGGTGACAGGCTGATGTCCATAAGCAGTTGTTCCCAACAGTACCAGCCAAAAGGCATGTCAAAGGTTATCAGATGGCTGGCAGGCTCATCTAGCTCAATAATCCATAAACCATTTGTTCCAGAGTGCTCCCTCAGCTGTGCTGCTCCCTGTGCAACACTCGCTGGCCAGTTTGCATGGTCTCTTATTCACAGCACATGCACAGGCCAGTTCTCTTCTGCATGGTTAATTATTAGATTCCAAACCTTGCCGAACATAGCACAGGCATGTGTCATGTTGAGGCTTCCACCCAATTTTGTCTACCACACCCAGCTCACCCTTTACTTCCTGTTCCTGTCAAACATGTATCTTCCCTTTATTGAGCTAATTACCTCATTTGCCCAACCATTACCACCAAGTGTCAACAATCCCTACCATAACAGGTTAATTGACTCCAGTGAAGCCTTTAATTTTCTCTGTAATGAAATTACCTATGTAACCAGAGTGTTAAAGTTAGCAGTCTATGACACCATTCTTAACATCACAAACAGTGAACACTTTTGCTCTTTTGCACTTTTGCTTAGGTAGCATGTTCTCAATCACTTGTAACAGTTTTCAACGCCCTGTTGAGTGGTTTGGGAATAACACAGAAGCTCATTTTACCTATTATCGGGCTGATCAACCATAGATTATTTTCAAGGGGGCGTAATGATACCCCTTCTTTGCAGGTTTGCTGCTTCCTTTTTCAGTGGCTCCTCCAGGGCTAATGAAACTGTTTTGAGAGTCTCTCAGGTTACACTAGGCTCAATGTCAAACTTCAGCTTGCCCTCTACAAGTTCATCTCCTTGAAATATATCCTTATATTCTGATCAAATGCTGGGCAGGGCCTACAGTGGCTGTTCTTCCTCCTGTCTCACATTGAGGATATTCGGATGTCGTACTACAGTCAAATCCATGGTTTACACTGCCGTGCTGTCCGGGTGGGACTCTTGGCTGCCAAGTACTATAAACTCCAAACAATAACATCTTTTGTTTTGTTATCAGCAGCCTGCATCTGCCTATTGGCCTCAGAATGGTTTTATTATACATCACTAGCACTTGGTCACATTTTTCGACTGGTAATCAGTGCTGCTGAGATTACATTGCAGCTGGCTCCTCAATCCAGCTTGAATCAATAGGTCATTGGTCTAAGAGTATAATGGCAAATATTGTAGCTGAATGACTGGCAACCTTCTTCTTCAGTGCATGCACACTGAAAATCTTTGGATCTGCTAAAGTTACACCGCATATATCCTCCTCTTCACTGGAAGTCTGTACATTCTCAATCGTTGTGTGCACTGCTGTCTTTTATTGTTCTTTGTTCCTGGGTAATCTGTAGCATTGGGACATAAAATGGTTCTCTTTTCTACACCCATATCCTACCGATTGCACCCCTGACAACAATGCCATAGGGTGGGCATTTTTCTTATAGCTTTTCACATTGCTTTCCACCATATATAAGCTGGATCATAATGCCACCATTCTTGACCAGCCTGCCCTAGTGGCTGTCATTATTTTGATCCTTTCCATGGACAGTTCAGCTGCCCTTGTATTTTAAAGGCATTTTTTTAGCATTAGGTCTTTTTCTCTCAACAATCTCTTCTGTAAGCTCCCACAAATGATTTTGTCTTTCATAAGGGCATCTTTAATGTTTCCAAAGTTACATCTGGATGCCAGCTCTGTAACATAAGTATCTATTCCTCCTTTTGTTTCTGGGTTTTGGGTAAAAAAATCAATTTCTCCCTATAGTTTCATTTTTTTCTGGGGTCACAGTACTCCTGTCTTCTTTCTCCCAATGAGACAGTAAAAAAAGCTTCACCTTCATTTTCTCATCTTTATCCTCTTTGTTCAGTTCAGTATACAGACACAGTTCTTGCTTCAGCTATTTCCAAGCATGTTCAATGTTTTTTTTTATCTGATACCCAGTGTTCCTACTGTTCTGGGTCCCTCCATGATGCATGTTTGTTCTGCTTCTAGGTACTGCCTTGTTTGCTTGTTAATCACACACTCTTCCTTGCTGTGGGTTTCACTAGGCTGACTATTAACCATGATGTTTCATGTACCTGTGCTGGATAACCATATAAAAGAACTCCGCTTTTGTAAAATTAAACCAGCACTTCATTAAGACAACTAGTTACAGTGATGCTACAGCTGAAGTTAGCATTCAACTCACATGCATATAGACTGACTTTCTCTTGCCTCTTCCAAACTCTTCCTTTTTGCAACCTGTGCTCCTTTCTCCAAGTAAATGAGTGTACATTTTAAAAGATTGTGGCTTAATATTGCTTCTCATAATTCAGTGTAATTACTGCTAAAACAATCCCACAAATTGCACACACCAGTTTTATTGGCTGTGTTTACATAATATGCAATAGCAAAGTCCAATATGTATGAAAAACAGTAAAAAATCAAGAAAATTCTACAGCATATATACTTTTTTCTTTTTAGTTGTAAATCTAAAATATTATATTGTAAATACAGTAATGGACATGTTAAAATGTGATAGATATAGATAGTTAAAATGTGATAGATATAGGCAAGCATTTTTTAAAAATCAGAAATAAAGAATTTTAAAGATCACAACACTTGTTTCTATATTTTTTTCTCAAGTGATTTTCTGTATACAAATCCAAACTCACCACTAGTTCCAAATACACTCCATGGAAATGGTTATAGTGGGAGGTGACAGATGACAGTAATAATGTAACTCAACTCATCACAGTGTCATTCCATGATGACAAATATTAGCTAGCAGATTAATCTGTAGTTTAGTTGTAGGAGGTTGCTCAAATAACATCCTTTTAGAACTGCTGTAATGTATTATACTGAACTGTATTATACTGTCCAGACACTAGGTGGCTTCATGTAAAATGCCTTCCTTAAATAAACCTCAGCCATACCTGGCAGAGCGTTAAAGGATCATCTGATGAACACATCAACAACTGTATAAGCAAGCTCTGTGACCAGTCCACATCTGGCATAGAAGTACATGACATGGTGTCAGGAGTAAACTAAGAACAGAAATGGAAGGAAAACAGAGCAAAGGTTGAGGACAGAATGAACAAAACAACAAAGCTTGCAGGAGCTCGTCAATGTGCCACTCTTCAATAGCCCCAGAAAATTTCTTATTAGACAAACCTTCCAAATGGACAGACTGGAAACAGTATTTTGCAAGATTTCATATTGCAAACTAACTCCACAAAGAAACTGGAGATATACAGATATTTTCTTTAATTTATGCCATGGGGAAGCAGGCAGAGCATATCTTTAAATCCCTTTGACTTTAGTATACACAGTCACAAGGATGACTATGAAAAGGCTCTGGCTATGTTTGATGCATTATACTTCTGTAGCAAAGCCCTGGGCCTTCCTTGGAGCCTGGGCCTGAGGAAGGGTCATGACGCCCCTTCTGGGCAGAACAAGATCCTACAGGCCAAATTCCCTGGAAGCAGAGGGGCAGAGCAAAGGCAGGAGAGGGAAATATAAAATTCTGGCCTAGCAGCTCAGTGGAAGCTGCCACTGGAGGCAGACATGTCTTCCCAGAGGCTGTGGTCTGGGCCTGAACCAGGCCCTGTGGCTGTGCGCAGCAACTGCCCAACCGACCAGATCCTTCAAGATCTGCCTGGTCTGCTGGGCCCTAGTGACTGGTAAGAGCCTCCCGAGACCACTGGGTGGAGAAATCCCCCTGAGGCTGGCCCTGACCTGGAGAAGCTGCCCAATGTCAGGGATCCCCTGGAACTGCCTGAGCCTGGTGTACCAGAGGACCCCCTGGCACCCTGAGACCTGGAGGAACTGCCCTCCGCTGAAGATGCTGAGGAGTTTCTAGATCTGCCACCGGTTGACAGTGAGAGACTTATGGGGCTCCTGCTCACCGTCTACACCTGCAACCTGGAGGGAGACATCTGGCTGCAGGTACATGGGGAAAGGGTGGGAGAAAGTAGCCCAGGGATAGCTGACTCTAGAGTGGCTGTGTCTGGGTTGGATCAGTCAGCATGTTGTGGTTGGATACCCGCTGACTCAGTGGCAAACCACTTTGCCAGTGATAGGGCCCTGGGTTGGGACGCAGTGGAGTCAGGTGGGCCTGCGTCCACCTCCCCCGTTCCCTAACCACGCCAGAAGTGCTTGGCTTCTTCTGGAGTTGCATACCACAGGGTACCGAGCTTTGCCAGCCATGCTTGACTGGTAGGCCGACAGCTCTAGCCCTGTCTGAGGGCTGGGGGCACCAGACTGCTTGCTAGCCCTGCCTGTTGAAAGGCTTGGGGCTATAGACTCCTTGCCTGCCCACCATGACTGAGGGCTGGGACTCCAGACTGCTTAACAGCCCTGCCATTGGAAGGCCGGGGCTACAGATTCCCTATCAGCCCTGCCCTACGTGAGCGGCAGAGCGCTACAGACTGTAAGTGAAGCCCGCCCCCCACGGGGGCCGGGGCCAAAGACTTGTAATTGGCAAAGCTTATTCCCCTAGACCAAGCTGCTGTGGCTTTCCTTGGAGCCTGGAACTGAGGAACGGTTGCAATGCCTGGCTAGACCGTGCCACCAGCCAACAACTTCTAAGAAATGTGTTTTTTGAAAGAGCTCATTTTCATTAGAGAATTTAAGAACCATGAGAACATGGTGAATGCTTTATAGGAACTCTGCATATATTGGCTGAAAACTGAATTTGGGAATGCAAAACATGAAAATGTAAGAGACAGGTTGGTTATTGGGTTAACAGGTAAAAACAGTTCACAGCAGCGACAACTGAAGAGAGATTTCACTTCAGACACAGCTGTATAGGTATCAGAGAACTCAGAATTAGCCAAAAAACAAACAAACAAACAAACAAAACCAGAACAAAAGGCAGGAGCAACTTGAAGAACCTGAAACTAGCTTAGAAGCTATAACTGACACTTGAGTGCTAGAAGTTATTAGCATAAAACCCTTAAGGCAAGGAGAGGCTAATAAGGACAAATTCCAGCCTACATGCACAAAGTGTGGAAAAAGTCATATCCCAAGAGATGATCCATGCCCAGCCAGCGGTGCACAGGTAATAAATGCATGAAATGTGGACATTTGTAATTATTTGCCACATCAATCAGTCAGGGAGTTGATTCATATTACAGACAATTAAAAGGCATTGCTTCTGGAATCTATCACTCATGATGACATTGTGTTTGAAATTCAATATTCATGACAAAACTATTGACATTAAAATTGACTCAGAAGCTGATGTCACAGTCATCTCAAAAGGGACTTACAATGACCTTCAATCCCTCCCAAAGCTAAAGTCCACCTGACATAGATCTGACTAACCCTGCAGATATTCTAAACAGCATGGGCCAGATCACCACCCAAACAATTTACAAAGAAAAAAACCAAGCTTTCAGAGTGCATTTGAACAAAGGATTAAAAACCAACAATCCTCTCAGCCACAGTGTGGCAGCAAGGATGGGCTTAGTGAGAGAGGTGGAAGACCTCGATGGAGGATTTGATAGTACTGGACTTTTGACAGTACAAATCAACTAAAGAGACAATGCTCAACCATTCAGTGTAAACACAAATGCCTGCCAGAGAGACCTTGGAGGAGAGAGTATGTTGATAAACCAGGCGCAAGCTCTTGCCAAGGCTGTAGGCAGCAGCTGAGTACTGACAAATTCATAAGTGGCAACCAGACCAGCTCACTTATACATTGATACTGTTCAAGATAGGTGTGGAACTTGTAAGAACGTGCTTAGTGTTTAAAATCTATAAAATGCTTGTACGTTGCTGCATATATTAATCTTACTTGTCACATCTATATTCTGTGCTATAAGGCAATATGCAAGTTTGCTTTATAATAATAAAAATACCTGCTCTGAACTTCTGCCACTAGGCAGGAAAAGTGGTTCTTCCACCCATCCAGAAGACCTCTGAAGACTATTGTGGTTTAATGGCCCTCTTAAACCCATGAATGTGCTATGTGTGAGAAAGCACATACCATTATCTTGAAGCCTGGAGGAGAGAAATAGAGAGTTAGCATGAAGATTTTTTCTCTTTGCATTTTGGACTCTTACAAGGGCTGGAGGAAAGAAATGAGAAGCAGACATTTCCCAGAGTCAACCTGGGCTTAACCTTAAAAAGACATTCAGTGCTGACAGATCACTACATCTGTCATTGTTTGGAACCATAAACTGAACTCAAATATATATATGCTTTAACTTGTAAATAACTCTCTCATTTCCTCTTCCTAGTTAATAAATGCTTAATTAGTTTAATATAGGATTGGTTACCATTGTTATCTGAGGTCTAAGGCACAAATTGATCTAGGGTAAGTGACAGCCAGTTGTTGCGAATAATGGACAGGTGGGTGACCAAACTGTTACATGTTCAGGCCATGTAATTCAAAAATCAGTATGATTCAGAGTCATTTAACAGACTGATTCAAAGACATCATGATAATGTAAATATTGTAAATGGCAGGCAAGTAGAACTTAAAGGGGAGATGTAGTGGAATGCTCAACTGTATTATACTGTTAACCACCACCGTGTGTAAAATACTTTATTTAAACGAACCTCACCCATACCTGTCAGAGCATTAAAGGGTCTTATGATGAACACATCTGGTGTGTATAAGCAAGCTCTGTGACCAGTCTGTATATGCTACAGAAGAACATGACAGCTGCCTCTCCAGACACAGCACTCTATAGAACAATTGCTTTGGCCAGAGCACAGTGCTTTAGCAACTGAAGACTTTATCTCATTTGTGACTGTAATCTGTCTATGATGATCCTAGAACCCTTGCTTAATTAATTCCATTTTAGCTTTAGACTTGCCTCTCTGTTTGGCACTGTAAATTCATCTGTACTTTGAATGTTCCTGAAAAGAGACCTAACTTTGTGCTACACACTCAAAAAATTCCCCTGCTGAATACTTATTCATTTGTCTCAATGAAAGTTAATATAGGCAGGCATTTGTGACAGGTTACTACTAAGTGCCTGATTGGCATGATTAATTTCCTTGTACCTGATGAGCTAGAATCCCCAAATGTGGTGCTACTCGTATTTTCTTTCATGAGGATTAAATACATCATGTACAAAGACAAATATTATTTTAATTTTTTAAATTAGAATTTGAGGACAACATTTTCAGAATTGGTTACATAAATTGCATGTACAACCTCTCATTTGTTTGGTCAGACAAACACTTATGGACACAGCCCAAAACCTGAGAGCCTAAAGCCTAGGTACTCTTCCAGTCAAAAAAATCAGGGACTAACTTGAAAATTGTAGAATACACAATTTAAGTGTACCAGCACTTTATGCTATTTTAGGTGGTTACCAAGGCATTTTTTCTAATGTTAATGCTATCTATTTTAGTTCTTCTTTCACTAGTAATGTGGTGAAATGGTGAAACAGCCATCTAAACACACAGGGATTATCTCCTAAAATCTAACAACTCTTCCGGTCTTCAGAGGACAGTTTCTGTAGCTCCATATCTTTCATGTATACAACTTTTCTCAATTTACTAAACTCAAGATGTTGATTATTTGTGCTAATCCCATTATCAGGTTCCTTATGGAATGCTATTGAAAAAGTATTCTAAGAAAAACAACTGATGTTAGAGTAGTGGAATCAAAATGTCTTCTAATAGACACTGCAAAGGAAAATCTGGTGTTGAGCACACAAATAAAATGAATTTTCTCTTCAGGAGAAATGTTTTTTCTACATGTTTATGGGTGGTGAACATAAATCATGGTGAGAAGATTGTATAAGTTAATATATGGAAGTGTACCCATTCTTGCACACTAACTAGCAGAAAGATTCTAATCCTTTAAAAAGCAGCCCTTGCATTATTGACATTGAAATAAATTTTATATGCACCATCATTTGCTGTGCACAGAAAATTAGAAACCACACTGAGAATTTCTCCTTAAAGATAATTGGAAAATTAATTTCTTATTGTCCACGCAAATAATCTCTTATTCGGTGTTTAAAGAAATGGAAATAAGAAAAGACTGTGATAATTGATGACAAATATTTAATTACCTTGATCCAATGACCGTGTTGCTTCAAAGACTTCACTATGTGTTGCAGATGATTGGTTTGATTCTGGTATCCCATAAGTGGGTGTGCACCTTATACAAGGAATCTTAAAAATCAATTTGACCACTCCTATGTCTTCAATAGAAGTCTTCTGACCAGACAGGGTATTGTTCTCCCTCAAATTTCAGATTAAAAAATAGAATCTTTAGACAGATTAGCTAATTCTCTGATTGGTAACCTGGAAAGGTCAGGTCAGACTATTAAATTGTTCATAGTACTACTGAGACTGTTATCATGAAGAAAGAGTTTGTCATTGATTCTATTGAAACCCTGTTCTACACAAAACATATGAATAACTCAACAAAAAGAGGTGTCGCCAGTATTAATTTGGGTTAGTCCAACCCCCTCACTAATGTAAAGATGTACTAATGTAGTTTTAGCGTAGCACAACAAACAAAATCTCTGCATTGCGACATAACACACAGAAATGATTAAACCAGTATTAAACAAGGAATCACTGTATTGTGTATAAAGCGTATATTGTATTGCAGACCTCTAGGACAGAAATGAACAAGTTAACTTTTAATGAGGCGTAGTCAGCCATATGACATGAAAATAGAGCAAATGATTACTGTGCATTTTGTACCTGACAGAAAATATTGTGGTGTGAATGAGAAAGGACAGAATAAATACAATACAATATAAATAGGAATGGGTTTCCTTCCTATATCCCTCATTCAGTAGTGACCAGTTTAAGGCTATGTATTGTAGAAACCAATGTGTGTGAATGTATTGCACTATTAACCTTTGTAAGTTAAAAAAAAATTAAACTAGATGGGTCCGGTACTGATGTATTTTGTAAACCATGTCCCTATACGGAGTTCTTACAGGATATTATTTTTCTTTTAGAATTTGAAATTGTACTTACATAGTAGGGATATAATGCTTTTAGAGTTAGTTTAGTAGAACCTTATTTAAAAGGGCTCTGTAAGCAGAAGTTTTTTAAATGTCTAATTTTAAGAATTCAGTTTTCTGATAGTGCACTCTTTAAACAATATTCCCACAATTTTTTAAAAATCCTTTTTCCAAAGATTTTATTCAGTTTTTGTACTGGTTTGTATTATTGTTCATAAAGGTCTTTCTTCTTCGAGTGCTTGCTCATGTCCATTCCATTATAGGCATGCACACATCTATAATGGAATGGACATGAGCAACACACCTCAAAGAACAGCAGTTACAAGGTAAGTAACTGTCTTTTTCAGGAGCAGGACAGGGTGGAGGTGCAGAGGGGGCTGAGGAGGTTTGCGAATGCATGAGAATTACTATAACCAATAACAAGGAGAGTCCTGTAGCACCTTAAAGTCTTGACACACTTGACACAATCACAACTTGACACAATCAGACTAGGTCTGAATAGGGACTTCAAATGGTTAGCTCGTTACAAAAAGTAATTGTCATTGTTCACATATTCTCACATTCTAATCAACGGTTGTGAATAGGCCTCACCTACCCTAACTGAATTGACTTGTTAGCTCTTGCCCTCCCCATTGTTATGTTTCTCACTCTTGGATGTATATATATACTTCCTATCTGTGGTTCCCGTCTGATGAAGTGCGTTGTAGCCCATGAAAGCTTATGCCTGCAGAAATTTGTTAGTCTTTAAGGTGCCAGAGGCCTCTCCTGGTTTTTGCTATATACAGACTAAGACAGCTACCCCTCTGGAACAATAATCAATGTGCTCAGTCCTGCTCTTCCTCTTCCCCAACCATCTGTGCATGTGTTTTCAGCAGCTCTCTGAGGTTGTTCAGGATGGTCAAGTGTCAGATATCCTTGAATTACAGCAGGATCTTCTATCAAGCCATGCTATGGGCTAGAAATGCAGTTCTACTCCTGGCCACTGGAGGTTGCAATGCTACCTGCTCAGAGAGCCAAACCAGCAGGAGGGACAGAGAGGAGGACACCTTACTTTGCTTTCAGAGAAGCAACTAGTCAGGGGGGGTGAATAGATAGTCTGAGAAAGTGAACAGCTAAGACTGGGATGAACTGAATGGAGATCTGAGAAAAAGAGACTGAGGTGGAAGAACTGAATGTGCAGGTGAAATGGGGAAGTATTAGAAGATGGGGATTGAATAGGGAGCTGAGAACATGGAAGCTGAGAATTAGGATGTGAATTGGGATCTGATACTGAGGGAACTGAGAAGTGGGGAACTGAGACATGGGGAGCTGAATAGAGTTGAGAAGGTGGAAAAATAGGGCAACGGCTAAAAAACATGGGAATGTGGGAGGCTGAGCTGTGTAGGGGAAAATAGGAGAGGATATGTCCAGACCTCTCACTCCCTCAAGAACTAACTCCCCAATATCCATTGCCCACCCCCCCACCCACCCAATTGCACCAAGCTATCTCTTAGCTCTGTAGTAGTTACTCCTTTAGCTCAAGGGTAAGAGGTGTTGGAGGCCCAGTACAATTTGAGTTGCTTGACCACTGTCCTACAGGCCTAGGATAGCTTGTTGCTTGCTTGGCTATTCTGACCCCTGTAGCATGACATCCTCCAGTTGGCACAGACTGAATAACCTTATAGATGTCTCAGTTTCTGCATAGCACGGCACATTATAAGACAAAATACAGATACTGTATTGCTTGCAGCTGCACACAGATAACGGTGATGGGAACAAGTTATCCTTGAACGTCTGGGGTTACACTGTTTTTTTTGCCAAGAGGCATACTTTTACTCCACCCCTCCTGTCACCAGACATTGTTTTGATGACCCCAATTATTATGGTGAGAATGGAATGTAGTTAAGGGTGAAATGTAATGTAAGTAATTAGTATATATTATAATGAGAGAGATAATTAGGTGAAGGTTGTTTATGGAAGGGTATAAGAAGTCATCACTTAGACAAAGGAGAGGGCGCTCCATCAACACCTGACTCCGTGGGAGGTGCTGCCGGTTGAACCAGAGGATCCACTGAGTCCCTGGCGGGGCCCCTGAAGAAAGCCGTTTCTGTATACAGCCTTCTGAGTAACTGCTTATCTGTCCAGGCTTAGTGAGTATGATATAGTGTAGTTAATTTTAGGCTTTGTATCTAATTAGTATATTTATAGAAACCCTTTCACATTAAACCTTATTGATCTGCAAATCGGGCGTACCGTGTCTCACTGGTATTCACACTGATCACAAAGTATCCAGAATCAACAAGAGGTGTGTGCCATGGAGCTTCTGGTCCTCTTCATATCCTGTTGACCACCCATGCTAGGAGAAATCGTTTGTGATCATTTAATTAAAGCTATCTTCATACCACATATGCACAAGGAAGCTGAATTAAGGTTGCATGGCTAATTGTAAATCTGGCATTTCCTAACATTCGGAAGTTTGATTTTGCATTCACAACATTTGATTAACATAGTATTTTAATGTATAATATATAACATTGCTAAAAACCGACAAAGTCTTTCATTTCTGGGTCACCAATTTGAATCCAGCTCAGTTTAAAAGGTATGAAAAGTTAGTCCCATTTAATGGATGTTTGGTAGCCCTTTTATGAGATGGGTTTGGTAAGGCTTAGTTGCAGTTCCTGCATCACAAACTGTTAAGTGTGCTTTACAGTTATTGGGAGACACAGCACAGGGACCAAGAAGAACTTGAGCTGTGGAGACTGAGCAAAAAGGAAGTCCCTGGGTTGGGGTGGAGACACACTGGAAGGGCTTTGTTTGTGGGAAGTGTATTCCGCTGCCTCTCTGTTTATAAACTCCATTTACCAGACTGCTTTCATTTACCTGGCAGCTTTCATCATCATTTTTTTTCAAACTGAACTTTATGGTTATGTTAAAAATTATTTGCAAGTATGCAAAATAGTTAATTAAAGAATTTGTATAAAACGCCATCAAGAAGTGCACAAAACGTGGGAGCTGTGCCTCAGCATGTTCTGTTTCTTGTGACCATAGCAGATACGTATAACATTTTCAGATGGGAACAATTTTCAAGTTAGCAATGGTCTTGTAATTTTTATGAAATCCTTTTGGTTTCATCCCTATTGTATTTTATAGTAGTGTAAGACCAACACCATAAGGTTTATTTAAAAAAAAAAATTCATATCTGAGGGTTTTTTTTCATTCATTTGCAACAATAAACTTCACATCCTCTGGTGATCTATACAGGGCTTCCTTGCTGTATCCAGGGCCACCTTGACTAAGACCAGTTTGATCTACAGAGGGAGGCCCATTCGAAAGAATTTATTGAACTGCAAAAATTGACACATCCTTTTTAAGACAATGGCCTTCCCTGCCTTTTATATTGTTTGCTTTCAGAAGGTGGCCATGGTGGTGAAATTGCTCATGCATGGGTTTACTGATGATTTTAATCTGTTGGAGGACTTCTCTCGCTCTCAGAAGTAAAACTGCTTTTTGTAAGTCTATTATCATTTTTTTAAATATTATCTCAATGTGGAAGTTTAAACTTTTTTCTCCTTTTCTTTTCTTCTCTGCCTATTTTATTGGGGGCCAATGTGGGGAATGGAGTTCCTTCAAGCCATCATTTAAAAAAATTAATTAATTTAAAATCTCTGCAAATATAACATTAAATTGATCCTCACCAATAGCAGCCTATCACACATGCCATACTACTACATACATTCAAGTATTTGGATCATAATCCTCCAATACCTCAGTACAAAAGGGGACAAAAAGGCTGGCTTTTTATTTAAATCAAAACTGTAATGTTATTTTGGTGTATTTTTTGTGCTAATGTTTTACTGATCACAGTTACTCAGGGATGGGTGTCATTTTTTCCTAATTTGATCTTCTGAATCAAACTGTAATAAATAATCACTTTTTTTTGACAGTCTCTAGTTTCATTTCCTCTAATGATATGATTAAAAATAAAAATTGGGATGTTTACTTTTACTTTCAAAAGACTGTGCTATATAGAAAAGTATTAATATGAGATTTTGCTCAAATACACAAAACTGAAATTGAAGAGACCAAGATATCCTTTTTTCAGTGAGTATTATTTGCCTGGCAGGTCTTTTTATTATAGAAAATAGACTTCTTGGGAATATTTTAGCTTGTTCAGGGCTTGCTGGAGTGTAGAATCTCTTACATCTTGAAATGTATTATTGTTGTTTGTTTTCTCCTTTGGGTTGTGTCCTAATCTGTGTTGAGAATCGTAAAACAGAAGAATTAAGGAGAGATTAAATGCAAATACTGAATGTAAAAAAGCAAACACTGCATAACAAAGGTAAAGATCAGTTAATCTGGGACTGGAAATCTTCCTTATGTTCATTACTGTATGCAATATTATGTGTACTGTAATCCCTGTTTATCGTCCTAGTCACAAAAATATAATTGTGGATTTAATAAGAGGGCATATTTGCTAACATGACATAAAATTTTCTGGTTAGTTCTAGGCTGCATCTTGAATTGCTGTACACACTGGAACTTATTTGAAGGGTGAAATTCAGTCCTATTCAGGCCAGCACAAGCTTTGGTTGTGTAACATTTAAATCCAATTTAAGCCTTCAAATAGGGTTTAATTGAGATTTAAGTGGCAAATATGCCTTGTTACTGGCCCTCTGTACAGAGATAAATTTGTGCAAGAAATAAGAAGGTTCTTATGAGTGGAGTGAAGAAATTCATTCCCTCAACCAAAAGACCCACTGCAGACCTATAAATCAGGGTTCCTGCAAGACCTTTGTTCTACCATACAAGTGGAAATAGTGTCTTCAACCCTTCCTTACTCTTTGGGGGTCTGGATCCTCACTTGGTGTATTGCTCCCTCCCTTGCCCAACCCTAAATGTCCTGATGTACAGTGGACTATTCTGAAAATATAAAAAGCAATATTGGGGTGAAATATAGAAATGATTACTGTAGGATATAAATATCAGAAAAAAGCTATAAAATTCTGTGGGATAACCTTTTAAAAGGGACGATGAAAATCTTGTACTGAGACACATTAAAAACTAGACTAAACAAAGCAGTAGGAAAAACTATATAAAGAAATAGTCCTATGTTGACAGGGAGGTAGATTAAATGCACTAATAAGTATTTTCCATCTCTAACTGCTATGATTCCATTAAAAATACACAATCCACTCAGTTCCTATTCCACTGTGGCCCCTTTATATTGCTCCAGAATCCACTGGTATAAAGGGAGCATGAAATGAAAGAGAAGTGGCCTCCAGGAACTAGATGGCATAGAACCAACAGAGCTCTACAAAAGGAAGAGTACGAATGAATAAATATTTAGATACATTAGGTGTATTCAAATCTGCAAGGTTTGATGAAATTCATCCTAGGGTATTTGTGGAACTAGCTGCGGCAATCTCAGAACCACTAACAATTATCTTTGAGAACTCATACAGGACAAGTGAGGTCCCAGAGAAGGGAAAACATAGTACCTATCTTTAAAAAGGGGAACAAAGAGGATTCAGAGAATTATAGATCAATCAGCCTAACTTTGATTCTTGGAACCCATCAGTTTGTAAACACCTAGAGGTTAATAGGCTCACAAGGAATACACAGAATGGATTTGTCAGGAACAAATCCTTCCCAACACAACAATTTGCTACTTTGACAGGGTTATTTGCCTAGTGGATGGGGGAAGCAATAGATCTGATATATGTGGATTTTAGAAAAGCATTTGACACAGTCTCACATGGCACTCTCATACAGAAACTGTGGAAATGTGATCTAGATGAAATTACTATAAAGTGGTTACACAACTGGTTGAAAGGCTATACTCAAAATGTAATCATCAATGGTTTGCTATCAAATTAGAGCAACATATCTAGTGGGGTACCAGTGAAGTCAGTCCTGGGTCTGATTGCATTCTATATTTTCATTAATGACTTTGATAATGGAGTGGAGTATGCTTATAAAATTTGTGGAAATGGTTGCAAGCTCTTTGGAGAACACTAGTAGAATTCAAAATGACCTTGACAATTTAGAGAATTGACCTGAAATCAACAAAAATGTAATTCAATAAAGACATGTAAAATACCACACCAAGGAAGGAAAAATCAAATGCATAACTACAAAACAGGGAATAAATGGTTAGGCTGTAGTACTTCTGTAAAGGATCTGAGTTATAGTGGATCACAAATTAAATATGAGTCAACAATGTGATGCAGTTACAAAAAGCACTAACATCATTCTGGGTTGCACTAACAGGAGTGTTTTGTATAAGACGTGGGAGCTCTACTCAGCATTGGTGAGGCCTCTGCTGGAGCATTGTATCCAATTCTGGGCACCAACCTTTAGGAAAGAGGTGGACAAATTGGAGAGAGTCCAGAGGAGAGCAACAAAACTGATAAAAGGTTTAGAAGACCTGACCTAAGAGGAAAGGTTAAAACACCTGAACATGTTTAGTATTGAGAAAAGAACACTGAGCAGGACCTGGTAGTCTTCAAATATGTGAAGAGCTGTTATAAAGAGGACAGTAAGCAATTATTGGCCACTGAAGTTGGACAAGATGTAATGGGCTTAATTTGTATCAAGGGAGCTTTAGGTTAGATATTAAGAAAAACTTTCTAATTAAAAGGATAGTTAAGTACTGAAATAAGTTACCAGGAGAGGTTGTGGAATCCCCATCATTGGAAGGCTTTTTAAAGGACAGATTGGCCAAACCCCTGCCAGGTGTGGTCTAGGTACACTTGCACACAGCTCAAGGGATTGGACTTGATGACCTCTCAAGGTCCCCATGATTCTATAATACAGTAATTACATCTTCAGATTAGTTTCTTGGCCAAGACATGCTGCATTTCTGTGGACCTTGAGTTTAGAATTGCCCTCAGCCCCCAGTCAAGGCAAAGCATTCAGGAGGCACAATGTGGCTTAAAGTCATCTTTGTTCTTCATCCCTTCCTTTCCTTTATTATCCCAAGCCCAGAATGACCATAGTGGAGAATCCTGCCCACAAACTGTATTTCAATTTAAGAATGAATCATGTAGACAATTAGAGAGACAAGGTGGGTGAGGTAATATCTTTTATTGGACCAACTTCTGTTGGTGAGAGAGACAAGCTTACCCAAAAGAGCTCTGGTCCAATAAAAGATATTACCACATCCACCGTGTCTTTCTAATGTTCTGTGACCAACACGTTACAACAACACTGCACACATATAATTTAGAGTTAGACAATGTCATATAAGAATTATGAAATAGAGTGCACATAATAAATACTAAATTAAGTTGATAATTTTTTTTTAACCATCAGGGACAGCTCATAGAAGAATAAGCCTTTGGTCCAATAAATCCAATTGTAAACAGAGAAAATGTAAGCAATAAAATGGCATGATCCAAGGGAAAATTAAAAGCCTTCATTTGACATTTCTGAATACCTATTGTCTAATTAGGCCAGAGTTGTATTCTTTGCCCAAGGCTAATCTTTTTTTTATTTTTTAGACCAAGATTTTACTTTGATATCAATACTTTTTAATCCATAATTTGAGTAAACATGTTAATTACCAATCTTATCTACAGGCTAACCAATCATCCTCTGCATTTCTTTTAAATTGTGTATATTAAATAAAATAATTAAGTAACAGTATAAAGACAAGACAAAATAACTAAATGATTTAACTGTTGACTTTTGTCTTGAGAATGTCAGTTTGTATATACAAAATAATTGCTTTAATCACTTTCCTCTCTCTACATGTTTCTTTTCATGGCAATATTTTTTAATTACTAAATACTTTTACATTTAAGTAAACATTTCAAGAGTGAACTTGAAAAGAATGTTGCTAATGATACTTTTTACCCCCCCGATCTGCACTGCAATTATTTTGTTTTCATTTTTGGTATGAGTTTGGTACTGAAAAAATAACAGTCCTATTGACTAAATTTCAGTTTTAGGGTGCAACTCAGCCTTGTGCAGCAGAGGTCTGGCACCAAGCACATGCACCAATTTACCCCTATTTTGAGGTCTTAAAGAGAACTTGAGTGGTGCATAACCCTTGTCCTTCCCTTCTTTGTATTTGTGTTAATTTCACCCTTAATCTCCAGTACAGCAAAAGAATCAGTAGTACAAACTTCCACCCATGAATGCATCCATCTGACACAAACTGTGCTATCAGGACCAGTGGAAGATAGTTTTGTTTCTTTGCCCATTAAATCCCTGCTTTTTTATGGATGCTTCCAGCAAGATTGCCATTGTCAGCATGTATTGATGTTTTTTGTGATGTGGACATCTATCCATTAGGAATATCAGTGAAACCACCAAACCCATTTCACATTGGCTACCAAAAAGCTGTTCAGTGGGGGCACCCAATCTGAGCTGGAGTTGAATTCATCCAGCCTCTCTGAACACGCCTTTTAATTGAATTGCCACCCCCATTGGCTTTCCAGTACTGCATCCCTCATTTTTGTGGGTTGGAAAATACTTTTAGGATTTTTCTGTTTTTGCACTAAAATGCTATGAAACGTTAGATATTATACATCACTTGCACAGAAGTTAGCAGCTAGAGAACTGAACGTCAATTGATGGTTTAAATCGATTCCCCACTCCATCCAACTTTCTCCAATTGTTTAGAGCAGCTTTGTGCTGTGACTCTTTCTAAAGCTTTATTTTGCATACAGTGCAGTATTTCACTTTTACGTACATTACAGTACATGCTGATTCCTACTGCTAAAGTCCCTGTATTTCAGACTCAGCATATTAATGAGGTACAAGAACGTATTCCGGATGTCATTCCCTTTATCATGATTTTCACATTGAAATTTGATATAATTTTGTAGATTCACCTTCAAGATCTAGTGCCAACTCCTGTCATATGTGTTTTCCTACCCCTGCTGCTTAAAACAGAATGTATATTGGGACTAATCCACACTGCAAAGATAATAAACCACTTTTCTGCCTTTGATTTTGCTGTAGGCATCTTATCTGTTTCTCCTACCATTGCTCAAGAGAGTGCTAGCCTGTATTCCTGGACAGCTGCTCTGAGAATTGACTGTCTTCCCCTTTCAGTGAATCTATGCAGCACAGGGCACTAATTTGCCCTTAATCTTTAGATTTGACAGTGTTTCCTATTAACTTGGTACTAATTGCATTTTTAACTAAATAAACTCTGAGGCTGAAGATTGAGTTGTATATTAGCCTGGTTACAGTCATCATTAAGTTAACAGGGAACAGCCTCAAATTTTCATTGTAGAATGACAGTAGTAAATTCTGCAGTTTAATTGGGGGGGTCACTTTATTTTTAGTCATTTTAAAATATCAGGAAAGTACAGAATACATGGTAGAAAGAGTATAAAATGCTACTGTAGTTAACAGTGTTAAGGAAGATACATTTCAAATGCATCTTGTAAAAGTGGAAGAAGAGGAGAGCAAATTTTGGAGAAGGTGGGAGAAGAAGAAGAAAAAATGTATCTGGGTGAGGAGGAAACCTCAAAACCTAAAAAAATCAAGCAGAAACTAGGAACTAGGTTTCTTACACAAATCTTAAGTTTGTTATTAGTCACCTAGATAGCCCAGTGATGAGTGCATTAGAAATGCATTTGGAAATTGGAGTGGCTTCCATAGGCAAAATTGAAGGCAGCATCCATTATGTTACACTGGGATAGAATTTCTCTGGGAAGTTTGAGGAAAAACAGAAAAGGAACTTTGGCAATTTGGGGGTTTGACAAGAAAAGATATCAATCATTAATTTTTGGAATATGTTCCTATTTTGGGGGGGGGGTCTATAGCAAGCAAATGGGACTTATTTTACAAAATTCAAACTTGGATTATCATGAGGCCCATTATTAGGGAATTGCTGTTCAGTGTTTTAAATGGCCATTGTGTGCTAAAATTTAGAAATAAAAAGGTTTAGACACCTAAATATGAATGTACAGGGGGCATATGTAGTGAAAACTCAATTTGGACTGGATTTGTCTATATGTGACATAGCCATGTTGCCTGTAGCCAAAATAATTAGGTAAGTTATATCTATTGCTCTGCTATTTAATATGGATTCTATTCCCTTAGCCCGAATGGGGTTATTCTTTATTTAAAATTAAGGCCACGCTTAAGTGCTTTGCTAGATAAAGTCCAGAGTCCAGCATTTTGCAGGATCATGTCTGAAATATGCTTTTTTTTATCCAGTTTGTTTCTGAAGCATTCAACTTCACCAGTCAAATAGATTCTAATCTTTCCAACACATGTAGTGTTGGACACATTGACAAAGACTTACAGCACACATAATTATAAACTAGGAGCAGCTTTGACTTTTGAACAGGATTATTTTTCTTAGTATATTACACCAATTTATTTAAAATGCAATGCTATTCTCTGCCTGCAAATGTTGCTACCTACCGAGTAAAACATTTTCAGTGTGCCTCCTATATATGGTATTATGTTGTCCTTTTACAAATTTTTTTTGTAAACGAAAAAGATAATTGTGAAAGCAATAAAGTCTTATCTTTAAAAGTATAGAATCAAACTAAAACCATTTTATAAGTGAATGTAACAAGTGGAAGCATATTTTGTTGACATTTAAAAGTACGCTGATTTTTTCTTGTCATATTTTTATGCAGCTTAGCTAAATTAATTCTCCTGCTGTGACACAGTGATTTTACATCTTTATTGTTTTTGAATAGCCATATGTAATGATTCAGTCTGGCAGAGAAATGCCATAACTATTTTTGTTTATTTATTTAAATTTATAACTAAGAGAAGAAAATGCCTATCATAAGTTCTGAGCAGTCAAATAGCATTTTAAAAGTACAATGGGAGGAAATTTTAAAAAGCTGTTTCTTCAGATCCTAAAACAACCTATCAGAGATAATCAAAGAAAAAATCATGTTGCAGGAGAGGAAATGTCCATAATGGTATAGTTGTCTGCAGGATTAGGGACATAGATTGGGTGTATCAAAGCATTTGTGCTCTCTTGCTCTCTTCTCTCTCTCTATATATATTTGTACTATACTGACACGATCTTTTCTGCCCTTCAATCAGAATAGAATTTCAAAACAATCCCACTACCCAGCGATCTTAGAACTGGCTATTTCTCAGTCAGTGAATGGTGATTTTAAATTAGCAGAATGTCTAAAAGTATATACGCTAAGTAAATATATGTACACTAAGTAAATATCATTCCCTGGTCAAGGATAAAATAACCATAGAAAGAAAAAAAGGAAATTAAAGTAAAAAGACAGAACAAATATCAGCTGTGAAATGAAGTTCATTGAATAAACATACTGCTGACTATGTCATGGACAGATTTTAGTCAGTATGTGTGGAAATACTTCTAATTTTTGCCTGTGGTTCCACCACTTATGAATTATTGAATTTTTCTTCACTTCTGAGCTAAAATCATTTATACAGTGACATTTTCTATATAAGTACAACTGGAGGCTGTCCCACATACCTCCTTACAGTTCTATAAAAGAATAAATGTGCAATTAACAATAATTTATATGGAAAATTCCTCTGTGGTGCTGGAAGAGAGACTTTTCACTTCACCAGCACATATTCTATTACTTGACCAAAGGGAAAGCTCTGCACAAGTATAGTCTGCAGGGAATCTATGACACTTAATCTGCAATTCATTTCCTGCCTTGCTATTATCTGCACTGAGTCTGTACTCAATGCTCGTGGGTCAAGTTCGACACAGATTTACACTTTTTGCATACCCATGGATTCATTGGGAATGCACAGGGTGAAAATCTAAGCTGAATTTGGTGAGTAGTATTCAATGGGACTTCCACATATGGAATAGCTAGCCTGTGGACTAATTCTCCCCTGTGTAGGTTGTAAAGCACAGTGAAATGATACTAGGGTGTATGTGTACATAAAAATACTTGTCTGCATCTTATCCTGGAGATGAGGCGTGATCTTTTTCCATTGTGTATTTTCTTTAGTTAGAGAAAGAAATTAAAAACACCCACCTGCCCTGCCAAAAAAAACCCAGAACTAAACTAAAGAAAGACCCACACCCTTTACTTTAATTTATTTTAAACAAGCTGCTTTTATTTGCCTTGACCGTCATATTATAAAGCAGGGAGAATTGCCAACCAAGATCATCAGTGCCTTTCCACTGAAAGATTCTATAATTAGAAGCCTCTGAACCAGTAATGACACAGGGCAGGCAAATGTATGGGGATTTAACATGAGACAAGCTTTTCAGTCAGTTTGGGAATTCTGCCTTTCAGGTATTAAAATATAATCATTTCATGCCATGATTGTTTTTTAAAATAAACAAAAATAATGGGTGGGGGATCCATAGGGAAGGTCAGAAGTCTTGTAAATGTAATGTTTGAGAGTTGTAGGGTCAATAACAGTACATTGCACATTATTGGAAAAATGTGGTTTCTCCTTTTCTATGGAATTGTAGTATAGTAAAATGTGGACTGTCCATTGTAATGGAAAATCTTTCATGCCAAGTACGTCCACAAGAGAAGATTAGTATTTAGAAATTTGGTCACTTATTTTAAACGTGCTCAGAGGAGGAGGTCTTCCTATCTGGCAAGTCAGAATCATTAGTTAACTTCTTTGAATATTAACCTGACCCTGAATAAGTAATAAGTAATATAAATGCAGTATGTTAGTGTTTTATAGTAGCTTTGCCATAATAAAAAGTATTTTGTAATAAGAGGGAGGTATCATGATGTGCAGCTTCTAACTGAACAGTCTGTTAGAGAAATAATTGCAATAACAGCCATTGATGATATTGCATAGACCCCTTTCATCTCATTTGCCTCCAAAGAATGTTATGCCTACATAAAATGCAGCCAGCCCTGGGATGGAAGACAGCACCAAATAGACACAGTACTGAGGTAAAGGGTAATTTTGGTTGAAGAGAAATCACTTTTTCTTAAAATAAGGATGGTGGATTGAAATGTCATTACAGACAGAGAGAACTCCTAGTTTTTAACGTGGTATCTGCAAGCTTCACACGCTCCAAACTACAAGGAACTCAATTTATCTGTCTCAGAGGAACTTTACAGTTAATGTCCTTCCTTCAAGTCAACACTTTACTTTTCCCAAAGTAAAAGGGAAACTGAGAAGTGTAAACAAAGGAAAGTTGGGCTTTCATTTAATGAATAAAAAGTGATCTTGTAAATGTATATTTTATATATGTAGTATGCGGATATTTTTATTATAAGTTTTTCTACATGTACCCATGGTATCGTTATACTGCTCTGACCTCCTGCATAACATATGGCATTTCACCCAGTAATTCCTGCCCATGTTTTGCATATATATTGCTGATTTACAGCCATTTAAGTGAATAGAGAATCAGATCCTGACATTTCAAGTAGCTACTGTGCAGCCTGTTGATGGCAGTAGGCAAGAAGTAGGCAGAGACAGGTATATTTGTTGTGAGAGGTGTGGAAGAGCTTCCTTTGCTATATAGGGTCCCTGGAGAGAGTGCACACTGTTCTATACTTTATTCATAGGCTTCCATGATTTTCAAAGTCACTTTAATCTAAGTAATTTCAAGATTTTCTGTGAAAGAATGTTCCTTATGTTTTAAGATAAGGAAAAAAATGTGCCCCCAACCATAATGGAATTATAGCCTTAATGTATGCATAATTAGGTGGTATTTGATATAATTATACATGGGTTGTTATTAAGTCCAATGAAGCAACTTAAACTCACTAGAGAAACAAAAAGAAATTTGAAGCTGTTGGCAAACGCTAACGTTTTTACCATTATTTTCTTTCTGTAAAATCAGAAAAATACATAATGGACCAAACTCATCTCTTTGCAGCACTGCTAAAAATCAATAGAGTTGCATGAGGATAAATTTTGCCCAATAAGTCTGCAAAAAATATACTAGTAATTACCTATTCTCATACTTCTGTGTATAATAAAGACATTCTTGACATTTTTGTGGCTAGTTCAGACAACTATCAATATTTTTTACACCATAATAATAGAAGGTGTGCTGGTTTTGGAATGAAACATAAAATTCAGACCCAGGACATTTCTTATTGAAGATCACATGACATTTTTCACAAGTGTAAAACTGTTGACCTTGGTGTCCTTGCTAAATTCCAGTTTTTTAGTGATTATATTCTGAATAGTAAATCTCTCCTTGAAATTTCAATTGGATATAGCTGTAGTCCTTATTTTCCATGGTGTGACATTCAGTTTAGCCAGCTCTCTGTTGATGAAACATTCAGTTGCTGATGGACCATTCAGGTGGTGAGGGACCATTAAGAGGAATCAGCTCTTCAATAAGCTCTTTCTGAAGACTGGAGTACACTGGAGTAATAGTAA
>ML675624.1:21439505-21501639 GCA_007922155.1 Mesoclemmys tuberculata | reverse complement strand
TGGTCCCTTCTGACCTATGAGTCTATGAGTCTATGAGTCTAAGACACCTCAGACAGCATGGAGCCAATGGCTACCCCTATGATTCAGCAACACGTGTAAGGAAATGTGACCTAAGACTCTATCTCTTCCAGTAACTTTCAATGCACGTTGGCTACAGGCATTGCTTGGGACAGTAACTTTCCATGAACATGGGAGAGGGTATAAATTGCAACTGAAACATCTTTGTTTTGCATCATTCCTGCTCCAATTCTCTGGACTGCAGATTACTAACAAAAGGAGTATTTTGAGCAATGGACTGAGGACCATCCAAACTTTTGGAAGTTTCCAGAGAGACTTTTGCAGGCCAGCAGACTCATCCATCACTGCTACAAATCTGATCTAAGGATTCTGCAATCATTTATAACGTATGTGATCTTTTAATCATTCAATAATGCTCTCTTCTTTTCTTTTCTTTTATTAATAAAATCTTTCATTAGTTTACTTAAGGATTGGCTGACAGTGTGATGTTTGGGTAAGATGTGAGATACATATTGGTGTGGGGGTAAATGTCTGAACCTTTGGGATTGGTAGAACCTTATGTCTGGTGAATTGGGTTTTGAGTAACCTCTCATCATGTAAGACCTGTTTCTCTGGATGGGAACCAAGGGCTGGAATGCCTAAAGGAGATTGTGATTGGCTTCTTGTTAACCACTGTGGTTCTTCAAAATCTATTTTGTTATTGGTTTGGTGAACCTAATTATACAATGAACCACCAGGTTTTGAGATATATCTGCCCTGTTTCTTGCAGTCTGCCAAGGGTGTGGCATTCTGAGTGTGGTCCATTCTAGGCACCAGTAATACTCTGTAAGTTCTCACAAACATCTCTGTCAAGGTTCACAAGTCCTCCATCTAAACTGAAATATCTCTTCTATTTCCGTCTTAAACCTCTCTTGAGAAAAGTGTAAATTGCATGTTTATGTCTATCTGTCTAGACTTACAGATCAGGATCAGATCAGATTTGGGTCATGCTGCCAAACTTATTTTTGGGTAGTATTTTCAAAAGTGATTAAAGCCAATTTTCAAAACGGACTTAGGTTCTGAGGAGCCTAAGTTTCATTGAAGGTCAATGGGACTTAGACTTCTAAGTCAATATTGAAAATGTTACCCAATATCTGTAACCTTAACCAGAATTTGAATTCTGGTCTCTCCATCACTTGCATGACTTAGGCTAATTAGCCCTAGACCTGGTTCATCTCTACTACGAGGCACTAATGCTTTTACTGTGCCTTAATATATGAAATGGAAAGTGGGGAGGGCTCCGTTTGTAATATCTAAGATTGAAATATCTCTGTCCAGCTATAAATTGCTGTGAAGAATAAGAAACCCCATACACATGATCCAGTTCCAGTTTAAAATATTTTTTGGAGAAAGACTGGAGATAAATATGATTTAAAATTACACTTTTGCTTCACTTACTTTTCACAGTGCTTATGCTTTTTGGACTGTTGAAGGATAATCTATCTGTAAAATACAAATATTTGTCTCAGCAAAGTACCTTCGAATGTTACCTGCCGAAAGAAAATGAAAGGAACTTTCTCCTCTTTCTGTAAACTGCCTATAAGTATTGGCCTTCAGTAACCCTGTCATTCTGACAACCTACTGTATATCAGAAACTCAGGAAAGAGAGTGTGATGACTGGTACTAATGATTGGACTCTAGGAGCATAAGTCCAGCTAGCAACTTCATTTAACAGGAATCTATTTCATGATGTTCATTAGGCAAGTATATCCATTTTAAAACATGTCATTCCCATGTAATTGTTTTTCACTGTATCTTGATGAGACAGAGGGTGGGTGTCTTTCTTTCTCAGTGGTGGGCAAAAAAAACCCCAGCCTCTCAACTGTGGATCTTTCATCATGTTAACACTAAGGGCTTGTCTATACTACACAGTTGGGTCGACATAAGGCAGCTTGTATTGACCTAATTATATTAGTGTCCACAGCCTTCCTCCCACCGCTGTAAGTGCCCTAATACACAGACATAATAACCCCACCTCCATGAGAGGCATAAAGCTTATGTCAGTGTCCTTAGGGCCAGGCAGTGTCTGTGTTCCTTACATCCCCTGCCTTGTCAATTTCATGGCAGAAGCCATGAAACTGCCAAGAAACCTGGGCAGCTAAAACTCAGCTGCTCCTTGCTCCTCTGAAGTGTTGGGTGTCTGGACCCCAGTCCCGGCTGGGAGATGGGGTGAGAAGCCTGGGCAGCCTGGAACCCTTCTCCTGACTGTGAGCTGGGGTGAGACGCCCCAAGCACCCTTCCCGCCCCTGCCTGCTCCCAACAGGGAATGAGGAGAGGAGAAGCCCCAGGTGGCCCCCCCTGCTCCCAGCAGGAAATGGCGCTTCCCTCAGCTCCCAGCAGGGAACAGAGAGTGGAGTTGGGGGAAATCTGCCAGGAGCCTGTGGAGCAGCAAGCGTCCCAGCAGGGAGCTGCCAGCAAAGCTGAAAGACCAGGCTCTCATCTTCCCCCACTGCCTTTTTAGAGTGGTGGAAGTGATCATGGTGAAGACATGCATCACTGACCCAAGAGGTTAGTGTAGACGAGAACCACCACAGTAATTACCGTGGTGGCTGTGAGTTGACCTAATATAGGTCGACTGATGTTCCTAGTGTAGTCATACCCTAAGATAGAAGGGAAAATGTCATTTTTATACGACTTCTTTTTGGCAGGTTTAAATCACAAGTTAAAAAATAAAAAGGCTTTTTCTCCCCTCCCCCTGATAAATGGAACCATATTTATTCTCTTACCTATTTCTTTTCAATTGTTTTGACAGCAACAGGCTGCTGGCCTGATTCCAAACAAGAAAACTGATGATATGATTGTATGACAGTGAAATATAATGATGCAGCAAATTTTCTGCTCGAGTTCATTCTACATAGATGCTGTCAAAGTAAAACAGTTGCCAAGAGAAGTAAACCAGTATTTGTTTGTATAAAAAGGAACACTGCATTTAAGAAAAAAACAGCACATTTATCTTAGGGGATAGTTCTATTGATCAGATTTCAGTTGTTTCTCTACTAGCAATTCAGCTAACCCCCTCACAGCATAGTATTACTACCAATGAAAATATCAAATGCAAGATTTGCTTTGTATCAGAACGATATTTAAAACCTATACACCCCCAAACATTAAGACAGATTTCAACTCCACAAAAAACTTTTATTTGAAGAATGAGAGTGAACACCATATAAGGACTTAATTACTCTGAATGTATTACAGTCCACAGTAAGCATTTCTCTGAAATATAACATTCTGCCTTAAGTATGTCCTTTTGTGAAAAATATTTCAAAATCCTTTCAGCCATATTATCATCTCCTCATGGACTCAGTTACTCTTGGTCTCCGTATTGATGCAAAATTCAAAAACAACAATAGAGCCAATACCTGATACCTAAAAAAGGAGAGGAAAAAAAATAACACTTAGAGTCAACCATTGATCTGCTCCAGCCTTCTTCAAACAGTAATTATGGAATGGATCAGAAAGGGAATTCAGCTGGCAAATGGAATTTAAAGCTAATTGTTCTTTCTATTGTTATCTGTGAAAGTATTAGAAACATCTGTTTTTGTTAGTTTTTTAATGATAATTCAGCATATATGTCTTCCAAATGAAAAATAATATATTTCCTAGGACTCCATGTATCCATTTCATCAAAGTATTAACAAAATAGTAGCATTAACAAAAATTGGAAGGAAGAGCTGAAGGAGATTAACAGCATTCTGTATATGATTAATGCCCAGGGACTGCATATCTCACATTTCAGGCCATCGTGATTTTACTGGTGCGACATGACTGTCGTGAAGAAATTGAATAAGATATACATAGACCATGCTTAGCTGTGATAGCTTAGGTTCACATTTACCCTCTGATACAGAGCTATGATACAAAGAAGTAACCCACATGCTTGCCTTGCAGCATTGAGTTGTGTAAAGAAGGGAAGAAACATTGGGAATAATACGCAGTGCCTCATTTTTGTTTTGGGTATACTCTGTGCACCTGCAGAGTTGCCAGACCAGGCAGGGTGACTGCTGGATGGGCCCCAATCATCTAGTAATTGGATGTGGTGGGCACTAGGTGTGCTCAATGACCTTCTAACAGCTAATTTCCATTAAAGGCAAGCAGCCTTGTGGGACATACCCACAGTCATGCTCTGAGAATGGAACCAATGGGGATGCAAGCGTAAGAGAAAGAGTTTATAAATAGGAGGAGTGGGAGCCAGCCATTAAACAGCTCAGTGGTGAAGTAGTTCTAGGATCAGAAGGGTCTGCTGCAAGGATTGTAGTCTAGAGAGTTTAGAGTTTGTTGGATTTAGACTGCAGTTTCCCTCACACCAACTGCTGAATGACATTGCAAAGACTCAAGCAGAGTTTGCTGGAGACAGCGAGATCATCACTCGTTTCCCAGACTTTAAGGAGCTGGCATGCCTTACGTGGGTTTGGCCACCATTCCAAAGAGACGGGTAAGTGCTCTCAGAAAAAATGCCCAGGGGAGTGAGTGTATGTGTGCATGTATAATTATATCTTGTACTTGAAGTTGTGGTAGTAACGAGTACGAAATGTGCGGGGAAAACTCTGAAAATGTTGGCTGCAAATTGTAATTCAAAGTATTCACAGTTGTTTCAAGGGTTCTAAATGAGCTTATGTATGTATATCAATATAATCTAGATTTTAGAAATATTTTTCCTTTAGTGGTTTTGCGTCACTTTTGTTCTCAGAGATTTAACTCCGTATAATATAGTTTTATAGAAGATATGTATCTATCAAAATTCTGAAAAGACTAAACTCCGATCTGTAGTCCGGCAGACAGACTAGCTGAGGTACAGGAAAGGGGAAAAGTACTTTGCTTCCCTCTGTTACAAAGCCATAAATGTCTGCATGTTGTTTATTTTTTATATCATTTACCAAGTTTATTATGGTTGTGCCTCAGAGCCAACCAAGAATGGCACTGTACAGATATGGAATAACGAATAGTCTCTGCCTCAAAGAGCTTCTAATGTAAATAGACAAGATAGAGAAAGGGATAGTGCATATAATCTGAGTGAACGATGCAATGGTAGCAAATGTCATGTTTGTTTTGTAATTATTGTTTTGTTTTCTTGTATTTAAATCCTTTCATCTTATTATGTTAAGAGGGAAGCAGCTAGATGGGAAGATAAGGGATGGGAGGGGATGGAGCAAACAGCCAATCAGTACGAAGAAGAGAGAGTTCAGAGTCAAAAGTACAGAAAGCAGTCTGATGTCCGTGTCCATCAATCCTTGCTTGAACTGCTTTCTGCTTCTGCTCTGCTGGTTAGAGCTGAGTGAATATTTTTTGAAAAAGTTTATTTGCTGAAAATGCAGCTTTGGTCAACCCAAAACAACTTGTGAATTTGACCTGATTGTTTGTTAGTGAGGAATGGGTTTTAAGAGCCCGCTTTGAAAAAGTGTGTGTGTGCGCTGTAAGCTTCAGCCCAGTGGTTAGGGAACATAACTGGGATGTGATAGACCCAACTTTGAATCTCCAGTCTGTAGTAGAGACATGAACACAATCTTTACTCCATCCAAGTGAGCAGCCTAACCACCAGGCCATAGGCTGTTCTAGTGTATCTCTCTCAATCTCTCTTGCTGAGGCTGTTCCACTTTGTATATAAACACATAAATATTCATTTATTCAAAGAGAATGAGAATGACTGACTGTGTAGCCCGGTGATTAAGACAGTCACCTGGAGGGTAGGAGAGGTGGACTAAAATCCCTTCTTTGAATCAGGCAGAGAAAAGTTTTGAATCCACATCTTCACCTCCCAAGTGAGTGCCTTAATCACTGGGCTATAGAATCATTCTCTCTCTAGCCCACTTAATATTTATATATTTATCCAAAGTGGAATAACTTATGCAAGAAAGGTTGAAAGCAAACACCCTTCTTACACCACAGAAGATCTAGGTAGTTAGGATGCACACCAAGGAATGATGCAATCTGAGTTCAAGTTCTTGCTCCAGAGTAGAGATTCAAACTGAAGTCGGGCAAATGTCCTAAAGAGTATAAGGAGGGCATGTGTGTACATCCATACACAGACAGTTTCTGAAGCTGACTGGGATTTTCTCATTGGCTGATAAATGCCAAACATTTTTGGAACTGAACTGAATATACATGGTGTTTTTTTTTAATTTTTGAATATATATGTTGGCTTTTTTAAATTTTCTCTCTTGTTTGTTTTCTGGCCAAACTAAAAAATCAATTATTCACCCACTTCTATTGCTGTCTTCAACCTCCAGCTGGCTTCTCCCTGCCATTTCCTTCCTAAAGCTACATGGTTGTGGGATGCCACATTGCTCCTTGTGCCTCCAGAGAGGAGGGTGTCTCCTCTGTACGGTTCTGGGTCTGAGGGTGCTGGAAGTGATATGTGGGCCTGCTTATTTTACCCCCTCCTTCTCCAGTCCAGCAATTCCTGCTTGAACTACTTTCTGCATCTACTCTACTGGCTTTAGTCTCTGGCTGACTCCTGCCTGGAATTTTTCCCAAAGCCCATATACCAGGAGAGAGTGGGGAAGCCATATGGCTCCTAGAGCCCACAGACGGGGAGTCTCTCTGGCACTGTTCCAGGATGGTCCGGAAGGGGGTCAAAATCTAAAGGTCATTCCTATCTTCTTTTCATCCCCTAATATGTTTCATTTAACTCCTTATGAACTCCAACATTCTGGAACTGCTCTGTCACCTCAACCCACAAACATCCTCCTCCTCTAACACCTCCTTCCACCTTGTATGTGAAAAGTGTTGTCTGCTGCTCTCAACTTTTTTCCACGAACAGCTGTCACTTCCCTCAGGAGTGGATCAGACAAAGAGCTTTTTGCTAGTGATGTGACACCTGTGACTTACTGGAGAGTGTTGTGGTATTTATAGAACTCAATAGAAATGAAAGTCTCCTCCATCTTGCTTGTGCAGCTTCATTTAATCTCCGTTGAAATATCCCTTAATATCCATAACATCAGATCTCTTTCTAATTTGTTCTAAAATCTTATTTTACTAATCTTACCAAATATAACATGCTCAATGGCCACATCCTCCTCTATTTGATACTCCATTATGGAGCCCAGCAGACTTTTCAGGTGGACATAAAATTGGTTTCTCATTTCAATACTGACATACTTTGGGGGGTTCGTTTTATGGGAAAGCCAGAGAGAACCAAAAAAAAAAAGGGGGGGGGAACCACCAGACCCAGACTTAGGAAAAAGACAGCAGATCTATTTGTTTTGTTATAGGATTTATATATATATATTGGTGCTGTTGGTGGGGAAGATCATAGACTAGAGGTGATGTTGAAAAGTCACTGGAAAGACTGTTTGTAGCTGGGGATACAAAAGGGATGAGTTGCTTATCCAATCCTGTAAAAATTGCACATTATGCTTGAGAATAGATTTGACATTTCGTCAGTTCTCGTTTTGCAAGGTCTGGGTTCAGCCTACTTTTCAATGCAATTTAGTGAGAGAGATGAAACATCTGAAAATCTGTGAGAAATGCAGAGACTTGCTAATACTCTGAATCCATTTAAATACCTGCTATAATGATACTTATTTCTTACCACTGCCTGTACCAAGTGACATCCCTTTGTTAGCACTTTTCATGAATATGAAAGGTTATCTTTGTGTCCTGTGTGCACAAGCAATATTGTAACTGAGGAACTTAGGCAAATGGGTTGTTAACTTATACTGAGCAACTCAAGCAAATATGAAGAATGTGTGTACGTGAACAAGTAACTGAGACTCTTCAGTTTAAAAGAAGATTTTTCTATTATGGGTAAAATTTTCAAAAGCACCTACATTTCTTAGGGCATGTCTACATGGTGTGGCAATGCACACTATGGGGAGGTGTGATTTCTAAAGTGCACTTCTGTGTTGGGCACTAATCGATCTGTGTAGACCATGCCAGTGCACACTAAACATTACTTAGGCCACTTCTATGTAGCACTGTTTGAACAGTACTATTTTAGATCTGCAGTGTTAATTTAATACCTTTTACGTGTTACTGCTGTCATGGAAAAAATGTGGGCACAAGATTATTGTGTATTCTTGTCATATACAATTGCCATTGATACTTTTTAGTGTAGTGAGAGATGCATGACTATCACTATTTTGGTGGACAGAAAGACAGGCAGAGACTGGCAGACAAAATGATTAAGCAAAGAATCCAACGGGAGAGATACTGTCAGCCTTACTTTTGTTGATTTATACTTTGTTTCATGGGCAATCTCTTTGAGGGATTGTTACTTTATTTTTGAATGCCTCTGTGTCCAGGAGAGAGGGTCACGGAGAATAAAGAAAGAGCACTGAGGGAGAGAGAGCTGCTGCTCCATGTACTGTAAAAAGTTTAAACATGTCCTTGGTCCTCTCCCAGTGCTGTAGTTTGCTTTCTGCATTCTGTTAAATTTCAGTTTGCTTTATGGATGGCTTGCAGAGGAAGAAAGCACTAAAAAAAAAAAAAAATTATTTTCAATAGGATGGACTCTGTTTGCATTGGGATAAAAACTCACTGCTTGAAGCACACAGAAAATAAATAAAACAAAACCAATATTAGAATAGGCTCTTCTCTGTGTTCTCTTGTCTTTGTTGTCTGCTGTTGACTTTGATATGTAGCATTCAGTTCTGTCTTATCTTGTTACTGCTTTTGCACTCCCGAGAAACAGAATGGTGCTCCTGACTTTTTCATTTAAAAATTATATATAAAGTACATATCAATATTAGAATTAGGTTGGGTCTAAACTATAGAAGCCAGCTGGCTGCAGTAAATGCCAGGGAAATTTTATGATGGTCTAACTTTGAAAGACTCGGTGGTCTTATTTAGTAAAACTGCTGCATTTTGAATATTTATTTGAACCATATCTAATTATCCAAACCCCTTCTGTAAACAAAATTCTGAAAATTCTTAGGACAGATTGTCTCCTTTGAGATTACTCAGGTACTTCCTGCTAATAGATCATCTAAAAGTAGATATTCATGAACCCAAGAAATAACTACAAAAATTAAAACCTAGAAAACTGATTTTGAACCTTTATACAGTTTGCTTCTGTATGTTTGAATTTGCTTCAGTTTGTCTGAATGAGTTTACCCACCTCTAATGAAAATCCCAAATTAGTTTCAATAACTAAATCTCATAGGGTAAAATTTCAGAAGTGCCTAAGGGACTTAAAGAGCCTAAGTCTTATTCTCATGGACAGAAGTACATAAACAACTTACCTCCCATTGAGTTAGTATTCTAAGACCTCTAGATACTGTGTCTATGTTCTTAAAGTCTAGTATTGACCTCCATGGGATGTAAGCATGTGCTTAAATGCCTTGCATATTGAGAGAGAGGTGGCGGCATCTTGATTCTGACACTTAAAACTTGTACGATAAACAGTACCAGGTATATCTGATCTTATGTAAAGATGGATCCTAAATCAAAACCACATATCTGAAGAGCCACCTTTGTATTAAGTACTATACCAAAACCTTGCAGCTCTGAACCCAACTCTGGTTTCATATCAGCTACTGTATTTTTGTAAGTTTGCCTTGGTTCAAGACAAGTTTTAAATGAATGAGGATAGTAAAATGAAATAAGGACAAGGCAAGTGATGGGATGGTCTTGTCATTGCTAGATTTTTTTTTCCTTTTTTGGTTTCACATCCACACTTTTTCCTTCAACATCTTTTTAGACAAATTCAACAAAAATAGCAGCTATTGTTTAAAAGGATTTCTAATTATGGTGAGGAAATCCATTATATGAGCCTTTGTTTTGGCCTGTGAACATACTCCTAGAGATGAAATTGAATCAAATGCCCTCCACCTCCCCCACAAGTTCTGGGGATGCCTGGATATAGCTCTGAACATTGTTTCTCAGGTCTATTTCTATAATCTGTCCAAGGTGGAGCTCAGATTTAAACCTTCCCAAATACATTTTAATTGATTTCAGTGTTTGTCATGGTGTGTTATTTACTTAGTCTAGAGAATGGACATTCAGAGTCTGATGCCAATTAAACATCAAAGGATGATTACACTAATGTGAGTTTTCGCATGCTTCTCTGAAGCTTATCTTCCACCCATGTCTGCCAGCTTTTCTCTCCTGCATCTCTAATATCTAAGTCCAAGTATCTAATTTATCTGTCACACCAAATGACTCCCATTTATCTCTTCTAGACCTCTTTTTATCCTCTATAGCCCTAACCACCTGCATATCTTTGTAGAGTTCCCAACAAACCCTTTTATCTGTCCCATTTCAGGAGTTGAGCAAGTCTGGCTGATAGTTCTGCACTGCCTGTTATCAAATCTTACAGCTTCTGAGTTTTTCAGAATTTGTGAAGGATCCAGACATCACAAATATCTGAATGCAGTAAACAGCCCAGTAGACTGCAAGCCCAGCAAAGAGCACCATAATAGACTTTGAAGGATGAGCAATTTCAGGTAAAGAAGATCTATTCAAGTAGAGAAGTGGAACTTTGAATCAGAAAGCTTTGATGGACATCTCCAAACTTGCAAATCTAAAATAGATCAACCGGAATCTCTTTACGAACAACTCAAAATCCAAAAAAAAGTTTGTTGCTCCTTTTTTCACATAAATAGAGAACAATCTTTTTAACCTTCAAACAATCCACTGTCTTTAAATAAAATACCTTTTAAAAAAATTGCTGACACAATGAAGGGTAGGGAAGGGTGAGTGAGATGTTCTCTCCATGAAAAGTGCTAAAATTTGAGCATATAAATAATCAGTGGCATATTAAAAAAAAGAACACATGCCCGCTTTTCTGTGATGTTGTTGTTCTAAATACTGTGCCAATATATTCTTATACATCCTTTCTGCTTGCAAAGCCACCACTGCATTTAGAAGAAAATGACATATCACATTAGCTAGCCACACCTGTCTCCTTCTATAGCTGCTTCTGGATGATTGGCAGCCCCTGCTCTGTCTTCATATTACACAGGAGAATTCATTTGAAAATAACACTCTAGCCACTTTCAGATATTCTCTATTATATGTAGGTAGAGAAGTGTGAATGCACTTCACTACATGCTTATAGAATTTCAACATGTTCTGCAAGATATAGGTGAAGCTATGAAGATCAAAGTTTGCTGCAGCATACATAGGAGCCAAGATCTTGCAGGCAGAAATGTCATAATTCAAATGTACTTTATGCCTTGTCATTTGGCATGACATTCTTGTTGAAGTTAACCATAGCAACAAGCTGTTGGTAGAAATCTGAACTGACATTATTCGTCTGTCATGGTGACTGCTGCTGCTAACAAATGTTGCTGAAAAAATACAGGAAGATGGCTATGAATGTGCATTAGCAGACAATTCTGATGTTGCCAAAGTGCTAGAGGCACTTCATACGAACTTCCTCTTAAGAAACTGAAAATAAGCTTCTGTGTGCCACCACAAAAAACAAAAACAACTCAGACAATAGCAAGCAGTTCATTTTTTGGAAAAAAAACAACCCCTTTCCTGCAGTCAGTTTTGAAATTTCACCTAATGAGAAACTTTTTTTTTTTTTTTCCACAAAAGGTCAGATCCTCAGCTCTCCCTTTCCAGCTTTTTTTGTTCTGGCAACACAAAAGCCCCAAAGCCACAGTAATAAGACAGATAGATAGGGATTCCTCTTTGTCCTTGTGTGGAGTTTGTCACCCATTCCTATGCCTTGACTTCTAGGATGGGACTAGGAGAAGATATGGCCAAAGTGCCTTGCACTGTGGCAGTCCCCAGCTGGCAGAATTGTCCCTAGAGTGCCTTTCCTTCCAGCATATTTTTAGGACATCCAGATATTAGGCAGCCAAGTTATAAAATTTTGTGTCTTTGATATAGTGGCACAGTGCAGTGACGACATTACCCATTGCACCTTTATAGTACTGGTACCTGTGCAATGACATGAAGGGCATTCTTGTTGTGTACATGGATGAGGAAAAAAGCAGAACAAAAAACACAGCTTCTTTGTACTTGTACATCCAAGCAAAAGAACCACTCAAATTGATAATCCTTACAGATTAAGGGTTCAGGACAGAAATACCAAAACAGCCTCATTTCCAATAGTGTGAATAGCATCCTTTTGATATATTTCTTATTTTTGATATCTCTGCTTTTATTTTCCCTTTCTGCATACACAATTTATAACTTTACATTATGTGGAGATAGGATGTTGCCTAATTTGTCGAGGTTTTTAAAAGCATGAACAAAATAATAGATTTCCTTCTCTGCATTGTTTTATGGGTAAATGCTGATTTTACAGAATCAGAGCGGTAAATTGTGAATGATTTATGAAATTAAAACACTCCATATAATGCAAAATGACAATCAGCAGAGGTTGGAAACCAGTCTCATTACATTATTTGTGTTTGTGGCAACATTATGTGCATGCAGACATACAAATATTCTGCTGATTTGTAACCAGGATTCCTTGCACACCAATAAATAGCAAAACCAAACTAAATCTATGAGGCATACTCTGAGGGCAGGTCTTCATTAGAAGCGCTACATCGGCACATCTGGTGAAGATGCTGTATGCCGATGGGAGGGCACTCTCCCATTGACCTAATTACTCCACCTTCACGAGAGGACAGCATCTCCTGCTGACATGGCATGGGAGCGTACAACTCTTAGACAGTGTCTCTTTCACTTCTGAGCGACATAGGTTAGATCGACTTAAGTCAGGGGTGCTCAGACTGGAGGCTGTGACCCTCAAGGGGTGGCGACATTATTATGGGGGGATCATGAGCTGTCAGCCCCCATGCATGCCAGTAAGCATGGCATGGCATCAGGGGATCATCACTTTTTGAGGGGGTTATCACATCTTCTAATATTTTCAAAGGGGGTTCCAGAATATAAAGGTTGAGAACCCCTGACTTAAGCAGTAGGGTAGACCTGCCCGGAGTAAGGAATAATGTGAAATTACCCTACTCCTGGTGAATCTCCGGGAAGTATCAGTTCCCAGTGATGAGAGGTAACCTGTTGTAACCTCTAGGAGCGTGCAACATGTGCTCTGCTCCTTAGCTGGCTAATTCTGTCCATCTGTAAGCCAACCTAGACACTAGAAAGTACCTGAAGCACTAGCCTAAGCTCCACATAACTGGGTCCCAAACCATTTACATCAATAAAGGTCAAAACAAATACCTTGAATTAAACTCAGCCAGTGCAGTTCATGGAGCCCTTGATGTGAAAATCTGCTCAGTAACAGTTTACTGCCTTCTGCACTAGTTTCTGATTTTTGAATGATTTCTCGGTGTAGACCAACATAGAATATATCACACTGGTCTAGCCAGCACCGAGGTGGCAAAAGTATAGATAATTATAGGAAAGCCCTCAACCGAAAGAAACTAACATACTTGCCTTATCAGGTGCAAATGGAAAAGAAATGCTCTTGGCCACAGATGCTACCTGAGCATTCTGTAGCTGATCAATTTCAACCAACCTTCATAAACGTATGTCACAGATGGAGACCACACCCTTTTCATCAAGATCCTCAGGTTTCTCCACTTTACCAACATTCTCTTTCTTATCCAAGTAAAGCTTTTGAACCCTCATCCAGCTACATCAGTGGATTGGCCATAATGGCGACACAAAATTGAGTTTCCTCAGAATAATGAACACAGTGCAGACTGTGGCCCTTCACTAACCCTCTTAGCAGGTCACAACCTGAGTAGCTGGACTGGAGAGGAAAGGAGGAGGAATTCTTTGCTCTAAACGCAGGTGATGACCGAGCTGCTCCAGTATGGTTCCACTACCATGAGCCATTTTCTTACTGAGGAGGGTCTTTTGTAAACATAAAACATAAATTCCATAGAGAGTACTTCAATTTGACTTGAAAATATATTTTGAATATTTGAGATGACTGACTGTTTCACGTAACTTCAGAGTTCAAGTCAATGGGCTCTGCCAGTCCAATTACCAGGGCCTGACACTTGGATTCATAAGATTTTTTGGATTCTGCAAGTACAGTAGAGTTGGGGCATATTTTGGGTGGTACAAACAAAGCACAAAATGCCATTCTTTGGGGAAAAATCTCTATTCCAAAGGAAGTCATGAATTCAATTAGATCTTCCATTATGCATGTTACCCACTATTGACACCATGCAGCCAGTGAATGTCTTAAACACTGTGTTGAATTAACATAATTCTCTTTGTGCTCTTCTTTAATACTTACAAATAAGACTCTCCTGCCTTAATAAAATGTGAATTTCTGGTGTTTTGAGGTCTGTACTGTTTTGGGCAAACTCTATTCTTTTGCAGTATAAAGACAAATCTTTCGATAGCTTTGGCATTAATCTTAACTAGGACTGCATTAACACCAGATTGCTATTTTTTAAAAAAAATGATGATTACCACACTTCTAAGTGATTTGTACCAAATGCCTTGTTAAAAAAAAAAAGAAAAATTCACAGTGCTGTCAAATGTTAATCCCATCAGAGAGAAAAGGGGGGCTGAGGTAATATCTTTTATTGGACCAACTTCTGTTAGTGAAAGAGACAAGCTTTCAAGTATTATGGAACTCTCTCTGTGGAGCACAAAAGCTTGTTGCTTTCGCTAACAGAATCTGATCCAATAAAACATATTACCTCACCCACCTTGTCACTCTCATAGCTTGGAACCAACATGGCTACAACATTGCAGTCCCCTCTGAGTCATGCACATACTGTCACTGCATTTCTGTTTTAAAATCACATTTCAAACAGTTTGCACATTGTTAGTGCTCATGAAAGAAGTATTTTCAGGTAGCTTACTTTCCTGTCATTCAGGTCAGCTAAGGAAATGGGCCTTGCTTTCTGTAATGGGAAATACAAAAATGTCGGGACCCAGGCCCTCATGTGCTGGCATTGATTATGTTGTCTCTGTTTCCCCCACAATGGGAGGAAGCACCTGCAGTGGAAGTGGGAAGATAGGACCCAAAGAACTTTCATCACAAGTTCCAGGGACAGTTCTGAACAGCTGTACCCAATTTTTAAAAGTTCATGTAACGAGGACAGCCCATTGGGAAAGGGGCTGCTGATGTGTAGAGAGAACTTACTTGCCAGTTCCTGAAAGAGTACACTGGATATGTTTGTTTGTAGTGTGAATCTTGCTTTGAATAAGCAACCAGGAACTGGAAGCTTTCATGAAGAGATTTTAGTTTGTGCATGCTCTCTTAAAATGGAAAACCAAGCCTCCTTCCCAAGAGAGATTTTAATTCTGTAGCAGAAAGAAGCATCCTGAAGCAATGGTCTCAAGTGGAAGTGGGGAAGGCTTAGATTGGATATTAGGAAAAACTTTTTCACTAGGAGAGTGGTGAAGCACTAGAATGGGTTACCTAGAGAGGTGATGGAAACTCCATCCTTAGAGGTTTATAAGGCCCGGCTTGATAAAGCCCTGGCTGGGATGACTTAGTTGGGGTTGGTCCTGCTTTGAGCAGGGGGTTGGATTAGATGATCTCCTGAGGTCCCATCCAGCTCTAATCTTCTATGATCTGCTGTTTGTGGAAGGACTGTACTACATACTACTTTGTCTCTGCTATGTAGTTAAATGAAACCTTTTTTGTCCTGTGGTAATTAACAGGCCCAGGCCTACCTCTTTAAACTTATCAATCCACCCATGTTTTTGGGAAATATCACCAAGGTGAGGTTACCAGATTTGCCCATCACTTTGAGGTATGCTCATTTATTAGGGTTACCTTCCTAGAAGAGGGGGTATGATTCTATTTGTGCGCTGCTTGTGTTATGTGTGTGTTCATAGGGCTTCAAGTCCCCTCCCAATAGACTTATCCTGCAGGACCTAAGGTTTTCAGGGATCAGTTCCTCCAGCCCCAGATTGAAATAAACCCCCCAGAGGTACACACAAGCATTCCAGATTAACTGAGTGCGTCTGAGCGGGCCCGGCTATCAGCACTCTCAGCTGACCCCTTATGTCCCTGAACTCAGCAGGCTGGATGACAAAGCACTTTCAGCTGCCACCCTTATGTGCCCCTTGCAGCGCACCAGAATATGGCGCACTTATGAGCAGGCTGGGTCCAAACAGCACTTTCAGCTGCTACCCTTTTATGCCCCCTGGACTCAATCAGGCTGGGTCAAACAGCACTTTCAGCTGTCACCCTTATGTTCCCCTGGACTCCGTAGGCTACGCAGAGCAGCACTTCTCAGTTGCCTCCCACCTCACTCTACAACTATTCTAGCAGTAACCCCCTTGATGAGGAAACCCCATAGGATTTTGGGCACTTCAAGAATTTTTGGCTTAGATAAAAGAAGTGTTGCTGCAAAGAAAGATAGGGAAGCCAAGAACATAACGGAGTAAATGCATTTGGAGAGAGAGAGAGACTGGCAACAAGTTTGATTATAATAGTTATTTTATTGCCAGGTATATAAAACTTATGATACTAATAGTGATGCCATACAAGGAGAGAAAAACAATCTAACACTTACAATACAACAAAATGACAGTAGGGGTATTGGAGAAGGGTAGCCCAGGTTTGATTACAAAAGTAGAAAGTTATACCTGGACTAAAAGAGAGAGAGCGAGAGAGAGTATTGGGGAAAGATGGTGAGTTGGGGGGAATCTCACCACTCCTTGCAGCTCAGAAGTTTCCGGGAGACTGGCTGTTCAGCTTAGGTTCAGGAGCACTTGAGAGAGAGGCAAAGCCCCCAACGGGAACCATCAGGAAATGGGGAAGCAGGCAGCATTTGGGTCCAGGCATCAGAGCAGGGGTTTGAACTGTACGCCTTTATACCTTAGGCCCGGATGGTGAATGAGGGTCCTAAGGGGCCAGGATTATTAGTCTTCTGACACCAGGTTATTAATTAATGGGAATAACCACCCAAAGTTGCGTGGGGTCTTAGAGTAAGCGGCTCCACTTCCCCAGGCCTAATGTGAGGTATTATTAGAAGCTTTACAAAAATATTCAAGAGTCTGATGTACTGAACCACAAGAGACAGTTTTTATTACAAGGTAACAACCAAAGGTTAAAACTGTGAGATATATGATTAATAAAACAAACAACCAACACTGAAAGCTAGAATCTGGCTTAGGGTTTTTGGAATGAATAGAAGATAAAATAAGTCATTTAAAAAACTTAGAAATACATTACCACCACGATTACTGCATCTCCGAAGAGAGGTCCGTATTCTTAACCACTACTACTCTTACTCGATTACTTCACCTCCGAAGAGGGGTCAATTCGTCTGAACCGGAATCAGGTTGCGACCCAATGATTTCTGACTCGATTATTTTTGTTGTACAACTATTAAACCATTGATTGACTATTACAAAATAAACTGAGAGAGAGAGAAAGAAGCGAGCAGTAAGGAACACAGAACGAGCTTTTACCAGAGACTGGTAATGTCGTCTGCTTAAAGAGCAGGAAAGAGGGAAAGGCAACTGAGCTTCTGCCCTGAGGCAGTGTCAGTGCCTAAGTCCTCACGACCCCATTGCCGGCCAGTACACCAGATTCTCCGATCTGAGTGGACCGTGGAACAATCTTTACAGATTGAACACTTTACCTTAACTCGCTCTTTCTTTATATATGTTTTTAGAAGCACTTCAGCATGCTAACACTGATGATTTTTAACTGAGTGAGCACAACCGCTAATTTGAATGCTGTTGAACTTTATATAACTGCAGTTGAACTTAACCGCTAATTAAAATACTGTTGAATTTTGGAAGTCGGAAATGACTGACCGCAAACTTCTTCCTATGACTAAATTTCTTCTTATGACTAACCTCAAGCTACTTCCTGTTACAGAGTCAGCTTCAATTACAATTTCCAAACTTAATATTAAACACTAGATTATTCTAATTTTGCAAAAAGCATGATTACTTATGCCATTACTGCTGAATAACATTTTTCTACATATTGATTAAACTTATTGATTGAGCATAGGGAAGGAGTTACAAAGTGAAGGGATTTAAAGGGCCCATTCACATGAACTTGGGTAGGGGATTTTGTAGAACCAGGTTTGTTTATGGGTAAACAATGTCTCAATGAAGTACCCCAGAGTGGTTTTCTTTATGCTAGACAATAGGAGCTGATCACTCCCGGCTATGGGCAATGTTCCTTGAGGGAGCTCGCAATGCAATCAGGCAGATTCAGTGTTTTGCATATCAATAACTAGAATGGTCTGATAAATGCCGAGCTGGATGGTGTAAGTGTGAGTTCATTGACATCAAGAGCAGAGATCTCCCATCATGCAATGCGTCCCTGCTTTGCCAATCCCAGAGTTCAGTGCAGTCCCTGCTTTGGATTTTGATTCTTCATGCTAATTCTTGTTCCATCTTCAATGTAGTTGAGGCTTCCATTTGATGTACTAATTGAGATGCCTTTTTTTACATCTTCTATGTAGATGAGGCATGGGGAGTTGTCTTAATCCTATCACCCTTGTTTGGAGGGTTTTAGGTGCGTCTCTCAGCCTCTTCATTACTTTTGTTTCTGGTTCAAGCAGAGGCTGGGGGTGGGATTTAGGTGAGCCAGAGAGAGTAGGGTTTTTGTGGCCTGGTTCCCCAAGAACACAGAGCTGCCAGGTAACAGAGTGGACGCTTCATAAACCCATAAAGCCAGGAGCCAGCTCATGACTCAGGGTAGATTACAGAGGGAAAGTTTTTGAAACTTGCATTTGACCTCAGTTTTTATATTGGTGGTGCTTCTAGATATTTAGAAGAGGGTTGTAGGGAAATAGCTAGAATTTGCCAGTTTTCTATAGTGAAGATATTGGGAAAGTCATTGTAATTGTCCTTCAGGCAATGGACAAATAGATCCAGTTTCTCAACTCATGTTGGAAAGAAGCACTTAAAACAAAGATATTTTTAGATTTGTAGCATTCCCTAATATACCTTATTTTGCTTAGATCCTAGTTCTTTCTGTGCCACTGACACATCAAGCAGTCCAGTTCCTCCTCTGATTACAGTTTCTCGTTACTTCTTACCAGGTAATGTCAGCACATTCAACATCCTATGTCACTGTCTTCTGCCAGTTCTTACTTGGCCTTCTTTGTTTTATTTTTTGGGGCCCAGTTCAATGGTCAGTTAGCTTGTTTCCCATCTTCTATATGGTGTACATGTCCCTCTAATATTTTCTAGCATGTCCTTCTCTGACAGGTCCCTTACTCCTGTATTTTTGTCTTTTCATGAAATGTGTGCTAGCTTCTTCAGCCATCTGTGATGAGTAGTCTCCAATCTTTTTGTCATCAGCCAAGTCTCTGCTCTGGAAATTGTATGCTCAGTACAATTGCATGGTATATTGATGTATAGTCTGAGATGGAGACTTCTGTTTGTTTGGATGTTGTTCATCCTTCCAAAGTAGTGCTTGCTTTTCCTAATCTCATATCTTTTGTGTCCAACTTCAAATGTCATAACACTCCCTAGATAGTAGAACTCTCCTACCTTGCTTAATTTCTTTTTAATCTATATACAACTTTGCATCTATTGTCCAGTTTGCTACCTCCATAAACTTGATTTTTCAGTGCATTTACTTTCAATCCAATTTTTGCTGCTTCCTGCTGTACCTCTGTGAGGACAATCATTCTGTTCCATGTCATACTTAATAAAGCAGTTTTGTTGGCAAAGTCAAGGTTGTGCAACTCATCTCCCCTAACCCATTTTAAGCAGGCCATGAGCTCTTTTGTTCTCCATTTTATCTCCCAGTCTACTGCTATGCAAAGAGGCTTGGTGAATAACACACAATCTTGTCTATCTCTAGTCACAATATCAAACCACTTACCCAGGCCTATACCCAATCTTACTGTGCATCTACTTCCTTCATATAAACTCCTTATGTTGATCAACTTCTCCCATAGCTTGTAGCAACATTCCACAAAGTCCCTGTATGAACACTGTCAAATGCTTTCTCAAAGTCAAAGGAGATTAAGATTGGTTTTAAGCAATAGTAGTAGCTTTTTCAGTGATCTGTCAGAGGGAATATCTGTTCACAACATGATTTACCTGGATGGAACCAAGTCTATTGTTCTTGTAATATTTCATCCACTGCCGCCTTTATTCTATTCAGCATAATGGTAGCCAATATTTTGTCTGGACTGATGGCAGCACAGTACCTCTCCAATTTGTGCACGGAATAAGATCACACTTTTTCCAGTCTTGTGGCACTTGTTCTTTTACACATTTAATTTGTTTTGTTAGCTGCTCGTTCAGAGTTTTCCCTTCCACCTTAAATAAGCCTGTTTGAATTCTGTCAGCCCCAAGAGCTTTCTCCTGTTTGAGGCCTTTGATGGCTACTTCAATTTCAATGGGTGTTATTGATCCCCCTTTTATTGGTAATTCAATATTTACATTTTTCTTGCATCTGCATGACGGTCTGCTCTGGACAGTTTAATTTGCAATAGAAATTTTATTTCCAGAGGTGAGGTCATTTGTGGAAAATACACAGCTACAGCTTTATAGGCAGAAGTTGCTGCTGATAAATGTGATGAGAAATTTGCCCTACAGGACAGACTGTTGCAGTTAAATGGGGTGCCTTTATAAAACCATATTCTGTATTTAGGTGTAATAGGACAAGGAAAGGACACAGTAACAGGTGATGAGCTGTGGAGTCACTGTCTTAATTGTCAAGTGCTTAGTGGCCAGCTGAGAAACACAGAAGAATAGCACTAACCCTGAACCCACAGAAAGAGGGTCTATAATCCATCTATAAACTGACAGTACCTCTATAATAACTGTACACACAAGTTACTTGTGCAAAATTAAATAAACATTAACATATCTGGATAAATATGAGCTGATTTAAAATAACTAGTATGGTTTGAAAGGCAGTAAGCATGGTCTAATGCCAGGGCTAGAATTCAACAGATTTGGGTTCTATTTACCAGATCTGCTATGGGCTCACTGAGACCCAAGCCAATCACTTAACAGCCTGGATGGAATTTTAGGTATAAAATTAGGACAATATTTATCTGTCTGACAGAAGTCTTCATGTGTTTATATTTAACTGCATATAGGTCCTCAGGTAAAAGGCTCTGATATTTATTATTATTATTATTATTATTACAAATCTCATCTGACTAAGCTGTTGGAACTTGTTTTTGAGAGGATAACAGGGAGAGAAGACAGTATTGAAGCCATTTTTGTGTTATGAAGAGATCTACCAAAGTATTGCACATGTATTAATAGACATACATTACATAAGAGTAGCAAATAAAATAAAAAAGTCATCAGCCTTGAAGAAATAAAAAGATCGTGACAAAGCACAGGTTGTGAAGGAAAGTATGTATTGTTCAGTGTATAATGTGAAGTAAGTTCAATGAATTATCAGAGGGTTTAGGCCACTGGCCTGACCCATTTCAATGTATGTACAGTTATACATGTAAAAAGGAAGGCATTTTGTGTTGAAACTTGAAAACAACATCAAATTCAATAGACCAGCAAAGGCGTCAGATATGGGTAGAATCAGGAACAATGCCATTGTTTCAACATAGTGCATGGGAGGATAGACAAGCTAACCTCCTGAGGTCCCTTCTAGCCCTACATTTCTATGAGTTTGACTGTGATCTAGGGGATAAAGTGTATCTGCTGTTCTAGATTAGTTTCAGCCACATTTGAAGTTGGCTACTGCTTCTAAGCATACATGTTTATTTTTTTTAAATAACAGCTGCAGAATGTCTTGCAAATCAACAGAATGAGTCCAAAAGACTCAAGGACTTGCCAGATCTTTTTGTCTTGGAGCATAAGCATTTACCACTTTTTTAAATTTAAATGATGATTAAAAAAATAAATGCATGATGGACAAGGTTAATAAATTTCTGTATAAATGTGTAATTCTGTGAATGTTATCATTAAAATATTTGAAGAAAGCATATACCAAGTGAGTATTTGTTCAGGACACACAGAACAAAAAAAGAAGTGATGGTAGACTGAACCATGAAACCATAAATACACGTAAAGAGTTCAAAGAGCAGCCAGAATAAGCCAGATTTCTCTCTGATGTAACTGTCTCGACTTCAGAGACGTTAACCCAGGAATTAAATTTGACCTAGCAGTAGAAAGCATTTTAAATAGGAGCCTAGAAAATATGTTAATTAGGAGCATGGATCAAAATGTTCTGGTACTCCAGGAAGGGCTTGTTAGACAATCTTTGTAAATTATGTCCAAACCAGGAGGCAGAAAGGACCAGATGAACAGAGTAAGATTAATAGAAGGGTTTGGAGACTTGTCGTATGCAAGAAGACTGGAAAAACTGGGATTTTACTTGGTCATTAAAAGACCTCTAAAGAGGGGAACTGATTGATATTTCCTAGATGCTAAGGGAAGTTTGATGGTGGACTTGTTGAATTAATGCTACATCACAAAACTTTGAACCATGGACTATGAATAATGAAAAGAAGAGGGGGGAAAATCAATGCAGAACAGTTCCATGGAGAGTTTAGTGAACTAACAGAATCAAATAGAGGCAAGAGTTGGGGAAATGAAGTTATATACATACTTTTATTTCCGGTTGTTAATATATCGATATCCACCAAATTTGTATGGGCTGCTCATGTTCCATTTCTATGACAACTCAGTACAGTCCTGCCACTGCTTTTGGCTCCTATCTCAGTTTGTGCACTGCAGTGACACACTCCATAGAAAAAGAATGATGTTCAAAGCAGAGGCAGGGTGCAGCAGACTGGCCTGTCATCCATAGGAATACAGGAGCACCTCCAGAGGTGGTACCACCAGGTTTAGGATTTGGATGGAGGAAGAGAATCAGCTGAGGGGGTATAAAATGTCTAATTTAAAATAAATAAATATTTATTTATTTTATTTATTTAAGAAAGATATAAACTTAAAGAGAGAGATTCAGAGATTGGGAAGAAGGGGGACTTGACAAATGAGAAATATAATTATTCACTTGCAGTATGTTGTTCAATTATTAGATGTCTCTGTGTGCTTTATAGAGTTTCAGGCAGGGTGTGGTTCCTGATAAACCAGGAGGCTAAACTGGAACTCAATCTGTGAAAACTATTTTTTTGTGTCTGTAACTGTAGCTATTTTCTTGAATAAATGCCTCCTGTTGAGGAAGATCAATGATTCCAGGACAGAGAAAGTGAGAGTCAGAGGATGAAAAGAGCATGGGAAAAAGATGAGAGAGGGAAGAGCAGAAAGATTTTTTCAATAGAGAAAATAAAGATGAATGCAAAAGGATAAATGAGAAAATAGACCAACAAAAATAATTAGTGTCTTTAAATGAAGAGTTTAAATAATATTTCAGCTGTACATCCAGAAGTGTTACTATTATGCAGCAGAATAATGTTTAGATGTTTATTCTTGGAGTTAGTAGCCCTTGGAGAAATCTGGGTGCTGCCAACACAAAAGCAGGACTCTCCTAATCCAATAGGAAAAAGACAGTTTTATTACTCAGATGGAATTCAAAGCATGTTTATCTTTCAGCAAAGTAAAAACCTAATCGGATTCAGCCTTTCAGCTCGAGAATCTTCAAGAGAAGCTTTTACTCATATGCCATTCAAAGTGTATTCATCTTTTAGCGATATACAAACAGCTCAATCCAGCATTTTGGACTAACTGACCTCCTTCAGGGAATTAGAACCATAGAGCAACAGAAGCATAGTTTAAAAAAACAAGAGTCCTGTGGCACCTTAAAGACCAACACATTTCTGCAGGCATAAGCTTTCGTGGGTTGCAACCCACTTTGTCAGTTTAAAAAGACACTCAATACCAAGTCAAAGTGGATTCCTGTGTCAGAAGTGAGTCTATTGGTATTATGAAAAAGTGGGGCTGACAAATGATTTTTAAAATTGCAATTAATCATGATATGAAAAGAATAGTCACAATTAGTCAGTTTTAATTGCACTGTTAACAAAAATAGAATATAAATTTAAATTTATTATAAACATTTTGGATGTTTTTCTACATTGTCAAATACATTAATTTCATTTACAACACAGAATATAAAGTATAAAATGTTCACTTTATATTTATTACAAATATTTGCACTGTAAAAAAGAGAATCAAAAGAAATAGTATTTTTCAAATCTCATACAAATACAGTAGTTCAATTTCTTTATTGTGAAAATGCAACTTACAAACATAGAATTTTGGTTTTTTATATAACTGCACTCAAAAACAAAACAATCTAAAATTTTAGAGCCTACAGATCAAATCATGAAGGGATATGTTTAGCATATCTGGCATATAAATATCTTGCAAGATCGCTTACAACAGTGCCATGAGAATGCCTGTTCTCACGTTCAGGTGACATTGTAAGAAAGAAGCCGGCAGCATATTACGATAAATGTAAACTAACTTGTTTAATTCAGACAAACTTGTCTGAATAAGGAGGAGGACTGAGTGGACTTGTTTGAGGTGACCTGAAAAATACTATTTATTTTGTTTGTTTTTTAAAGTGCAATTAATTGTAAGTATTTTTAATCTAGTTAATTTGTTTTGTGTTAATTGCCTACATTAGTTGTGATTAATAGACAGCCCTCTTTAGGAATGTAGTTTGATTTTTGAGTTTGACATTGGTATTAGGCCACAGTGGCACATCTGAGCACTTTTTTCTCAGACATATCTAACATCCTCAAATATGTCCACAGTTCTGAGTAAATTTTTCCATAATTTTAAATCTCCATTCTGAAAGTTTACATAGCATAGCACAATTCTTTCTATCAGCAATGATATACTGATTTCCATTTTTCCATGTAGTGGGATTGCTACTGATTTCTAATCACATCTATTTTTTCTTTACATTGTTTATAGGACATTTCACCATGACAGATCACCATCTTTATACAGTGTCTCTAATCCAATGCTTTTCCCATGATTTTATATACAATTTCAGTTTCTTGCAGTGAACTTGCTTTCTTGTATCTCTGATTTGTAGTGTTTCCATTTACCTACATTTCTGTCACATCTCATCTTTCTTCAGTCACTGCTTTTCTTTGAGCTTCTCTCATGTCTTTTTGCTGTTTCCATCCACAGTTTACATAATCTGTGCTTGGCTTCCTAACTACCTTCATCTTATTTACAGGCTCCAGCTCCAGCTGGAACCACTATTGTTGCATTTTATTTGGATTCGGCATCTTTCCTGCAGTCTAACAAATCTTTGCTGTTACTCAACAGTTTCTGACTTTCAGCCAGTTCAGCAAAAAGAGTAATTTTTTTTCTTATTCCCATCCTGAATTGATGCTTTTACCTATGGATTGTTCTGCACATTATCACATCTACATGTGCAATATTTTTCCTCTTGTTCCTCCTGGCACTTCTACTTTCAGCTTCAACTGAATGGTAGATTTAATTTAATCTTCTATATATTTTCTTGTGTATTATACAGATAAAGAAGGTACATTATTCATTTCACACTGCCAAGTCATCTAAAAAGGTTATTATCCATCTCCTTTGCTTTTCAGGATTTTGTTTTTCCTGCTTGGAACAGTGTCCAAGTTCCATTGCTCCATTCCCACAACAATAGCCACTTGTCAGTGTCTACACTCTTTGGCCTCTTGCTTCCAGTTACTGTGCCAATTCACATCCTTATGGTCTCTGCTGACTGGACTGGAGACTTCCTAAAAAATAGCGACCATGGTTCTTGAAGTACAGCTTATAAAAACAATATATGTGGTTCTATTTTCATTCTCAATGACTTCCATAAGGCTTTGTTTAGTTTATAAGACTGTTTTGGTCTTCTACCTGCCAGCTCAATCTGAGATTGGAAACTCAAGTTGTGCTCTGGAGGCCGGATTCAGATCTAAATTACACTATTGGATTCAAAACTTCAGCTTTACACTAGTGTGAGATAAGAATCTGATCTTGCATCACCATAAATAGTAAAGATTCTTCAGTCAGCTTTTTTGGTAACAATTTTGAGGGTGAGCATACTACAGAATGCAATCTAGCTACTCATCCATAGCTGTATTGTCCCTGCATTGTTATCCAGAGTAAAAACTTAGGGGGCTTAGTAGAATAATATATGTGGGAGTAGGTATGTTGAATAAAAAGCTGCCATTTTTACAGTCATTTTTCTGATTATAAGCACACTTGAGTTAATTCACCATTGAAATGTAATCATGTCTGGTATGAAAGGAAAGTAGCCAGGTACACAGTAGGATGCATAACATTGTAAGTGAGGGAAATATTGTACAAGGACATGAAAACAAGCCCGTACTTCATACAATTAGCAACATGGGATTATAAATACCTAAGCAGAGTGAACATGAACTCTAAATTTATGGGGTCATTCAAAAGATCTTGTGAATGGAGTGGTAGGAAGAATCTGGGTTTGGCCAGCTCTGCATCCCAAAAAGCAACAAAGATCTAAAAGGTCAAAAGACCCTGCACCAGTCCTTATTGCTCGTCTTTCTTTTTTCTTTCTCTTTCTCTCTAACAAACACCTAACCTGGCTCCTCAGCCTCAAGATAATGAAACAAAGCTCTTCCAGGAGTGTGACTGAAATTCTGTTCCCAGAAATTTCTCTTCCTTTCTCCCATTGGGGTACATATACCTCATCTCAGGCTTTTGTATTGCAAACTGCAAAGAATTAAGTTAAATCCTTCAGAAGGATTAGGGGCTGAGTTAAACTGGTTGTTCTGAAAATTTTTTAATCCAAGCCTTAAAATAATAAAGGAAAACTCCAGTGCCCACTGAAGTCTGATAGACTTTAAGGCCAGAAGGGACCATCATGATTATCTAGTCTGACCTGCACATTGCAGGGAACAGAACCTCACCCACCCATTTCTATAATAGTCCCATAACCTTTGGCTAAGTTACTGAAGTCCTCAAAACTTGATTTAAAGTCAATGGCAAAGCTCCCATTTAAGTCAATAGAAGCTAGAATTTCACCCTAAACTTTTTCCTCAGGGGCATTATTTATAAACTTCTTTATGCAGAAAATCTTTGCATTATCCCACTAGAATATAAATCAATTCAGTGACCCACAAATTAATCACTGGCAAAAAAAAATGTAGTGATTAATACAGACTCATCCTGAATCCTTCCTAAACTTAGAAGAAGGCAACATGTCTTAATATGTCTACCCCTTTTAAACCATTCCTATCTGCCTGAGGGATGAGCATGACCATCACCTCTGTGTTGTGTTGCTGTGATATGAATTAGCAAGCTGCTAGGTTCAGAAAGAAATGGAAAGAAACAAACCAGTAACATCTTTGTTTAGTGACATATATCAATAAACAAAATAAATCAGTGTTAAGGACAGATTTTTAATATATTATCTCTCATAATCAGCTACTGATGATTTGACACTGTCCCATTTAGCTGTCTCCTCCCTCATGCTTCCTACAGTTTTTGTATGAGTTTTTGTATTTACACCACACAAAGCAATAGTAAAGTAACATCTTCAAAATTATGCTCAGTTTTTGAGTGTTGCTTACCAATAAACCTGAAAATAAGTGGAATACAATTTCTTTCAACATGAGCCACACCATTAGTCCAAAAAACCAACAAAGTGATAGGAAACTGTTTGCTAAGTTTTGTGGGCCAAATTCTGAGGACAGTCCATGTTGGTGTAATTTATGCCTTTTTTTCCAGTCTTCTTTCTGTCTACATTATGCCAGTCTACCATATTTCAGATTTAGGTCTCCTTTAATCTTATTTAGGGTGGAATTTACAGAACAACCTTTTGACTTAACTAGGCTCCCACTGAAGTCAATGGAAGTTTTACCATTGACTTCAATAGCGGCAAAGTTAGGACAACACTAAGCATTTTGAAAACCTCATCTGTAGGGCTCACCTGTGCTTTACACAGAGAGACCTGAGCTGGAGGCCATGTGGAATCAAACAGAGGCAACAATGGCTGCAGAGAAAGCATTGGGTTTGATTCTCTGATACCATGTACCCTTTGTTGTCATTTACACCTGTGCAAAGTGAGTGTAGACATCATCATTCTCCTTTAGGCCAGGCCTGCAGGTGTAAATCATTGCCCAACATGCAAAACTCTAATGAACTAGACCCATTATGCCTAACAGAGCTCCCCAGTGTGCGGGAGGTATCTTACCCTCCCTTTAAGGGAAAATAATGCATTTTCTCTTTATCTTATCAGTCAGAAAGAGAATGGCACGTCTCCATCTGCCTAATCCTTTTGGAGTGTCTACTGCTGCTCATTCTGCTTACCCCCATTGTCTGGGGCTGAGATGTGTGCAAGAACTGCGGCTATGATGAGCTTCTGCACAAAAGATACAGGGTTTAAGACTCCTTGGGCCAGATGCTCAAAGATATTTAGGTGCCTCAAATACCTTTGGGATTCTGGGTTCTTGTGCTCTCTCTTGTTTGTGTGATTCTGCAAGGGCTTGCCATCCTTTGACCTTGAGCATATTAAACTTACTTACATATGGTCCTTGAATCTGGCTGTGACACTTCATGAGGGTACTTTGGGTTGTGAGGCACCTCACTATCACCTGGCCTTAGCATGAGGAAGCCTTGTGGGTGCCTGCTGGGGTCATCTCCCCAACTCTCACCAAGCCCTGAGTCCCTCTGGAGTGTCCACCCCCTGTTCCGCAGAGCACACGCACTATTCACAGATTAGCTGCTTCCAAAGAAACAGTGCACCAGCCACCTTAGAGTGCCACTCCATTTAACACAGCACGTATTGCCTGAATTTAGGTTCTTACTAATTTTAAAAATGGTATTTATAGAATGGGGTTATAGGCTCGCCAATTGATCTGATCAGAGAATAACAAGGTTCTTGTCCCAGAATCAGGCTACACAGAGTTTTGCAAGGACCCTTGGGGTATATTGTTACCAGATTTGCCAGTCACTTTGGAGTATGCTTATTTATTAGGGTTACTTTCCTGGAAGAGGGGGTGTGATTCTATTAATGTGCTGCTTGTGTTACTTGTGTGTTCATATGGTTACAAGTCCTCTCCCAGTGGAGCTATCCTGCAGGACCTAAGGTTTTCAGATTCAGATAAACCCCCCACAGATACACACAACCATTCCAGATTAACTGAGTGCGTCTGAGCAGACCGGGCTATCAGCACTCACAGCTGACCCCTTATACGTCCCTGAACTGAGCAGGCTGGGTGAGACAGCACTGTCAGCTGTCACCCTCATGTGCCCGTTGCACCGCACCAGAATGGAGCACACTTATGAGCAGGCTGGGTCCAAACAGCACTTTTCAGCTGTTCCCCTTATGTGGCCCCTGGACTCAATCAGGCTGGGTCAAACAGCACTTTCAGCTGTCACCCTTATGCGCCTCTGGACTCCGTAGGCTAGGCAGAGCAGCACTTTTCAACTACCCCCTTTATATGCCTCTTTGCAACACAATTGTTCTAGCAGTAACCCCCTTGATAAGCAAACCCCATAGGATTTTGGGCATTCCAGGGGTCTTTGGCTTAGGTAAAAGAAGCGTTGCTGCAGAGCAAGGTAGGGAAGCCAAGAACACAAAGGAGTAAATGCATTTAGAGAGAGAGAAACTGGCAACCGGCTTGATTACAATAGTTAGTTTATTGCCAGGTATATAAAACTTATGATACTACTAATAGTGATGCCATACAAGGAGAGAAAAAACAATCTAACACTTACAATACAACAAAATTACAGTAGGGGTATTGGAGAAAGGCTAGCCCAGGTTTGATTACAAAAATAGAAAATTATAACTGGATTAAAGAGAGAGAGAGAATTGGGAAAGATGGGGGGGGGGATCTCACCACTCCTTGCAGCTCAGAAGTTTCCAGGAGACAGGCTGTTCAGCTTAGGGTCAGGAACACTTGAGGGAGAGGCAAACCCCACAACAGGATCAGTCAGGAAAGCATTTGGGTCCAGGCATCAGAAGAGGAAAGCAAGAGAGGGTTTGAACTTGGGTAGGGGTTTTTTGTAGAACCAGGTTTGTTTGTGGGTAAACAATGTCTCACTGAAGTACTTCAGGGTGGTTTTCTTTATGCTAGACAATAGGAGCTGATCACTCCCAGCTATGGTCAATGTTCCTTGGGGGAGCTCACAATGCAACCAGGCAGATTCAGTGTTTTGCATGTCAATACTCGAATGGTCTGATAACTGTGGAGCTGGATGGGTGTAGGTGTGAGTTCATTTACATCAAGAGCAGAGATCTCCCATAATGCAGTGTGTCCCTGCCTTGCCAATCCCAGAAGTCAGTGCGATTCCTGCTTTGGAGCTTGGTTCTCCATTCCTCATGCTAATTCTTGTTCCATCTTCGATGTAAATGAGGCTCCAGTTCTCCATTCCATGTGCTAATTGAGATGCCTCTTTTTACATCTTCCATGTAGATGAGGCATGGGGAGTTGTCTTAATCCTATCACCCTTGTTGGGAGGGTTTTAGGTGTGTCTCCCACAGCCTTTTCATAGCTTTTGTTTCTGGTGCAAGCAGAGGCTGGGGGGATTCAGGTGAGCCAGAGACAGGATAGGGGTTTTTCACCCTGGTTCCCCAAGAATTAAGTTAAGGACACTCTGCGAGAACCAAAATATTGCCTTAAAGGCTTTATTGAGAGAAAATAGGACAATAATCAAATGGATAACAAATCAATCAAAATTACAAAGGCACTATTATTCTAGAAATACAAGTGGAATGATATACTATAAAGCTTTTGGATTAATACACTTACACCCTTCCTTGATGAACTGGTGGTAAGAGACAAAGGTCCAGCCTTGCCCCTGTATTTTGATGTTCAGGTTCCCCAGTTCTCAAGGGGGATATAGAGCGCTTAGGAACTGCTCAAGAACTATACAAAGACTATCACTAAACATAGGACCTGAGACTAGGAAGCAACAGCAGAACCCTCTTAACGTGCTGGGTTGCCACTTTTATAACTGAGCACTATGTGCCCTCCTTCCCTATCCAAACTTCGCTTCCTCGCCCACAAAATATTAGGATACTCATATTCTATAAAATGGCATGTTTGTGCATGCGAATGACACATCCATGTCCTTTCCAGACAATTCACTCGTTCTCACCTCTGTTGTTTCTGGCCTCACCATGTTCTTGTGGTGTACCTGTTAAGTCTCCTGAGGGCATGAGCTGGGGTAGCCCCCCACCTTATTGTCTCATGACTTTACTAGGCTATCACCTTTACCCTAGATATCTAGGCTAAAGGTCCTGAATTTGTCTGCTAACTTGCCTTAGTTCATCATACAGGATGTGACCTGTAGGCATTTTGTGTTACAGCCAAAATACTTTTAGTACAAATCTATTATAATGAGACAAGCAATTAAATTAATAAGAAACAAACTTCATAAGAAAAGTTTTTATACACACACACACACACACACACACACACACACACACACACACACACACACAATATGCAAGCAAGCAGGCTAGTCGTATTGGGCTACAGGTGTGAATGTTTGCATAAAATCATAATTTATCTGAAGCAGTTACTGCTATAGTATAACAATAGTACACCATATTAATATCTAGTAACCAGAGTACTTTGGTATATGGGGATAGCAACCTACATGTTAATAGGATACCTAGTTAAAAGATTTGGGAGTAGGATTTTCAAAGGACCCTATGGGAGTTAGGTGTTCAATTCATGCTGACTTTTAATGGACTTTTAGAGTCTGTCTATACAGCAAAGAAAAACCCACAGCTGGCCTGTGTCAGCTGACTCTTGCTGAGGCTGCAGGACTGTTTCATTGTTATGTAAATTTACAGGCTTTGGCTGGAGCTTCCCACCTAACAGGGTCCTAGAACCTGAACTGCAGCCCAAACCTGGAAAGTTATAATCAATGAAACAGCCCTTCAGACTGAGCCCTATGAGCCCAGAGCTGGCTGGTAAAGGCCAGCCGTGGGTATTTCTTTGCTGTGTAGACAGACCCATGTGAACATTCCCACCCTTAAATCTATAATGAAATAGGATACCATACTGTATTACTTCTTCAAGTTATAATAAGCAAAATGAATCTCTTTGACCTGGCAAATAGAAATATCATTCCCAGGGGCTCATTTGAGCTTTCTTTCTAGAGCAAGCCCACTGAATCTTGTGAGATAACATTACCCTACAAATCCTAGTAAATAAAATAAAAGTGCTTATAAATATTAGATGCATTCTGGAAATTAGGGGGAAGATGAATGTTAAGAATTTTGTAAATATAGAAATGACACGAGGGAAGTACTGCAAGTTTTCTACTACAGTGGAAGACCAATGAGCTTTATTCCAATGTCCCTAACTTCAGTTCATCATTGAAACTTACTGTTTGCACTGCAAAAGTGTGTGTGGGGGGCAGAATTTGTTTCTAATGTCTAATCATTTGCATTTGTATTAGTGAATATTTTAGCTCTGAAGTTTTTCCCTCAAATTCCGATGGTTTCTGGCTGCTTAGGACTGAGAATATGCTTGATTGGCCTAATGCACATAATACAGAGGGCCATATGAGAAGGAACAACTATTCTGGAGCCAATGGCATGTATACAATCTTATATCAGCAGTGAATATTTTCCTAAGACTTTGTTTCTCAGAACTCAAGTGCTAGGTGGTATAGACTTTCCTGAGTCATTGACACCCAGGAGACTTAAATACAAGCCAGCTAATTTACATTTTCCCCTTTTTAATTATTCCAAACTCAGTTTGGATTCTATTGGCATACGGTCAGTTGCTTGGCAATGAATGAACAACAAATTCTTGGCACCAAGAGAATCCACCTACTCCCCAGCCCCCACATATTTGCAAACATCACAAAAGAGCCAGAATTCAATAGTTTAGCTCTGTATGCTATTTTTCCTTGCCCTGTAATAGTGTTATGTGGAAAAAGTATATGTATCCAATTTAATGGAAGGTAAAGATAGAATCAAAATATGAAATAATTAATTGTTCTTATTCTAAAACTCTGGGCACACCTTTTATTTAGCTACTTCATTAGAGCTGGATGAAATTTTTCAGGCAATTAGTTTATTTCCCATATAGTGCAGTTTTTTGGGTTGACTGAAACCCTTCATGGTTTGACAAAAAATTGTTCAGTTTCAGACAAAAAATATTGGGGCTAGATTTACAAAAGTACTTAAGTGCCATTTACAAAATGTTGAGTCATTGCAGCCCTATCCCCCCTATATCCAGTGAATAAGGCACTCACTTGGGCTGGCAGGCCACCTGAATTCAAATCCCTGCTCTGTTCCCTAGAGAACTGCCCCAATCCTTGGTGAGTGCCTTAACCACCTTAGGCTCTCTCAGTCTCTCCTGTTGAAGCTGTTCCACTTCAAACAAAATACTCGAATGGGCATTGGGCCAGAGCAAGACCATGAATCTGATTCTATGACCTAGTACTTTGGGCACATGTCTAGGATTAGGGAGTTCACATTTTTGTGTTTTGTGGGTTTTTTTGGGTTTTTTGTTCAAGTTTTTGTTTAAATCAGGCTTATTTTCATTTAGTATAATTTGAAACAGATTTAAATAAACTACAGTAAGTCTCTTAAACCAAAGTATATGTTCACACCGAAGTTTGCACCAGTTTAATTAAACCAGTGCAAGTTTGTGTGTAGACAGTCTCATGCTTACCAAAGAGCTGAAGACCAAGAACAATTATATAAATAAATAGGAATATAAGAGAGAAATAGAAAAGAAAATAGAGAAATAAATTAATGAAAACTTGTTGAATGGGAATATGGACCAATACAAGAATGTTTCGGGCTAGAATGGAAGGAATGGTTAATACAATTTTATCATAGGTCAAAGTCTAAAATGAACATAAAGGAAATATGTTTTTGACTGAAAATCTGTGTTGCCATTAGCTACTTGTTTGTGAAATAAAGAGTAGACATGGCCAAAATCAGGAGTTCTTGATTTTGATGTTACTGAACCTCATTATTTGGGATTTTACACAGAAAAACCAAAAGTTGAAGTGGTTTTGAGCCGCATTCTGTCTTTTTAACCTCCTCTCTAAGGAACTGCTTTGGATAAATGGCACTAGTATTGCTCAGTATCTAACTGTGTGTTTCAGTGGAGGAGGAGATGTTCAGATCTAGTTTCTAGTTCAGTTACAGCTTTCTTTCAGACTTTGGAATTGAAACTAAACCAGATGAGTTGTTCCAAGATTTTCATGGTCTTGGGATGAATCCAGACTGGATCCTGCACAGAGTCCCCTTCTAGTTTTCTGCATGACACTGCTTCAAAACTGTCAGCGTGAGTTGGGACTCAAAGATTAAAATCTAACATTGTCTCTTAAAATTTGGTGAAAGGAAATAGAAATTGGTTTTAAAGTTCAAGTTAAGGCCCATCTGCTTCAGAAGTCTGAAGTACCATCCTCACTGAAAAATCCATTTGTTTGATATCTTTGGCAGTTGTTTGTACTTTTGCTTCTCCTTTATGATTGCAATAAGATAAATACAAGAATTACATTACACTGATATATTCTGTATTGCATAAAAATAGCTTTACAATGAAGTGAACCAATAAGAACATTAGCTCTCAAGGATTATTTGCTTTTACTAACCAAAGATTATATCTGAATGTACCATATTTCCCTGGTCTTTCCCTTCCTTGTCATAGTAATGCACTGGAATTAGTGCCTTTTTGCTTAACTTAAACATTTATAAGATTGTGTATAATTAGGAATGGCAGAATAAAGTTTGATCATAATGCACAACATACAGGTTAATGATGATTTATCTTTGATTTCATATATTGGTAGCATTTTTTAAAATTATAATTGATCTGCTACTGTAATGAGGCCACAGTCCTGAAATGAATAGAAAAACTCTCATTGACTTCTGTGGTGAGGAATCAAACATTAAAAACTAGACTTTCTTTCTCTCAGTGCATATATTATATAAGACTTACTGTAACTGAAATAACAGCCCCAAACCACAAAAGTAGCAAAACGTATATTCCAATTTCATCCTTTTGGAATACCTCAAAGATAAAAAACATGTTTCATGCCTAGATTTCCTTCATAGCCCTTGATATAATGCTTAAAATTCAGCCTTAGGTTAACCTGTTGGCTTTGTTGTGCTTCTGCATTATAACAAAATGCAATGCTTTCCCTCTGAAACAGCAGGGTTCCAAACAAATGTTATCTCAAAGGTGGCATGCCTTTTAAATGGGACTGGAGGTGCATTTTGCCTTCCTAGCTTTCCACTTTCTTACATAGTTCCCTTTGCTATAATTTCCGGGAACCTTAGCGGATACCCAAGGCAACAATCAAGCAGTTAATGATTCATGCTAGGATGGTTTATTTTCAGTTTGGAAGTCTTTGTGCTGGAGTTGAGAATTACATTTATTGGTAGTCCACTGTTTTTGAAGCCTGTATGAATTAAAGCACTCAGCCTCTTGGAGAATCAGGACCTTCTAATTTAATGTTATACCCTGGGGATGCACAGACTGTTCAGAAACAGCTTCCCCTATGAACCCTGCTCCTATATTGCTGATTAAGCAAGAATTTTTGAAATATCACTATACAGTGAGCCAAAAGTGACTGGCCTGTCCTAATACAAGGCAAACTACTTTATAGGTACAAAAAATAAATTATATTTTACATAAAATATATTGCTGTTAAGTTTAATTATTTTGAAGAGCATCTCATATATGTGGCTGAGGGTGTGGGGGTGTTTATACGAGATTCTGATCATCATTAATGTAAATGTCAGACTATGTGATACATTTTCTAAATATCTTTCTTCTTTCTCCAAATGGACTATGAATTAATTCAGTTTTAGCTGTCCACCCCACACAACCCCTGAGCAGGTTAATGTGGGCCAGAGGGGCCAATTAACTTTACATGCTGCACCTGGAAGGAACCAAGGATTGATAAAGCCTAATGGCAGATTAAGCCCAGATGGAGGTGGAGATGTGATAGGCTTATAAACCTGGGAGGAGGTCCGCAGTCCCTTCTTACATGGAAAGGGAGGACGACTTGGGAGTCCAGCAAGATGCTGAGATGGGAAGCACAGGAATCTCGGTGGTAAACCAGAGATAGGCAAGGAGATATTGAGACGGGGTAGGAAGGAGCCCAGGAAAATGGCAACAGGGTCTGAAACTGAACAGACCTGTATTGCTTGTCATAGAGTCCTTAGGCTAAAACCTGGAGTAATGGGTGGGCCTTGGGTCTACCAGCTACTGAGAAAGTGGGATATGAATTGGAGAGAGAGGATGGAAGACCCTCTGAGGTGTGATTCATACAGTTTCTCCAGTGAGACTTTATAGCCCCTGCCCTTCCATGGTAACACAGACAGGGCTGGAGGGCCAAGTCAAAAAAAGGTAGCATCCTGAGTTCCAGGGAGAGAAGGTGGGAAGGAGGGTAACAGCATTCTAATTCCTAGACCTAGCCACAAGGAGGTGAACCAGTGCTGAGTGGAACCCCATCAGTCTCTTTGCTGTAGCCCTTTCTTGTATCTTTTACTTGCTTGTACAGCTTTTTTTGGGGGGTGGGAGGGTGTTGTTTGGTTTTTTAATTTTCATTTAAAATAACTACTGAATTAAGTAATTTTAAAAATTCAGTCAGAATTATTAATGCTATTTGGAAAATATTGTACAATGGAATTTTTAATATAGTTTCTTTAAACTTCGATGTCCTGTCACATTTTGTGCAGTTTCTACTTTAAGGCTTTCGGACAATATTTTAAAGGTAGTTAATGCTTTAAATGTAATGTCTCCTGAAAATAAGTTTGAATGTCTGTTTAAAAATTTTTTTGAGTTGGCTTCCACAGAGCACAAGGTCTGAAGGGTAGCAGGATGTTTTTTGTTGATCCCTTTTATAGATGTCCTGTGTAACAAAATGAGGTGTGTGTGTGTGTGGGGGGTGCTTTTTAATAACTAACACTGTATCTGGCTCTGTCCCCAGCATGTTGATTTTGCACTGTAAATAGAAACAGATTATTCACAGTGATTTACGTCACTTGCTTATCTCCCATTGACTGCCGCCAAATCCGGAAGGTAAGTATAGACTGGGCCTTAGAAAAGGCCTCCTCCCTCTTTTCCACAGTGGGTAGGCTCTGCTATCCCTGCTCCGCGTGCCGTCCACACTGCACTGTGCCAAAGGGAACAGCGTTCCCTTCGACACGGCGCTACAGCACTTTCCGGGGTGATTTTCCTGCATTGATTGCTGGATAGACTGAGCACAGACAGACCGCTCAGTTGATCAAGAGCAATCGATCTGATGGCAGCGAATTTGCTGCCATCAGTGTAGACCCAGCCTAATAGTTGCCTAATTTAACAACTTACACTTAAGGATCGTTAAAAGACAATGGCAGAGCAAGTAGTTTTACTGGCTCTAATGGCTCTAGTCATCTCTCTCTAGGGAGCACTGAAACGAGTCTGAATAGAATGGCTTTGGCTGGGAGAAAAGGATTGAGAGGAGGATCTGGGCTGGCCAGAAGAATGTAAATTGGTTGATTCAATTCCTGTAATTTAAGAGGAAAGCCCATCTCACTTAGTTTGTTGTAAAGAATGAGATTAGATAAGACTAAATTTACATGAAGACTTTGTTCTGATAAAATCCTATTTCTTTCTCTAATGCCGCTAAATAGAAATAGGCTGGTGGTCAACATCACCATTTGCAGGTTTTCAAAGGAAAGCACAGATATCCCAAATCCAGTTACACCTGCAGGGTGATATGTGATTGCTTTTCATGGGGTAATGTACCAGGGCCTAGTCTAAGATTGGGAGAAACAAGAGATTAGAACCCAAGGCCTAGCCTACATTGCCACCTGTGGTGGATGGGAGATATACAAGGTAAGTTACATAGCTTGCATGTCTTCTATTGATGTACTTATACTGACGTACTGCTGTGTCACCTGTCAATGCAGTGTTACTCCTTTCGGAAGCTTAACTAATGGCGTCGACCAGAGAGCCCATCTCCCATTGATTGAGTGGGTCTACATGACCTGATGAGTCTGATGGTAAGGGTGGGGGAAGATCGTTGGCATGACTCGATCTGTTCTGGGGATGGCCAAATCTTTAAACTGGATTCCCCGCCACTGTAAGCAGATACTGGTCATCTCTGCCCAATGGGATAGTAATGAAGCTGTATGGAGTGGAGCCTACGTCTGGGCTTAGGGTGTGGGGAAGGAGGTATGAGCATTTGGGATGGGGATGTTCCTTTTCTGGGCACACACGCCCCTTCAACATCCCCAAATAACTCCTCCAACACCCCCCAACTGTACCCCATCTCCACTTCCCACTGGCAGTGTCCTCTATTTGGGATCTTGAAATATGGTATCCCTGTATTTGGGGACAGAGTGAGAAAACTGGAATTCTCTAAGACTAGAGGAGCAGAGTTTTCTCCAAAGACGTGCCCAGTTAGCATTTGAGACACCCGGATTGAGATGCCTGACAAAAGCATAGCAGAAACAGGAACTGAGTTGTCAAGGGGTTTCTTAAGCTCTCTACTCATGGGGAAATCTTTTTTGTTGTCTGTATTGTTACAGACATACTTGCTGACAAGTATTTTGAAATCACTTACCAAAATAACCAAAACTAGCATCACTGTGTTTTGACAAATAAAATTTGCAGAATTTTAAAGTATTATGTGCAGAATTTTTAGGCACAAAATGCCCCCTAATTAATAAAGTATACAGGAGCAATTGTCTTACCTTCTACCAAAAGTCGTTTATTTGTAACTTTCTCAGCCACACCTTTCCTACCTTGTCTCATTTTTTTAGTCTCTCTTGGGTGACAGGAATGGTAAACATGGAAAATGAAATGTCTTTTCATCTCTTTAGACAGGGGTAATCTTTGGCCTCTTTACATTTAGTTAATGTGCAACAGAGTTGGTAAGAAGATAGATATTCAGAGCAAAGACCTAAATAGAAATTAACAAAGATGAGGGCAAAAGAGATGCTGTTGTGGGTGCTATAGAAAGCCCTTAGATATAGCAAAAGAGGCATCAAACTGATACAAGCCGTGTGACATTAGGCATAAGTCTTGTTGTTTCATAGCTGATTTTGATAAACACACTCATTTCCCCATCTACCCTGAACTGGTCATTCCCCATTGCCACCCTAAGTAAAAGGATCCTCCAGCTTCTATTTTGAATTTACCCTGTTGCAGCCAACAATGATACAATCACTGAAAAGCAGCCACTCGGGATGTACCTCAAAGATCCAATTGTCCAAAGTTACTCTGAGGCTCAGTGAGGCTTGGGGGACAAAGACCTCTTGAATCTCCCTCTCAGTCTCTAAGGCTAGAATTTTCAAAAACTTTCAGCCCCTATAATTTGCAGGGAGAATTTCAAAGGCACTGTGCACACTAGCTGCTGAGTTCTGGCCATAAGTATCACAATGGGGACTAAGCACTCTTGAATATTTGGATATCATTCAGATGCCTGTATGTTTTTGAAAATCAGACCCCCAATTGTAGGTGCTGAGCACTTCAAAAGAGCTCCAGGTCAGACATTTAAAATCTGTCCCCATATTTAAATCCCTCATTTAAGAGTAAATGAAAATATCACATTTAACAATATTCCATTGATATTTCAAGGCAAATGCTGACCATCTAAGAGTACCTCAGATATTATAAAAATATAAATGTTAAAGGTATCGAGAGATGCCATAAGGGACTACATCTCCAGGATGACCTATGAGGAGAGAGAGCAATTATCTGCAAGTGTTGTCTGGACAAAAATCGTCTTTTTAGATCTCTGAAATCTTTTGACACATCAGTCACAATAATAAAGTCAATGGGTTCTTACTATTTTATATGTCTCCAGAATTTTTTTACCATTAAATTTCTTAATGTAGGAGTTTTCAAAATGTGACATGAGAGATACATCAGCCAGACCATCCGTCACATGCCATCTGGTTTAGCACTTAGAAACAATACTTTTCTATTGCAGGAGGCATTGATGTGAGTGTGCTCTGGCCACAGTGAGGCTGCCAATTACCCTTTTTATTCTACCATGGTATGAGGAGCTTGCAGGCTGAAACTTTGAAGGAAACGTTGTGGACATCCTAACATAAACAAATATGTGTACAGTCACTGAGGGATGTGTAGGCATTATAGCTGAAGTATTTCCAGTAGTAGGTGGGTTTTCAAGAACATCTCAAAACAAGAAGATTCGAAACAAAAAACCAAGCCAACTGCACCTCATTTTTATTCAGAAAACTTATAGAGCAACACCATGTATATTCCATGAACTCTATTGCTATCAAACATTTATTGTGAGAATAACCCCTGCTTTGTTCTCAATTAACCATATCATTGTGCTGGTTTCTTTGTGCATGACTCAGTTGTGTTCCAAATTAACCAGTGTTTGAAGAGTTTCAACTTTCACTTTCATTGGCTGGGTCTTTTGGGAATGTCTTTATCTTAAACGGTTACGCTTTCCTGGTTTTATTTTTATGGAGAACAGTTCTAAGTTCTTAAAAGTTTCAGTTTCAGATCGTAGTTTGTTCATTAATGTTTTTAATGTCCCTTGCTGAATTGCTGTCACACTTTTACTATCTCTCACATCAGGCTCACAGCTTGGAATTTGTCTCACTGTAATGAAAACTTGGGACTGTGACCTAAATTCTAATGACATAAAACACTCAATCACAGTATTGTACACATTGCAGTTAATTGAGTGTGGTGGTGGCACAGAGATTTTAATTTTTGCTGCTTGAGTTATGTACAGATTTCATGCAATAGAAAGGATAAATAAGGCTGTTAAGAGGAAAAAGATTGTGTGCTGAATCAAATCAGCAAGAGAAAGGGTAAGGATAGAGGATGTTTTTATGGTGCCCATTCCTAAAGGAATGGGAGCCTACTAGGATGACCAGATAGAAAGTGTGAAAAATTGGGATGGGGGGAATGGGAGTAATAGGTGCCCATATAAGACACAGCCCCAAATATCAGGACTGTCTCTATAAAATTGGGACATCTGGTCACCCTAGAGCCTACTGACTGCAACCATAGATTCTGCTGGTAAATACCTGTTAACTAAGTGTCCCATGATAGTCAAAGGCACCATTCCCTCTGCCTCACTTTCTGTTAGTTAGCTTTTTCCAGCCCTCATTCTCAGCCATCACTGGAAAAGCCTAATGACTAGGAGCTGGTCAAAATTTTTCCGTTGAAACTTTATTAGATGGAAAATTAAGTTTTCAACAAAGCAAAGATTCTTGTAGAATGTCTGCTTTCTGAGAAAATTTTCCGTTTTTCATTGGAAAACGGAGAAATGATCAGTTTTCCACTTACATGTTTTTGGTTTTCAGTTGGGCAACATGTTTTTGACTAGCTTTACTAGTGACCGCATCATCTGGGTCAATTGAAACAGTGGTGTAGAACTATGTGTCATCAGTACACTATTAAATCTGTAGCCTCAAACAGTTTCCACTAGCAATCACACACACATCTTGAATGAAAGAGACTGAATAGAGCATTTCAGTATTTTACATGAGAGCACTCAGGACAGATATGTAATACTACAGACTCATTTCACCTAGAGAGAAAAGGCAAGAACAAAGTTAGTCAAGCCTATCTGTTGCTGCCTGTGTCCTTGGACACCTCATTGTTTGTGGTATCAAAGGCTACTGACAGATCTAAAAGAATCCAATTGGACACCTGCCTTTTGTCCAATGGGAAAACTTAATTGACCAATGAGGCTATTGCTACCTCAATAACATTTGAAGGGGTCAGAGAAGTCTGAAGACATCAAGGTATTGCCAGAGTTGCAGCAATATAACTTTGTCAATAATTTTCTCACCTAGAGAAAGATAAGACAGGACAATAACTGGTGAGATTCAGTATTGAGAGTGACTGTTGCAGCAGAAGCCTAAAAATCACTCATTTGTGAGTGAATATTGCATTCAAGAATGGCATTGACAGTCTAACAAAACCAATATTTCCTCTGCAAGTTTTGATCAAGACTTTACATTGTATGGATCCTATGTAATCCTGCTGCTAGAAGGTTGATTTCTTTGAAGAATCTTTTTCTGTTAAAACTTCTATTGTATGATTTTTCTTTTTCCCTCTTCAATATTTTAATTTCTTGGAAATCTGAAAGAATAAATCACCAGGACTGAGGCTTTTAAATACAAATTACAATAAGGGAATTCATATTCCTTTTCCTTTCTGCCATGGACCTTTACCTTAAATAAAAATGTTTATTTAGGCCAAGAATCTGCCTTTCTCGTCAGCATGTTGGCATTTGTGGCTTCTTAAAATCGGCCTGTGATTCACACTGATTTCACATCTTCGGAATCAATTTTGAAATGAGTACCCCATTGCTATCTGCTTGCTTTACATAGTACAATTTTGCAACAACAGGAAGCAAGCTGAATTTAGCATTCAGATAGCTTGTTCTCTTATCAACAAAGCAGCCTTCATTATGAGACATCCCTGTTTATCTAACCTCTTTCTGTTCACACTGTCTGAATGCACTGTCAGTTTCCTCTGGGTTATTATGGGTACAACAATGCCTGTGGAGAACAGCTCTCTGCAAGGAACATTTGTTTTTCAGATTAAGCTTCTGAACATCATTCCCTTTTCAGGGATTTTTAAAGTAATACAAGGAAAAAACTCTCAAATCATTTAAAGGATTTCGGGAACTGTAGGAGATTTGGCCCAATGTCGTTTGCTAAAAGTCAAGTCCTGCTAAACAATATTTCTGACTAAAGGCTAAATCCCCTTCAAACCCAAAGAAGGCAGGAGAGGGAGGACATTACTTTGGTTCTTGAACTTTTGTCACTCTACCATATTGTTCACCGTTGGTCTAGAGCCTGTGGATATGGAGTGGTGGGAATGGCTTGACAGTGTCACAGAAAGGCAGGGATCCACAGAGGACAAACCTACAGATCATTATGCTGCTGTATTATGCTTTACACTTCAACTTGCCTCATGGTATACCTGTTCCCTTCAGCACATGAAGATCGCTCTCTGTGATGTAGAAAAGCAGTGGAATGGAGGTTACTACTCTCTAACATACACTTAGCACTGCATGTTACTGTTGTATTTGAAGTCTGGATGTCCTTCACGAAGAATGTTCTGCATGATGTAAGTTCGCTTAATGTCTGCTTTTATCTAGCCCTGCATTTCAATCAAACTATGCAGTAACAATTGAAGAGAGATAATTACACAGTGGAGATGACTATAGTACATAGCTGCTTTTACTCTTTGCAGTATATTGCCTCCCTTTGACTTCTCTTCATAAGTTGTGAGCTCCCCAGCTCCCCTTTGTACCATGTAAGTGGAAGAAAGCATAGCTGGTTACCTTTCAAAGGTGCCTATCACGATGGCACCATAGCATCTATGAATCCAAGTAATGTATTCCATTAACAAACATTGTGATGGATGTTTTTGAAAACAGGGTAACAGCAGATTTATAGTTATGCTTATAAGAATATGCCTTCTCAATATGCCTTATGTAAATACACTGATAGAGTTTTGGCATATGTTCACCATTTCATTATTTTGCTTGTTTAAAATGCAACAAAACTTGACGCTGGTTTTGTTCTTTCTCTCTGCTTAGAAATGGATGGAGGTTCACATGGATCCCACAGAACTAGGCATGCCCTAAGATAAGTGACAGACCCATCAGGAAATGACTATTAGAGTCTGACCGCTAAAACTACTCTAGTTTTTGTCACTAAGGTCAAATATACTGTTTTTCTATTTATGCCTCTTAGATATGCTAAAATGTATTTCTGTTCTCAAGATCACACAAACTGCAACTTGCTCAGTTGAAATACTCCAGGATGTTACTCTAACTCTTAAAAAGCTATGTTAAGTGTATGTTAATGTTGCACCAGGAAGCACTAAGTTGGGAAAAGCCAAAGTGAAAGATTGAATGCTTTTTTTTTTCCTGTGCACCTTCTCCCTATTGCTACACAGAGCAGCCACAACCTAACATCATTTTCCCCTCCCTCGCTAGCTCAGACAGAACAATCCCAGCTTTTGCTAACCCTCCCGACCACAACAGTGTAGACTAAATTATTCCAAGAAACAGTACTATTAGTTCCTGACATGATCAGTCAAACCAACCCACCATAAAAATTCCAAAAATAACATGACATGGCTGTCATCTGAGAAATATTGTTCACAACTTGTTTTTAAATAATTTTAATTTCTTTTTTGTGTGGAAAATGATCTCCCTGCTTGTAAATACAGGTTTAATTTGATTTTCTGGGAGGGAGGAGGAAATTTCAAAAAGTGGAGTAAAGTTTAGAAATATTTTCCCAAACCCTAGATACTTTTCCCAGCATCCTCAATGAGGCTTTTAAACAGTAATGAAGGAAAGCAAGTGTCATTATTAGCACACTATGAAAGATTAAGATTGATCCTCACTTTAAAGTGTTAATGTAAGCTGCTGAAATCCACTGGGTATTTGGAATTTTGTGGAGTTTCCATCCTCCATGATTTTAGCATCATAAATGACAAGGAACTGTAATTAGATACTTGAGATTTTCAAAGACGCTTCAAGAGAACTGGTTTTTAAAACTCTATAGGCTACATCAAAGTCTAGGATTACCTATGAGATAATCTTTCTCTCAGATTATAAAACAGAATACACACTAATAACTGGTATGTCATTTCAGGAAGAATAGACATTTAATGTGGTGCAACATTTTAGAGGAATGGGATTCAGAAGTTGAAACTCCTGACATGTGATTTTGTGGGAAGTGTAACCACAAATACTTTTTTTTGGTCATTTATAGTGATGGGGGTAAGTGAACTGTCTATTGGAGATTTACATTTTTTAGCAGAGAAAAGCTGAAAGCAGGATTGGCTAATTTTAAATCAATATACAACACCTTTAAACAGACAAGTAAAGGATTTGATTATGAGAGGTGCTGATAACCCTCACCTTTCTTTGAAAAAGAAGGCACTCAGCATCTTAAACAATGGGGCCCATACTGAGAAGGAAAGGAAGGGGCCAGCTTGGATGAATATTAGCTGTGAAAGGAGCTTATTGTTATACTATGATGGAAGGAAAAGGGAGTAAAGAAATTAAACTTATTTAACAACTACCCCAAAATAAAACATATGAAAAGTTTCTCTGCATTTCCTTCTCTTCACCCTTTAGATATTTTGTTTTCTTAGAATGTAAAGCCTGTGGGAGCAGAGACCAAGTCTGTCTGTTTTTGAAAGCACACAAGAGTGGGATCCCAAACATAACATGCTATTCCCTGGGAAGTATTACATTGTAATAAATATTAATATATATGTAAGCCACAGGGCTGGATCTCTGTTCCCTCTATAAGGGAGAATGGGTACAACCAATTCTAGCCAGTGTCATTCACAAAAATTGTTTACCCATAATTCCACCAAGTTTTGTTGCTTTGGTTGGAATTTGTTTTTTGATTATGTACATGATAGGTTATTATTACATACCCATGAAAAAGTATAGAAGTGTGCTGTTTATGCCCTGGAGTGAAGTCACCCTTAGGGTATAGGTTGTGGACTTTGGTTCAGTAATTAAACTCAAGCTCAACAGGGTGCAGGGGGAAATGAATCTGTTCTAGAGACTTACTTTGCTCTGAGTTTCACTGCTTGAGGATTTCTTCCTTGTGTAGAGTAATTCTGTGGGACTGGAACAGATGGGGTAGTACAGAGCTAACTTCACTGTAAGGCCTGAGCAGTCCTTTTCCAAGGACATTTCAATGATTGGAGGACACTCCAATGTCCCTAACTGGCCTCTTGGGGAACATCACAGCTGAAATAACTTACAATAGCTTTGGGGCTGTTCCGAATTACACTGGAGGCCAAATTGACCTATAGCAGTCCCAGGGATTCGGGGAATAACCCATCTTTGATTATCTTGCTCTTTCCTCCCCCTCCCACCCCTGTTTTACTCAGATCCACTGAGCACGTTTCTGGGATTCTGCACTGCTGGGAAAAAGGCAGAGAGAGAAAAATTGGAGGGAGAAAAAGCCACAAGTAAAAGTAGGAATAGTCTTCTTTCAGTTGGCTAAATAAAGAGGATAAAAGAGAAAATATTGGAACAATTAAGGTTGAAACAGACATGATAAAACATTATGGAAGAGAAAAGGTAAGAATGAATTAATGCTTTCAGGGAATAATACTTACAGCAGGAGGGAGCAAGCAAGTTCAAACTATTGAAAAGATGCTTGTACCATCTTTGGGAATATCATGTTATCTATATTATAGCAAAAACAGCATATTGCTTTAGAGACAGACATCACCTACTGTATTAACCCTGTATTAGGACAAAAATAAAAATAAAATGTTTTTATAAGGCTGATTGGAATATTTTTTCTTCTCTCAAAAAATTCTCCCCATTAAGCTCTGACAATATTGCAGTATCACAGAGGTTAGAAGAGCTTTCAAATAGTTAGTGTCTATCCATTCTCTTCTGCATGTTATCCTTCTCTCTCTCACCAATGCATGACTAAGGCTAGTGTCAGAAGTCAATGGGTCAAACATATTCTCAGGTTGTTAAAGAATGGCTCTACTTTCTTTACTTGGGTAATGGCTCTAAGGAGCCCCTCCATCCTGTGAGGTACAGGAGCAGCTGGAATACAGTTGGCTATGCTAGGTGAATCTTCATGTTCTGCCTTAAAGCAGATTAAGTCTCCCTTGCACCACTGGAGGAGCAAAAAGGGGATTTAGGAGGAGCCATTGAGATCTTCTCTAATTGAAAACCCTTCAACTGGTGGTGTAGATGATCAAAAGAGACAGTAGAGCAAAACTAGGTGAGAAGAGGAACTTCAGATAAAAGGAACTTGTTTTCTTTTCAAATGAAATTTGTAGTATTACCAGTGATTTGACACTCCTAATGCTATCAAATCACAGCACTAAAACCTTGCTCGCAAACCCATTTAAATCAATGAGTGTTTTTCAGTGTGGTGCCAAGCTTGTGTGGGTAAACTGAGATACACAATGTGAAATTATCCGGTGAGGGGCCACAAAAGATGTTCAGCCTGCCTTAAGTAACTGCTGCATATAATAATGCTTATTAATAAAACTCTTATATGGTGGTATTATATTGGGGAAATTTAAGAAGTTACAAAGGATGCCAGAAGAAGTGTTTTGTGACCTTGGCGAAATCTTGCTGTATTTCGAGGCAGCAAGCCTACTACAGGCAGAATTAGTTTCTCTTTTAGATTACATTTATCTAGCTTCTGCATCTGTAAATCAGTTGTAGCTACATCAGAGCTAATCACATTTTGTAAATGGGTCAATGCTGGCATGAATTGTTTATTTACAAAGAGACAGGGTTTTTCATTACATTACTTGGTTGGTAAAGAGGCCATACCATTTCACTTAATTTATGTCCCATTAGAATCATTTTTTTCATTTTGCAGTCCTTAAGAAGTCTTTGTGTTTCCCAAAATAATGATATTGTGCCAGGATGATCTTTCTTTTGCATGTCACATAAGTATGCATTTGAAAGCTATTCATTCTAAATGTAGGATGGCTCTATTTAAAACTATAAGAAACTACCAATGTTTGCTTTGCTGCAGCAGTATTCATGTATAATACCTGAAATACTTCAATTTGATTAAGGGTGAAATTTCATTGTTTTTTGCCAGTGAAACCCAATAATTAAAAAAAAAAGTTTGCCGTGGACATATTTGAATTTCTCTGATTATTCTCCAGACTTTAGTTTCTGAAGTGCACACACAACATTCTGTCTCTCTCCCAGGTCCATATTCAGCAAGGTATTAAAGCATGTGCTTACTTTTAGTATTAGTAGCCCCACTTGTAGTCAATAGAGCCATTCATATGGCTGATTTGGGGCTTGTATCTCTGAAAAGGATTTTAATTTTTCAATGGTTGACTGACAATGATTTGTTCCATTTAGCCCTACCTCTATTTTTTAGTGTTTGATTTATGTGGGTATAATTTATCTTCATTACGATGTGGTTTCTCTATCCATCTGGGAAAGTTGCATTAAACAAAAAAGCCTATCTGAATTAGGTATCCTTAATAGTACCAGAGCTAAGGTGCGCATTAAAAATGAGAGCGTTTTGAAAATATAAAGTATTGCCTGTGTCTTAGAAAGTGCTTTCTATGTTCGAGTGAAGATTTCACTGTGGCATAATGACAGAAAAATTATTTGGGCACTTCAACAGATAGTTTACCAACCTGAATCATCATGCAACCATGATCATGCAGCAAAATTGTGCTCAAGCCTTGAAATCTTAGTGTTGTTTTGCCACAGAAGAGAAAATTCATAAGAACTGGTAAAGAGGATTCATTTAAGATAATGGACTCCTTTTCCCAACAACTCTCACTTCCTGGTTGGCTGTGCTGCTTTCTATATCTTGGTGCTGCCTTAAAGATTTACATTACTAGGATTTCACAACAGATAGAACCTCTTCAGAATAGGTTTTCATAACATGGCACCAAGAATTGCTGCCTTCTGCAGCCTGGCATAGCTGTGGATGATAAATGTTGAATGCTGCAAATACAGCTGTAAAGTGATACAGAAAAATGTTAGTCCATTAGTATGAAAAGTGTACTAAACATACTTTAAAAAAGTTCTTTAGTTTCTCAGTGTATAACTAATGTAAAATCACAGCATAATCATTACTATGTTACTAGCTACAATAAATATATTGGGACAGATTCTTTGCCCTCTGTGACTGCTCTGCACTGCTCTTGCATCACTTTTGGACCAGGCATCATCTTAGATGCACCAGGGAAACTTTTACATATTTTCTGTATATTGGAGGAGACTTGAGATCATTAAGCTAGCAGCAGAAACTAATTCATAGCAAGGAGGTCACGTTGCTATATCACTTTACTTAAATAACTCTTTGCAACATACAATATCAATACAATCCACCACCTAACCTTTCCTGCCCTATCTATACCTTTTAGGAAATAAAAATAACAAGGCTGCTGTTTCCAGTCTTTTCTGCTCAGCCCAAAGACTTTCACGCTGAGGCCATCACAAATATGCCATTCATCTTTAATTGTTATTTTCTAAGAAATATTCAGTGGGCTGGAACAAGAAAAATACTGTTGACAAAGATATGTTTACCAACTGAGCCAATATAAATTCCAGTTCTTGTCTAGGTGGGAAAAGGCAGCAATCATTAAGTCCAGTGAAGAATTACAGTGTTAATTAAAAAGTATATTTTTTTCACTTGAGATCCTGGAGCTTGCTCCAAAAGCTATCTATTAAAAAGAATTAGACAATCAGTCTAATCTTTGTGGCTGCATTATACAAAGCAGGAACAGAGTTTACTACCAAGTCAAGGAATCAATTAGATAGAAAAACATAATTTTAATTTAGTAGAAATAATGTGTCAGAATTTATTTTGCACTTGGTAAATTACTCCTTCTCCATAGCTTTGAAGAACACCACACAGCTATGAATCGACCTCTCTTTTCCCTGGGCCAATGGTTCTATCAGCTGCAAAAGATTTATCCATATGTAACCCTTTTCATTTAAACTAATCTGGGTGGAAAAGGGGGATCATTTGAGGAAGGCAAAATGGGCTGATTTCAGGCAGAAGAGATTATTCCACAGATTTTATGTACAAAGAAAAATCTAGGGCAATAGTACAGCAGTAGAGGCAGGAGCTTCATGAATGCCCCAGTATAATGCACTTGTATAATGCTCTTCTATTTTATGGTTGATAGTCAGAGAAAAAACATGGATTGTAAAGTTGTCACTTGCATGGCTGGAAATTATAGTGAATCTAATTTATATCTGATATATTTTTAAATGGTTTATACAAGCAGATAGCGAAAGGAAGTGGGACAACAGCTGCTAACTAATCAATAGCAAATGCAGATAAGAAAAAGAAAGGGCATAGTAGTTAGCCTCTAACTCCATTGGGGCTGCTTGGCTTTGCTTGTTTTGGTTACTTCACTGTCAATGGGGTAATCTTGCCCCATGTTTACAAGATGATGACTCCGCCAGAGAAACGCACTTTGTTTTTTGGCTAGGGCATGATGCCCTCAAAAGGGTCTGACACTCTCTCACCATTTGCTACAAATGTTACCAAAAAAACTGCTGTAAAGAAATTTGAGAGGAAGGTTAGACGCAATTGGACCAGGGTAATTATTTATTTATAGTAACTTGTCTTTCAGACTGTCCATGGTTGTGTTTTGTGTGGTGGTGGTGGTTGTTGGCGATCTATATCAGTGCATGAACTATTTCATTCACATTCAAACTCATTAGTTCTATAGTAATTATAGTTACTTTAAGAGCGTTCACTCCTCCATAAAAGTTTGGGAAAAGAAGTCACGACAAAAAATAGTTAGTTTGTTACTAGTGTAAGATTAAAAACCATTTAGAAAAGACTGGCCCTGAACTTCTGCAGCATCCAGAATGTTAAATAGGCCATGTTTTACTGAACTTTTCAAAGAAAATCTGTCTTGAAGCATATTGCATAAGGTTCTGCAGGTAACCACATTGTAACGGCTGAAAATACATATGATAATTGCTTTGTCTTTTAGTTTGAAGCCATTTAATTTTGAATCAATACTAACCACTTTCTGTTACACAATATAGCTAAGCTTTACTAGGCCTAACCAAAATATTGCAGTATAATCAGACTATTTAGAGCCAAGACGCAGGTTGTCCTCAGATTCATTTTTAATCTCCTATCTCCCTTTATAAAAATCTGCCTCAAGAGATACAAACACAAAAAGATTCCAAACCACAGTTAATCAGATAAATATTTCTTTATTTCATGAAAAATTCAGCTTGCAACAGATTATTTTAAGAGTAATCTGGTGATTTAAGTAAAAACGAAATCCTTAAAGCTTTTTTTCTTTGGCAAATGATGTTTCCTGGATTTTATGACACATGTTTAACTAAATTTTCTCCAGCATTTAAAAATTTATTTTAAATTTTAGTTGGCCTCAATGGCAATCTGTTTCAGTTGTGGGCTAGATCGCATCTCATGTTTATCTCTGAATTACTTCTAGTAATTGGTAAAATTATATAAAACACAAAACAATGAACTGGCTAGCATGCATTTGTCTGTTTCCTTTTTAGTGATAGTATTTTACATGCCAATAACTCCATTCAGCTGATAAGGTTCTGCAATCAGGTCCATACTCACAAGGGTGACCATTTACTCAGTTGAATAGAAGTTCCGCAATAGTTTATAAAGCAAAGACTAGATTTAGCTCAGAATTCTGCCAGGGAGACCCAATCTCTGAGCTTCCAGCAGCCAAAGGTCTGATTAACAAGGAACTTTCATGGCTTCCACCTGAACTCTCTCAAGATGCTCACAGTTGAAACATGCACACAACAAATTTTTCAGTTCACTGGCAATTTAAAGAAAAAGAAGAAGAAAAAATACATTTTGGGTCAACCTAATTTTTTTTTCAGAACTTTGCAAGTTGAAAATTCTGAAAACAATTTGTTTCAAGTTTAATGGAGAGTTTTGTTTAGATTTTGGACATTTCTAAGTATTTTTAATAAAAGAAAATGAATGCCTAGATTCACCAAAGCCCTTATAGCCTAATAGATAGGACATTCCCATGGAATGTGAAAGACTCCGGTTTGAATCACTGAACTGCATCAGAGAGGTGAATGCAGGTGTTGAACCCATCTAGCCAAGTGCCCTAATCACCAATTTATAGAGTCACTGTGTGTCTCTGGCCCACTGAATATTTAATTTATACAAAGTGGAACAGATTCAACAGGAGGGATTCTTCCTCCTCCTTCTCCCACCCTGGCACATACACGAATGCCCTTTAGCCCAGTAGTCATAGGATCAATCATTTTAAAAAAATCATTTGAAATTTACCTTTCTGTCCATCCCAGCAGGGATTAATCAAGTCCATACATTATTCGATCCATCTGACAGCTCAATAAACTGAGGCATGGTGAGGCTAAATTAACAGTAAGCCACAAGTTTTAAATACAACAGATGTCTTGACTCCAATTCCAACATTAATCATTAGGCTGTAAATCCTTTGATAATAAATTAAGTGCACTGATAGTGTAGTGCTCACCACATGACTTAAGACTGCAAAATGGAAAAAATAAGGTGAAACTAGAAGGAAATAGGAAGAATAGTATTCAAGTGAAGGAAGACATCTCAAACTATCATATTTATATTTTAGACACGATATTCTCCTCCCATCAAACTTGTTTCACAAAATCCAAGTATTTGTGAGAATTTTCTTCTTAGTAATATATGCCTATCAATTTTCAGATAAGTAATTTCTCCAACTTGCTTTCTCGATAGGTGCAGTAAAGCCAAAACAAAACTCTTCCTGATGTAAAGTTATAAGTGTTGAATTTTAGTCTGTGGGCTAAATTTAGCTTTCAGTTCCACATGAGTAAAACTGAGGTAATTCCACTGAAATAAAATAGATAAAAATATCCATAAACATAAAAAGCCAACCTAGAGGGAGGAATGACTGATTATAAATTAATAGTCTCCACTTCTATAGCGCATTATGTCTGGAGAATCTTAAATCACTTTACAAATATTTATAAAACAGATTTCACAATATTCCTGTTAGATAGACATTAGCACACAGTATAAATAGGGAAACTGAGACACGGAAGTTAGGTGAGTAACTTCTCCTTGTGGTCAGGTTCATAAACTTTATTAACTTGTATAATTCTAATGCTTTCTACCAGATGTCACAATATTATTATTTTATTTTGCCATGCATTTGGTTTCTCTTACTTTTAGATTTCTCAAAAAAGTAATTAGGTGGTTGGTCAACTTGTTGTTTGTTTTTTTAGTTCCAAAGTCCTTTCCTAGTGATCTGTGGAGCCCTGCCAAGATAACTTATAGGTGACCTCCATATTAGGGTTTGCTATTCTGCGCATTAGCCTCTGTGTCATCCCCTGAATTTTTTCTTTGCCACCTACCAGCATTTAATTTACCTCAGGTTACAAGGATGTTTGGAGTGTTGTGGAGTAGTTTACAATAGAAAGGTCTGTTACAATCCTGGAAGAAAGTGAAGAGAGAGAGGCTGCATTCTCATGGTGAGTTTGTTTTACTAAAGGTTTGTTTTATTTTGATTTTTCTTGAATAAATGCCCTTAAGCTTAATTCAAGATTGTAAGGCATTAATAATTCCTCTGCAGTTACATTGTTCACTTGTCCGGTTTTCCTAGATGTCAGGTGGTGGGCATTAAAGTTTGTGCCTGCCTTTGAAAACCCTTTATTTCATATGGTGAGAAGCACAAAACCCCTGCAGACCTATATTATTGTAGTACAAAGTTCTTGCAATTTCCCTTTCTGTGGCAATACATTACTGCAACACTGTATGTGTTCCTTAAATCACTGTCTTCTGCATTAACAGCCATGACTGCAAGTTTACATATTGGTTTCTTTTTTTGAACTCTCAGCAGTGCTTTAAATTAGTTATAATGGAAGAATTTTAGTATTGCATGAGTCCAATGCAAACAATGTATGTTGTTCTTTTCAGGGACAATAAAGAGTAAAGTCAGTATAGCCTATTCCTGAATGGTACAGTGAAGTTATAGGTCAGGTTCTAATGTCATTTAGAATGGGGTAAATCTAGAGTGATATTGACTTCAAAATATCGTTACGACTGGGAAGGAAAATCTTAAAGAAATTATTTTTTTTAAAAGAGAGGCACTTGAAGTTCTTATTTTCAGAAGTTCACAGCCAGATTCCCATCTTAAGTAGAAATTGAAGCCATTATCTCCCTTAATTCCTATTCCTTTGAATCAGTAATCAGTTCTGCATTATCAGGAAAAGGTGTATTAAATTTGGAGATAAAATTGTGTGAAATTTTTATAATAGAAAACTTTTTAAAATCAAACATTTTCCATATTTTTTCAAACGCAAGATTATGTGGGCACATATACACGTGAGAAGCATTTTGATGTTGTGTATAAACTGTTTTTAAAATCAAGTCTCTTTCCAAGCAAAAGTCTTTTTTTTTTTTTTTTTTTTTTTTTTTTTTTTTTTTTAGTGAAGATGAAATTCACATAAGAAAAACTGGTGGGTTTTGCATGTGTTTTTGCAAAAAATACTATTGAAATTGAGTAAAATATTCAGGAGATGTGAAATTACCAGAAACAAAAAATACAAACTTGTACCAAATAGAAGCTGTACATTTCATACGGGTCTATTTGGAAATTATTGTAACAGAAAGAGGAATATCTCAACAGAAGCTAAAACTACTCCACCTAATGCTGTTAGGACAACACAATATAAAGCCAGTAATCAACTCCCCAAAATGATATGTATAAGTTGCATACAGTAATACTGATGTCCAGTGTACATATAATAATTAAGGTGAGCAACTGACAGATGATCGCCTTTGTGGGACATCACAAGACATGGTAAAATTAAAATAAATTCCTTTAATGTAACCAAGAGCACTAATTTCACCATGTAGCAAAATAACCCGTTTCAGGAAGCTGTATACAGTTAAACCACATTTTAACTAAACTCTGCATTCAGTAGCTAGCTGCTAGCGATTGACACAGCTAACTTGATAGCAAGGTAAACAAGTCTGCCCTGCAGCCGGCCCCACGCCTTCTGGCCATGGCCCTTCCCCTCCCACCTGGCTCTGCCCCTTCTGTGCCCCTCTGCGCTCACCAGCACCAAGCCTCCCGAACCTGGAGCAGAGGAGCCCAGCTGGGCTCCTAGCTGCACTCGGAGCACAGCAGTCCAGTCGAGCAGCCCCCTTTTCCTCCCCCCAACTCTGTATTTTGCAGGACATTATGTAGTCAATTCAGGACAAAGGATCTAATTGCGGGACTGTCCCATGGTTTGCGAGATGTTGGCCACCCTAATAAAAATAAACACTTATACCTCCATTTAAACTTACAGTTGGATGGTACAGTCGGTTTTTGTTAAAAAAAAAAAATGTATAAATGTGCGCATTACACATGGTTGGACCACCAGGAACTACTGTGTTTCAGAGTAATAACAGATAATGGAGTTTCTTGAACTCAGCCAATTCTCACCGTGACACAGTTTAAAGATACTTTTGCCTCCCCTATTGTAAATGCTGTTTAAGGCCCTGTTCAGCAAGGTAATTCAGCATAAGCAGAAATTCATGCACATGAGCAGTCCCATGGAATTACTCAAATTCTTAGTTAGGCATGTTGTATAGAATCTACCTGAATTGGAACTTATACAAAGATGTAAGTAGAAGTGGCGCAGGGCTTTTACTGAGGAACCAAACTGAAGCAAAAGGGTATATTAAGAAGTATGCTTTTAAAGGAGCTGTGAAAGACTTTTTAAAATGTTGGCTTCATTCCAAATCTGAAAAAAAACTAACTGAAATTCTCCAAGGGAAAATTCTAAAAATCTTCTTTCACATCATTGTAAATACTTTTTTCAAAAATTATTTGTTTTTATTTCAACTTTTTTAAACTGTCATTTTATAATATATAAACTAATCCTTCTTCCAGTTGGAGTTGGCATCAGTAAGGGCTGAGTTCAATATCTAGGGATTCATTTCAACAATACAACACAAAACCAGCTGAATGCTTACATAGTAACTTTGGACCATTACATGGCACCCATTGTGTGCCTCTAGAGGCAACAATTCCCCTTTGACTAGCACAAAGACTGAGTGTAGAAAAGAGACTTCTAACAAAAGGGGAAAAGCAACCTGACGTTATCTTGGGAAAATGCCACAAGCAGGATTTAAACATGCCCAGCCATGAATAAAACACCCAGCCCAGTGTGTCTTCTGTTTGGGTTCTGCAGCACAGGCCCTGCTCCCCTCCCCAGAGTATGTTGGGCCGTTTCCTTTTGCCTCAAGCTCTTAAGTCCAGCAACAAGATGTTCCTTTAATGTGCCCATCTCTCCACAGCACCCCATTCATAGGTGTTGACCTTAGTCAGGGGGATGGGGGAGAGAAGGCACCTTGTTCATGCTACTCCACGGGCTGCCCTGCCAGCCATCCTGATGGCTTCCTTACTGCACACCATCACCTTCTGCTACCACCTGCTTCTCCACTATGACCTCTTCAGTTCTGTCTCTTGAAGTGCCATCCAGCTCTCTGATTCTCAGCTCTCAATGATTGTCAGCTTAGTGGGCAAACCTCAGTGCTGAAGCTGGGCAGCAGCGCTGTCCCACAGTAGATGATTTCAACTTTAGCGAGCACTTATCAAAACAAGACTCCTACTGGAATCTTAAATAGCTCTGTCTTTGGGGAGGTGGAGGTTAAACCATGCCTGTGTCTCTTAGGCAGAACCCACCCTTTCAGGCAGGGGTGTCCCTGCCTCCTATCCACCCTCATAGGACTTTGGTAACCAAGTCCCTTGCTTAGCCAGTTTGGTTCAGATGATAGTGACACTTCAATCAGAACAGCCTAAGCACAGTTCTGCTGCCCTTTGCTCATACAATAATGAGAACAACATTTCAATACTCCTGCATTTAACACTAAAGTGATTAGTAACCCAACACCATCCAAAGGGATCATTTGGGCAAAGCAGTGTCATCATGCTGAGCACCTATGTAGGGTGAGTGTGCTCAAGTAAATACAGTCTGGCCCTGATGCTTGTCCCCCTCCCTTCAGACAGCTCAGCAAGATGTTCAGACTCTCCTTATAAAAATTAAAAAATTTGAAACACAATCATTTCCAAAACAAAACCAATTGTCTGGAAAATATTGAAACGGATGTTTTGACATTGTCAGAACTTTTTTCCCTTTTTAAAAACACAATTCTGGCAAGCATTAGTCTATTTGAAAGTATTTAGACTTCAACAGACCTTCACATTATGATGAAATATGGTTCTGTCAAAGCTTTTTTTGGGTAGCTCTAGCTTTTACCCACATAACGAGAGGTAACTTGTTGTTTTCTTTTTCCCCACTATAACTTCCATGTTGGTTTTAGTAAACGGTGTCATCTGATAATAGTTGTATTCAGCATTGAACATTCAAAAATTCCAGCTTTGTCAAATCTTAGCCAAATAATGCTGTGGCTTGGATCCTCAGCCTAGTCTTTTGTCTGGATTTTTAAGAATTGGAGACTTTCCCCAAGGATGTCAGCCTCACAGTTTGTGTGACATTAATGTAATAAAATGCATCACTAACACTGGGCCAGATTGTGAAGTAAGGACTTCAGGTTTTGACCAATTTATATTAAAACATTCTATATATTTCTCTGATTATTTATTCACCAAATGCTGTGGAAGGTAAATGGGTGAAAATTCTTTAACCGATATAACTGGAATTGGCAGTTTCAACTACTGCACCACTGTTTCTGTAAACAGCTGTTTTAATCCATTTTCAGTTAGATCTCTTGAGGAAAATCATTAATTGTTGTCATTAACTAAAAATCTAATTAACTAAATAAAATAAATAAAAGTAAGGACCAACATTTTAATAAAGAGCACTACAGGTGCATAAACACATGCATGCTTTTGCAGGAAAATGCTACTTTTGTGGGTGCCCTGGTGCATGAACATTTAAACTATGGTACCTGTTGTCAGCCATCAGTAGTTTTACCCCAAATATTAACAAGTTATCATGGGTGAGTCCAATGCAAATATCCTTTTGTTTACAGCAAAATCCTTTTTTAAGTCTGCTGCTCCAAAAAAATGATGTTATTGAGTTTTATGAACTTCTCAAGACCACATAGTGAATTGGTTCTTTCTATTTAGTCCCAGCCCATCTGTTAGAAAATAACTGCACATCATATAGTGTTATGCAGTTTGAAACTGCTGAAAATTATTACTGCACCATAGATCTGATCATTAAATGTGTTATTGCTTTCTTGTATGTTTCCAGAACCAATCCTAGCAATGTACACAGGACAGAAATTGTGTAGGACACAGCAATGGGGAGCAGAATGGACATTAAGAGGAGGAGGAATACAGATACCAGTCTAACAGGCCATATTGGTAGTAGAATGACCGTGCCAAATCAGGTAAGGAATGTGAGCGAAGCCAAACAGCAAAAATTAAGATGTTTGTATACAAATGCAAGGAGCCTGGATAACACAATGGAGGCACTAGAACTACTGTAGAGGAAGAGAAATCAGATATTATAGGAATAACAGAAACATGGTGAAATAGTAGTCATGACTGGTGTACAAGTATCGAAGGGTACGTGCTGTTTAGGAGAGACCGATATAAAGGCAAAAGTGGTGGAGTAGCATTGTATATCAATGATGAGGTAGATTGTAAAGAAATTAGAAGTGATGGAAGAGATAAGACCGTCTGTCTGGGTAAAAATCACATTGGGGAAGAAAACAACTAAAGTTTCCCCTGGGATAGTGCTTGGGGTGTGCTACAGACCACTGGGATCTGATTTGGACATGGATAGAGATCTATTTAAGGCTTTTAATGAAGTAAATACTACTGGGAACTGTGTGATTATGGGACATTTCAACTTCCCAATTATTGACTGGAGGACAAGTGCTAATAGTAATAACAGGACCCAGATTTTCATGAATGTGATAGCTGACAGATTCCTCCACCAAATATTTACTGAACTAACAAGAGGGAATGCCATTTTAGATTTGGTATTGGTGAGTAGTGAGGACCTCATAGAAAAACTGGCTGTAGGGGACAGCCTTAGTTCAAGCAGCTATGAGCTAATTCAGTTAAAATTAAATGGAAAAATAAACAAAAATAGATCTGTGACTAGGGTCTTTGACTTAGAAAGGTCTAACTTTAAACAATTAAGAGAATTATTTGGGGAAGTGGACTGGACTGAAGAATTCATGGATCTAAAGGTGGAGGAGGCTTGTAATTACTTTAAGTCAAAGTTGCAAGAAGTATCTGAAACCTACATCCCAAGCAAGGAGAAAAAATTCATATGCAAGAGTTGTAGGCCAAGCCGAATGAGTAAGCATCTCAGATAGGTGATTGAGAGAAAGCAGAAAGCCTACAAGGATGGGAAGATGGGAGGGATCAGCAAGGAAAGCTACCTCTTGTAGGTCAGAACATGTAAAGAGAGAGGCCAAAAGCCAAGTAGAGTTAGACCTTGCAAAGGGAATTAAAACCAACAGTAAAAGGTTCTATAACCATATAAATGGGAAGAAAACCAAGAAAGAAGTGGGACTGCTAACCATTGAGGATGGGTTGGAGGTTAAGAATAATTTACGCATAGCCAAATATCTAAACAAATACTTTGCCTGCATTTTTAATTAGGCTAATGATGATCTTGTTGATAGTGGTAGGGTAGCTAATAGGAATGAGGATATGGAGGTAGAAATTACCACATCCGAGGTAAAAGCCAAACTCGAATAGCTTAATGGGACTAAATGGGGGGTGGGTGGATGATCTCCATCCAAAAATATTAAAGGAACTAGTATATGAAACTGCAAGCCCATTAGTAAGGATTTTTAATGAATCTGTAAACTCAGGGGTTATAACATATGACTAGAGAATTGCTAACATAGTAACTATTTTTAAGAGGGAGAAAAAGTGATCCAGGTAACTACAGGCCTGTTAGTTTGACCTCAGTAGTATGCAAGGTCTTGGAAAAAAAATTTGAAACAGAAAGTAGTTAAGGACATCGAAGTTAACGGTAATTGGAATAAAATAAAACGTGGCTTTGCAAAAGGTACATCATGTCAGACCAACCTGATCTCCTTTTTTGAGAAGATAACAGATTTTTTTTAGACAAAGGGAATGCAGTGGGTCTAATTTACCTAAATTTCAGTAAGGCATTTGATACTGTTCCACATGGGGAGTTATTAGTTAAATTGGAAAAGATGGGGATTAATATGAAAATTGAAAGGTGAATAAGGAAGTGGTTGAAGGAAAGATTACAATGGGTCATACTGAAAGGTGAACTATCAAGCTGGAGAGAGGTAACTAGTGGAGTTCCTCAGGGATCGGTCTTGGGACCAATCTTATTTAACCTTTTAATTACTGACCTTGGCACAAAAAGTGGGAATGTGCTAATAAAGTTTGTGGATGACAAAAAGTTGGGAGGTATTGCCAATACAGGGAAGGATCAGGATATCATAGAGGATGATCTGGGATGACCCTCTAAACTGGAGAAAAAAATAGGATGAAATTTAATAGTGGAAACTGTAAGGTCATGCATTTAGGGACTAATAACAAGAATTTCTGCTATAAACTGAGGACGCACCAGTTGGAAGTGACAGAGGAGAAGGATCTGGGCATATTGGTTGATCACAAGATGACTATGAGCCACCAATGTGATGTGGCTGTGCAAAAAGCTAATGAGCTTGTATGCATCAGACAAGATAGGGAGGTGTTAGTACTGTTATATAAGGATCTGGTGAGACCTCATCTGTGTGCTTCTCTGGTCCCCCATGCTTTAGAAAGATGAATTCAAACTGGAACAGGTGCAGAAAAGGGCTACTAGGATGACTCGCAGAACAGAAAACCTACCTTATGAGAGGAGAACTTGGCTTGGTTAGTCTAACCAAAAGAAGGTTGAGGGGAGATATGATTGCGCTCTCTAAATATATCAGATGGATAAGTAACAGGAAGGGAGAGGAATTATTTAAGTTCAGCATCCATGTGGACACAAAAACTAATGGATATAAACTGGCTGTCAGGAAAGTTAGGACTTGAAATTAGACGCAGGTTTCTAAGCATCAGAGGAGTGACGTTCTAGAATAGTATTCCAAGCAGAGCAGGGGAGCAAAAAACCTAGCTGGCTTCAAAACTGAGCTTGATAAATTTATGGAAATGATGAGACAGCCTAGTTTGGCATTGACTAATCTTTGACTACTGGTGGTATATATGCCAATGGCCTGTGAAGAAATGTTAGTTGCAGTGGGTTCTGAGTTATTACAGAGAAATCTTTTTTCAGTGTCTGGCTGGTGAGTCTTGCCCACATTCTCAGGGTTTACCAGATCACCATATTTGGGGTCAGGAAGGAATTTTCCCCCAGGGCATATTGACAAAGGCTCGGGGTTGTTTTGCCTTCCTTTGTAGCATGAGGCATGGCTCACTTGCTGGTGGAGTCTCTGTACCTTAAAGTCTTTAAGCCATGATTTGAGGACTTTAATAAATTAGTCATAGGTTAGAGGTTTATTACAGGGGTGGGTAGATGAGGTTCGGTGGCCTGCATTGTGCAGGAGGTCAAACTAGATGATCATATTGTCCCTTCTGATGTTAGAGTCTGAGTCTATGAACATTCTGTTGCTGCTTTTTGGATGCTTATACTATTTCCGTGATGCAAAGTTGGATTTGTATCAGATATTAATGTCATTTATAATTTTGCATACATATTTGTTTTTGAGGCTTTTTCATTAGGGTGCGTTGTTATAGAGTTTTACTTAGTTATATTCCCAATATTGAAAGGCAATAGAATATATTGCACTGGACTGACTTAAGTTTACGGTGGACTGATTTATATTTGTAATATATTTAGATTCAGTGTCTCACTTCACTTTGCATATACAGTTGTGCTTTTATGCTTTTTTAATTAATGTTTATTATATTATACCATTCTATTTAGTAGTATATCTAGGGTTGTAAGGTACTGGACTATACTGTATAAAACTGATTTAGACACACAGGGTTTGTTTTCGTCTTACACTGAAATCTGGTGTAAAGTTGAGGAGATTCAGGTATGCAATATATTAAAAGTCTGACTTTAATTTTTCTGCTGCGCTCCGGTTCCTATACAGCTCACTGACACAAGAATAGGAATTAAATTTATACCTTGCCATATGAAAATACTGATCATCATTAGAATAATCCAAGAGAGGAGGAGTTCATCTTTCAGTTAGAAGAATCTTGCCATTTTCCATCTCCTTTAATTGCTACTTCCAGGTCCATTACCCATAAAAGATACAAATTTTCCTTTCACCACTCCCAGGTGGTTTCTCCTGACTGTTATGACCTACAAACTGTTCCTGAATTAAAGCAAGAAAGCTCTTTCTGCTAGGTAAAAACTTTGATAATGTTATCATCACAGTTTTGTACTTTGTACCAAATGTACAGCCCAGGTCTGACTTTGGGTTAGTTATGGCAGAGGCAAGTAGGTGAAGATTTTAGTATTGCTCTTCAAAAAAAAAGTACCCAAATGCTTTCCTGACTGATCCTGTTGTGGGTTTTGCCTCTCCCTCAAGTGTTCCTAACCCTAAGGTGAACAGCCTGTTTCCTGGGAACTTCTGAGCTGCAAGGAGTGGTGAGATTCTCCCCCCCCACCCCATCTTTCCCAATTCTCACTCTCACTCTCACTCTCACTCTCACTCTCACTCTCATATCCAGGTATACCTTTCTACTTTTGTAATTAAACCTGGGCTAGCCTTCTCCAATACCCCTACTGTAATTTTGTTGTATTGTAAGTGTTAGATTGTTTTCCTCTCCTTGTATGGCATCACTATTAGTATCATAAGTTTTATACACCTGGCAATAAACTAACTATTGTAATCAAGCTGGCTGCCAGTTTCTCTCTCTAAATGCATTTACTCCTTTGTGTTCTTGGTTTCCCTACCTTGCTCTGCAGCAACGCTTCTTTTACCTAAGCCAAAGATCCCTGGAGTGCCCAAAATCCTATG